>CM053026.1:169336721-170000054 GCA_028564925.1 Lithobates sylvaticus
ATGAGTGTTGAAATGATTACAGTGGGAGGTGGTTGAGGTTGTTTTTGACCAGCTGCTTGAGGTTTTGTCCTACAGTGGTATATGGGATTGCATGTGTGAGTTTAGAGGAATGACAGTAGTCATGTCCCCATGGGTGTGGAAGACAAGTGGAGTAGAAAGAAAGCTGGATCATGGGGAAAATAGAAATCAGTACATTTTTGAGAGGTCACTTGTGCCTTCGACCCAGTGGCGTCGCTTGGGTGGTGCGGACCACACCCAAATAACACCTGCCAGAGGGGTGACACCAGGGGTGCACTGCCCACCAGCTCTGATGCCCCCTGAAAGGCTGCACCGCTTTCCCCACAGACAGGCAGGGCCAGTGCAAACAGTGGAGAAGCGATCAGTCTATGACACACTGCATCCAATCACAGCCTGAATAGGCAGGTGAGCTGGCCAGGGCAGATCTATCACTGCTTAGAGCTGAGATGCCAGCTGATGTCAAACAAAGTCCTGCCTTCTGGATCGACTCCTATGATAGACATCACACTGGTCTCATTTCCCAGCATTAGACCAGTGTGGTGTCCATCATAGGAGCCGATCCAGGAGGTGGGTACTTTGTTTTACAGCAGCTGGTGTCTCAGCTCTAAGCAGTGATAGATCTCCTCTCTGCCCTGGCTGTCTCTCCTCCCTGTACAGGCTTTGATCGGATGCATTGTGTCATCTGCCCCACAGTTTTATTTAATGAATGATTGCTTATTTTGTGAGTGCCTTAAAGTTTTTGTGGTAAATGCTTTGTTTATGGCTCTTTTTCATCTTGAGGGCCCATTCACACTATGAATTGCACAAGATCGTGATGTGCGTTTCTGTGCGATTCACATGTGATCCGAGTGCAGTGCAGTGTGATTTCAGCCCATTCATTTCAAATGAGCTGATATCACACCACACCAAAAGTAGGGCATGCCCTACTTTTGGAAATGCACTATAACTGGATTTCATGGTACTTCTGTACCATGCGATCTGGTTGGGGCAAATGCACTGTAGTTGCACCTGCATTTGGGGTGTCCTGAACTCTGCATTGACACCCACTGAAGATTGCAAAGGGCAGTGCGTTTGGAATGCAGTGCGTGAAACATGCAAGGAACGTAGGTTTCCTGGACTGCGTCCCAATGTGAACAGGCCCTGAGAGAGTTCCCCTGCTCCACTATCCCAGGGTGCATAGGACTGCTTTACAGATTTAGGGCCTTTCACACTAGAATGCGGGGAGGGAAAGCCACATTCCAGTGCAGCTTCCTGCACGGCATTCTAGTTGCACTGCCCTTGCGATCTGCTGCGGGTGTCAGTGCAAGGTTAACGATACTCCAAACGCAGGTTGCAATAATTATTGGGGGGGGGGGGTGACACCATGTTTTACAGCACCAGGTGAAACTAGGGATGAGCTTTATGTTTGAGTCGAACTCATGCTCGACTCGAACATTGGCTGTTTGCCAGTTCGCCGAACAGCAAACAATTTTGGGTGTTCGCGGCAAATTTGAAAGCCGCAGAACACCCTTTAAAAGTCTAAGGGAGAAATCAAAAGTGCTCATTTTAAAGGCTTATATGCATGGTATTGTCATAAAAAGTGTTTGGGGACATGTATCAATGCAAAAAAAAGTTTTAAAAACGTCAGTTTTTTGGGGAGCAGTGATTTTAATAATGCTTAAAGTGAAACAATAGAAGTGGAATATTCCTTTAAATTTCGTCCCTAGGGGGGTGTCTATAGTATGCTTGTAAAGGGGCACATGTTTCCCATGTTTAGAACAGTCTGACAGCAAAATTACATTTAAAGGAAAAAAAAACCCTTTTAAAACTACTGGCAGCTACAATGAATTGTCGGGTCCGACAATACACAACAGTTCATTGATAAAAATGGGATGGGGAATCTCCCCACAGGGGAACCCGAACCAAAATTAAAAAAATAAAAATAAAATGCGTGGGGGTCCCCCTAAATTCTATACCAGGCCCTTCAGGTCTGGTATGGGTATTAATGGGAACCCCACGCCAAATTTTTTTAAAAAAAAATGGCGTGGGGGTCCCCTCAAAATCCATACCAGTCCCCCTCCTGAACCATACCAGGCCACATGCCCTCAACATTGGGAGGGTGCTTTGAGGTAGCCCCTCAAAGCAGCTTGTCTTCATGTTGATGGGGAGAAGGGCCTCATCCCCACAATCCTTGCCCAGTGGTTGTGGGGGTCTGCATGTATGCCTGATTTTAGGATGTCATGTTGATGTCTTTTTGATGAACTTTTTCAAATAAATATAGTTTGTGCATCAATCCCATTTTTTTTATTTTCTCTATATCTATATATATTTATATACTTTCTATATTGTTCTCTCTCTCCATCTCTCTCTATTTTTAGCTCTCATGGTTGTGCTCTCTCTCTCTCTGTTGTTGTGTCCTTTTTTTCAAATTGCTTTTAAGGGATAAAAGAGTTATCTTTCAACAACACATCTTCTCCACTGGAAGAAATAGAAAGTACTTCATGTTAGTAATGCATGATAGAATGTCTTTTCTATCACTTCCTCTTTATCTTGCAGTCTCTTCCTTGCTCTCTCTCTGTCATGCTCTCTATCTAAAATTAATTTAAATTGTATTATTTTCTAAGAAAGACTGAAAAGATGCATGCGCTATGAATTCAGTTTACAGAAAAACATGTAGGTCATGCAATTTAGAATAAATTCTCTATCGCTTGGTCAGTCTTGAGATACCCCTTTTACATTTGTGCCTAAAAATCATTGAATTTTTATTCATTAATAAAAAAAATTGATGTAACAAAGATTAACATTTTTATTACACAGTCTTGATTTATGCCTTAAGAGACCCATTATTTTTCCTTGTCTTTTATTTCCTTTTTAGCCTTTACCTTATGATAGTCCTCTCTGATTTGCTTGTGTAGTTCATTACTAGTACTGCAATTAGGCCACGGCTCAGCAAATAGATGGTAATATGTTTCAAGACAAGATATAAGGTATAAATGTTAAGATTGTATGGATTGAGTTAGCAAACCTTAGATGGCCCTCTCGTATAATTAGACAAGTCACGGATATCCTGTTCTGTACTTTGGTTTTACGACATGCTAGTTAATAGGCTGCTGTATTCCTTTTTGTAACTAATTAATACCTACTCCAGCATGGAGGTCTACCTTATGTTTACTATTTATTATGTTTCTTGTTAATACAATACAATAAAACCTTTGAATAAGGAAAATTTTTACTAACAAAAAATTATTGAAACAGTTAACAAAAAATTATAATTTTTTTAATATAAATCTCTCAATGAAGGGTCATATCAAAAACATTGTAATCATTGGAATATACAAATCCCACATAAGAAGCATTGGAATCAGGAAATTAATTACAGACAGCACAGGATGGTATAACTTTTCTGTCTTCTTCCCCTAGATATCCATATATCCAGGCTAAAAATGTGCTGTTTTACTTAATCGCCAAAAAAAGAAATTCATAATACACGGAGAAAAATTAAAAGAGAAGTACAGGATTTCAAAAAATAAAAAATGATACTCCCTTAGGCGAATGCAGCACTTATCTGATGCAGCATCTGTCCCCTGCCTGCTCAGTTGTTCAGTTCTCCCCTTACACTCAGAGCAGGGAGCAGGCGATTGTCAGTCACCAGCTCTCTGCTCTGCCCCTCCAAGCTCTCACTGCATCATTGGGCTGGGGAGGGAGTGTCTGGCTCAGTCTCCCAGCGGCACAGCTGAAAGGCTGAGCCAGCTGGTGGTCAGGCTTCTGGATGGTTCCTGATATGATTTTTAGGATAGTCCCAATTGTGGCTCCATAGGGAAGGCTGGAAACACCGGGTGGAGCAAGATGGCGCCGCTTCCAGGCAGCATCACTTCCGTTTCTGGTCTACAACAAAATGGCGGATCCAGAGACACTAGAGGCCAAAACGCTCCTTCCGACGGTGGGACTCCAGCAAAATGGCACCAATCTGCAGCGTCCTGGCCATAAGAGTCCGGTGGAGCCAGGCGTAGGTCCCACAGGCCCCTCTCACCTTCTGGATCCTCACAGCATGGCTCCTTGGAATGGAACCAGTGGGGACCAGGAATGGAAAGAGAGGAGGACACAGTGGTGCCTACACCCCAGGAGGAGACCACGGGTGGTGAGTCCTCCTCTGTCTGCAGGTGGTCGGTTAACAGGGGTCTTACCCACACCCCTTGGGGGGGCAGGAGAGAGAGTGTACAGACTGTTAAAGTATGGGTTCTGTCTTGTCTTTTGTCTCCTTAGAGACCAGTGGATCTGCTCAAGGGGCCCACAAGGCTAAGGGCAAAAACCCTACTGCCCTAGGCCTAGAACAAAAAGGTGTAGTTATTGCAATGAAAAGCTCCCACAAGATCATGTAAAACCTTTTTGTTACAGATGCATACATAAATTGTCAGGAAAGGACCCTCACAGGTTATGAGGGACTTCCTTACAGTACAGTCAGAGATGCTTTCTACGCTCCAATCTCTGAAGATGGTTATAGCATCTAAAAAAGGGACTAGAACTAGTGGCAGAGAGGCTCTGTCCTCTAGAGAAGGTACTTCCTCTCAAGAGGGTACATCCGACAGAAGTCCGAAAACCCCGCAGAGGCCTTCCTTCTCTTTCACTTTGGGAGTAGATGAGTTTGAGGATCCAGAGGAGTCACATGAAAGCTCATTAGAGGAGGGGGAAAACAGACTCTGAGAGCCAGTGATAGTCCTAGACATAATAATAAACACCTTTTTCCCGTGGAGGACATGGGGCAGTTACTCGGGGCAATCTATGCCTCTAAGGATATCCCGGAACCTCTAGTTCAGGCGACAGCCTGGGATAAGATGTACAGGGGTTGGGTAAACCTCAGTCCAAGGTATTCCCAGTTCATCAAACTCTCAAAGAGGTAAATTTTAAGAGAGTGGAAGGACCCGGAGAGAAAGGTCCTTAACCACTTTCAGACCGGACCAATTTTTCACAAAGGTCCTGACAGAGGTTGTAGCTTACCTGCATCTGCAGGGGGTATCCCTTATACCCCATCTAGATGACCTCCTGATCTATGGGCAGTCCCTTGAACAAGGGAGAGTAGACGAAGACAGAGTGATCCTCACTTTGGAGACCTTGGGCTAGATAGTGAAAAAGGGAGAAATCATCTCTCGTACCATCCCAAATAAAAAACTTCCTAGGATACTTGGTGGATGCAGGGACTCGGAAACGTTTTCTCCCAGAGGAAAAAAGGTTAAAAGTGGTAACAGCAGTCTCCTCTCTAATGGAACCCAGGGACTGCTCTCGCAGACAGGTTATGAGGGGCCTAGGCTTGATGGCCTCCTGTATTCCAGTGGTTCCCTGGGCTCAGGAACTCCATTCCAGGGAGTTGCAGTTTTTCCTACCATCATCCTGGGACAGAAAGAGGGAGGCGCTGGACATAAAGGTGTCCATTCCAGCAAGGGTAAGGGCCTCCCTAAATTGGTGGCTGGGTCACAGGCTCGTGCTGGGTCGTCCCTGGGCCCAGTGGAAACCTATAAGGATTATCACTGATGCAAGTGCTTGGGGTTGGGGCACTCACCTGGGGGAACTCCAAGCACAGGGATCCTGGACCCCGACCCAAGCAAGGGCCTCCTCCAACCACAGGGAGCTCCTTGCGGTGGGTTAGGCATTGAAGGCTTTCGGAGGCAGGATTCAGAGCCTCGAGGTCCAAGTCCTGTGGCGGACAACATGACAGCTGTCTCTTATCTGAACCATCAGGGTGGCACGAGGTCCAGGAAACCACTGAACCTGGCTTTGGATATTCTAAATTGGGCCAAAGGAAACCTGCAATCCATATCGGCGGTCCACATAATGTGGACCGCCATTGTGGTGGCAGATTTCCTAAGCCGATTGCCCATTCACCAGGGGGAATGGGAATTAAATCAGGACATATTCCTCCAGATAGGTCACAGGTTTGGATTTCCGGAGATAGACCTTTTCGCCCACAGAGGGAACAGAAAGGTGGAGAGTTTTTTCTCTCTCACCAGAGGGGGGAATCACAGGGAGTGGATGCTCTATCTCAGGACTGGGATTGCCACCTAGCATACGATTTCCCTCCACTAAGCCTTAATACCTCGGATTCTACAGAGGTTGGCCCACTCAGAGTGCAAGCTGATCCTGATAGCCCCATGGTGGCCAAAGAGTACATGGTTTGCTACTATGAGAAAATGGTTGGTTTCTCCTCTACTCCGTCTCCCGCCCAGGCAGGATCTCCTTCTAAAAGGGCCAGTTCTTCACCCCGATCCGGGGTTCTTCAAGTTGACGGCATGGCTCTTGAGAGGGAGATTCTCAGAGACAAGGGATGCTCCAATAGAGTAATTGAGACCCTCCTAGGTAGCCAGAAACCGGTCACTAGGAAGATCTACTCAAGAATCTGGAATTTCTTCTCACACTGGTGCCAGGATAGAGAGGTTTCTAATCCTTCGGTACCAGTGGTACTTGAATTCTTACAAGCTGGGGTGGATCAGGGGGTTGCCCCGAACACCCTGAAGTTACAGATATCAGCCCTGTCTGCATTTCTGTACAAGAGGCTCAAGCTAGAGCCCTTGATTAAGAGATTTCTACTAGCAAGGGAGAGGTTAACCCCCCTTAAAAATTAATAGATTCCCACCACACAATCTAACGTTGGTCCTGGAGGTGTTGACGAAAGTGCCTTTCGAATTTCTGATGCTTGTTAGCCTTTTTACTGGCTATCACTACAGCCAGAAGGGTAAGCGACCTGCAGGCCCTGTCAATTAAGGAGCCTTTTCTGTTGGTACTTGAGTGGTGCTGAGACAAGACCCACTATATCTTCCCAGGGTCGCATCCTAGTTTCATAGATCTCAATAGATCATTTTGCCCTCCTTTTGTGAAAACCCGAAAAACAAGGGAGAGAAAAAAAATTTAGTTATTAGAAGTCAGGAGGTGCTTGCTGACATACTTGGATAGAGTGAAGGATTTCAGGAAGTGGAGTAAACTTTTGGTTCTATTTAGCGGCCCTATAAAGGGAGGGCAGGTATCAAGATCTACAGTGGCTAGGTGGATCAGACAAAACAAAGGAATGGCTTATGAGCAGACAGGTTCCCCAGTACCAGTTAACCTTAAAGCCCATTTAACAAGATCTTTGGCAGCCTACTGGGCAGAAAAAGCTGGGGCCTCAATAGAACAGATCTGTCAAACAGCCACATGGGTGAAGCAGGACACCTTCTTGAAGCACTATAGAGTGGAACTGATATCGTCTCAGGATCTAACGTTTGGAAAGAAGGTCTTACAAGCGGTGGTCCCACCCTAAGGTAGGCCTTGAACTTCTTGTCCATCCTCTCAGGTGTGCCATCCTGGAAGATGACTAGAGAAAATTGACAGTTACTTACCGGTAACTGCTTTTCTGGGATATCTTCCAGGACGGCAGGCCTACTTCCCACCCCTGGTTTGATGCAAGTACTACGGGAAGGGTTTCTCTCTGGCACACGGATAACCTATTACTTTGGGAGAACTGAGGTGCAGGGGGAAGGGAGGGGCCTTTTAACCTCATGTGTTGATTGTGTTTTCTGTCAGGTGGACCAGTCATCTCAGGTGTGCCATCCTGGAAGATATCCCAGAAAAGCAGCTACCAGTAAGTAACTATCAATTTTCCATGACCTACCATACAATGTCGAGAGATGTTAATTGTATTTTAAAAATATATTATTGAGAGTTACCTTTTATAGTTTTGCTTTGTTCTGTTACATAACCCCAAAATATTTTTTTAAATGTACAACAAAACCTACAAAAAAAAAATAAGAAGAAAAAGTAATATTAATTTTAGAAATGAGGTGTCCGTAATAACTGGAAAAAAAAAAAAAAAAACAGGCAGTTGGGTCTAACATAACATTAAATGCAGGATCATTAACAGCTTCCCAACCCGTGCACAACGATGTACATCGGCAGAATGGCACAGACAGGCATAAAGGCGTAGAGGTACGTCCCTTTGAATATGCCACCGTGCCATGTTGGGACCCCCATCAGTCCGGTCGCGGGTCCCACGGACTCGATCGCCGCAGGGACATCCGCTATCATCTCACGGGGAGGACGAACGGGGATATGCGAAAGTAAACAGCATCTCCCTGTTCTGCCTAGCAACAAGTGACACTGATCTCTGCTCCCTGTGATTGGAGCAGTGATCAGTAACACGCAGCCACGCCCCTTACAGTTAGCAAAATGCCCCAAGGACACATTTAACCCCTACACTGCCACCCCCTGGTTAACCCCTTCACTGCCAGTGTCATTTACACAGAAATCAGTGCATTTGTATAGCACTGATTGCTGTATAAATGACAATGGTCTCAAAAATAACTTTTGCGCAAACCAATCAATAATCGCTTATTGTGATTTTTCTTTACCAAAAATACGTATCGGCCTAAACTGAGGGAAAAAAAATGTTTTTATATATTTATGGGGGATATTTATTATAGAAAAAAGTATAAAATAATGCGTTTTTTTTTCAAAATTTTCGCTCTTTTTTTGTTTATAGCGCAAAAAAATAAAAAAACCACAGAGGCGATCAAATACCACTAAAAGAAAGCTCTATTTGTGGTAAAAAAGGGACGTCAATTTTGTTTGGGAGCCACGTTGCACGACCGTGCAATTGTCAGTTAAAACGACGCAGTGCTGAATCGCAAAAAGTGGTCTGGTCTTAAGCCAGCAAAATGGTCCGGTCTGAAAGTGGTTAAAGAGCCTGGACTGGCTATGATACATCACATGACACCAAGCTGTAACAACCAGGCAGATGAATCTGGTTCACAGAAGTGCAGAAATCAGTACTGTGACCCAAAAGAGAAGTATGGTCAAACAATATTTAGACATACTTCTCTTTTTATGCAGTGTTATCAACAAGATCTAAAAAAAAATATGATTTAATTCTTAAAAGGTGCATAACATATAATATTTTATTAACTATACCTGTTGTTGTCAGCATCTATAGTTGGCAGAGATTCAAGATGATGCATTGCATTATGTATCCTAACATGAACTTCATGGACCACCATTGATTTAAATGTTTCAGCCTGTGTTATTATGCATCTTCCCCATCTGGAATACTGCCAGCCACACAGACTATCCCAGTTGGCATGGGAATGCATTTGTTGCAACTGCACCATTGTGTATTTCCGATCCTTTCATTTTTACTATTGTCTTCTTGAATTTCCGATGAACTTTCCACGGATGAGTCTCTTACTGGATTGTAAGGAAACGAAGGATCATCCACCGGATCTGGATATTGTGACAAAAAGTTGGGCCAACAACATATTTTGCTTTACAAAAAATAACATAAAAAAAAAAGTTAAATATTTTTTTGGTTCTGTAATTAGATAGTACATACAAATGTATGAATTGAATAATTGGTTCTACAATTATAAATTCATGCAAGAATATTTATAAATCTATGTATGTATACTTTTTTAAATCTTGATTAACATCTCTGGTGAGATCGATGGCACAGCTAGAAGTCCATAACCACATGCCACGGTGATGTATGTATTTTTTGAATCTGTATTTTGTTTTCAACAGCACATGCAACGTTACTGCAAAACTTGCCTGCTAAAGTATAACACGGGTGGGGGACCCCCTTCCTCCTAATTTTTTCATATATTATTGAGGGTTTTTTTTTCCACTCCCCCCCCTCCCTCCTTTCCATTTCCCATATGGAACTTTAATCCCAGGGCTTGGATTCATAATAAGTTTAGGAATCAATGGGTATGAATGTAGTAATGTTCTTTGAGCAAGGGATCTATAGGATGAAAGATATACAGTAAACCCCCGCTATATCGCGGTTCAGTTTTTGCGGTCCCGGTATATCGCGCTATTATAATTAGGACCCGTTATTCCGATATCGCGGTAATATTTCGCCATTTTGCGGTTATGTAGCGGCGAATCATATCGAGGCAGCGGTGGAACGCACCGAGCGTGTTGACGTTAGAGGGGGCGGTAACTGTGCTTGTACTGTACTTGTGCCAACCACAAACAAGGATACTGTACAGTAGCTGAAATCATGCCACCCAAACGCCGATCATCTAAGGCTGTGTCTTCTGGTGAGCCACAAAAGAAGAGGAAGTTCCTAACAATAATGGAGAAGGTGAAACTTCTTGACATGGTAAAGGAAGGACAGAGTTATGCTGCTGTAGCCCGCCATTATGGTATGAATGAGTCAACGATTCGCTACATCAAGAAGGATGAGAAGAATATCAGGGCAACTGCTGCAGTGTCCATCAACCAAGCTGCAAAAAGAGTGGTTTCTTCCCGCAATAAAAACATTGTTAGGATGGAAACTGCCTTGGCCATTTGGATCCAAGATTGCAGAAAAAAAAGCATCACATTGGATGGTAACACCATCAGGACCCAGGCAAAGAAGCTGTATGACACTTTTGCCAATCAAGGAGGCTCTGAAGGAGGCTCTGCTGCAGCTGAACAGTCAGACAGCGACAATCCTGATCAGCCTTCTAGTACATCAGGAGGTTTTTCTGCCAGCAAGGGATGGTTTGACCGCTTCCAGAAACGCTATCAGTTGAAGAGCGTTTCATTGCAAGGTGAAGCTGCATCTGCCGACAAAGAAGCTGCTGCAAGGTACACCAATGAGACCTTCAAGAGTATCATTGAGGAGGGTGGGTACCAACCAGTGCAAGTCTTTAATATGGATGAGACCGGCTTGTTCTGGAAAAGAATGCCCAAACGGACCTACATCATGAAGGAGGAAGCCCGAGCACCTGGATTCAAGGCTTATAAGGACAGAGTAACCTTGGTTATGTGTGGAAATGCTGCTGGGTTTATGATCAAGCCAGCCCTGATCTACAAGGCCAAGAATCCCAGAGCACTGAAGAATAAAAACAAGAACCAGCTACCAGTCCATTGGATGCATAACAGTAAGGCTTGGATGACTAAAGTCCTCACAACTGAGTGGTTCCATAATTGTTTCATCCCAGCCGTCAAGGTCTACCTTGCCCAACTTGGCATTGCTTTTAAGGTGCTTCTGCTGATGGATAATGCAGGAGGCCACGCCATGGATCTATCATACGAAGGAGTGCAAGTTGAGTTCCTTCCACCCAACACCACGTCTTTAATTCAGCCCATGGACCAGGGGGTGATACGAGCATTCAAGGCGCTGTACACTCGCAACTCCTTGAATCATCTTGTCGAATCCATGAACAATGATGAAAATTTCAATTTGAAGGACTACTGGCGTAATTACACCATTGCAACCTGTCTGGAGAACATACAAAAGGCCCTCAAGGAGATGAAGAAGGAGACTGTGCATGCCTGTTGGAAGAAGCTTTGGCCAGACATTATTCACAATTATGAAGGGTTCTCTCCTGACGAAGTTCATCATTCAGCTGTGGACAAGGCAATTAGGCTGGCCAGGTTGCTAGGAGGTGAAGGTTTTCAGGATATGACCCAGGACGACGTCAATGACCTAATTGAAACCCATTCAGCTCCACTAACCGATGAGGATCTGACAGAACTCACCAAGTCAGCGAGTGAGGAGGAAGTGGAGGAACAGGAGGAGGAGGAAGAAGATGAAGGCTTGTCAATTGAGCGCCTTGGCAGGGTCGTGCGTACAGCCAATGACCTGAAACAGATGTTAGCTGAGTGGGATCCTGACATGGTTCGTTCACTGCAGTTCCAAAACAGCATTGATGGAGCCATCCAGGTGTACAAGAACCTCCTCGCCCAAAAGAAGAAACATGCCCAGCAACTGTCTATAACTATGTTCTTCCCAAAACAGAAGAAGGCCGCATCCACCCCAAGTACCTCCACGGCCACCTCTGATGTAGAATTGGAGGTTCTGGAGCAGCAAGAAGACAACCCACCTACACCTGAAGAAGCTCCTGCTGAACCTGCACCTTCAGAAGAACAGTAGCTGCTCTTATTTGATTATTTGCTGCTTACAGTATACTGTACAGTACTGTAGTCATCTTCTTTTCTGCTGAGTACAGTACTGTACTGTACATACAATACTGTACTCTATATTTTACTTTACAGTATACACTACTGTACTGTTAACACAATATTTTTGTGTGATCTCTCTCTCTCTATATCTTTTATGTGTTCATATTGCTTAAAAGTGTGTTTAAAGACCTTTAAATGCTATTAAAAAGTTAACAAAACATGCCTAGGGTGTATTTAAATAGGGTCTTTCTATTTCGCGGTTTTTCACTTTTCGCGGGTGGGTCCGGAACGTAACCCCCGCGATGGAGGGGGGTTTACTGTAGATATGAATGAGAAATGTGGTGGAAAATCCTTCTCAGAGAATTAAATATTTATTGAATTACTGTGGCTAGCCAGACAGGGTTGTGTGGCAGATCCAGCGATAGTGGCCCCAACCCCCCCCCCCCCAAATAGGGGCCTTACTATAGTAAGATAGACTAATAAGTCAGATAGTTGAAGTTTACGTGTGAGATTTGTTTATATTTTGTTTTGAGGGGATTGTAAATTTATTTTGAGTGTGGGGTGTCTATGGTAAAATTTTGCTCTTTCAATGCCAGAGCTCTCAACTCTCCCATCAAACAAACACAAGTCTTAAACTCATTTCACAAACAGAAAGTTGGAATTATATTGCTCCAATAAACATATTTTGGCTGGATCATATTCCCAATATACAACATAAAGAATATCCAATATGGATTCATGATGCATTTCCATATTCTAAATCACGAGGAGTTTCCATTGCAATCCATAAGACTTTGCCCCATCAAATTTTGCAAATTTGGAAAGGTGGAGATGGCAGATTTTTTATTCTGAAAATCTTAATGTATGGGAAAATCTACACAATTATCAATCTCTACCTCCCAAATTAAGATGGGAACACAAGCTGTCCTGGAGGCAATGGAAAAAACAGAGGGAATGGTAATCATTGGAGGAGATTTTAATTTTGCAATGGACTCAAAATTAGATACAACATCAAATAGAATACACAGGAACAGTGGTCAACTAAAGGAATTTAAACAATTATTAGTGAAACATCAAATGATAGATATATGGAGGATTCAGCACCAGAGAAAAAATATTCATATTATACGAACATACACATACATATCATAGAATAGATTATTTTTTAGTTAGTCAAATAGGACTAATGATGATGCCCTCTTCCGACATTGGCAATTTTTTGTGGTCAGATCATGCTCCAATATTTTTGGAATTGGCAGTGACCCAACATAGGAAACTTCAAGGGTCTTGGAGAGTAAATGATAATCTTCTTAGAGATGATAAATGTGAAAAGGATGTTCGGCAGACAGTAAAAGAATTTTTGAAAACCCATGAAACAGACAATACATCAACCCCTATACAATGGGAAACATTGAAATGTGTATTGCGGGATTGTTCAAACATGGAGCTAGACTGAAAAGAGAAAGAGCACACAATAATGCAACTGCAGGGAGAAATTTCTGTATTATAAAATATGCATAAACAAAATCTTAACCCATTGGATAAAATAAGAGTAAATGACAAACAAATTGAATTACAAACAATGTTGGATGAACAATCCCTGCGAATAAGAGATAGAAATAGAACTTTGTTCTATCAACATGGGAATAAACCAGGAAAAGTATTAGCAAGAAATTTAAAACAAAGACCTTAGACCCCTATAATTAAAATCCAAAAGATGTCAGGGGAAATAACATATGACCCTGGGGAAATGGCTAAAACATTTCATACATATTATTCGAATCTCTATAACTTATCGATACAGCAAGAAAGTGAGAGCAAGAAAGATAATTTAGAAGAAATACGTCAATACATCAGTGAAACAGCAATACCTAGCCTATCTAAAGAAATAAGATAAGAACTAGAAAAGGATATCTCAGTAGAGGAAGTACAGCAAGCTATATCCGTCTTGGCCCTAGGCAAAAGCCTGGGCCCAGACGTATATACTTCAAGATTTCATAAGCAGGAAACCATGCCCAGACCTAGTCGGTGTTGGTGAACAATTCCCTTCTAGCTGTCCCTGCCATTCTTACCTTCTCTCGTGCCATCAGATCATCAAGATTGGCCACGACATAAGATGCTGGGAAGAGTTTCACCAGCACACAAGAACCTCTTGCATTAGGGGAATTACCTTATAAGCTGTATATCCGCATTAATACCAAACTAAAGTTGAAGCACACTTGTGGGCTACCTAGTTGTCCCGATACCAAAGCTGTCAAGAACCAGAGCTATTGTTAAAACTATAACACATTTTACCCTCTAGAAATGTATGGTTAAATTATGGTTAGTGTCTGTTTGGAGTTTTTACTAGTTTGTCAAAACTTCTCATACCAATATGAACATCATATGTAGTGTCACCTACAACTCTGTCTCCTCCTATCCATTGCCCCTTTCTGTGGGGGTCCCCCAAGGCTCTGCTCTTGGACCCCTTTTCTCTTCTCTATCTATACCTCCTCCCTTGGTCACTTGATAAACGCCCACGGCTTCCAATACCACTTATACGCCGATGACACCCAAATCTGTCATCTATTTCTCACCTCACTCCTTCAGTCTCCTCTCGCATTACTAACTTACTAACCGACATATCAGCATGGATGTCGCACCACTTCCTTAAACTAAATCTCTCTAAAACTGAGCTATTAATATTCCCCCCGCCCGTGCCCCCCTCCATGACTTTTCCGTCAAAATCAACAATGTAACTATCAGTTCCTCCCCTCACGCCAGGGTACTAGGTGTAATCCTAGACTCTGACTTGTCATTTCAGCCCCAGGTCCAATCGTTGTCAAAAGTTTGTAGAATTCACCTCCGTAACATGTCTAAAATTCGCCCCTTTTTAACAAATGAAACCACTAAGCTCCTCATTCACTCCCTTGTTATCTCTCGCCTTGACTATTGCAACTCCCTTCTCATTGGCCTGCCTCTCCATAGGCTATCCCCTCTTCAGTCTATCATGAATGCTGCTGCCAGACTTATCCATCTTACCAACCGCTCCTCCAAACCCCCTCCTCCAATCTCTACACTGGCTCCCAATCAGCCAGCAAATTAAATTCAAAATACTAACCACAACATACAAAGCCATGCACAACTCTACCCTGAGCTACATCACCAATCTTGTCTCCAAATATCACCCAAATCGTCCTCTCCGCTCTTCTCAAGACCTCCTTCTCTCAAGCGCTCTCGTCTCCTCCTCCCATGCTCATTTCCAGGATTTCTCCAGAGCCTCTCCCATCCTCTGGAACTTGCTACCTCCACTGGTCCGGCTATCCCCTACTCTTGCTACTTTCAGGCGATCCCTGAAAACTCATCTCTTCAGGAAAGCCCATCACGTCTCCAACTAATCTTCTACCACTTCCATCAGCTCATTCCCCACAGCTACAACCTTTTGTACCACCTGCCCCATCCTATCAGATCTACTGAGCAGGGCCCTCTTAATCCTCTTGTATTTTATTGTAACTGTATTGTCTCCTTTTATATTGTAAAGTGCTGCATAAACTGTTGGCGCTATATAAATCCTGTATAATAATAATAATAATAATAATAATAATATATAGCATGTACCGCTGTCATAGCTGGGGTACTAAAGCTCGGTGAAGATTCAGAGTAGACCCTGCAATTGGTCCTGTTCGCTTTCTTAGCTAGTTGGAGAATACACTTTAAACAATAAGTTGGGATGCTCTTCATCGTTACCCTTGCGAAATATACTAAACTAAAAAATATAAACAAAGATACTCCTCATCCTTTGGTGTAGTTGAGCAGTTTAACATTAAACAAAACAGTTTCTCAGTTCCCGGAGTCTCATCCCTGAAATTGGAGCAATTTCCACTCTGGGGTGATTTACAGGCTAACACAGTATAAAATCCTTAAACTCCGCCTCTACAAACCAAAATCAAATTTTGTAATAAACAACTGACCGTACTACTTAACTCACACTAAACTTAGAAATCTGACCCAAAAGCAGAACAATTCCACCCATAACACAGCAGACACGAAATGCCAGTTGCAACAAACGAAAATCAAACCATGGCCACATGGTGACAAAAGCTGGGCCACATGGTGACTACAAGAATGGCCAACGACAATCGGACCACATGGTGAAGCAAACATTTGAAATGCAGTTGCTGATCCCACCAAAACCAGCACAAACCAAGATTTCTTCACTAAAAACACCAACATTTTTCTCCACTAAAACAATTGAACGACACATAACCATAGACACAGGCTATCCAATTAAACAACAGGTCCCTAACCGCCAACATTACATAAAACACAAAATTACACAAATTCAAACGTACACTCTTGTTCCCAAAGAAAGATCATATACTTAACTCTGGCATCATCTTCAACAAGAAAAAGACAACAAAAGAAATACAAACATCGACGAATGCATGCATGCATGCATGCATGATCTTTTCATCTCAAAACAAAAGAGCTCCTCAATGCTGTTGCCTAGACCCAGCAATGCATGGCCACTTGAATATATACGGCAGGCATTTTCAGACCAAAAGCTTTCTACAAAATCATTTCAAAATTACTTCAAAACAAACCATCTGTGTCTTGAGTCAGTTAAACAATCTACAAGACTCATGCAATCTACTTGTAATCACAATTCATCCATTTCTATTTCTCATATAAATCACAAACTTATTACACAACATACGGTTACTTACACATAACAAACATACAATTAAAATCCTGACATTATACCAAAAGATGTAAAATTTGTTCTTTTGCAAAGCAGAACCTACCTAAAGCATCAGACAGAGATTGAGCTGATGTGAAGGAGGTTCTGTTCACTCCTACAATGGCCCACCATCTTAACTGTCGTGGATAAACCACCATACTCTTTTGCGCTATTAAGCACCCTTCCAGCTTTTTAGTGATGCGATTCCTTCAGTAATTGTCCTCCCGTTTTCAACAGGTTCAAGCCTCATTAGCACCCCCGGTTCAACAACCTCAACTAGAGGTCGACCGATATATCGGCCGATATTTGGCATTTTTTAATTAATCGGCATCGGCCGATTGTGCTGATAAAAAAGGCCGGTTATATCTTCAGCGCGACTTGCAAAAGACTTCTGTAATATTGCCTGAGTCTTCCCCTGGAGCGACTTATCTCCTCTCTGGGCATTCTGCCAAGAAAAGACCAAAAAGATACAATGTTTCTTCTTATCAATAGACTGAACTCCGTGTGGAGAAGTTTGTCACCTTTCGGGGGGGAAGGCATCTCCACTGCCGAGAGATCTCAACCCGGCGAGATCCCTCGGAAGTTCGGCCCCCTCCTCCTTCCCCCACCACCGAGCCAATCAGAAAATGCACATGCACAGTAGGGAACCGGCTGTGAAGCTGAAAGGCAACACTGATGTTTTTTCTTACCACGCATGGCGGCGGCAGCACCCAAGAGCTGATGGAAACATTGGCTGTGGTGCGGTCATCGCTGGATTCCAGGACAGGTAAGTGTCCTAATATTAAAAGTCAGCAGCTACGGTATGTGTAGTTGCTGACTTTTAAATGTATTTTCTTGGGGGGGGGGGGTGGAAAGCCGCTTTAAAGTAGAACTATAGCCAAACTTTTACATTTTGGATAGAGTAAAAGGAGGTTCATAACCGTGTCAGATTTTGTTTCACTATCTCTGTCCCATTGAGGAGCTTTCTCTTCCTGTCCCACAGCCAAACAGGAAGTGAGAGGAGATCTCTGCAAATTAAAAAAGTTATTCCTTGGGGCCCCCCAGGTCACCAGAACTAGTGTCTCCATTGGAAGATTTCCCATCTATTACTTTTTTGGGGACAACCCAAAATTTGGGATTTTCTTTTATTTTCAATGATAACAGTAAACAGGACAAATTGAGAGGGTACATCTCCTTAATGGGGGCACAAACAGCAATAAAAACTGACAGGTGCTCTAACCCCTCTGCACTCTTTCCAAAACAAAACATCTTTAAGGCCCCTTTCACACTGGGGCGGTTTGCAGGCGCTATTGCGCTAAGAATAGCGCCTGCAAACCGACCCGAAACAGCTGTTGCTGTGTCTTCAGTGTGAAAGCCCGAGGGCTTTCACACTGAAGCGGTGCGCTTGCAGGACGCTGGAAAATGTCCTGCAAGCCGCATCTTTGGCTCGCTGTAGGAGCGGTATATTTACCGCTCCTATAGCGCCCGTTCCCATTGGAAACAATGGGGCAGCGATCCGAACCCGCCCGCAAAACGCCGCTGCAGCAGCGGTTTGCGGGCGGTATTGACCCTTTTTCGGCCGCTCGCGGGGGGTAAAACCACCCCGCTAGCGGCCGAAATGCGCCGCTAAAAACGCTGGTAAAGCGGCGCTAAATATAGCGCCGCTTTACCGCCAGCGCCTCCACCGCTCCAGTGTGAAAGTAGTCTAAGACCCGTGAATGGAGTGCAACTCACACAGGCGCAAGTCACCATTGTGAATGTAAGCTTACCTAGCTTATCCTCATCAACACACACACATTACCTCACACCCCCATTTCTATAACACACACATTACATTGCCTCTATTATAATAACACACACATTGCATTGCCTCTATTATAATAACACACACATTGCATTGCCTCTATTATAATAACACACACATTGCATTGCCTCTATTATAATACACAAACTATGCATCTTCTTCCCCATCTCCTCAGGGCTCACTCCTCTCTTCCTGTACAGTTCGCCCTCTCACTAGTTTGGCCCTCGGCGGCTCCCGTACCGCACATGCGCACCTCGTGTGTTTCGGACTGATACAGGAAGACACGTGTGTCCCGGTGTGTTTACGCGTGTGTTCTTCTATGTCAGAGCGAAACGTGAGGGGGAGAGGTCATGGCTTCCGTGCTGAATCTGAATAATGAGGTGAGAGGGCTGAGCGTACAGTGCTGTGTTCTACACATGCATTATAAGCTGGAGAGTGATGACTGAAGCACTGTGTGTGACTGCACTGTGCATACTCTTAGCCTATGAATGGCATTGACGTGTAAGTGATTTCTGTGCTGGTTTATCACATGGGAGCAGACACATAGCAGGGAATGTCTGTATACACACATCATAGCAAGGGATGCCTGTATACGCGTGTCATAGTGGGGGGTGCCTGTATACGCGCTTCGTAGCGGGGGGACGGGGGTGCCTGTATGCGCGCGTCGTAGTGGGGGGTGCCTGTATGCGCGCGTCGTAGTGGGGGGTGCCTGTATGCGCGCGTCGTAGCGGGTGGTGCCTGTATACGCGCGTCATAGCGCGGGGTGGTGGTGCCTGTATACGCGCGTCATAGCACGGGGGGGGGGTGGTGCCTGTATACGCGCGTCATAGCGCGGGGGGGGGGTGGTGCCTGTATACGCGCGTCATAGCGCGGGGGGGGTGGTGCCTGTATACGCGCGTCATAGCGGTGCCTGTATACGTGCGCCATGGCGCGCGCGGGGGGGGGGGGGGGGGGGGGGGGGGGGTGGTGCCTGTATACGCGCGTCATAGCGGGGGGGGGGGTGGTGCCTGTATACGCGCGTCATAGCGCGCGGGGGGGGGGGGGGGTGGTGCCTGTATACGTGCGTCATAGCGCGGGGGGGTGGTGCCTGTATACGCGCGTCATAGCGCGGGGGGGTGGTGCCTGTATACGCGCGTCATAGCGCGCGGGGGGGTGGTGCCTGTATACGCGCGTCATAGCGCGCGGGGGGGGGTGCCTGTATACGCGCGTCATAGCGCGCGGGGGGGTGGTGCCTGTATACGCGCGTCATAGCGCGCGGGGGGGGGGGGGTGGTGCCTGTATACGCGCGTCATAGCGCGCGGGGGGGTGGTGCCTGTATACGCGCGTCATAGGGTGGGGTGGTGCCTGTATACGCGCGTCATAGCGCGCGGGGGGGGGTGCCTGTATACGCGCGTCATAGCGCGGGGTGGGGGGGTGCTGCCTGTATACGCGCGTCATAGAGCGCGCGGGGGGGTGGTGCCTGTATACGCGCGTCATAGCGCGGGGGGGTGGTGCCTGTATACGCGCATCGTAGCGCGCGGGGGGGGGGGGTGGTGCCTGTATACGCGCATCATAGCGCGCGGGGGGGGGGTGGTGCCTGTATACGCGCGTCATAGCGCGGGGGGGGGTGCCTGTATACGCGCGTCATAGCGCGGGGGGGGG
Organism: Lithobates sylvaticus; assembly: GCA_028564925.1. NCBI lineage: Eukaryota > Metazoa > Chordata > Amphibia > Anura > Ranidae > Lithobates > Lithobates sylvaticus. The sequence goes on from CM053026.1 coordinate 169,356,773, forward strand.
GTGCCTGTATACGGGCGTCATAGCGCGGGGGGGGGTGCCTGTATACGCGCGTCATAGCGCGGGGGGGGGGTGCCTGTATACGCGCGTCATAGCGCGGGGGGGGGTGCCTGTATACGGGCGTCATAGCGCGGGGGGGGGGGGGTGCCTGTATACGCGCGTCATAGCGCGGGGGGGGGGTGCCTGTATACGCGCGTCATAGCGCGGGGGGGTGGCTGTATACGCGCGTCATAGCGCGGGGGGGGGGGGGTGGTGCCTGTAAACGCGCGTCATAGCGCGGGGGGTGGTGCCTGTATACGCGCGTCATAGCGCGGGGGGGGGGGTGGTGCCTGTAAACGCGCGTCATAGCGCGGGGGTGGTGCCTGTATACGCGCGTCATAGCGCGGGAGGGGGTGGTGCCTGTATACGCGCGTCATAGCTCGGGAGGGGGTGGTGCCTATATACGCGCGTCATAGCGCGGGAGGGGGTGGTGCCTGTATACGCGCGTCATAGCGCGGGAGGGGGTGGTAGCTGAATACGCGCGTCATAGCGCGGGGGGGGGGTGGTGCCTGTATACACGCGTCATAGCGCGGGGGGGTGGTGCCTGTATACGCGCGTCATAGCGGGGGGGGGTGGTGGTGCCTGTATACGCGCGTCATAGCGGGGGGGGGGGGGTGGTGCCTGTATACGCGCGTCATAGCGGGGGGGGGGGGTGGTGCCTGTATACGCGCGTCATAGCGGGGGGGGTGGTGCCTGTATACGCGCGTCATAGCGGGGGGGGGGGGGGGGTGCCTGTATACGCGCGTCATAGCGCGGGGGGGGGGGGGGGTGGTGCCTGTATACGCGCGTCATAGCGCGGGGGGGGGTGTGGTGCCTGTATACGCGCGTCATAGCGCGGGGGGGTGTGGTGCCTGTATACGCGCGTCATAGCGCGGGGGGGTGCCTGTATACGCGCGTCATAGCGCGGGGGGGGTGCCTGTATACGCGCGTCATAGCGCGGGGGGGGTGGTGCCTGTAAACGCGCGTCATAGCGCGGGGGGGGGGTGGTGCCTGTAAACGCGCGTCATAGCGGGGGGGGTGGTGCCTGTATACGCGCGTCATAGCGCGGGGGGGGGTGGTGCCTGTATACGCGCGTCATAGCGCGGGGGGGGGTGGTGCCTGTATACGCGCGTCATAGCGCGGGGGGGGTGGTGCCTGTATACGCGCGTCATAGCGCGGGGGGGTGGTGCCTGTATACGCGCGTCATAGCGCGGGGGGGGGTGGTGCCTGTATACGCGCGTCATAGCGCGGGGGGGTGGTGCCTGTATACGCGCGTCATAGCGCGGGGGGGGTGGTGCCTGTATACGCGCGTCATAGCGCGGGGGGGGGGGTGGTGCCTGTATACGCGCGTCATAGCGCGGGGGGGGGGTGGTGCCTGTATACGCGCGTCATAGCGCGGGGGGGGGGTGGTGCCTGTATACGCGCGTCATAGCGCGGGGGGGGTGGTGCCTGTATACGCGCATCATAGCGCGCGGGGGGGGGGGGCCTGTATACGCGCGTCGTAGTGGGGTGTGTGTGCGGTGCCTGTATACACGCGTTGTAGTGCGGGGTTGGGTGCCTGTATATGTGCGTCGTAGCGGGCTGTATATGCACACACACACACACCATAGCAGGAGATGTCTGTATACATGCGTCGTCGTAACGGGGGGGGGGGGGCCTGTATACATGGCCTTGGATTACAGGGCTCCCAACACAGCACTTGTTTTACGTTTTTTTTTCTCCAGTTGAGTGTAAGGATCACCCCAGAAGCATATACTGTACATTATAAAACCAATGCATATCAATAGGGGTAGTTCACATCCGTGCGGTTCACTAATGTAAGCTGCTTAGCACTGGAAAATAGAGCAGGTCTTACTTTGTGAGGCAGCGGGCATATTTTTTGGGGGGGGGGGGGGGAAGTGGCGAACAAACCCCCTCCTCCCTGCCGATTGTCAATACATCACAAAACCACCCCCGTCCATCCATCCACACACTTACCCCATCTAGGTCGCAGGCAGCTTTGGCGGGTTCCCCATGCATCTTCATCCTCAGTGGCAAATTGATTTTCCGGGAGGAGAATCGTAAAGACAATAGCACATATAAATTCGCTATTGTCACACAACTGGGTGGGCTCAAGGTGCAGTGCTCTGTGCCCCGAGCCCACCCTTTTTTGAAGATAATTAGAGCCTCAGGCTCTAATCATGTGCTTCTAAAGAAAAAAAATGTAGATTAGGGGTTGGCCACCACTGATGGCCGACACTGATGTTTCCTTTACCTATAAAGTTTAGTGACCTTAAAGCAGAGCTCCACCCAAAAGGGGAACTTCCACTTACATGCTTCCTCCAACCCCCCCAGGTGTCACATTTAGGGCCTTTCAGGGGGGCTAGGGGGAACAGGGACCCGTTTGACAGGTCCCCTTCACCACTTCCGGGAGACGGGCCACATCCAAATTGCTTCACTGCCTGGTTCCCTTACCAGGAATGGTGGTGGCAGCACCCGGGAGTCGGTCCAAAGATCGGCTGGGGTGCCGAGATTGTGGGCTGCCTGGACAGGTAAGTGTCCTAATATTAAAAGGTAGCAGCTACAGTATGTGTAGCTGCTGACGTTTACATTTTTTTTTTTTTTTTTTTTGGCTGGACCTTCTCTTTAAGCCACCGTTGACACCAGAGCGAGGTCAAATCGCATGACAAGTCACACCCTATTGTCGGCAATGGCACTGTTAAAAACGTTACAACGCAGAGTTTGCGGTGTCGTATCGAGTTGAAAAAGTAGTTGCTACACTACTTTTGGTGATTTCAGGTGCTACTTGGATGGACATCTGTGCATGAAGCCACAGATGTCTTCTAAGTCACACTGACATGCGGCTTTGAAATTGTGCCATTTCAGATGAAGTTGCACGATTTCAAATCCGCATTCAATGTGAACAAGGGCTTAAGTATTGCAGCACATGGTAAAACACGTCATTTTAACACACATGCTGTTACATGCACTCAGCGTGTTATGAATGGACCTTTAGCCCTGGTTCACATTGGAGCGATTTGGCATACGATTTGACATATCAAATCGCATGCCAAATTGCCAGCAATGGCATAGTCCGAATCAGTGTGACGCCGCATTTGCAGTGCCGCACCGATTCTCAAAAGTAGTTTCTGTACTACTTTTGGCGACTTCGGGGTGTCATTTCCATTGACATATGTGCAGCAACCCGCGCACATGTCTCTGAATCCGCCACCGAAGTCGGAACTGACATGCGGGAATGAAATCGCATTCCTGCTGTCAGTGTGAACCTGGGCTTGCTCTTCAACTAAACATGCTCCATTACAGGCGTCCCCAGAGTTTCCAGTACTGGAACCACATCCTATATTTTACAATTATTCACAGACTAAAAAGAAATTATGAAATACGGCAAAAATATGAAAAAAGTGGTCCTTTAGAACCCAGTCTCTATATCATTGCAGCAGCGCTTTTGTCCTTATTAACACCCAGGACTATATGGTGAATAAACAGTCTGGTCTGATAAAAATGTCCCCACGTAGTGGTCCCTTGTGTACAATAGTGACAGCTTCCACCGTATATTCCAACAAATTCTTCACCACGTGCGGAATAAACTCCCCTATGGGGATGCACTCACCAGACCAATGGTCAAAACAAGCCTTTTAGTACAACCAACATGCATCAGCGTTCCTCCCACGTTCCGTCCACTTTGCGGCAAACTGGCAGGATCATGCACCAAATCTCCTCACAAAAACAAATGGGCATGCAATAGTGTGATACTGTTTTTTTTTAAAAAGACTTTATTCTGATACAAAACCTCCCCTCTAATACATTATGCGTACCATAAATGAAAAAATCACAAGCATATCAAATGTGTGTCACTGTGCCTGATACTGTGCGTTTTTCCTCCGGAAATGATGTCTCCCTGCTGCATAGAACAGCGCTTCGATATCCTGATTTGCCTGGAGCGCACACACGTCACTTCCGGTCTGTAGGTCACCGCCCTGACGTTTCGTCGTTATCGGACTTCCTCTGAGGGCGTGACCTACAGCCGGACATTTAGTTCCTATATACCCCTGGTTATGGATTCCTCCAATCCCCGGGCTAGACTGAAATGATTGACATGGGTGCTGTGCAACCCAAGCATCCGCCCGCCGCACTTTACCCAATCAGCTCATTTTATGAAAATGTCAGCAAAGCATGTATAGCTAATATTACGTACAATGCGGCCACTGTTACTCCCCGCATAGTATCAGGCAGACCGATCCACATGCAATCTATAAAAAAGGCCGAGCCATATTACATTCAATTCATAATGCAATACACACATAGTTTATATGTCTGTGCCTATAAGCCTGCATATTAAAAACATATGGGATTGTTCCGTTCTTTCTATGGATCCACTGTGCATCCCCAGCGGCCTGTGGGTTATCACTGTGTGCATTAGACAGTATGTTTTTTATTTATTATTAAAGGCAAAGTGCTAAGTAGATTGAGATCGGTCGGCCGACCGTCTCAATGTGTATGGTGGTTAGTTTAAACAGTGCCCATTTATTTTAATTTGTTGACATATATTTATTGATATGCATTTACTGTTGATTTGTAGGGGCAAGACCATATGTATAAATATGCTTGCTTGTACAGTGCACCAATGATTATACTTTCCATTGTATGCGTATAATCATTGGTGCACTGTACAAGCAAGCATATTTATACATATGGTCTTGCCCCTACAAATCAACAGTAAATGCATATCAATAAATATATGTCAACAAATTAAAATAAATGGGCACTGTTTAAACTAACCACCATACACATTGAGACGGTCGGCCGACCAATCTCAATCTACTTAGCACTTTGCCTTTAATAATAAATAAAAAACATACTGTCTAATGCACACAGTGATAACCCACAGGCCGCTGGGGATGCACAGTGGATCCATAGAAAGAACGGAACAATCCCATATGTTTTTAATATGCAGGCTTATAGGCACAGACATATAAACTATGTGTGTATTGCCTTATGAATTGAATGTAATATGGCTCGGCCTTTTTTATAGATTGCATGTGGATCGGTCTGCCTGATACTATGCGGGGAGTAACAGTGGCCGCATTGTACGTAATATTAGCTATACATGCTTTGCTGACATTTTCATAAAATGAGCTGATTGGGTAAAGTGCGGCGGGCGGATGCTTGGATTGCACAGCACCCATGTCAATCATTTCAGTCTAGCCCGGGGATTGGAGGAATCCATAACCAGGGGTATATAGGAACTAAATGTCCGGCTGTAGGTCACGCCCTCAGAGGAAGTCCGATAACGACGAAACGTCAGGGCGGTGACCTACAGACCGGAAGTGACGTGTGTGCGCTCCAGGCAAATCAGGATATCGAAGCGCTGTTCTATGCAGCAGGGAGACATCATTTCCGGAGGAAAAACGCACAGTATCAGGCACAGTGACACACATTTGATATGCTTGGGATTTTTTTCATTTATGGTATGCATAATGTATTAGGGGGGAGGTTTTGTATCAGAATAAAGTCTTTTTAAAAAAAAAACAGTATCACACTATTGCATGCCCATTTGTTTTTGTGAGGAGATTTGGTGCATGATCCTGCCAGTTTGCCGCAAAGTGGACGGAACGTGGGAGGAACGCTGATGCATGTTGGTTGTACTAAAAGGCTTGTTTTGACCATTGGTCTGGTGAGTGCATCCCCATAGGGGAGTTTATTCCGCACGTGGTGAAGAATTTGTTGGAATATACGGTGGAAGCTGTCACTATTGTACACAAGGGACCACTACGTGGGGACATTTTTATCAGACCAGACTGTTTATTCACCATATAGTCCTGGGTGTTAATAAGGACAAAAGCGCTGCTGCAATGATATAGAGACTGGGTTCTAAAGGACCACTTTTTTCATATTTTTGCCGTATTTCACATGTTCACAGATTTTAAGCAGCTGCTAGCACCAGAAGTGGTGGACTGTATTTATATATTTATTTATACCGTCAGATTTTTTTAACATTTGATTTGTATTTATCTTGCATCCATTATTTAAGAAATTTTATCCAGATAGCGCGGAGGGGTGGGCCATAAGGGCGGATATTCTGGTTTCACTCTATTTTGCATAAAAATAAATTATCCTTAGAAATATAAAATGTAAACAAATGAATAAACACACTCCATAAAAATAGCTTCACACAAGATGTCCCCGTTTTCACATCTGAGACCCCATCATATTAGAGCCCCTGTTTTACATCATAGCCCCCCCCCCCCCCCCTTTTCATATGAGACCCCATCCTCCTGTCTTGGCACAGGGTGGCAAGCAGAGCAGGTCCGAAAAAAAGGGTTGGATGTGGTTGAGCAGGTCCTTTTCCCGAATGCTGGGGTGGCATTTCCATTGTGTGGTCGGGCTGGTCCTCCAGCTCCATAGAAAAAAGATTGATGTAGTGTCTCTAGTTTGCTCAGCGTCATTGGTCATTATTGTGCAGGCAGTCGGCCCACTTGCGCCATGAGAACACGTGAAGCAAATATGGGACAAATTGTTGCAGACCGGGGAAAATCTTGTAGCAGGTTGGATTTGGTGACTCCTGTACTGTGTAGTGTAGTACAATCCATACACTGAACTGTACTACAATTTCACAAGACAAGTTTAGCACTGGTCTTCTCTGAAAGTCCTTTGTGACAAAGCTTAATATATTTAGATATAATCATTGGAGGTAACTGCTCATGGCTCTCCGTGCCATGATTTGATGCCGGGTGTAAGATCCTCGTGGATGTAGTCTCATTTATCCACTTCACTACTGGACACTTTTACCCCCTTCCTGTTCAGGCCAATTTTCAGCGCTGTCACACTTTGAATGACAATTGCACTGTCATGCAACACTGTACCCAAACTAGATTTGTGTTATTTTTTTTCACACAAATAGAGCTTTCTTTTGGTGGTATTTAAAGCTGAGCAACACCCGTTTTTAAAACCTATAATAAAAAAAAATACTCACCTTCCTCGATCCGAAAAGGCGGGTTTTTTTTTTTACTTACCTTTAGTTGTTATTCTTCTTGGCATCCATCGCTTCCTGGTCCCTCGGATATGGGCAGGGATATTACGGCTATTACGTAATATCCCCTAGCCCGCACTGTCTCCTGGGATCTTGTGTCATAGCTTCCAGGAGTCAGTGCGGCTGCCTGGCCCTAGATCGCGCGAGACTTCGAACCGAACGTGACGTCATCACGACGCTGCTGACGGCGCTCCTATGAACGGTCTTCTGCGCATGCGCGAGATTAGAGAGGGGCGTGAATGAAATCCAGGAAGACAATGCCCTGGAGTATTCACATGCCCACACGCAAGATGGGGATGAAGCCGGAAATGGATATAAAGTATTTTTTAGACATAAAATCCGAATGGCCAAAATCAGACAGACAGGACAGGTGAGCTAATGATTTACAAAGCATTTTATTAAGCAATCTCCATTAAAAAAAAAACGTCAGGGGCAGTGTAGCTCAGCTTTAACCACCACGGTAATAAATTTAATTTAAAAGATCTAATAAAAGTCCTGGGTGGCTTAACTCCAACGTAAGAATGCATATAAAATCAAAGGAGAAGGCCTTCAAAAAATACAAAGCTGAGGGATCATTAGCATTTCAACTTTACAAAGAATGCAACAAGAAATGTAAGGGTGCAATCAGGGCGGCTAAGATAGAACACGAAAGGCACGTAGCGAAGGAGAGTAAGAAAAATAACAAGAAATTCTTTAAGTACATAAATAGTAAGAAAGGGAGGTCAGATCATATTGGTCCCATAAAGAATGACAAAGGGAATCTGGCAGGGTAGATTTTATTTAAATCAAGTCGATTTAAATCACTAGTAAAAAGGCTTGATTTAAATCAACTCGATTTTAAATCATAATTTTCTCTAAGTGTCTTCCAGGACAGCCCATGAGACCTAGGGCTCCTCCTACCAGGACAGGAAACACGTTAACCCCCACCAGATAAAAGGCCGGTCCTCCAGGCCCCATGTCAGTATTAGTGTTTCCTCCAGACGGGGGGTAACATGTTTCCTGGAACTGGTTCCCCTAAGTCTCATGAGCGTGGCTCCTGTGGCAAGGGGGTGGTATTCCTACCTTCTTAAGTCCCAGAGTGGCACATTCATGGGGGAGAGTAGGTTTGTGGCTGCTGTCCCTGCTTCTCAGTGCATGGGGAATACCAGCACTGCGTGTGTTCGTCTAAGCTCCTGCCCGCAAGCCGCATGGCAGCAGTCGGCTTGTTTTCCCTGCTAAACAGCCTGGCTGGCGTGTGCAGTGGAAGAGAGGAAGCCGCGCGCATGGAGGGGCAGAACTTGCGTTCCAAGCTGGCCCACGGGAAGTACCCGATGGGGTCACTTCCGGGATGTGTGACGTCATCAGCGGCTGCCAGAGACGCTAGTTCCAGTCTCTAACCGGCTTGAACTGGGAGGCTGGTGGTTTTTAAAAACAGTGAAGCCTAGCAGAGGCTGCGGACCACTACAGGGGCGGGATGGACTCCTATGCGATACCTGCACAGGCAGCGGAAGCAGGCCCTAACACCAGCACCTCACAGGTAAGCCTGAAGTGTATTTTACTTGCTTGCACATCCTATGAGTGTTCTTCCCATTGTAACCAGTAGGAACTAGGTGAAGGGGGCACATTTTCCTTTTCTCCTGCACGGGGTTTTATGGAATGTATGTGGCGTAAAATGTATTGGGGTCATTTGTTCTCTTGCAGGCCCAAGCGCAGCCACCAAAAAGGAAGTGTGCGGTTTGCGGAAACAAATTTAGCTCCTCATGGAGCAAAGCAGTTTGCCGCACCTGTATAGACAGCCTGGTTAAGGATGACCCGGTTGTCTCCTGTCAGAAAATGCTGACTTCTGTCAGAGATGAGCTTATGTCTAAGTTTTAGCTAATTTAAAACTTTAATTGACAAGGATCAAGTCCCCTCAGAGGGTCCATCTCCAGTTAGGACTTCAGCAGGTCCTAGCATTCCACAGCAGAGTGCGGCGAGTGAAGACTGAGGCTGAAGCCAGATCTACACAGTCTTCTCCGGAAGAATCAGGGTCAGATACAGGGCCCAGGGATAGAGAATCCACAAGGGGCTTGAGGTAAAAGTTATCATTGGAAGATATATATGACTTATTAAAGGCTATCTATACGACACTTGATATAGAAGAGGAGAAGGTACAACTGTCTAAACATGCCCTTATGTACAAAGGTTTGCATAAAGGCTAGACTTTTTCATGTGCATAGTTTCCTCCTTGATACTATCAAGCTGGAGTGGGAAAAACCAGACAGAAAACCTTTCTTTTCTGGTAACCTAAAAAGGTTTTCATTTGAAGAGGACACATCATGGAACAAAAATCCTAAGTTAGACGCACCTCTTTCAAAAGTTTAAAAAAACTCGGACCTAGCGTTTGACGATATGGGATCCAATGGATAAAAGAGGAGATATCCTTCTTCACAGAGCCTGGGACTCAGCCATTGGGAATCTTAAACCAGCTCTGGCCTCCACTTTTGTAGCCAGAAATTTAACATTTGTTGGCAGGTACCTCTAGAGAGCAGATTCTGAAATCTTTCCCTCTCCTCCTTCATGCAGTGGGGTTTTTGGCTGATTCTTCCCAAGAGTCAGTCAGAATGACAGCTAGGACCTTGGCCTTAGTGAGTTCGGCCAGAAGAAGCCTATGGCTTAAAAGCTGGTCAGGCGACACTGCCTCAAAGTTGCGCCTATTTGGTCTCCCCTTAACAGGCGATCATCTTTTTGGCCCAGGTCTGCAAGAGGCGCTGGAACGCACAGCCGATAGAAAAAAAGGCCTTTCCAGAGAATAAGAAAAAGCCTACAGCCGGAAAGTTTTTTTCGTTGCCAAAGTAGGCAGCAAAGTCCTAGAGAAAGGGACAATAGGCCCAAAAAACATTGGACAGGGCACAAGGGCAGAGGTAGAGGAGGTGTCTTGTTTAACCCTCCTCAACAACCCGTCAAGCCACATAGATTCGTGTCTCCCAGTGGGAGGAAGATTGAGGGCCTTTCTCCCACAGTGGGTAGCAGTCACCTCAAGTCCGTTCACCCTGGATTTAGTGACCAGGATACAGGCTGGAATTTTCTTGGTAGCCACCAGAGCGATTTTTGGTCACCTTCCCTCTCCAAGATCAGGTAAAAGCGAGGGCCCTGGGTCTCCAAATTGGAGACTTGTTAGATCAAAAGGTCCTGATCCCTGGTCGGATCAGGGCAAGGGATTTTATTCCCATATATTATTCATCAGAAAGCTGTCAGGAAAATATCGGCTTATCCTGAACCTCCAGTCTCTAAACCGTTCGATCAGGTACACAAATCAGGGGTCACAATCTCCAGATTCTATCTAACAAAATCTCTATGGTTCCGTACCTCAACAAACGCAGGTACGAGGAGTCGGATACTTCAATCTATTACCCGGGAGATTTTATTATGGGCAGAAGGGAATCAAGCCTCAATTACAGCAGTGCACCTGAAGGGGACACAAAACTGTCTGGCAGATTATCTCAGCCGCTACCGTGTCGAGACAATTGGTCCCTTCATCCCGAAATTTTTGCGGGTCTCACTGACAGATGGGGATGTCCTGAAGCGGACCTGTTCGCAGATCAGAACAATCGCAAGACAGAGAAGTTATTTTCTCTGAACCCAGTGGATCGATCATTTGGGATCGATGATCTGGCGAATCCGTGGCCATTCGGCCTCTGTTACGCCTTCCCGCCGATCAGGCTAATTCCGGAAGTTTCTTCTAGAAGAAACAGATCTCATCCTAATAGCCCCTTTCTGGACCAAGAGGCCATGGATTTTCCTGTTACAGACTCTGGTCTCAGAGCCTCCACTGAGTCTTCCAAAGAGAGAAGACTAATCGCAGGGTCCGGTGTCGCACCCACAGGTGGTTTCCTTAAGGTTGACGGCCTGGTATCTGAAGAAAAGATACTAAGCGCCCAGAGGTTCTCTGCCAAAGTAGTCAAGACCCTGGTAAATTGCAGAAAAACAGTCACTAGAGCCATTTATTCCAAGGTTTGGAAGAAGATTAACTCATGATGTTCCTTCAATTTTGTAGTTTTTTTTTTTTTCAAGAGGGTGTCGACAAAGGTTAGTACCTTAAAGGCACAGGCGGCAGCTATCAGTGTTTTTCTACAATTTTCTCTCTTGGAAAATCCCAGTATAGCTAGATTCTTCAAATCAATTTCCAGGTCCAGGCCAGTAGTGGTTAGAATTTGTCCAACCTGGGACCTGTCCCTGGTGCTACAAACTCTGGTAGAATTCCCTTTTGAGCCCCTGGAGGATATTTCAGTTAATTTACTTACCTTAAAAAAAAAAAAAAAAATTCTTGTGGCAATTACCTCAACTTGTAGGGTAAGTGGGTTACAGACCCTATCAGTGAGGGAGCCTTTCCTCACAATTTTTGAGGATCGGTTTGTTTCCAAAACTGATCCAGGATTTCTGCCTAAAGTGGCCAGTACATTCCCCAGATCCCAGGACATTGTACTGCCAACCTTTTGTAGTTCGCCATAAAGGGCAACCAAGAAAGAAAATTATTTTTTTTTTATACGTGACAACAATTCTTCTCGTCTACATTGAGGTCACCAAGACCTTTAGAAAAATGATGCATCTAATCCTGTGTGAGTGGTTTATAAAAAAAAAAAAAAAAGCCTGCTATACCTCATTTTAGAGCTTTTCTCAGCGATCACATGATCGGCTGGCTTTCTTCTCTCCCCGTCTGATAGATGCAGTGGGCAGGGCTGAGATTCCCCCTGCTTACATCACTTGGAAAAGTAGAGGGGAGAGAGAGCCAGCTGATCACGTGATCGCTGAGAAGAGCTGTGAAATGAGGTATAGCAGACTTTTTTTTTTTTATAAATCACTCACACAGGGGCACACAGGATTAGAACACAGAGGGGATGGTATGAAGATGTGAATGTTATTTTAGCAGCAGGAGTTGAGGGGACAGGCACTGTCACAAGCTGTCAGGCAGAGAGAAGAGCAGGAGAGAGCACAGAGGAGACGGATAGCAGGCTGCAGATGAAAGAGGCTTGAACAGATGACTCCGGTGGCAGCCCTGATATATCGGAATCAGCGGAACCGGGGAAGGGTATAGTCAGGCAGGATCAGCAAGGTATTACAGGGGGCCAAATTACACAGCACAAGCACTGTGCTGTATATAATGCTTTAAAATAACAGGATCTTTGTTAACCCCCCAAAAAGCTTTAATTGAGCTCCTTTTACAGTAGTAGGAGATGAAGAGTTAACTTCTAATGTGTGCTGGTGTAGTTGCTCACCTATTGTGCCAGCATCTTCTGAGCCTGTGCTCACTGCTTGAGCTGTAAGGCAGGCTCTAGAGGTCCTGAAGCCGGCGGTGCAGTATGTCTCCCGTCGCCTTTTTGGTAAAGCCCATGCTGCATCATCTGATAGAAAGCTGACAGTTTTTGAACCAGCGGCTGGCCTGGACAGCATCTCTGCATACCGCAGCAGTCGGTGGGGGTGAAAGACGTTGGGAGGCTGTGCAGGTATCGGCTGGAGCTATCCTGAAGCTGCAATGTAGATGCAGGTTCCCTGAGACCATGCGGCCATGCTGTTCAGTGGTAAAACGCTCATATCACACATTTTCAGGCATTCCCATTGAAGTCTATGGAGCCCAATCTGACAAAAAAAGCTCACTTTTTTGAGCAACAGGTGTTTTGCGTCAGACAATAGAGTGCTCAGATGTGAACAGGGGCCATTGGAATTAATGGGATTTGGCTTGCTGAGCGGTTTAGAGCTGTAAGCTTCAAGTTCAAAATCGCTCAGGAGTAAATCTATTAGTGTCCATCAGTGTCGCCTATCAGTGCCCATCAATTCTACATATTGGTGCTGCCTCATTAGTGCCCGTCAGTGAAGGAGAAAACAACATTTTATAACCGAAACAAAGAAAAACATTTTCTTTTTCAAAAATGTCAGTCTTTTTTACTTTAGCAAAAAATAAAAACCCCAAGAGGTGATCAAATACCACCAAAAGAAATCTCTATTTGTGGAAAGAAAATTATAAAAATTGAGTTTGGGTACAGTGTTGCATGACCACACAATTTTCATTCAAAGTGCGACAGCGCTGAAAGCTGAAAATTGTCCTGGGCAGGAAGGGGGTGAAAGTGCCCGGTATTGAAGTGGTTAAAGCTGTAGTAAACCGCTGGCTTTTTTTTTTTTTTAAACATGCAAGGCAATGTCCTAATGTGCTAGTGTGCATCACATACTAGCACATTATGTGAAACTTACCCTAGACTGAAGCCCTCAAATGGCGCGCTGTCACTGCTGAAAATGCTTCCATCTTCACTCGGGTCCCGCGGACTCCGGCTGTGTGAGTGGCCAGAGCTGCAATGAAGTCACTCCCACACATGCGCGTGGGAGCTGCCGTTCACGCCACAGGACTCTGAAGGAATGGCACGGGTATGATGTTCCTTCAGAGCGCATGCGCCGGTGACATCACCTGCTACATCTACAGTAAATATCTCCTAAACGGTGCACGTTTAGGAGATATTTACAGTATCTATAGGTAAAAGTCATGCATAGGAGTTTACTCCCACCTTAGGCTAACCAGAACTTAGGAGGAGTGCCACTGAAGCTGTTTGTGCATTACTGACCTATATTACAACAATGTGTTGATTCTGATTTAGTGTAATAAAACACACATATGATAAAAAATGTATTTCCGGACTTAATTTCTTTAAAATATGAGCACATTCTTTAACATACCACACAGAATAGAACACAAATGTCTGTAGTGCTGTGTGTATATATAGGAGTGTTTCCAGCAGCTGTTTCTAGGCTGCCACATCATCAGTTCTGTGATACCACAGACAAATTCAGCTGGATTGCAGTTCACTCCCTCCCTGCTTTGGACTATGAAAACTTGCTCCTATTGTCAAGTTTGTGAGTTAGCTAATTCATTTGTTTGGACAGTATATTATGTACAAATGTATTGTGGCTACTAAGGGAAGCTTGCAAAACAAAATATACAGTGCCATTTAACTTGTCACGTTTAAAATGTGTGTTTTCTGAGTTTTCCAACATATAATGCAAAGTGTCTTAAAATAGAGCACAATATGCGTCCGGTCTTCTTCAAACCTCATTGCTGGGATAAAGTTTGCAGTAGGGCAGCTTATTTATTTAAATGGGCTGACAACACACCAGAACAGAAATGGATACTGTACCTGTGTCTTTCCAATGCAGTGCATCGTGATGTATGGTAGAGCTCCTCCTCAAAAACTCCACTCCCTTGGCCTCCAAGAATCTGCTTTTTTTCTGGTTCTGCTCCCGTCTATCGCAGGAGCAGTCTTATTCTCTCCACTTTCTCTTTCTGTAAGGTTCCCCAAGGCCCTGTTCTTGGACCTTTTCTCTATCTACACCTCTTTTCTTGGGCATGTGATAACCTCTTATGGCTTCCAATACCATCTCTATGACGATGACTCCTCACCTCACTCTTTGTCTCCCGTCACATTACTAACTGAAAGATCAAGATGGATGTCACACCAATTCTCAAACTAAATCTTTCTAAAACCAAGCTTGAAATATTCACCCTCCCCACTCGTGCCCTCCTCACAAACTTTTTTTATAAAGACCAATAATGCAATTATCAGTCCCTCCCCTCACGCCAGGGTACTAGGTGTAATCCGAGACTCTGCCCTGTCCTTTCAGCCCCAAATCCAATCGCTGTCAAAAGCTTTTAGACATCTCTAAAATGCGTCCCTTGCTTGAATAAATACAAACAACCTTCTAAGAAGGAAAGGGGGGAACATGAGGCCACATACCTCAGGGATTTTTTGTAAATGGTATCTAGTAGATTGATATATAAGGACAAATAGAAATGTATAAAAATATAGAATTTTATTTTCCCATAGGGGTTGAAAACAACAAGGACACAAATGATACATCCATACTTTACAGACATATGAGTTAAATCAGATAGAGATGTGGAGCTTCGCCATACTCGACATGTTTCACTCTGTGGAGTTTCTTCAGGAGTTTGATAGGTTAAGCTCAAAAGTGTACTGAAATAACAAAGTCGCATGAAAATCGCATCCTTTTTCAGATGCGAGCACTGACTCTTGCGGAATGCGATAAATCTTGGCGCCCTCTGGCCTTTATAAGGAAGACAGTTACTGACAGACTTCTCTGACTGGTCTTCAGCTCCCTAATAAGAGTGTTCCTGTGTGCTTGTTACTTCTGGATCTCCTGTTACCAACCCAGCTTGCTTCTGGACTTCCCCTTGCTTCTCTCCTGGCTCTGACCTGAGCTTGTTCCTTGGACCTATTCCTGATTGCCTCCTGTGTATGACCCTGGCCTGCTGCCGATAATGCTCCTGTCTACTCTTCTTGTATGTGCTCTGACCTTGGCTTCCATTCCTGACCACATCTCCTGCTGTGAACTTAAACCTGAGTAAGCATCACCACTGCAGATCCATCGGACTACCATACAGCTGGCAACCTGTGCTTCTTTGGGCTCAGCATCTCCTGTCACCATCTCCAGGGGTGTTGCGCCCCTCAGCTGCAAGGGTTCAGTGTAAGGAGTTACTGTAGAAGTACCTGTGCATTCCTTGAATGTGCTTTGAGTGGAATTCACAAAGGTCCTGTTGCCAGTGACAATTACATCTGTTCTCTGTTATTTTTCTCTGGCCTGTCACATGGCTATGGCTTTCCATATAAAACATTCAAGGGGAAGAGTTGAGTCCTTTTCAATTTATCTAAGGGGGTAATGAGAAGAGGGAACCGGGGCTGCAAGGGAAATTATGCCCATCATTTTGTCTTTGATCTACAGTGGCTTGCGAAAGTATTCGGCCCCCTTGAACTTTTCAACCTTTTGCCAAACATAAAGATATAACATTTTTATTTTTTTGTGAAGAATCACCAACAAGTGGGACACAATTGTGAAGTGGAACGAAATCTATTGGATTTTTGAAACTTTTTTAACTAATAAAAAAATGAAAAGTGGGGCGTGCAAAATTATTCGGCCCCTAGCGTTAATACTTTGTAGAGCCACCTTTTGCTGCGATTACAGCTGCAAGTCGCTTGGGGTATGTCTCTATCAGTTTTGCACATCGAGAGACTGAAATTCTTGCCCCATTCTTCCTTGCAAAACAGCTCGAGCTCAGTGAGGTTGGATGGAGAGCGTTTGTGAACAGCAGTTTTCAGCTCTTTCCACAGATTCTCGATTGGATTCAGGTCTGGACTTTGACTTGGCCATTCTAACACCTGGACACGTTTATTTGTGAACCATTCCTTTGTAGATTTTGCTGTATGTTTGGGATCATTGTCTTGTTGGAAGATAAATCTCCGTCCCAGTTTCAGGTCTTTTGCAGACTCCCAACAGGTTTTCATCCAGAATGGTCCTGTATTTGGCTGCATCCATCTTCCCCTCAATTTTAACCATCTTCCCTGTCCCCGCTGAAGAAAAGCAGGCCCAAACCATGATGCTGCCACCACCATGTTTGACAGTGGGGATGGTGTGTTGAGGGTGATGAGCTGTGTTGCTTTTACGCCAAACATATCGTTTTGCATTGTGGCCAAAAAGTTCGATTTTGGTTTCATCGGACCAGAGCACCTTCTTCCACATGTTTGGTGTGTCTCCCAGGTGGCTTGTGGCAAACTTTAGACGAGACTTTTTATGGATATCTTTGAGAAATGGCTTTCTTCTTGCCACTCTTCCATAAAGGCCAGATTTGTGCAGTGTACGACTGATTGTTGTCCTATGGACAGACTCTCCCACCTCAGCTGTAGTTCTCTGCAGTTCATCCAGAGTGATCATGGGCCTCTTGGCTGCATCTCTGATCAGTCTTCTCCTTGTCTGAGCTGAAAGTTTAGAGGGACAGCCAGGTCTTGGTAGATTTGCAGTGGTCTGATACTCCTTCCATTTCAAAATGATCGCTTGCACAGTGCTCCTTGGGATGTTTAAAGCTTGGGAAATCCTTTTTGTATCCAAATCCGGCTTTAAACTTCTCCACAACAGTATTACGGACCTGCTTGGTGTGTTCCTTGGTCTTCATGATGCTCTCTGCGCTTTCAACAGAACCCTGAGACTATCACACAGCAGGTGCATTTATACAGAGACTTGATTACACACAGGTGGATTCTATTTATCACCATCAGTCATTTAGGACAACATTGGATCGTTCAGAGATCCTCGCTGAACTTCTGGAGTGAGTTTGCTGCACTGAAAGTAAAGGGGCCGAATAATTTTGCACGCACCACTTTTCAGTTTTTTATTTGCTAAAAAAGTTTAAAATATCCAATAGATTTCGTTCCACTTCACAATTGTGTCCCACTTGTTGGTGATTCTTTACAAAAAATTAAAATTTTATATCTTTATGTTTGAAACCTGAAATGTGGCAAAAGGTTGAAAAGTTCAAGGGGGCCGAATACTTTTGCAAGCCACTGTATATTACTGATTTGTAATGAACGTCTTTCACAGTTGAAATTACTTGCTCAAAACATAGTTTTAAACAGCCCTTGCCCTTTTATAATAATCGGATAAATGGTTCTTACTCCCTTCTGTATTTAAAATAAATGTATTACATTGAACTATGATGTTTTGTCCATACTCCCATTGAAGTTAGTTCTATGTTTGTTGCTTGATTACCTTTAGTAATGTAACTACATAATGACGTTGTGTCTGCAGCCTGTAGTTGAAATGTGTTTTTGGGTAGTTTTCACTCTGAATTGTTACAAGGTACTGTTTGTTCTATATCTCGGATTACTTTCTACATCCATCTGTCTTCCAGCTAATTTATATCCTACAGAAGGAATAACAATTTCAGCAGTTCTTTTCTTTAGAAAACATGAATTCCATAGGAAAAGGCAACAGATTTTATGGCTTGTTTTATGATAAAAAAAAGGCAGTGGTCAAGTTGAGGTCAGTATTTTTGGGGCTTTATCATGATGAGCTTACAGTAAACAAGATAGCATGTGCAAAAAAGTTCCCAACAAACTATATCGTTTTTTTAATTTAGGATTTGTAGAAATAAAAAGATGGTAGGGGGTGCATAGTGAATGCATGCTCAGCACTTAATCGGACCACCCAGTGACGCATATGTGCAGCATGTGGGTGTTAAAGCCCACACTTGTGCCACTGCATATATGTATTGGGCGGTCATAAAGGGGTCAAAGTAAGCCCTTCTAAATTTAAAAAGGTAAACCTGTACTGCAATAGAAGCAAAATAAACATGGACACAGTTAGGCCTCATTCACATGGGCATACTTAAAGCGTACACCGATGCAAAGGGCCATGTTTGCCCACATGTGATGCACAGGTGTTCATCATGTCTGTTGGTAGGCTGCACGGACATGGACATATTGGGAGAGGCAGCTTTGTGCAGCCACTGTGTCACAATAGACATGAATGGGACTTCCTACACGCAGAGGACACCTGTACATCCTGTACGGGCGAAGACATTCCTTTTGCACTAGGGGTGCAACGGATCAAAAAACTCACGGATCGGATCAGAGTCAAGGATCAGATAATTTTTCGGATCAGCAAATAATAATTGAATTTGCAAAAACCTGTGAAAATTCCACCACTATATAGTCCCCACTGTAATATCCACAATCTCCCCCACTGTAATATCCACATCATCTCCCCCACTGTAATATTGGCATGGGCATGGCTGGGTATCGCAGAGTATGGCTGGTTATCGCAGGGTATGGGTAGAGTATGGATGGCTGTGACTGCAATTGTCACAGACCCGCGTTGTGGGCACTACAGATCCAGCCCACAGCGCTGCTGCCATCCGATCTATCCCCTCTACTGTACAGATCTGTACACAGAGGGGAGAGAGGAACCGGCGTCATCTTGATGTTTGACGGAACAATCGCATTATAAACGGCCGATGGGTGCACCAAGATGGCCGCTGCTCCGGAGCTAGGCCGTGGATCGCGGCGTGTGCTGATTCGAACAGGGTGACCAGTTCGGATCACGGATCGGTGACGATCCATTGCACCCCTATTCCCTATAATGCCCTTCCCCACCCCTTCTCCTTTCTCACCTTCGGCAAGCTTACCTTCCCTACTAACGACAAGCAACAGGTTAATTTATCCTATGTACATGTGCACTGACATTACATAATGCGGATCACACCGTTATGTGGATTTGTGTACCAACTGATGTATTGTACTACTCTGTCTCACATTTTGTTATTGCAACACCTCAATTTTGTGTTAATAAAATGATGACACTAAACCATGGTTGGCTGTGTTGCCACCCTCCCCAAGACAGTTTTGCTCACAAATGGGGTGTCCAGGATGGGGAACAGCACAACCTACCGTAAAACTAGTACTGATATTACCTCCAAAGTTCAAGTTTAAATATGACTCTTATTTGGCACTGTAGCCATATAAGTAATCTTTTGTTGTACGTTCTACTGTATACAGAGTGTACCACCGTTATCTGATTGTATCTTTGTTTATGAAAAACGAAATGAAAACTATTGGAAATAAAAAATGCGAGTTTGGGTTTTTTTTTCTGCTTGTAAGCTCATATGCCTGTAAACTCCTAAAAAAAAAAAACGCCATAGTGTGCATGGACACATTGGCTAACATGGAGGGGAGTTTCCAGGCAGAAAAAAAGAGCTTAAAAAAAAAAAAAAGCTCAAAAGCCTGTAGGAGCAGCATCTTTTATCCTCTTTGAGATGCAGTGTGCATGAGCCCTAAAACCGATCTTCTGGCAAGCGGCTAAAGTGCACAATTGAAATATCCATATTTTACCTGCCAAATGCTTTAATTTCAGTTTTGTCATCCCTGAACCTCTGCCAGTCAGCAAAGCAAAGTTGCAGTCTTCTTTTCAGCAGCAGCACAATGTATTTAAAGTGGTAGTAAAGTATTTTTTTAAACTTGTACCTACAGGTAAGGCTATAATAAGGCTTACCTGTAGGTACAGTGAATATCTCCTAAACTTGAACTGTTTAGGAGATGTTCACATTGCATGCAGCTGGTGATGTCACCGGTTTATGTGCTCTGAAGGGACGGCATACCTGTGCTGTCCCTTCAGAGCTCTGTGCCACGGCCGTGACTTCTGCACACATTCGTGCGAGTGACATATTCAGACAGCCGGAATATGCAAACCTGGAAAGACCAGTGAAGATGACAGCTCTGTCAGGGGTGACAGTGTGCTGCTGGAAGGCTTTGTTCTAAGGTAAGCATTTCATAATGTGCTAGTATGAGATGCATACTAGCACAGTATGCCATTGTCTTGCAGGTTTTTTTTAAAGGCTTCAGTTTACTACCGCTTTAAACTCCAATACAAACATTTAATATGTTGAGGCTCATCAATCCTTAGATGTGTTGGCTGTATTCGTTTTTTTTTTTTCTTTTTTCCTTTATTTTCACCTAGTGAGCCAGCCAGTAACACATTTCCTGTGATGGATGTGTAACAGAGACACCTTTTGTACAGCAGCATTGTCATTTTGCAAGCCTGGTGATGTTGCAAGGAGTAAGAAGGTCATTGGTACAGTGTTGCATGACCGCGCAATTATCATTCAAAGTGCGACAGCACTGAAAATTGGCCTGGGCAGGAAGGGGGTAAAAGTGCCTTGTATTAAAGATGTTAAAAAACAAAATAAAGAAAATAATGGTATGACATGTTCTAGAGGGGTAGGTGGAAGTTTGGAGTAATTGTGGGTAATGTAGAAAAAATAAGCGCGCAATCCAAATATGAACAATATTTGTGATACAAATTGTGTAAATTAAAGATGAATATGTTTCCGCACAAAAAAAAAATATGGAAAAAATGAGCTGAGAGGAGAGTTTGTGAACAAAAAAGCTTATGCCCACAAA
Organism: Lithobates sylvaticus; assembly: GCA_028564925.1. NCBI lineage: Eukaryota > Metazoa > Chordata > Amphibia > Anura > Ranidae > Lithobates > Lithobates sylvaticus. Next base: position 169,377,566 of record CM053026.1, read on the forward strand.
AGCTTGAAAGAGCTAGAAAAATCTCAAAAACGTGCAATAAAAACACGCAAAAGAGCACCAAAAAGCACAAGCTTCTTCAAGCTTTTAGGCAGAGAAATTAAAGCAGTTTTTTTTTCTGAGCTGCAGTGTGCAAGAGCCCTTAAAGAGCTGGGTCACTTTTGCTATTCAGGTCTTCATGTGGAGCCTTTGATTTAGCCCCCACTCTCTTACCCACTTATCTGAGGGCTGGTTCACACCAGATGCAGTCCAGTGTCTTTTTAATCTGCATTAAAAATGTATGCACAGTGTTTTCCATGTATTCTAATGGGCCTAATTCACATTAGTGCAGTGTGTTCCAGTGCATTCAACAAAAATAGAACATGCTGCATTCTTTCACTAAATTTTTTTTCACAAAAAATACACTAGAACGCATAAAAAATGCACATGCAGAAACACATCCAGAATGCAGAAATTGTGGTGTGAACTGGCCTTTAGTTTTCCATGATTTCCCCTGCAACCCTGTTCCGGCAAAGGTGCAGCAAATACCATCACTTCCAAGATTTTGGGGAGCATTTGACCTCATAGCATGCAGCTCTTGTGTCTGGTCTGAGTGCCCAATGACCTACCATCAACCTTGTCTATACCTTGACACTATTCTGCATGGCGCTTACACAGGGTCTAATGCTTGGAAAAGGGGAGCAGCAGGGCACCATTCATACCTGAATAAGCAATCCAAATATAAACAATATTTGTGATACAAATTGTGTAAATGCAAGATCAATATGTTTTTATAAAAAACAAAAAAAAACATAGGTTATTTGAAACAAAAAGGATGATGCAATTAACAAAGTTCAACAGGTGCTCCAAATAGTGCAAAGTGGTTTGTGAACAGTCTTTCACCCGGTGCTCCTTTTCACATACAATTCTGAGAGACAAGTCTCCAGTCCCAGTCGATGCCTCTTACAAGTAAATGCATCGGGTGGAGCAGCATTCCTTGACATCACCACGTATCAGCCTGCTGGCAAGATCCGTGGCTGTGTGTTACTTCAATTTTCTACAGTTTTTGTTTTAAATGTAAGTGCTACATATTTTTTAATAAATGCATCCTTGGAATACTACACTATGAAGCCTCTTTCTTCCATTATCTCACGTCTGAGACAATCTAGAGAGGGATGATCCATGTCTTGGAGAGATCTGTTTAACTCAACAGCCTGTTTACTGGAGAGGAGTAGTGTTTGGAGGAGTCCAAGGAGTGGATTACCCTGTCGGCTGACGTTTGTGTGAGCATTTTACTATTTCTATAACTTGAGATCCAACTGTTCTGGTAGGCGGCACTGATTTTATGTGAAAAGGTGCACCAGGTGAAACAAACCACTTTGCACTCTTTGGAGCACCTGTTGAACTTTAATTGCTACATCCTTTTTGTTTCAAATAACCTTTGTTTTTGTTGTGAAAACATACTGATCTTGAATTTACACAGCCCTGATCCTCCTCTTCTGAGGTGCCCCGTCGGCACTCCTGGCTCCTCCCATCCATTGGGTGCCCCCACAGAGAGCTGCTTTCCCTGGGGGCACCCATACGGGCACGCTCCCGAATCCCACTGCTGCGTCCTTTGACACAGACAGCGGGTTTCCGGCCCAACCCCCCGCTCTCGTGTCACTGGATTCGATTGACGGTGCCATTGGCTCCTGCTGCCATCAAATCTGTTCAATGATGAGAGAGACATCGGCTGAAGCCACTGGGCTCAAGCCCATCACTGGAACGAATTGGGCGCAGGGAAGTAAAAGGGGGGCTCTGGGGGGGCAGTGAGGTTTTTCACCTTAATACATGGAATGCATTAAGATAAAAAACATTGAGACTTTACAATCTCTTTAGGTATCATTCTGTTTCAAAACAACTCTGGTTGCATTAAACATACATTTGATTATTTGTAATGAATATATATATATACCTACAATAATTAGTGTGTTATAGGTACTGGGAGTTCAGCTTTAATAATGTAATTTCGCGAAATATAGTGGAATTTTGATTCTGTAATGTGAATGCCAGGAATGTATTTTTCTTGGCAGATTTGCTGTACAGAAAGGGGATCCCATTCCTGCTACGTGGGAATGAACACACGTACACAAGGTGGTGCTGCAGTGTGTGCGAGACGTACTTCAGCCTCCATACAATTGAGCCGGAGACCAGCTGCTGCCAGTTGGTTTCACTCAATTTGACACTGAAGTATTTTTCCTCAAAATTATATGTGGCTTCAAATTTAAAATGTCATCTAAAGCTCTGCTGCAACAAATCTTTGAAACTGTAATTTACATATTTTCACTTTCAGGAACTCCTTTGCCTTTTTTACTTAATCAGCATTCACCCGATTTCATGGAAGGGGTTAATGCCTAGAAAGCTTTGTGAACATTCCGTTTATTTGGCTGGACTGCTTATCTTGTGTTATTATAACATGTCCAAAAAAATCTATTTTGTAACGCACAATGATTTTGGCAGATTATTTCTGTGTGAAGGCGACACCAATAAACTATATATTTGTTTTCAGCTTCCATTGCAATATTGGCTTACTATGTAACTTCAGATCTTGCTTCAGGCAAATTTCTGAACAATCTAATTATGTGCATGAACTTTGTGCTAGATTTAAGCTGGCCATACATGGACCGAAACAGGCAGGCTGATTGTACCCAAGTCGATTTTTTTTAAATACAATTCTTGCCAGTGGCTATAGCCGCAAGCAGTAATCATTGTGTTCTGCCAGCAGGGAAGGCTCCCTGTGCCCCCCAGCCAGGAGAACATAATAGCGCTGCAGGGGGATTCCCCCATCTACATGTCCAGCGATTTTCTTTTCCTCCAGTCGGTGGAAGACAATTTAATCATCTATGGGCTGCCTCAGAGAAACAATGATAAGGACTATGTCCCATCATTCTCTGTTCAGTGTGACCGATTACAATTCTTAGATGCGTAGTGGGTGTTCCCTGTCATTGCAATGTCCACATTGCAGCACCTAAGAAACCGAACCTACTGATATCAACTTTCCATTCCTCTGCTCTCCTAACCCTGGATAAAGCAGTATGTCGATTGATGTTGAACATGGCATCATGGGAGGAGGTCACATGCTCTCTCCATACATGGGAGCATCAGATATTCTTTGGTAACTCTGATTATTAAAGCATAACTCCACTTTTGTTGAGAAAAAAAAAATTCCCCTCTGGGTGATCTATGTACATTGCAAGGATTATAACAACCTTTGTTGCAGATTCCTACCTTTTTGTTATTCTTAGAAATCCATGTGCGTTTGTCTGTGTCTCTGCACTGAGTGGGTCTAATGGGAGTGGCTTCATAATTAACTGTCGGGTGTGCAGCTGCAGGTCAATAATGAGGAAATCTGCTGGGCCTTCATCCCTTTACGCTCTCCTCTTAAAAGTATCTCTCCAAAAATGCAATTTTTGTTGCAGAGGATGCCTGAAATCTGACTTGTATCTTAGGCAGACTTCTGGGAAAATTGGTGAACCAATCACACAAGCAGGAAATTGTTTCTGGGTAGTGTTCTGTACACATTCTGTGTACAGAACAACTCTAGGTAGTCATATTGCAATGCATTCTCAGAAAATTACAGCGGCTGCAGATTGAAAAGGAAAGGTCATTTTTAATAACATTCAATTACAATATGATTAGTGTCACAATTGTATGTGCTATATTATTTTTCTTTATTTGCTATTTTTTTTTTCCCACCAAAGTGGAGTTACCCTTTAAGGGAGCATGGGGAAAGTAAGCATAAGCCAATTGGGGAGTTGCTTTAAAAGAGACTCTGTCACGCTGCCCTAATTGGACAGAACAAGAGTCTCTTTTAGGCCCCTTTCACACTTGTGCGACTTCAAAGTTGCGCGATTTTACCGCGATTTCAGGGAGTGCCTGTGTAAGTGGCATCAAAATCGGACCAAAGTAGTGCAAGGACTACTTTGAAGTCGGAACAACTTGAATTTGTACTAATATGAATGGCTGTCATTGGAAATCATGGGGAACGACTTGTCATGCTATTTTGCAGTCCCAAATGGTGGGACAAGTCGTATAAGTGTGGAAGGGGCCTTAAAGGAGAAGCATAGCCAAAGCTTTTTTGGCTGTACTTCTGCTATGGATCACGTTCTGCACTGTGATCCTTTTTCAGGCTACAGAAGAACAGATCAGATATCGGAGCAGACCGCATTTCATTTGCCAGCAATTGTCATGTCACTACTAGAGTTGAGCGGACACCTGGATGTTCGGGTTCGGCAGGTTCGGCCAAACTTCAGAAAAAAGTTCGGGTTTGGGACCGAACTTGACCCGAACTTGACACCGAACCCCACTGAAGTCAATGGGGACCCGAACGGCTATAATAAAGTGTCGGCTCCCGTCCCCCTTAATACAGAGAACAGTCATTGAAGTCATTTATTTTTAAAAAGTTAGTCATAAAAAGTGTTTGGGGACCTGGGTCCTGCCCCAGGGGACATGTATCAATGCAAAAAAAAACTTTTAAAAACGGCCGTTTTTTCGGGAGCAGTGATTTTAATAATGATTAACTTGAAACAATAAAAGTGTAATATTACTTTAAATTTCGTACCTGGGGGGTGTCTATAGTATGCATGTAAAGGGGCGCATGTTTCCCGTGTTTAGAACTGTCTCTGCAAAAAGTGTCATTTTTTGCAGAAAAAAAAGCTATTTAAAATCACTCGCGGCTAATGTTAATTGTCGGCTCCCGTAATACAGAGAACAGTCATTCATTGAAAGTCATTCATAAAAAAAAAGTCATTGATAAAAAATAAAAAAAAACAAAAAATAAAAAGCGTAGGGGTCCCCCCATATTCAATAACCAGGCCCTTCAGGTCTGGGATGTATATTAAGGGGGATCCCAGCCAAAAAAAAAAAAAAATGGCGTAGGGTCCCCCTCAAAATCCATACCAGACCCTTTAGGTCTGGGATGGATTTTAAGGGGAAACCCAGCCAAAAAAAAATGGCGTGTGGTCCCCCTCAAAATCCATACCAGACCCTTATCCGAGCACGCAACCTGGCAGGCTGCAGGAAAAGAGGGGGGGACGAGAGCGCCCCCCCCCTCCCGCCTGAACCGTACCAGGCCACATGCCCTCAACATTGGGAGGATGCTTTGGGGGTCTAAGATCCCCAAAGCCTCTTGTCCCCATGTTGATGAGGACAAGGGCCTCGTCCCCACAACCATGCCCGGTGGTTGTGGGGGTCTGCGGGCGGGGGGCTTATCGGAATCTGGAACAAGGGGACCCCCAGATCCCCCCCCCTGTGTGAAATGGTAAGGGGGTACCCCTACCATTTCACCAAAAAATGGTAAAAAATGGTAAAAATGACAGGATTCCTTTATTAAAATCTTCTTTCTTCTTCTTTCTTCTGGTCTTCCTTTCTTCATCTTCTCCTTCCGGCATCTTCTTCTTCCATCTTCTTCCTCCGATCCGCTTCTTCTTGGCCTTCTCGTCCAGCATCGGTGTCTCTTCTGGGCCACTCCTCGCAATGGGAGGCTCCCGGTGTATGAGGCTTCGCTTGGGCTGACAGTTCTTTTATAATGGAGGGCGGGGCCACCTGGTAACCCCGCCCCCCTCTGACGCATGGGAACGTCATGGGGAGTTCCCTATGGCTTTCCCCACGTCAGCCCAAGCGAAGCCTCACACACCGGGAGCCTCCCATTGCGAGGAGTGGCCCAAGAAGAGAGCGACACCCTGGAAGAAGATACCGGCGCCGTTGAAGAAGATACCGAAGAGAAGCCTCACCCAGCGGGAGCCTCCCATTGCGCGGAGCGGCCCAGAAGAGACACCGATGCTGGACGAGAAGGCCAAGAAGAAGCGGATTGGAGGAAGAAGAAGATGGAAGAAGAAGATGCCGGAAGGAGAAGATGAAGAAAGAAGATTTTAATAAAGGAATTGTCAAAGACCGTCTCTGTCATTTTTACAATTTTTGACACTTTTTTGGTGAAATGGTAGCACACAGGGGGGGGGGGGGGGGATCTGGGGGTCCCCTTGTTAAAGGGGGCTTCCAGATTTCGATAAGCCCCCCGCCCGCAGACCCCCACAACCACCGGGCACGGTTGTGGGGACGAGGCCCTTGTCCTCATCAACATGGGGACAAGAGGCTTTGGGGGTCTTAGACCCCCAAAGCATCCTCCCAATATTGAGGGCATGTGGCCTGGTACGGTTCAGGCGGGAGGGGGGGGGGGTGCTCTCGTCCCCCCCTCTTTTCCTGTGACCTGCCAGGTTGCGTGCTCATATAAGGGTCTGGTATGGATTTTGAGGGGGACCTCACGCCATTTTTTTTTTGGCTGGGATCCCCTTAATATCCATCCCAGACCTGAAGGGCCTGGTTTTTGAATTTGGGGGACCCCTACGCTTTTTATATTATTTTTTTTATTTTTTTTTTTTATTTATTTTTATTTTTTTTTTTAAATGACTTTCAATGAATGACTGTTCTCTGTATTACGGGATCCGACAATTAACATTAGGCGCAAGTGATTTTAAATAGCTTTCTTTTCTTCAAAAAATGACACTTTTTGCAGAGACAGTTCTAAACACTGGAAACATGCGCCCCTTTACATGCATACTATAGACACCCCCCCAGGTACGAAATTTAAAGGAATATTTCACTTTTATTGTTTCAATTTAATCATTATTAAAATCACTGCTCCCGAAAAAACGTCCGTTTTTAAAAGTTTTTTTTTTGCATTGATACATGTCCCCTGGGGCAGGACCCAGGTCTCCAAACACTTTTTATGACTAACATTTTAAAAATAAATGACTTCAATGACTGTCCTCTGTATTAAAAGCACTCGCGGCTATATGAATATCAAAATATCAATTCATATAGCCGCGAGTGCTTTTAAAAGACATTTTAAAAAGCAACATTATATCCCCGAACACCGGACCCGAACCCGAACATACAGTCAATTGTTCGGGTTCGGGTCCGGGACCCGAACACCCTAAAGTCCAGTACGGACCCGAACTTTACAGTTCGGGTTCGCTCAACCCTAGTCACTACATATCTCTGTTCTAAAATAAAAGGGATGCGTGTGTGTCATTAGAATGTGTACTTGTCTCCCGAGAATCCGAAATCTTTAGCAAATCATAAATGTTGCTCCAAATGAAAGACCAGGCCTTTTTCTGACATTTGTTGTTTACAGGTAAAAATCTGCATTTTTTGCTGGAAAATTACTTAGAACCCCTAAACATGATATGATTTTTTAGCAGAGATCCTAGGGAATAAAATGGCGGTTGTTGCCATATTTTATGGCACACTGTATTTGCGCAGCTGTCTTTCAAACGCAAAAAAAAATAAAAATACATTAATTAAAAACAATAATTAAGAAAAACAGTAACGTTAGCCCAATTTTTTTTTAATAATGTGAAAGAAGATGTTACGACGAATAAATAGTTACCTAACATGTCATGCTTTAAAATTGCGCACTCTCGTGGAATAGTGACAAGCTACAGTACTTAAAAATCTACATAGGCAATACTTTAAACATTTTTACAGGTTACATGTTTAGAGTTAGAGGAGGTCTTGTGCTAGAATTATTGCTCTTGCTCTAACGATCATGGTGTTGCCTCACATGGGTGGTTTTGAACACCGTTTACATATGTGGGCGTGACTTACGTTTGCTTCTGCGCACGAGCTTGGAGTGATGGGACGCTTTAATTTTTTAAAAATTGTTGTTATCACTTTTATTTCTATTACAATTAATTTAAACATCCCTTGTAATAGAAATATGCATGACAGGTTCTCTTTATTGAGAGATCTGAGGTCAAAAAGACCCCAGATCTCACATTTACCTTTCAAAAGCAATATAAAAAAGTAATTTTGACTTTATTAAAAAAAAAAAAAAAAACATCCTGTCCATCGCCTCAAGGACCTGAAGTGCAACAGAGGTGGCTCTGGTCCTCCAAGGGCATAGAGCCAAGTGGTGGCTAGCTTTTTGCCTAGCCATCAGCCGCATTGGATCAGTTCCGAGCTTACCGTCGGCTCCGGGAAGCTCAGAATTGACCGGGAAGCAGCGGGAGGGGGGCACCTCTCTCGCCGCCTATAAAAGTGATCCCACGCCGCATCTGCCGCTGGGACCACTTTTATCTGAAAGCCGGCCGCCTAAGGGGAAAACAAATACCGGGGTTGCTGCAGCTAGCTTTGCCATAACAACAGTATTTAATGTCAAAGTAATGAGGTTAATTCCCAGTTAGGTGGTCGGCAAGTGGTTAAGGAGGAACCTCACAAATATTGTAGCTGCTGACTGAAAAAAAAGTAATTGCTTGTCTATAGCATCACAGCCGCCCCCCCCCCCCCCCCCATTGCGCATGCATGACATTTCGCAGCTCAGGGAGACTGGTCCCCGGGGGACGTATGACATGTCCTAGGTGGGTGTGGAGGTGGATGGGACAAGCGAGGTCAACTACGCCTTGGCTAGGATTTCAGGAGCACGTACCACCATAAAATGGTACTTGTACAACCCCCCATACCCTGCCCCCCGAAAAAATTCTTCACTTTGAGTGAAGTTCCGCTTTAACATGCACTTGCTTAACACCGGTAAAGCATGAAATGGAGATTCTCAATGTGCATCCTATTATTGGATGCTAAATATGTATCAGAATGTATCTCTTTTGATGACTGTTAATGCAATACGTCTGTGTTTTTAATCCAAGCCTTATAGAAAAAAAAAAAAAGTGAGTTACTTGCCAAATCATTTGTGTTTTGAGCTTCAGTTACAGGTTTCCTGTTTGTTCAGTTGTGGGAATATGAGAATTTGCCAGTATGCTAATATCAGTACAGTAATTTATTGCACTTTTAAAAGTAACTAATTCATCTTGAACTACATTTATGGTGTTGAGACACACACACACACACACACACACACACACACACACACACACACACACACACACACACACACACACACACACACAAATAGTTAGAGGTTCTTCATTCTGGGAAAAAAATTTAAGTCAGCAGCTACAACTCCTTTAGCTGCTGACATTTAATAACAGGACACTTATCTGTCCAGGGATCCAGCGCCGTTCTCACCCAAGCCGGATCATCACTAGCCTTCGGGTTTCCAGTTGTCGGCATCTTAACTGCAGGCAGCCTCCTGTGCTGCTTGGGGTTTCACAATCGGCTGTGCATGCTTGTGCCGTGCTGCGCTGGAATGGTCTTGCAGTCTTCTGGTACCTGTGACGTGTCCCAGAACACTGCAGGGAGGGAGGGGGAGAAAAGAACTAGGTACTCGCCCCCCTCAAAAAAAAAAAAAAAGTGACTTGCCAAATGTGGTGGGGGGGGGGGGGGGGGGTGACTTAAAGGGGTTGTAAAGGTTTTTTGTTTTTTTAATACCTCCTCTGTGCAAGGGTTTTAAACAGGGTCCCCGATCCTCCACTTTTGGGTTCCCCCAGCAGCACTCCTGGCTCCTTCCTGCATCAAGTGCCCCCTCGGAGACCCGCATTCCAAGGGTTTTGCTGCTACGTCCATTGACACAGACAGCAGGACTCGGCCCCACCCCTGGCTCCCATGTCACTGGATTTGATTGACAGCAGCGGGAGCCAATGGCTGCTGCTGCTATCATTCTAGCCAATGAGGACTCGAGACATTTAAAGCGGAACTTCTCTTTTTTCCCCTGTCTTCTCCCCCCCTCTCCCTCCCTGTCAGCTCAGGAGTCAGCATATCTGTAATACCCCAAATAAACCCTAAAGTCCTTGTAAAATCATTTAATGCGCTCTATAAATGTATTCTATAATGTCCGATGTGTGTCTTTATGTAACATTGTAGAAAACACCTTATTTACAGCACCGCTGGGCGCTTATATGACCCGCTGGAGCTCCTCTTCCCCACTCCGGGCACTGCAGAGGGAGGGGCCACTGATGTCAGCCGGGAGGAGAGGAGGAAAGCTCCGGTGGGTCACATGATTGCTCAGCAGCGCTGTAAAAATTGTATTTTTTACAATAATGTTACTTAAAGACACACACAGGACATTATATAATTGGGGTAGGGCTTATATTACAGTCATCCTAGAAAATCAAGATCGGTCTTATTTCCGGGAAAACACGGTAGCTGTCAGATCAGGGAGGTTCATGGGCCAGTCCGCTCGAAACATGTTACACACATATTAATTTTGTAACATGTTCCGAAAGGTGATCTTATCCTTAGTGTATCTCTGTGTTCATTAACCTCCCTGGCGGTATGATTATGTCAGATTTTTGATGCTCAAAGCAGTACAATGTTTTTCATGGGAATTTGGCATTTTATATTGTAGGCCTGTAATTCTTAGGAATAACTCACTTAAATCTGTCCAAACAAGAGTCTAGTAGACATCCCGGTTATGATAAAGTTTGAAACACGAAATCATAAATTATAATATTATAAATAACTATAAATAATTATATCAAATGTATTCAATAATGTAATCAAATCAAAAACAGAAATTTGCTCAGTTGCAGAATTGTTGCTGTCATTACTTGTACTTGTACAGTGTTTGATGACGAATTTCCCCACAAATCACTATCGCTTAATTCTGCAAATGATTCTAATTCACTATCACTGTTTTCTAGCTGGACTAAAACCACTTTTGACGTAAAGGGACACTTTTTGGTTGCCATGGAAATTTTAACACAGGCAGAAAGAACAGCATATATAATATAAGACTATATGTAGGGCACTGGACAAAGCACTAGGGACAAAAGGGATGTGAAATAATTTGATACAGTAATGTAATCTGTAAGATTACAGTGTACTGTATGTGTTTTTTACTTTCTGAGTTTGGCGCCGGGCTCCGTCCCTGTGCGTCGTGACTGATTGTAACAATCAGTCATGCTAGCTAGAGGCTGGACACCTGTGTGCGGTGACCATATGGAGGAGTTTTGGGCTAGCTGTGGGTGTTTGCAAAGTGTACCTTTTTTTGCTTGTCTGGCTGTTTTTTGCTGGTATGATGGCACACAACGGTGCGCCTTTTCGCCTTGGTTCGCCTTTCAAGGTATTTCCTATATACCCTTGGATTAAAATGTAACTACACTACAGACCAAAAACGCTAGTCAATTCATTTTTAACATATAAAGCAAACCCACCCATCCATGTCTCCATGCTTTATTTTGCTAAGAAATTACTCTGAAAAATACCCCCCTAGCATTTCTGACTGTGGCCATCTTGAGTAAGGGCAGGTGATTCATGTAGCTTTTACATCCTGGAATCCATCTCCTTTAGCTCAGGCATGCAGACAGGGAGGTGTGCTTAGCTGAACAAACCTCTTCTCCCCCCCTTCTCTCCTGAAGACTCCTGGGATTTATGACATTATTTGCCTAGACCTGGAAAAGAAACTGAAGAAATTAAAAAAAAAAAAAAGTTTAAAACAAGTATCTACTTGCCTATCTATTTACAAATAATAGCAGCGTATATGGATTGAAAATGGTCAATGCTGTTGAAATTTAGCTGAAACATCATAATTTTCTTACTATACAATCCTTTTTTTGTCACACAGATTCAGTGTGAGCTTTGTGTTAATCATCTAAATCTGTGGAGAGTAAAAATGTAGTAATTGTATGGTTCACTAGTAAAACTGGACCCTTCCACACTCACACCCCATCTGTCATGATTCCAGTTGACAAACAGTGACCTGGCTCAGCTGCAAACTCTGCCCCATCGCAGAAGTGGAATGTTCTATAGTAAGTGACAAGGTGACAATATTAATTAGTTTTTATGTTTCACAGAGTGTTGGCAAAGGCACATTCATGTATTTGTAAGAAATATTGTAAGGACTGTACTTTTTTCTTACTTTCCTGTAAAGTTTCTATTTTAGGAGTACAGACATGTAGCCATATTACATAATTTAAAGCCCAACTCCAGCTTTCTTGTACTGCCCTTCCTCCCTGGAGACCCTTCTAGATAGTTTAAGAGGGTGGACAGCACCAACAGGTACAGATCGTTATCTATGCACGCAACTTTGTATGTCCCAGAAGCACCAAAATAACAAAATGCATGAGGGTTACAACACAAAGAGCATCATTTATTGCTCCATTAAAGGATAATCCAGCAACTTCATTCATCCCTGCCAGAGTTGGACTTTATGTGAAACTCCTAGAGAGGGGTTTTGTCTTAGTTTTTTTTATTGTGGGGTAGAGTTAAAATCTTTTTACCCCTTTCACACTGGGGCGGGCGGGGGCGTTAGCTGTAAAGCAGTGCTAGTTTTAGTGGGGCTTTACCACTGTTTTAGCGGCGATATTCGGCCGCTAGTGGGGTCCGCTTTTAAGTGGCCGAGGAGAGGCTTAATAGCACCCGAAAAGCCCCGCTGCCCAATCGCTTTTGCAGGCGCTTCGGCAGCGGCACCCATTCATTTCAATGGGCAGGGGTGGCGGAGGAGCGGTGTTTACACAGGTACTGCACCGCCCCAAAGATTCTGCTTGCATGACTTTTTTTTTCCTGTCCTGCAAGCGCACTGCCCCAGTATGAAAGCACTCAGGCTTTCACACTGGGGCTGCAAAAGAGGCAGTTTACAGACGCTATTTATATCACAAAAATGCCTGTAAAATGCCTTAGTGTGAAAGCGGTCTTTTTCAGGTTTTTTATGTATAAATACATGTAATATGTTTTAATTAATTCACGTCTGGATGAAATTATGTTTTTTTTTTTTTTTGCCATATTCGCTATACTTTTACCTACAATGTTTTTATCTTGTCTAAATTTTTTGTCTCCACAGGTAGTGAAAATGCGGAAAGATGTGAAGAAGGTGAAAGTCCTTACTATTCGGAGGCTTACAAGAAACCTTTCCAAACTGAAATCAAAAAAGTTAGTGGTCTAATTGTGTGTGTGTGTGTGTGTCTATGTATATGTGTAATTATATACAGTATATAAAAGTATGTATAGTGGTAATGTTAGCGTCTTTATTTTTATGATATACCCTATATACTCGAGTATAAGCCGAGTTTTTCAGCACATTTTTTGTGCTGAAAGTGCCCCCCACGGCTTATACTCGAGTCAAGCAATTTTCTGCAGCAAAAAAAAAAATTAAAAATTCGGACCCGACTTTGGGGACCCGTATCTCGGGGCCACTTGGTGCTGGGAACCCCAAATTTGGTATTCAAACCCAGGGGAACTAGATGGGGTTCCTAGCACCAAGTGACCCGAGATACGGGGCCCCAAAGTCGGTTCGGAAAATGTCATTCTCTGCTGCAGAAAGGTGCTTGACATTTTCTGACCCGAATTTGGGGCCCCATATCTCGGGGACACTTGGTGCTAGGAACTAGCACTACAACATATCCAAAGATGGGGTTCCTAGCACCAAGTGACAACTGTGTCCATCTGCAGCAATGTCATTTCGGGACCCCTTGGGTCCAGAGACCCCAAATTTTGGCTGCAGCTAGGTGGCATTTAGGAACCCTTAACTACCAAGTTTGAAGTTTGGGGGACCTATGGCTGCAAATGGGCACAGTGAGGCTGCAAATGGGCATTGTTGACCCTCTTTTCCACTTACAGTAGCTGCGCATTTCTCACCCTAGGCTTATCCTCGAGTCAATAAGTTTTCCCAGTTGTTTGTGGTAAAATTAGGTGCCTCGGCTTATATTCGGGTCGGCTTATACTCGAGTATATACGGTAGTTTGAATTGACAATAAACTTCAGTATTAGGACAGACAATATTCTGTGCTTACATACACTGTTTAATCTCCTCTTGACTGCTCTAGATTATTATGTAATGTATATGTAATGTTCCTAGAGTAGGCAAAAAGTAAACAGGTCTTTCCTTATAATATTCAGTTGTTATTTTCTGTATATTGTACTAATTTTATAATTTTGAATAAGGTTTTGGGACCTGTCTTTCCAGTCCCATGACTGTACTTTCTTATTGTAGTTACTTTATCCTGTATGCTTATGCTGAAGGATGTATTAAAAATGATAAATATAAGACATAAACAGGTGCTGTAGCAACCACCAGCAGGAGATTGATAACATCAAGGATCTTCATGATAACGTAAAAGTGATCAAATCACAATGGTAAAGTGCAACAATTTGGGGCCATGCTGGACCCCTTCGATGGCATGAAAAGCAGAAGGCACTGTCCTTGCTTGCTTCTCTCCATGTCTTCTAGAGCTTTATGGGAACCCTGAAACTTGTGTCACTCTAATATGTAAATACATTTATGAAGCTAACTTAAAGGTTGCCCCAACCCCACCTGTACCCATTGCTCCTTAATCATAATGAGTGGCTTGAATCGCTAAAACATAGGTAGAGGAAGTCGTTTCCCAAAGTTGGTATTTGCATAATAGATTGCCTTGCGTTTTGTGTCCTAGGGCAGTCAAGACATACTGATAGCACAACATGGATCTTCAAGATAGCATCCAAGAATTTTAGGTGAACGCATCGTAGCAGTAAAGTGCGGTATTTTGGGGCCACGCAGGACCCCTTTTTCTTTTTTATACATCATGGGACACAGAGTTAGACTAATATTCATTACCTTCTGGGTTATACTTCATCTCCAGGTGAATGGACACTGGTAGACCAAAGGTCTTTAGACAGGAAGTGATCCCCTATATAACACCTCCCATACAGGAAGTACTTCAGTTCTTTACCAGTGTCCGCAAGGTGGATGGCACGGTTGTTTGAGCTCTCTGAGCTCCAGGTCTCTAGTCCCACAAACGGTTCTTAAATTAATCAAGGGATTGACTGATCGGATCCATTTGACACAGGCTTTATATGCTTAGATAAATGGTACCCAAGCCTCGCAAAGAAGACTCAAGATCCTGCAAGGTTTTGCCTGTAATGCGGCCTTCGGGCACTGGACCCTGCAAAGTAGAATCCTGGACACCACAGCGCTAAGGCATTCTTGCAGGGTGCTGTACAGGTCCAAGGGAGTGGACCCTAAACATGAAAAGGGTACCCAGTCCTTGAAGGTCCTCAAGTGACAGGAACCCGCCAGGAAGGGTGAAGATTGGGCTCTTAGTTTCTAAGCTGCCCTGCGCCTGGACAGGTAAGGGAAACCCCTTTATTAATATTGTGGGGTGTCCCAGTGATTGTAACAATCAGTCAAGCTAGCTAGAGGCTGGA
The DNA here is from genome assembly GCA_028564925.1 of Lithobates sylvaticus. NCBI lineage: Eukaryota > Metazoa > Chordata > Amphibia > Anura > Ranidae > Lithobates > Lithobates sylvaticus. Next base: position 169,392,596 of record CM053026.1, read on the forward strand.
CACCTGTTTGCCGTGACCATATGGGGGAGTTTTGGGCTAAATAGGACAAAATAACAGAAAAAATGTGCATAACTATTCACCCCCTAAAGTCGATACTTTGTAGAGCCACCTTTTGCGGCTATCACAGCTCCAAGTCGCTTTGGATAAGTCTCTATGAGTTTGCCACATCTTGCCACTGAGATTTTTGCCCATTCCTCCTTGCAAAACTGCTCTAGCTCCTTCAAGTTGGATGGTTTGCACTTGTAAACAGCAATCTTTAAGTCTGACCACAGATTTTCCATTGGATTGAGGTCTGGGCTTTGACTAGGCCATTCCAACACATTTACATGTTTCCCCTTAAACCACTCAAGTGTTGCTTTAGCAGTGTGTTTGGGGTCATTGTCCTGCTGGAAGGTGAACCTCCACCCTAGCCTCAAATCACAGATGGAGTGGTACAGGTTTTGCTCAAGAATATCCCTGTATTTAGCACCAACCATCTTTCCTTCAACTCTGACCAGTTCCCCAGTCCCGACTGCTGAAAAACATCCCCACAGCATTATGCTGCCACCACCACGTTTCACTGTGGGGATGGTGTTCTTTGGGTGATGTGTTGGGTTTGCACCAGACCTAGCATTTTCTTTGATGGCCAAAAAGTTAAATTTTAGTCTCATCAGACCAGAGCACCTTCCTCCGTACAATTTGGGAGTCTCCCACATGCCTTTTCGCAAACTCAAAACTTGCCATTTTGTTTTTTGCTGAAAGTAATGGCTTTCTTCTGGCCACTCTGCCATAAAGCCCAACTCTATGGAGCGTACGGCTTATTGTCGTCCTATGTACAGATACTCCAGTCTCTGCTGTGGAATTCTCTGTGCTGCTTTTGTGATTAATGCCCTCCCTGCCCGGTCTGTGAGTTTTGGTGTGCGGCCATCTCTTGGCAGGTTTGCTGTTATGCCATGTTCTTTCCATTTGGTTATGATAGATTTGATGGTGCTCCTAGGGATCATCAAAGATTTGGATATTTTTTTTATAACCTAACCCTGACTTGTACTTATCAACATTGTCCCTTACTTGTTTGGAGAGTTCCTTGGTCTTCATGGCAGTCTTTGGTTAGTGGTGCCTCTTGCTTAGATGTTGCAGCCTCTGGGGGCCTTTCAAAAAGGTGTGTATATGTTATGACAGATCATGTGACTCTTAGGTTGCACACAGGTGGACATCATTTCACTAATTATGTGACTTCTGAAGGTAATTGGTTACACCAGAGCTTTTTATGGGCTTCATAACAAAGGGGGTGAATACATACGCGCATGCCAAGTATCAGTTTTTTGTTTCTGAAAAATAGTTTTATGTATATATTTTTCTAATTTTACATCACCAATTTAGACTATTGTGTTCTGATCGATCACATATAATTCAGATTCAAAAAAACATTGAACTAAAGGCTGTAATGTAACAAAATAGGTAAACCAAGGGGGTGAATACTTTTGCAAGGCACTGTATGTGTCCTTGGGACTTGAACTTGGTGCTGTCTTTGTAACAGAAACAACTATTTGAACCTATCAAGAAAATTCCATTAGACTTTGCTCATGCAAGCTAACCTTCCTGATGGCTATCACCTCTGCTAAAAGGGTGTCGGAGTTGGCCCTTTCATGCAGGGAACCGTACTTGATCCTCCACCGCGACAGGGTCGTGTTACGACCTGTTCCCTCCTTTTTGCCAAGTGGTGTCAGCCTTTTATTTAAATCGGGACATATTTTGCCACCTTTCTTCTTTCAGCCTCGTTCGGCGGAAGAGTGGCGACTGCATTCTTTGGACATTGTCCGGGCAGTCATGGTTTTTGTCTAGATCTCAGACTCCTTTTTGTTTTACCAAAGGGACCCAAAAAGGGGCAGGCAGCTTCCATTGCCAATTGGGTCCGTCAATTGGTCATTCAGGCCTATGGTCCGAAACGTAAAGCTCCTCCCTTTAGGGTGAGAGCTCATTCTACCAGGGGTGTAGGAACCTCCTGGGCTTTTCGCCATTGGGTATCTGTGGCTCAGATTTGTAAGGCTGCTACCTGGTCTTCAGTGCATATGTTCACAAAATTTTATCAAGTGGATGTTTGCGCAGCCAAGGGATTCGACTTTCGGCAGCAGTGTACGACGGGCTGCCTTAGAAGGTCTGATGGCTATTGTTTGGCATGGTGTCTCCATCCCCTCAAGGCTATTGCTCTGGGACATCCTAGCAGGTAATATTAGCCTAACTCTGTGTCCCATGATGTATTTAAAAGAAAATAGGATTTTTTCATCGTACTTACCTGTAAAATCCTTTTTTTAGAGTACATCATGGGCCACAGGGATCCCGCCCCTCTTTTTTTGAGGATTCAGTGCTTGCTACAATACTGAAGTACTAACTGTATGGGAGGGGTTATATAAGGGATCACTTCCTGTCTAAAGACCTTTGGTCTACCAGTGTCCATTCACCTGGAGATGAAGTATAACCCAGCAGGAAATGAATATTAGCCTAACTCTGTGTCCCATGATGTACTCAAAGAAAAGGATTTTACAGGTAAGTATGAAGAAAAAATCCTATTTTAGCGAGCAGGACAAAAAAACCCCACAAAAACGAACACATACTTCCATCCACACAGGCGAGGTGCATAGAGGAAATCCCCCACCCCTGCCAGGATATTGACAGCTGCATCCTCTGATCAAGAAACGTTTTCCAACATTCTATTGACTTCTATCAAGAAGGGAGGGAGACGCACTGATCACAATTTGGCCTGTCCCTGCTGAACCAGCCTGTATTTTGATCCTCTATGGCCAGCTTAAAGTGGTTACCACAATCATATAATTCACTGCCAGCCCCTCTAGTATATATAAATACAATAAAAAAATAGGTAAAACAAGGTATAAAAACCAAAACCTATTAAAATACTGTAGCAGCGCTCAGTATCAGAGAGTAAACACTGATACAAATACGGATCAACTCACGGGTAAGTTTCATAAATATCTGTGCAAATAGGTGGTATATATATAAATATTTAAGAAAAAAATGTGACAATAAAATTATAATAAATATAAATATGTATATATAAATCAATCGATCAATCAATCATATATCATATTAATTCATCAACAAAGTCCAGCGTTATCCGTGATCGGATGTGAGATAGAGAGAGTAGTTCAATATTAAATATGCCACAACTGATCAGTCCATCCACCAATAAACTCCACCACGTGTTAAGGGGTTCCCCTTTGGGGATGCACTCACCAGAGCAAAAAAGATTACAGGCACATATAGTATCTCATCAGGTCACTGCTCCTTCATTAAACGGTATCCTCCAATTCTCCTCCACAGCCTCTAATTCACCAGCTCACCATTCCCAGATTGGTCATGTGTAAAAAGAATTGCACCACATAGCGTAATACTGCATAAACATTTTATTCACCCTCCCTTAAAATCAGAATAGTTAAAAAAGCCCCTTGGTGTTTAAATGCGTACCAAATATAATAAATAGAACAGCATTCACTAGCATAAAGGGTAAATCCTTCGGTCAAAAATGCGTACCAGATGTCAAAGGTATAACAGCATTGAATAGTGGAGATAAATGTAAAGTGTGCACTCTGCCTGGTTCCCTTTCTGGGTCCTCACAGCCGATTTCCGCTTGTGGAGCGGTGGTAGCAGCGTCCTGTGGGTTTCCTGGGCGGTGGAACGCAGGTTGGAGCGCACGCAACGTCACTTCCTGGTTCTCTGGTCTATGTCCCTGACGCACGTTTTGTCATATCCGACTTCGTCACGAGGGCGTGACCAGAGAACCGGAAGCGCACTTTTTATAGTGATGGACCGTACCTCTAGCCAATCGGAGTGTGCGCAACGCTGTAATGGATGTTTAAGGGGCATTACATAATGGCCAATACTGCGAATTGTGTTTCAAATAGCGCCTTTCAAATACGCCGTTTATGTACATTGAACAACATTCTGAAATGCCAATGTGCCCCTATGTTCCAGATTAACCCTATATTGGATTAATCCTACAATGCCAGACGCCGCCTTTACTCGGTAGTGACAAAACAGCCCATTAATCTAAATATGGTCGTACTTGTTTGTTTATTCGCCCCATCTATGCGTGCACCCTGTGGTCAGAGGTTAAAATCAATCAAATAGCGATACAGATAAATAAATATAAGTTATTCTGCTATAGTTCATCCAATAAAAATCAGGGACATAGACCAGAGAACCAGGAAGTGACGTTGCGTGCGCTCCAACCTGCGTTCCACCGCCCAGGAAACCCACAGGACGCACAGCAAGAGATTATCATCCACGCAGGCGCAGAGAGGTGTTTGATATAGCTGGGCCAACACAACAAACATCTTTTTTACAGCCCCTCTAGTATAACTAGTCAAAACGCACAGGGTTAATGATTTATGAAAACAAAGCTTGTAAATACGATAATCATGGCTGCTGAGCCCTGACTACTGTGGTCAGTTTGCGTCCCTCCGTCATCCGCAGCTCCCCTTTTGTACACCTAACCCCCTCCCTCCCATTCAGCTCCATGTCTGTGTCTCTGTATCCACCCCCTCCCCCTCCTGCGGTGATTAGCAGAAATTAAATATTAGAAATTGTCACTGCCAGCCCCCCTATAGGGTTAGTGGTTCATGAAAACAAAGCTTGTAAATACAGTTTTAGAGCGATCTTCAGGCTGGTCATGTGACTCCTGGCCGGTCTCCAACTCCGATCCCTGGGCCTCCATCTCCCTCTGGCGTCAGCCCGGGAGGTCACACGGCTGCTCACCCCCTCCCGCTGTAGCCCGGGGATTGGAGTAGGAGACTGGGCGGGAGTCACGTGACCGGCCTGAAGATCGCTCTAAAACTGTATTTACAAGCTTTGTTTTCATAAATCACTAACCCTATGTGTTAAGACTAGTTATGGTAGAGGGTATGGCAGTGACAATTTCTAATGTTTCATTTTTTCTAATCACCGCGGGAGGGGGTGGATACATAGACACAGACACAGAGCTGACAAGGAGGGAAGGGGTCAGGGGGACTGAAGAGAGCTGCAAATGATGGAGGGACGCAAACTGACCACCGTAGTCAGGGCTCTGCAGCCATGATTATCGTGGTTAGTATAGAGAGGGGGACACAGGAAGTGGCAGGATCAGCCAGGTTTTTACAGGTATAGAGAGAGAGATTAGGCAGCACAAGCACTATACTGTTTAATCTGCTATTAGGAAACAGGATCTCTTCTCTTTTTTTTTTTTTTTTTTTGGGGTTATAAACACTTTAAAGCGGAAATCCGCCCACCGCTGCAAAAATTAAAAGCCAGCAGCTACACATACTGCAGCTGCTGGCTTCTAATAATTGGAAACTTACCTGTCTTGGAGTCCAGCGATGCCGGCACCGCAGCTGATGTTTCCATCAGCCGTCGGGTGCTGCCGCCTCCATTGCGAGTAAGGGAACCTGGCAGTGTAGCCTTGCGGCTTCACTCCGGGAACCCTACTGCACATGCGCTCCGCTCTCTCTCTCTACTGGCCCAGCAGCCGGGGAAGGAGGAGGGAGCCCGATCGGTGATGCAAATATCCACGGCTGAGGCTCGGAAGTGGGTAAAAGACAGGTATCCTGTCCCCCCTCACCCCCAAAAGGTGCCAAATGGTGCATCGGAAGAGGGAGGAGTATAATGAGCGGAAGTTGCACTTTTGGGTGGAACTCTGCTTTAAGGTCTGTCTTTGGGTATAATAAACTGAGAGAAAGGGGTAGTGAGGGTTTTTAAATGAAGTATACATACATCAATATACTGTATATCTTAGTCATTTTAAAGTTATAGAAAAGTAAAAAAATGAACAATTAAAAAACTAAATTTTGATTAGACCCTTGTATAAATAGCCCCTAAGAGGCAGGCCACATAGGGGAAACAATATATACAGTGCTTTAATTCTTTGAACAAGAAAATTTGATAATTCACATACATTGCATTATGACAGCAGCAGTAATAATAATAAAGCCAAGATAACATCAGCTCTGTATCAGCAGTGGATCACACATGTTTGTGTTTGTATTACTATAAAATGCTGCCAAGTACTTTTGAACACACAGTACATTGTATAGTTTACAGTCTACATCTGTCTACTTAATTTCTCTCCTTTTTTTTTCTCCTTTTTTTTTTTATCGTACATTCTGTAATTTAAACTGACTCTTGGTGGGAGGTGTTGGAGGGTGTCTGAGAAACTCTGCCATGTAAGGCTTCCTCAAGCGCCATTAGCATTAGCTTTTTTTCTCTCTCTTGGTAGGAAAAGTGTAAAAACTGGATTTCTTTACTCCCCATAAACTGCTTTTCTTCGAGTTCAAGGAACACAGGATTCAGAGACATTTGGGTTACATTGCCACCTACAGGAGGATGTGCACACAAACAAAAACACTTGCCAGCCTGGTATAACTCCTCCCACTCCAATGTTTTTGCCCCTGTTTTGTAATAAAGCAGTGACAAGACCATGGTCATAAACACAGAGTATGAAATTCCTGTTTACTTTTTGGTTCTTTAAGGACAAAGGATTCAGAGACATTTGTGATGTCTAAAAGCAGTCTCGTTGATGGATGGGCAACAGAGCAAACAGAATGCTAACAAGCCCAAGTATAAATAAACTACAGACTGCCTGCAGTTCAGAGCCACCTAAAGGGCCATATGCCCCAAGCTGGCAGCAGAAAAGGCCTAAACATCCACTGAATAAAACTTAGAGCACATGTGAACAGAAAATCAGGTTGCAGACTTTAAAATCTGGGAAACAGATGCTTAATACTGAAAAGCAAGAAGCACTTGCTGATCTAGTAGAGTGCACCTTGATGGGAAAGAGTGAAACTGGATCCCTAATACGCAAGCCTAAATGATGATTTTTTTTTTTTGAGCCACCGAGGTGGACCAAGAACCTGATTCCGCTTTAAGGGGACCATCAGGGTTGACATAGTGAGAGTCTTTCTAATGGAGGCAATGGCTATGGGGTAAACATGCAAAGCTCAAATTGCATCAAGACAATGAGGGAAAATCTCCTTCTGTAGTACCAAAGCCAGACAGAGGGATGGGAGCACATCGTCCTGGTTAAGAAGAAAGGCTGAAATCTCATTAGGAAGGAAGAAGCATCTAAGCCTTAATACCACCTTGTTCTTGTATAAGATCAGAAAAGGTTCTTTACTGAACAAAGCCACCAGTTTAAACACACACACCTTGCAGAGGTGATGTCACAAAGGAACACAACCTTCCTGATAGGTTCAAAGGGCAGTTTTTGAAGTGCAGAGTACAAAGATCTTGCCAAAGAATGATTGGCTAATGGTCTTTGCAACAAGGTCACAAGCATGTTCTGATATTTAAAAGTACTTAGAGCAAATTGTTGATCCAGGCCCAAATGTAAAAAGGTCATGATTTGTCCTACGGAGTATATTTGGGGGTGAGAGTTTTTCTCGCACCAAGTGAAATATGCCTTCCATGTGCTTTGGTGGGTGATAATTTACTAGTATGCACAGCATGCCGGTGCATTATGATTGACTTGCCTACAAACAGAGCTCTCCAGAGCTGCACTGTCATAGCTTTCCATGGTCCCCAACACTTCCATCTTTGCCCAGGCTTTTGTGTCTTCAGCCCCTCGAATGACTGGGCCAAGATGACAGTAAGGTAACTATTTATGACTTTACTACCATTTTTAAGTGGACTTCTGGCATTTTAACATTTTTAGGTTTTCTGGGTGGGGGAGGCCCCTGTCCTTCAAGAGCCATGTCCATAAAGCCAGTGACCATAAAGCAGGATGGTAAACTGGTCCTTGGGATAAAAGATCCAGTTAATCTGAAAGAGGCTAGGATTCTGATCAGGTCAGAATACCACATCTGCCTGTGCCAGTCCAATTCACTCTATGCTCCAGAACGTTAGATGGAAGTCAGGATTCCTCCAGCATTTAAGTCCCCTGCACCTTTAGGGGTGTTAAGGATGACTCCCCAACGTGTCAGGCTGGTATCCATTGAGATGATCTTGCAATAAATCCTCATGTTTAGGGCTGGATTCCTGAGCCACCAGGCCAAGAGAGACAACCTGGTCTTCAGTGTCAAGCAAATAGATTTGTCTAGAGAGGGAACACTGCAGGCCACCTCAGAGATGTTTGTGGATTGTGAGCCACAGAGACCCAGTTGAGCAGGACTACTTTTCTTGTGTTTATGACATGTTGCACCACAAACAGGCACAACTTGGCTCTAATACAAGGTAAAAACTTTAAAAGAAGAACTCCAGCTTTTCCTCCCCAAAACAACCGATGCATTGTGTATGTAAATGAATCACAACCCCAGTGTCAGCTTATGTGTAACTTACCTACTTTAGCTGTATACAGCAGGTTTCTATATCTGTGATGTCAGTCCTTCTCCTGGCTTAAAGTGTTACTAAACCCACAACAGTAAAATCAGTCTGTATATGCAGCATAGCATGCTTGTTATACTCGCTGTGTAACTTAAGGGGTTAATCCTTTGCATTGTGTAAAAAGGCTGTTTTATCCTGTATGCACAGATTCTTCACCTCCTGCACTATGTGGGGAAGGCCAGCTAACACAGGCAGAGTAGCCAACCTGCACATGCACAGTTGTGTCTTTTATGCTGGAGAGAACAGTTTCTTGTTCTCAGAGCTAGCCAGGTCACATGCTATTGACACATGATCACACATGTGGGCGTGCGTGTATACAGGCTGCAGCGAAAATCTCCTCCTTCCTGAACTCTCAGCACTGGAGAAACACTGCAGTTTATCATGTAACCGTGGTATACAGGTCATCCAAAAAGGTATATATAGTGGCAGTATTTTAATGTAAAAAGATTTATAAGCTGTGGACACTGGGGGGGGGGGGGGGGGGGGGAGGGGATTTTGGCGGATGAACTATTTTCATATTACTGGGTTTAGTAACACTTCAATTCCAAAGCTCTCCAACTTCCTGTTTCCTTCCTTTACCAATCTTAATACTACGTGTCTTATCATCCTTTAAGGCCTCTGTAGTTTTAGGACAGGCTATGGGAGTCACTTGTAGCAGTTCTGATAGTTGATGTGGGCGGGTCTTAGGGTTACTGTGGGTGTTTCTGGGCCTTTATGTGGGTGGTAAAAGGAGAGTATTGGAATTCTGCTTTCACCAATCACAAACCATTCCTCTCTGCAATGAACAGAGTACAGCAGGAAGTGTAACCTTGCATGCCATCTCTTGGACAAGAAATGTGCTATTCTAGCTATAAAGGTCACACAAATATAAGACTGATCACATGATCATCTTTTTTTCTGCTCTGATCTCATTCTTTTTAACCGAGAAACAGCAAATTGTATTTTTTGAAGGGATGATTTGTAATGTGCGTGTGTGTATATAGAGTTTACACACACAAAACTATTTAGTCACAAACAAATCTTTGGTTATTGTAAAGTGTATGTGTAGTCACCAAACACACTAAAATTATTGTGAGCAGAAAAGCGCACTCCTTCTACACAAAGGGTGCTTTCACACTGGGGCGTTTTTCAGGAGCTACAGCGCTAAAAATAGCGCCTGTTTAGCTCCTGAAAAAACGGGTCCTTTCACACTGGAGTGGTGTGCCAGCAGGACGGTAAAAAAAGTCATGCTAGCAGCATATTTGGAGCGGTGAAGGAGCGGTGTATTCACCGCTCCTACCCATTAAAATCAATGGGACACTGCAGCGGCGCTTTGCGGGGGATTTTAACCCTTTTTCGGCCACTAGCGGGGGTTAAAACCACCCCGCTAGCGGCCGCATACCGCGGCTAAAACAACGGTAAAGCAGCGCTAAATATATCACTGCTTTACCGTCGCCGCCCCCACCGCCCCAGTGTGAAGCCGGCCAGAGTGTGAATTGGGATCACGTCCATTTTAGAATCATTGCAGTCTTAGGCCTCTTGTACACTGCTGCTGGTAAACAGACTTTTAGGAGCAGTTGGGAGTTTTTTTTCAACTGCCCCTGAACTCTCCTCTATGTTATCTAGTTGGGTTTAGAGTAGAGTTGAGCGGACACCTGGATGTTCGGGTTCGGCAGGTTCGGCCGAACTTCAGAAAAAAGTTCGGGTTCGGGACCGAACTTGACCCCGAACACCGAACCCCATTGAAGTCAATGGGGACTCGAACGGCTATAATAAAGTGTCGGCTCCCGTCCCGTATACAGAGAACAGTCATTGAAGTCGTTTATTTTTAAAAAGTTAGTCATAAAAAGTGTTTGGGGACCTGGGTCCTGCCCTAGGGGACATGTATCAATGCAAAAAAAAACTTTTAAAAACGGCCCTTTTTTCGGGAGCAGTGATTTTAATAATGCTTAAAGTGAAACAATAAAAGTGTAATATTCCTTTAAATTTCGTACCTGGGGGGTGTCTATAGTATGCATGTGAAGGGGCACATGTTTCCAGTGCTTAGAACTGTCTCTGCAAAAAGTGTAATTTTTGCCGGAAAAAAAGCTATTTAAAATCACTCGCGGCTATATGAATTGTCGGCTCCCGTAACACAGAGAACAGTCATTCATTGAAAGCCATTCATAAAAAAAAAGTCATTGATAAAAAAAAAAAAAAAGCGTGGGGGTCCCCCCAAATTCAATAACCAGGCCCTTGAGGTCTGGGATGGATTTTAAGGGGAAACCCAGCCAAAAAAAATGGCGTGGGGCCCCCCTCAAAATCCATACCAGACCCTTATCCGAGCACGCAACCTGGCAGGCCGCAGGAAAAGAGGGGGGGCGAGAGCGGCCCCCCTCCCTCCTGAACCGTACCAGGCCACATGCCCTCAACATTGGGAGGGTGCTTTGGGGTCCCCCCCAAAGCACCTTGTCCCCATGTTGATGAGGACAAGGGCCTCGTCCCCACAACCCTGGCTGGTGGTTGTGGGGGTCTGCGGGCGGGGGGCTTATCGGAATCTGGAAGCCCCCTTTAACAAGGGGACCCCCAGATCCCAGATACAAAAGTACCCCTACCATTTCACCAAAAAAGTGTCAAAAATTGTAAAAATTATAGGAGACGGTCTTTGACAATTCCTTTATTAAAATCTTCTTTCTTCTGGTCTTCCTTTCTTCATCCTTCGGTTTCTTCATCTTCTCCTTCCGGCATCTTCTTCTTCCTCCGATCCGCTTCTTCTTGGCCTTCTCGTCCAGCATCGGTGTCTCTTCTGGGCCGCTCCGCGCAATGGGACACTTTTTTGGTGAAATGGTAGGGGTACTTTTGTACCCCCTTACCATTTCACACAGGGGGGGCAGGATCTGGGTGTCCCCTTGTTAAAGGGGGCTTCCAGATTCCGATAAGCCCCCCCGCCCGCAGACCCCCACAACCACCGGCCAGGGTTGTGGGGACGAGGCCCTTGTCCTCATCAACATGGGGACAAGGTGCTTGGGGGGGGACCCCAAAGCACCCTCCCAATGTTGAGGGCATGTGGCCTGGTACGGTTCAGGAGGGAGGGGGGGCCGCTCTCGTCCCCCCCTCTTTTCCTGCGGCCTGCCAGTTTGCGTGCTCGGATAAGGGTCTGGTATGGATTTTGAGGGGGGCCCCACGCCATTTTTTTTGGCTGGGTTTCCCCTTAAAATCCATCCCAGACCTCAAGGGTCTGGTATGGATTTTGAGGGGGACCCTACGCCATTTATTTATTTTATTTTTTTTTGGCTGGGGTCCCCCTTAATATCCATCCCAGACCTGAAGGGCCTGGTTATTGAATTTGGGGGGACCCCCACGCTTTTTTTTTTTTTTTTTTTTTTTTTTTTATCAATGACTTTTTTTTTTTTTTATGAATGGCTTTCAATGAATGACTGTTCTCTGTGTTACGGGAGCCAACAATTCATTATAGCCGCGAGTGATTTTAAATAGCTTTTTTTCCGGCAAAAATTACACTTTTTGCAGAGACAGTTCTAAGCACTGGAAACATGCGCCCCTTCACATGCATACTATAGACACCCCCCAGGTACGAAATTTAAAGGAATATTACACTTTTATTGTTTCACTTTAAGCATTATTAAAATCACTGCTCCCGAAAAAACGGCCGTTTTTAAAAGTTTTTTTTGCATTGATACATGTCCCCTGGGGCAGGACCCAGGTCCCCAAACACTTTTTATGACTAACTTTTTAAAAATAAATGACTTCAATGACTGTTCTCTGTATTAAGGGGGACGGGAGCCGACACTTCATATAGCCGCGAGTGCTTTTAAAAGACATTTTAAAAAGCACCATTACATCGCCGAACACCGGACCCGGACCCGAACATACAAAAGTCCGGTACGGACCTGAACTTTACAGTTCGGGTTCGCTCAACCCTAGTTTAGAGGCATTTTTTTGGAACACAAAAAAATGCGTTTAGAAGCTGAGTTTACAGGCATTTCAAGTGCCTTTTTCCCCACAAATAGAGCTTTCTTTTGGTGGTATTTGAGCATCTCTTCAATTTTAATTTTTTGCACTATAAACAAAAAAAGAGCGTAAATTTTGAAAAAAAACGCGATATTTTGTACTTTTTGCTATAATAAATATCCCCATCTTTTTTTTTTTTTAAAAAAAGCAAATTTTTTCTTAGTTTAGGCCGATATGTATTCTTCTACATATTTTTGGTAATAAAAATCGCAATAAGCGTATATAGATTGGTTTGCGCAAAAGTTATAGCCTCTACAAAATAGGGGATAGATTTATAGCATTTTTATTATTATTTTTTTTTTTACTAGTAATGGCGGCGATCTGTGAATTTTTATCATGACTGCGACATTATAACGGACACATCGGACAATTTTGACACATTTTTGGGACCATTGACATTTATACAGCGATCAGTGCTATAAAAATGCATTGATTACTGTAAAAATGTAAATGTGTTCTAACTGAAGGGGCATGGGACTTGCTAGGGGAAGAGATAGATAAGTGTTTATACTTTGTATAAACACATGTCTTTTCTCCCCTCAGAGAACTGGGATCTCTGTGTTTACACACAGAGATCCTGGTTCTCACCGTGTCACGAGCGATCGCACTCACATCAGCTCCGGGGGCGAGCAGCGGGCCCCCGCGCACCCTAGTGGCCACAATAAGAAGCGACGTAACATGATGGCGATTCACGCAGCCGAGCCATTCTGCCGCAGTAAAACTGCAGCAGCTGGTCGGCAAGCGGTTAAATAAATTGTGTAAAAATGCAGCACAACCACAAGGTTTTACTTCCATCTGTAAATGAGGTTAGTTTAACCACTTAAAGACAAAACCTTTTTTTGACACTTGTTGCTTACAAGGTAAAATCAGTATTTTTTGCTAGAAATGTACTTGGAACCCCCAAACATTATATATATATATATATATATATATATATATATATATATATATATATATATATATATATATATATATATATATATATATATATATATATATGTATATATATATATATATGTATTATATATTTATTTATTTATTTTAGCAGAGACCCTAGCGAATAAAATGGAGATTGTTGCAATATTTTATGTTGCACTGTATTTGCGCAGCGGTCTTTAAAAAGCAATTTTTTAGGAAAAAATATACTTCAATGAATTAAAAAAAAACGAAACAGTAAACTTAGCCTAATTTTTTTGTATAATGTGAATGATGGTGTTACGCCGCGAGAATCGTGATCTTTATTCTAAGCAAAAAAAATGTGATTCTCATTTTATCCAGAGTCGTGCAGCTCTACAGAAGGGGCAGGCAGTGGCTTGGAGTGAACACATGCCATGACTGCGATACTCTTAATGGCTGTGGTGGGAACTATACCTCCTGTTGTGCTTGGTGGGCACCACTGCCTGTCGGACGCAACCAATTCTAGTGAATGGAGCCACACTGCAATTACGCACAATGTGCATGTTTGCACTGCAGCATTTAGGGGGTTAAAATAGGTGATGAGGAGGTGATACAACTCCTTCTCACCACCTGTCAAATGCTCTCTGAAGAGTGATCTGAATGTAGCTCACTCTTCAGTCTGCAAAGCAGGTCTAAATGTGTCATTCCTGTCTTGCATCATGCCAAAGAATAATGGTAACTGCAAGACTACAGAGGAAGGGCTATGAGAGGTTAATATGAAGGTGTTTTCTTCATATGTAAAATAATCCCTTCGCAGAGAGCTGGGCACTGGAAGTGTGGGATCTGAGGGGTGAGACTCTCCCTATCCACACTGGTCAGCATATTTAACTGGGCAGGATTAAGTTCTAATTGTAATCCATTCAATCCTCCCCAGCAACAGCACAGCTAGCTTTCAGGCTGTGTATGAAGGAGTCTCCTTTTTGAATAATGCTGTGATCTGTGAGGAGGGACTTGGGAGGTTTGGACTCATCCTGTAGGTGTGACTGGGAGAAACTGAATAATTAGGATGTATTCAATCCCACCCACTATCAGAGCTGTGAAGGAAGTTGCATCATTTGCAAAGTCACAAAGACTACAGAGGGGTGTGTTTTTAGGCTGGAGATGCAGCAGGAAGTGGCTCTGGAAGGGTCTTAGTCTACAGCAGACTATGCAGAATGTCACATAATACAAAGCCACAACTAAACCCAGCATATCAGGGGATCTGCAGACATGGTAACATGGTACAGAGCTATGATCTATGCTGGGATTGATCATTCCATTTAGTTCTAAGAAAAAGAAAGTTGGAGTTCAGCTTTAAAAAGGAAGTTCATTTAAATTTAAAACTGCATGCCTCTTGTGATAAGGAGCAGTAGCGGGAATGTGCTACCTCACACTGATCCACAAGGAAAAGAGCATGGACTGTGCACATGGGCGCGCCACCAAGTGAATCATCACTCGTTTCCTCTTCTTTTTACCTCTTTCCATGGAGGTCAGTGGAAGAAAATGGTGTAATAATGCCACCCGACATTTGTAATAAGCAAGGTAGTTCGGTGCTCATTCCATATGGCCTTTTCAGAACCTGGGTCATATCCTTATTAAAGAAAAATAATTGAAGGAGAAAAAAAAAATCTTCAAAACAATAGCTAGTAAAATAGTTGCATATCTTGATAAAGAAAAGACACCTATCCTAGCACACTAGCAAAAAACTGAGGCATGGGAGAGTGGGAAAGGTATACCAGGCTGGTGTTTTTTTCTTTTGCCAATATCCATATCCACCTGTAGGTGGCAGTGTAACCCAAATATCTATGGATCATGTGTCCTCAATGGACAAAACAGAAATAGACCTTTCATTAAACCTGAAAAAAAATATGTGGAAACACGCACTACTCAAATTAGGAATAGAAAAAAATGTGCTCTCAAGCTCATTTGTGTGGCCTAAAGCCTAGGTCCGTGATCACATTGTAGCACATAAGGCTATCAAGTAGAGGTGCACTGAATGGAAATTTTGGTACCCAAAATGCAGGATGCACTTGGCCGAAAAAAACTAAAATTACAGTTTTTAAAATACAATTCAATATATATATATATATTATGTTCAACTTTTTATTAATAGCATGAATTTAAATGAATATGACTTTGTCGACCAATTTTGTCACCTTTAGCACAAGAAAAGCTCAAGAAAAATGTATCCCTTTAAACACTATGTATGTCCTCACATTGGTCCATTGCGCTTCCAATGTGATATTAAAAATCCTACTTGCTGCATTTTTGGCCAGTTAAAATAACTGCACCAAAAACATACCTCCCCGTTGAAATGCATTGAAAACGCAGCAAGAACACATCAATAATGCACCCCTGTTGTTTTTTATGTCATTTGACCTATGAAAAACACACTATAAGCATAGTAAAAATGGCAACAGAATCGCTTCCATTTTTGCTTCCATTTTCAATGTCATTGTCTGCAACTTTTTCTCTTATTGGCAAAATGCTGATAACACCATTTTCGACCGATATGTTTCAGTGCATCTCTACTATCAAGGCATTGTAGATGGTTCACATCACCAGTAGGGCTTTCCATAAGAATATATGAAAATTTCATTCTAGAGAGGGAAGCCAGAACGTTTAGTGTATAGCAGAGCTCTGACAGTCAAACTATGACTACACATTTAGGGTAACATCTTTGTCAGTGTTGTTTAAGTAGCAAATATGATGTATGGAGGTTCAATCTTTACTCTCCCTTAAACTAGAGAAAAAAAAAAATAGATAAGATCCCTATTTTTTTGCTTTTGCAGTCTTCCATTCATGGCTGTTTTGCTTACTATTGTGATGCTGTGATTGGCCCACAGCTATCATGTGGTACCTAGGCCAATCGTAGCGCCCTGTACCATGTGATTAGTTGTAGCCAATCACAGGTCACAATATTAAGAAAACTGTCATGAATAAAAGCCATTCATAACGGCTAAAACTATTGCTTAGAACAGTGATCATCACTGTTCTAAGCAATAATAATGTAAAAAAAAAAAACAATCGACCCCCTACACTATGGTGACACTGAACTACTCTGCTGACAGGATGTAAAAAAAAAATGTTAAAGAAAAGAAAAGAAAAATTGAATAATATATATTTTTTTACATTCTGTTACCATTCAGTATGTCTGATCACTATCACACCAATATATGACTGATAGATGACACAATGTACTGCACTAGTAACAGTATTTACAAACAAAAAAATTGTGAAAAAAATATATTTTATTTATAAATTTTCCAAAAAACTGTGACTTCAAAAAACCCCACCCCAAAAATACCTCGGACTGCCTACTTTCCAAAAAAGGGGGATTTGGGGCGATTTTGTATTGCCCTGGCATTTTAGGGGCTCAAGAAAAGAGATAGGCCATCAGTACATCAGGATTGATCAATTTTAAAATATATACCATAGTTTGTAGACCTTTCACACAGGCTAAATAATATACACTGATTTGGGTTATTTTTTTATCAAAGAATTGTAGAATACACATTGGCCTAAATATATGAAGAAATGATTTGCAAAATTACACAATTTTCTGTATTTTTTCATATATATATATATATATATATATATATATATATATATAGATATAGATATAGATATAGATATAGATATAGATATATATCTCAAACAATAAAAAATAAAAAAACCCAGTGGTGTCTTAAGATTACCAAAAGAAAGTTCTACTTGTGTGAAAAAAATGATGATAAAAATGTAATTTGCATAGTGTGTTTCATGACCGAGCAATTTGCCATTCAGCGCTGTGCTGAATGGCAAAAAATGCTCTGGTCATGAATGGGGGTAAAACCTTCCAGTGGTTAAAGCTGTCTAAAAACTGTGCAAATGCTTTTTAAAATGTTGCTGTACACACTGCTGTTCTCCAAACTGAAGCCTATGTACATGGCTTTAGAATCATACTGGAAACCAAAACTGTTGTCTGCTGAACAGCCTGTATGCCACCTTAATTGATACGTATGTTCTGCTCACGTGATTGTTATCCCATTAATTAAAATTGAGTTAAACTTGATTTATTTACATCATGTCATCAGGGGAACAGAAGAGCTAATTCAAAAGAATCAGAGACGGGCGCAAAGGCTTCTTGAAGAAATTCATACTATCAAGGTATGTATATATGTATTTGTATTTTTGTGACTCAACATAAGACCTATAGTTATCCCCTCATTGTGCTACATCGCTTATATTCAGTCTTGACAAACTTGCAGATTATCTGGAACATTAAAACTGTTCTGATCCAACCTTTTTTTTTATATTTCTTCTGTGATGTGGGCCCATTTGGCACATGTGCTTGCCAAGCTTAATGTAAGTGGGTTTGGAGTATTTTCTGGAAGTTCACAGGAAAATGAGGAAAGTTCCTGCCTTACTAGACTTAGACTGGGAATGCAGAGTTGTACGGTGACATCATGCTCTTTCTATAGCCACTCCTTTATACATTTTTTGAAGATGTTGTCACCACCTAGTTTTGTGCCCAGAGCTCAGGAAAAGTTGTAGCATTTGGAATAAACCTATGTGAAGTACACCAAAGACATAATGGCATTCCTGTCTGAAGATAAGGACCTCATGCTAGTCTAACTTTATTCTCTCAAACACTTTTGGTCTGCATAGTACAGTATACTGAAACTGTTCTATGTGTACACTGGTTTTAATGTCAGTAAGTTTAAATAAAGCTAAAGACAGGTATAAATATATATATATATATATATATATATATATATATATATATATATATATATATATATATATATATATATATATATATATTTTTTTTTCTTCTTGTACCCTTATATGCAGATATCAGATCTGATGTAAGCTTTTGGCCATCAAATCTGACCATCTGACTACTACATGATTTAGCGGACCTCTGTACTGATAGAACTGTATAATAACATATGTTAACCTCCTTTTAAAAATGCCAATTGCCTGTCTCTCTGGCTTTAGTATATTTAGAGTCCATTCACACAGGGGCAACACGACTTCCAGGGTGACTTTGGGAGGCAACTTGGACACGACATGAGTATGAATCACAGCGCGACTTGAGGCGACTTACAACACAACTTTAAGTCGCCCCCAGGCCAGGCAACTTTGGCCGTGGCCAATCACAGAATTATCAGCTCTCGAGGGGAAACTCCGCGCCAAGTTTTAAATTAAAAACCGGCATGGGTTCCCCTCCCAGAGCATACCAGGCCCTTAGGTTTAAGGGGAACCCCCTACGCTGAAAAAACAGTGTGGGAGCCCCCCAAAATCCATACCAGACCCTTATCCGAGCACGCAGCCTGGCCGGTCAGGAAAGGGGGTGGGGACAAGCGAGCGCCCCCCCCTCCTCCTGAACCATACCAGGCCGCATTGCCTCAACATGGGGGGTGGGTGCTTTGGGGAAGGGGGGCGCCCTACGACCCCCCCACCCCAAAGCACCTTGTCCCCATGTTGATGAGGAAACTGGCCTCTTCCCGACAACCCTGGCCGTTGGTTGTCGGGGTCTACGGGCGGGGGGCTTATCGGAATCCGGGAGCCCCCTTTAATAAGGGGGCCCCCAGATCCTGGCCCCCCACCCTATGTGAATGAGTATGGGGTATATCGTACCCCTACCCATTCACCTGGGGAAAAAAGTGTCAATAAAAAAAACACACTAGACAGATTTTTAAAGTAATTTATTAGGCAGCTCTCCGGTTCTTCTGCCGGGCTCCTCCGCTATCTCCTTCCATCTCTTTTACTAGCGTTGGTCCCGGTCTTCTCCGTCATTCTTCCCTCTTCTCTCTTCTTCTGATGTTGACACGACGCTCTCTCCCGCTGTAATACCGTGTGTGAGGTGCGCGACGACTTATATAGGCATGGGGTGTGGTCACTGGGTGATGTCACATGGTGACCCTGCCCCTTGTAACATCAAGTCCCGGGGAATGCCTATATAAGTCATTGCGCAGCTCGCACATGGCATTACAGTGGGAGAGAGCGTTGTGTCAACATCGGAAAAAGAGAGAAGAGGGAAAAAGGACAGAGAAGAACGGGCCAACGCTAGTAAAAGAGCTGGAAGAAGATAGCGGAGGAGCCCGGCAGAAGAACCAGAGACCGGGAGAAGAGGCCGGAGAGAGTGGTGGAGTCGGAAGAAGACCCCCGGAGCTGCCTAATAAATTACTTTAAAAACCTGTCTAGTGTGTTTTTTTTTTTATTGACACCTTTTTTTCCCTCAGGTGAATGGGTAGGGGTACCCATTCACATAGGGTGGGGGGCCGGATTCCGATAAGCCCCCCGCCCCCCGCCCGCAGACCGATAACCAACGGCCAGGGTTGTCGGGAAGAGGCCCTTGTCCTCATCAACATGGGGACAAGGTGCTTTGGGGTGGGGGGCACAGGGTGCCCCCTTCTCCAAAGCACCCACCCCCCCCCCCATGTTGAGGGCATTCGGCCTGGTACAGTTCAGGAGGACCTGACCATCCGGGCTGCATGGTATGGATTTTGGGGGGACCCCCACATCATTTTTTCGGTGTAGGGGGTTCCCCTTAAAATCCATAGCAGACCTAAGGGCCTGGTTTACCCTTGGAGGGGAACCCATGCCGGTTTTTATTATTAGTGAGGCGACATTGTCGCTTCAATATAGATGGAGATCCAACTTGGAGGCAACTTCCATGGAATTCTATGGGTACAAGTCGCCTAGAAGTCAGATTGAAGTAGTACAGGAACCTTTTCTGGAGTCGGAGCAACTGCAGTAGTGTGCATTAAGACGGATCCATTCACTTACATTGATTTTTTGCACGACTTTTGCAGGATGTAGCACGACTTGAGACGACTAGGGGCGACTTGAAGTCGGATCCAAAGTTGCCCCTGTGTGAGTGGACAAAACATGCAACAAGTGGATGTAGAAAACCTGTAGCAAAATTTTTTTCCAGGCCAGCAAACTCAAAATATTAAAGCCTGGCAGCCAGGAAATTAGCATTATATTTGTCAGCAGTTGCATCCTTCAAATTTCTTTTAGCACAAGTGTTCAATATACTTAAAGCGTATGTAAACCCTCACCTTGTAAAACAACCTAGCAGAGGGACTGATCGTAAAACCAAAGGAAGCAATACAAAGAGAACAGGAATATGAAATGTTGGGTTTACATACTCTTTAAAGCGTTTGTTACCCCAGCACCCTTATATTCCTGATATGTGCATGCTCTACTATGTACTTGTATGAGAATGTATGCTATTCTCTTTGTATTGCTTCCTTTGTGTGAAATCCCTGGTGTTCCTGCCAGTCCCTTTGCGTTCTATTAAAAACTGACCACACTAAGCAGGAGAGCACACCATGGTCAGTTCTCTAGCTGTGCTGGGAACTTAGTGTGCTCTCCACCAATGATCAGACTTATCCTGACACGCCAACAGAGGGAATGTGATCACTCATAAAAAAAAAAAAAAAGGGAAAAAAAAGTATTTATAATTTTTTTTTATTTCTTTACAAAAATGTTTTGCTTTTAATTTCTATTTTATACTGAATGGGTTGTTTTACAAGGTGATTGTTTACAATCATATTAAGTAATTTTCTGGAACTTGTTTATGTAGGTGTTTATACAGCATTCATTAAAAAAGAGTTTCAGTAGGAAAGACACCCAAAAGTGGAACTTCTGCTTTAAGCACTCCTCACCCTTTTACATGCCACATTTGGCATGTCATTTTTTTTTTTTGGGGGGGGGGGGGGGGTTTACTAGTTTTACGTCCCACTTCCAACTACGGGCTGCCTAGGTGGCCCCTCCCTCTCGACAATCTTCTGGGACACGTCACAGGTCCCAGAAGATTGCCTGTCCACTCGGAGAACGCAGCGCGCCTCGCGCATTTGCAGTGCGCACCCAGCCGCGAAGCCGCAAGCTATCACGGCTGGGTGCCAGTTTCCAGTGGAGGCGCCGTGGAGAGGAGGGGAAGAGGAGCGAGGCTCCGTGTGGCCACATCGCTGGGCTGTGGGACAGGTGATTGTCTGTTTATTAAAAGTCAGGAGCTACACTTTTTGTAGCTGCTGACTTTTAATAAACGAAAAAAAAAAAAACAGGAACGCCGCTTTAAGGCCCCATTCCCTCATTCGTTCTTAATGGCACACCAAACGTGCGATTTTGCAGCGATTTTCCCATGTCGATAACACGCAGCAAATCGTGGAAAAATGTCTGATAAAATCGCACAAAGCTCATCACCCAGAAAGGTACTTGAGATTCTTTTGCACAACAAATGCGCATAGGGCAGCCTATTCAAGTGAACTGTATTTTTGTCTTAAATCTTTGATTCTTTTTGTTGTGGCTTCTTTCAGCAAGAAGAGAATAAAGCATTTATTTGCCTGTATGTCCACATGAGCATTAAGATTACAATTTTATTTTTATTTATTTTTTATTTTGTTTTTAAAATTCAACATTTTTGCATTTTATTTCCTGCTGACATCTTTTTCTTTTGTTGTTTAATAGAAAGCAGCTGAAATGCCTTTCTTCCTTGACTTTATGAATAGGCCCCAGGCCACCAGCTCCATAAAGGTAGCATGCAACCAGGCACAGAGTATGAGTAAAAATAAAAAAAACAAATCTTCCATGCTGCTAATTTGGGTTAAAAACTTTTAAAATTACTTAGATCCACTTGTTTTCAAGCTACAGACATAAGTCAGAAAAGAGGGAACCTTCAGCATGGGAGGAATATTTACACGATCATGATGGATGATATTGTCTGCAAGCTGTTGTAATTAAACAGCATTATTGTAATTCCTTATTAGTTGTCAGTCAATGCATTCACTTTTTGACCTGCCTGAGTGTTCTTATTAGATTGGAATGTGAGACAGATGAATGGAACACGCTACTTTTTTACTTGAAACGTGTGTATGCAACTGTGCTTAGCATAATTCCAGACTGTGATTTATTAGCCAGACAATAAATCTTTTTAGTACAATTTATGTCTAGTGAACTGGTCATGTAACTTAACTCCATTGTAAAACTATCTTTATGAAATCAGATTTACTTTTATGTGTCTTCATAAATCAATCTGGCATCCATCCATGTGAAGATTTGAATTACTGTTCCTGTATGCAGACACTTACTTCTAGCCTTCTCCAGGGTTTCAGACACTGAACTGTTCGCTACCACAGAAACATATGCCATGTGTTGACTCATTAGAGCCAAACTCCTTTGCAAACATTTGCATTTCATTTTGAATCGATCAGGGAATGGTAAAAGCCGCTTGTGACAGACGCGGCATAAGACCCTGGCCACCTTCACCCACCTATGATAAGTGGTTGGTCAAAACTTACTGGTGTGCGACAATGCCACTCTCAGCCTCACCCTGCACAAAGATTTTCCAGCTCACAGGACCACAATTTTAAAGTGGTTGTTAAGCCACTGTAATATATTTATATAATCCTGTGTGTTTTCAAATCCTGTGTGCCCCTGTGTGTGTGCTTTATAAAAAAAAAATGCAGTCTATACCTGATTTCAGAGCGACTGGCCGGCTCTCCCTCTCCCGATTTGACAGAGCGGGAGGGGCTGAAAAATCCTCTGTTGACATCAGTTGGGAGGAGGAGAGAGCCAGACAGTCATGTGAGCTCCAAGCGCCGCTCTGAAATCCGGTATAGATGGCATTTTTTTAATAAAACACAGAGATGGGCTCACAGGACTAGGAAACGCACAGGATTTTATGACACATAAATAATAATTTCAGCAGCAGGAGGGGAAGGGGCAGGCACTGTCGCAAGCTGACAGGTAGGGGGGAGGGGAGAGGAGGACAGAGGAGAGATGCGAATGACGGAGGCACGTAAACTGATCGCGGTGTCAGGGCTCAGCAGCCATGCTAAACTGTGGTCCGTTTACAGGGGGGGGGGCAGGATCAGCCAGATATTTTACAGTGGGGCCAAATGACACATTACAAGCACTGTGCTGTATAAGATGCTTTAAAAGAACAGGATCGTTTTTTTTTTTTTTTTAAGATGACAAATACTTTAAAGCGGTAGTAAGCTCATCAAAAAAAAAAAAAAATGTTTCTTGCTGCAAAGCAATATCATAATGTGCTAGACTAGACTTGAAATGAAGCGATGTCACCACTGCAGAAGCTTCCATCATCACCCGGTCTTCCTTCCGGGTTCGCGGGCTGCCACAACTTAAATGGCTGAGCCGCAATGACGTCACTGCTGTGCATGCGTGCAGGAGTCTCAGACACGGCTCTGAAGGAACATCTCGGGTATGCCGTTCCTTCAGAGCCGGTGACGCCGTCGGATGCTGCTCACTAGAATATCTCCTACACGCTTCATGTTTAAGCACTTCCGGACTGCCCGCCGTCATTATACAGCGGTACTTTGAAGAGGAATATTGTTGTTGTGGCAGCAGCTAGCTGCCATAACCCAGGTATCCTCTTCTTTAGCAGGATCACCGCAAGATCACTTTTATCGGCGGTGGGCCTCCCCTCACACACGTTCTGGTGCCCTCGGCTGCTTACCAGAGGCGATTGGGTCATCATCCGTGTTAAGTGAGGGAAGATGGCCCCCACCCGGCTCCATACCATTGCAGGGTGGAAGCAACGTCAAAACGTCACTTCTGCCCATAGCTCTTAAAGCAAAAATAATTTTTTTCCATTTTAGTGTAAATATGAGATCTGAGGTCTTTTTGACCCCAGATCTCATATTTAACCGCTTTCCGACCGCCTCACGCAGATATACTGTGGCAGAATGGCACGGACAGGCAAATTAACGTACCTGTATGTTCTCCTTTAAGAGGCGGCCTGCGGGCGTGCGATAAGCTCCGTGAGTCGGGTCACGGGTCCCGCAGACTCGATCACCGCGGGCATACCTGCGATTGTCTCACGGAGAGGAAGAAACAAGGAGATGCTAATGTAAACAAGCATCTCCTCGTTCTGCCTAGTGACAGTGTCACTGATCTCTGCTCCCTGTGATCGGGAGCAGAGATCAGTGAAGTGCCCCCCATCATGTAGCGATGCCCCCCACAGATAGAAACACTCCCCAGGACACACTTAACCCCTTAACTGCCCCCCTGCATATGTATAGCACTGATTGCTGTATAAATGACAATGGTCCCAAAAATGTCTGATTTGTCCGCCATAATGTCGCAGTCACGATAAAAATCACTGATCGCCACCATTACTAGTAAAAAAAAAATTATTAATAAAAATGCCATAAAACTATCCCCTATTTTGTAAACGCTATAACTTTTGCGCAAACCAATCAATAAACGCTTATTGCAATTTTTTTTTTTTTTTTTTTTACCAAAAATATGTAGAAGAATACGTACCGGCCTAAACTGAGGAAAACAATCGTTTTTTTATATATTTTTGGGGGATATAGTAGCAAATTGTAAAAAATAATGTGTTTTTTGTTTATAGCGCAAAAAATAAAAATCGCAGGGCTGATCAAATTCCACCAAAAGAAAGCTCTATTTGTGGGAAAAAAAGGACATCAATTTTGTTTGGGAGCCACGTCCGTCACATGACCTCGCAATTGTCAGTTAAAGCGACGCAGTGCCGAATCACAAAAAGTGCTCTGGTCTTTTGCCAGCAAAATGGTCTGGGGCTTAAGTGGTTAAGAGGTCCTGTCATGCTTTTTTTCTATTACAAAGGATATTTACATTCCCTGTAATATGAATAAAAGTGACAAAAAAATGTTTTATTAAAAGAACAGTGTGAAAAGAAAAAAAGGTAAAATAAATAAGAAAACATTTTTTTTTTAAACGCGCCCCGTCCCGCCGAGCTAGCGTGCAGAAGCAAACGCATACGTGAGTAGCGCCCGCATATGAAAACGGTGTTCAAACCACACATGTGAGGTATCGCGATCATTGAAGCGAGAGCAATAATTCTAGCCCTAGACCTTCTCTGTAACTCAAAAAATGCAACCAGTAGAATTTTTTTAAACATTGCATATGGAGATTTTTAAGGGTAAAAGTTTGTTACTATTCCACGAGCGGACGCAACTTTGAAGCGTGACATGTTGGGTATCATTTTCTCGGCGTAACAACATCTTTCACAGTATAAAAAAAAATTGCTATCTTTACTGTTGTCTTATTTTTTAAAGTTTTTAGGCATTTTTTGTGGTCAGAAAAACAACTCCTGAACACGATTTTAGGGCGTTCAGACAACAGCCCACAAACCCCCACTGCTGATAAACGTAGAGGGGAGTTTATGGGCAGTTAAACAAAAACGCCCAAACTCCAAAAAACTGACGTTTATGAGCTTCAGTGTGCATGTAGCCTAAAAGCTTGATGGTTTTATGATGGCCATTAGAATGAGACTGTATGGATTGTCATGTTAATGTGGTGTAGGCAAACTCAAAAGATTATTTGGTTGCCTTGTTTATTAATTAATAGTGTTGAGAAGGTCTGCTGCGTCCTCTCAGTTGACTGATGAGGATGATTTGGAATGCGGCTGAAATTTTAATTGTAAAAGATGAAATTCTAATGTAGCCAGGTCCTGAAGAGGGGTCACTGCTGCTAAAAAAATACCATGGCTGCCCTGGGCCCTCTCACACAGCTTTTTGGGATGCCCATTCCATTATCGTCACACCTCTGTTGGGTTTTTAATGGTCCTGGTTGGACAGAAAGGGTTGCAAAATGTGACCAATGGGGGCACAAATAAAAACAGATTTGTTTAGAAGAGTGAGGAAGTTAGATTTCCTGAAGATATTTTTGTTGCTCTCCTGGTGACAGCCATTCTCTCCATTTCTTGTCCTGGTGGCACAAGGACAGGAAGTGAAAGAAAATTTCTCCTATGGGGGGGTAACAGAAATAAAAGCCTGATTGAAGTTTTAACACTACACTCCTTCCAAAAACAGAATTTGACTGGAGTTAGGCTGTAAAGTGGGTTAGCATTTCCTTTTAAGGAAATGTTGTTCTTTTTAAATAGGTTCTAAGGGAATTTCTAGATCGAATGGAAATATCTTTTCTACTGTGTAGCGACATGAAGGAAGCCGCCGGACCCACAGATTGGCCCTCTGTGTACAGTCACAGCAGGAGTGCTGCTCCGGTGGAGCACGCCCCCTACACCATGTGCAAACAAATCATGTACAGGTACGTTTTGCACAGTCGGGCCACCCTGCTGCAGTATATATGCGGTGGGCGGTCCAGAAGCGGTTAAGGGGGGTAGGACCTAAAATTTAGTCATCTCACTTCCATTACGTGTATTGTTATTGCAACTGGACTCTCAGGATACCAGAAGTACCTCTTTAACATAGACTGTCCTTCTGTCCAGAATGTTAAGTCGCTTATCCTCCTTCCTTAAGGGGCTATCCTCCCGTAATATCTGGCTCTCCATCTAGGATATTGTATGGATCTCTGTCATTTGTAATGCTACTCTTTCTGTATACGTTGATGTAAAGGGAGTGGGACACAACACATTTGTATTTTACAAAGTTTTGTTCCTCTATTGTCAACTCCCTATATCTGTGTGGCTTATTTCATGCAGCGATATCAATATTTATTGGTACTTTACTATACCTTATGCATCAGTAGCTAGCCCATTTTTTCCCTGTTCTCTTTTCGGTTTCCTTCTAAGTACTGACCCTGGTGTTCTGTTTACGTTCCTTTTAGTTTATCTTGTATGTAACCTTCATTTGAAAAATTAAAGAACTAAAGTGGAAGAAAATCTCCATTTTAGTCAATAATCATCATGCTTAAAATGTGCTTGTGGCTAGCTTTAAAACTGCTTTGCCTGATTATTTTCCACATAAGCCAAAAACTATAGTTTAGGGTGATGGGCATCTAATTTCAATGGGTATTCTTTCAAACCCAAACTCAATATGTTGTTATAAAGTTTAGACAAGTTACATCAGCAATGTAAAGCTAACATGTTACACCAAACATGTTTCAAACAAACTGCACAATCTCTCTTAAATGGATACTTTTGGTAGGTCTTTGTATTACATATCGAATAGGTTTTTTTTTTTTTTTTAGGCATAGTTTTGGTGAATTTAAAAAGTATGTATAGCCAAAATGTTTTTGTCGTTTTGGATGGAGTCCAGAAGGATTATAATCCCTGACAAGTTTTATTCTTGTCAGACTCCTTGCTAGGTAGATTCATCCTCTACAGCTGTCTCGGTGACCACTGACTCTGAGACTAATTGATGGGAAATCTAAAATGTTAAAGTTGTCATGGTGACAGAAACTAAGGCTAAATCTTCCAATGCATCTTTTAGGTAAATTGCCCTCACAAAACACATAGCAGAAAAAAATACATTTACAGTGATTTTAACATTTCCATACTCTATCCAGTACTGAAAAAATATTTTGGCTATGCATACCCTTTGGTGAGTGTACAAAGATTGTACAGCCACAATGTAATGTGTATGGGTGCTGAGCTTTAAGCGGATGGGTCCATTCAGTAATATATAGTGTCTACCTACATTCAAGGTAGCAAAACATGAGCTCATGTTTAGTTTAGACAAGGAAACCCCCTTTAATATTTTTTTCCCTTTTTAAAGAGACAAATGAGGCACATAAATTACAGTGACACACAGAAAACTCAGTCTGTTTCATTGTTTTGGATCAGTTATCCAATGGATTTCTGACCACTGGGTTCAAGCCAGAAGAACATTTTGTTTACTAAAAGTTATCCATGGAGCATATTACACAATTGTGGTTTGGCAGAGCAAGTGGATTGTGAGCCTTGCTCTTTTCCAAATGTGCAATCATTACGGTAGAGGAAATGTGACTTTGGGCAGAAGTACACCCTGGGAAGATTCATTGTATCTTACTTTATCTCAGAAGATTACCCTTAAATCGATCTCTTCATCTCAAAGCACAAAGCTGCTGAGTTCCCAGTTTTGGGTTAATCATCTGCAGAAGCCTTCCCAGCTTGGAAACAAATGTATTGCTTTCATTTCTTTTGGTATATTCAGTCATTTTTTTGTTATAGTAAAAATCTGCCTAGCAGGCAGTAACTTTATATTTACATTTCAGCCACAAATTTGGACACATTTAAAATGTGAATTGATTCAGAAGTACATGTGACAATTAGTGTTTACATAAACACACTGAAAACATAGCTTTTATTTGTCATTATAATTTTCATCTCAGGGCTACCACTTCCCCTTCTGGGACTAATTACTCGCCGATGCTTACTGAAAACTTCCAATCTACTCTTTGTGCAGCATCCCATAGCAAATTCGGTTGTATACAGGTCATATCAGTGGAGTGAATTCTGATTGATTGATTTTTATGGGTTACTAGATTTAAAGCAGTATTAAACCCAAAATCAATAGTCTGTTATTTTGTAGCTTACCAATTCTTATATGCATGGGCCGTATTAGTTTGGCTTTTTTAGGCTTTTCCCCTTTATTTTCACCATGTCACCTAGGATGGCCATAGATGAGTGAAAACAAATAACTGACCCGATTTCCCACACATTCAAGGTGGATGGGGATCCCTTCCTACTATAGCCTGTAGCGCTGATCAAGCAAATATTTTGCAGCAGGGCAGTTGAACAGAAGTTGATCAGTAGATCAACTTCTGTTCAACCATAGTGGCCATACATTGATTGAAATTCGTCCAGTCCCTGCTGAACTGGCTGAATTGTGATCCTTGTATGGCCAGTTCTAGCCAACAAGTTCTGTTATTTTTCTTTTAAGAAACCTTTTTTATTTTTTTATGTAAAAACCTTTATCCCAAAGGCAAATCCACTTTGCACTACAAGTTACATTTGGTAGTGCAGTCGCTGTAGATCTGAGGCAGACATGCAAGAGAAATAAAAAACAGCATTTTTGCTTGCACATGATTGGATGATAAAATCAACAGAGCTTCCCCTCATTTCGGATCTTCCCCTCAGATTTAAAGTGACTGCACTTCCAAGTGCACCTTCAGTGCAAAGTGGATTTGCCTTTAGTAAATCAACCATAGTGTATCAATTACAACTGTCACCAATTTATTCTACAGGTTCTCTGCTTGAAAATGTATGTGTGCAATGTATGTGTTTTTTTTTTCTTTATTACAATATAACTAAAAGGTGTGCTTTTTTTGGGGTTGTTTTTTTTTTTTTGGTTGCTTTGAATCGAGTAGAGAGAAGTTACAACACCTGTCAGGGTTTTATTGCTGTCTATGCCCAGGTTAGGGAGATTCATCCTCTCGGATTGTTCTGTTTACCGTTCTCACGACAGTGAAATAAAAATTTTGGATTGTCACCAGAACAGGAATAAAGGGGAAATCCTCCAATGGGCAATGGGGACACTAATTCTGGTGATCACTTTGGAGGAATGTCCTCTAACTTCCTGTTTTGGCTGTGGGACAGAAAGTGAAGGATCCGGTTCAGGTGCAATTTCAGGTAAAAATATGCACCTGAATCGGTGAACAGAAACACACCAGACTGACACCTCGGCCGCATATGTGTGAACCCAGCCTGACATTATTGTGAGCCGGATAAAATCTTGTATCGGACCTTAGTTTGGAGACCCCTGCTCAAGAGAACTGGGAGCTGTGGGAAAGGGAAGGAGGTGCTGTGTGAGTGCATTTAGGGATTCTAAACAGGATGCTAATGTGATGCGTCATCGGAGTCATCTGCCTAATCAGCTTATTTATGTCGACTAATTTTTTGTCTTTATGTAAAGTAATTGGTTTATCTTACATTTTTAGGAAATTAATTGCCTGGGTGGTCTTGAATTCCTGTTTATCAGTGTTCTTTCCTAGTTACCATAGGGAAAAAATCCTGAAGATGAGATAGAGTCAGTACTTTGCCATTGTGTTTGCTGTCTGCATTTTTGAGGACATTGAAGAAAACACAGATGCTGCTGTACCAATGCCTGGCCAGCTACTGTACAGATAATTAAAAGGAGCAGTTCTATTTTAGCTTACCATGTCAGCTTTGTGGCTTGTAATGATAGATTGGTAAAGCTATCCTATTTGCCTTCATCTGGAAATAAGTAGGTCCAGGTTCATCTGGTCTGTATATGATCTTTGCACAAAACCTGATGTCATTCTTTGAAACTTTATTTTTAGCAGCAAAGTTTTTCCTGAAGGGTTGAATTCTTAGAGTTTGTATGGCATTCTAATTCTTTTCACACGTATGCTAGAACTCAAGTGAACTCTGCAGATACATTGGCTTGCATATTTTGCAAACTATACATAGAATTCATTTGTTTTTACCTTATAAAGTCCAGCTTGGTTGACTCATGTGAGCAGTTTTCAGTGCCAGAGATGTTTAGATCTCTAATAACCTGTTATTTATTCTCAGTTTTCAGATGGCAGTTAATATGTATGCCCCCTAAACCAGACACCCAGAATTTGTTCGTACTTTCCTACCTCAAAGATTATTGGGAGTCAATAGAAGGCAAATTGTGTCATTACTCGTTAGGGTGCATGAAGTAAAATAAAGACAAATATTATCTAATATATTGGTTTTATTATATTGGTGATGTATTGGTTCACTGGTTCAGATCTGCTTAGTTTTGACATGTTGAGGGAGAAAAGTGGCCACACAAAGGTGTTCATTTATCTCCTCCAGGGCCTTTCTTTTTTTTTGAGAGTGAAAAATGCATTCTGACACTTAGGGCTCATGCACACCGCAGCTCAAAAATGCCTGTTTTACAGACGTTTGTTTAGAGGTGATTAAAAAAACGAAAAAAACATCACTGCTTGTTCTGAAGAGGAGTGTTTGAGCTGAAAAAACACACAGATGCGAGTTAACTCGCGTGTTTATGTATGTTTGTGCGTTAATACATTCTAATGGCTGGATTAAATTAATACATTACTATTCTGGCCAATAGAATGCACTAACACCTTACACGCATGCAAAAACGTGGCTTTTACAGCAGATTTTTTCCTTCACAGCCTTTGAAATACAGCACGCATGGAGCCTAAAGCTGCTGTAAACTGTGCAGCAAGTGAGCAATTGGGTTTCCAACAAGATATGGAAATAGGCGATGAGACCTGCTCTTCAACCTGGCATTTGCGTGTTGTAGCCCTATATGCCTGCAATTAAGCCCCCTGTCTTTCATCAACTTATATCTATCCCCTTTCCCCAGTGATAACCGTTTACGACTGTACATTGTAACCTTTGGCAAATTACTGGTGTTAGACAGAAGCAAGAAGCAAATCTGCTGATTTCTGTTGTCAATAATACACATAATAAGGGGAATGCAACCTTCAAGAAAATTCCAGACAGCCTTGGTTCTTTTCCAGAGAATGCATTTTATTTTGGATCTCAGAAATAGATGGAAGGTCCAACAGAGTATATAAAAAATACTACAATGATCAGAAGCCGTTCAAATCTCCTCAGAATACTAAGTTCTTGCTTTCATGAATTTGGCAAGGATATAGACATTCCAGACATCCAGCATTTATGACCAATCTAATTATGCACCTCGGACGAATTTCATTTTGTTGTGTGGCTTCTGCAATACCCCATAACCTACAACAATGTCCATTATCCAATTATGTGTAAGCAAAAATACTGTGTTTATTTTCCTTATACATAATTGGGTATTCTTTGCAAAGTGCATTTTCACCACATTTTAGTCTAAGGTTTAGTTGGAAATCTAACAGCCTATTTGCCTTTAGTAAATTAACCAATTA
This sequence comes from Lithobates sylvaticus, assembly GCA_028564925.1. NCBI lineage: Eukaryota > Metazoa > Chordata > Amphibia > Anura > Ranidae > Lithobates > Lithobates sylvaticus. Next base: position 169,424,399 of record CM053026.1, read on the forward strand.
TTTCTACACAGATTCAAGAGCATACACTACTGCACAGGCACACAGACTTGCATGATTGTGTCATTAATGAACTGTCATTATTGTCCAGCAAGTAGATGCTGGCCCTAGACAATGCTTGAACAAACATGGTGCTGCTATTCTGGAGAGAAAAGCCAGTAAAAGCATTGTCGTGGGGCGCTGTGATCTTTGTGAAGGGTAATAATTCTTGTGCTACACTTAGGCTCCTTTCACATGGGCCAGATCCAGTTTCCTCAGCAGGGGACTGGTCCGTTGATACCCTGCTTAGCAAGCAAGCAGATGACAGGTCTGTGTCTGTTTTGCTTATTCAGAATGGCAACGGCCCGCTCTGCTCTATGGGCAGTCAGATGTAAACGAACCGACTATCTGTTTACACCTGACTGCCCTCCAATCCAGCCAAAGTGAACAGAATCCCTTTCGTTTCTTTTTGCTGGATCAGATCATATTGGAGGTAGGTGGGTATAAATAGACACAAGTACATTTAAATCTGCCGCCCCATAGAGGAGAATGAAGAGCCCGACTGGATCTGCCTAAAAAATGGACAGGTGGACACAACAGTGTGCACAGTTTCCAGCAAATCAGGCCTCAATGAAACTTGAATTGAGAGGAATGAACAGTAGAGTATGTGCAACACTGTAAAACGGAGCCTCCTCATTAGGGGGCGGCCGATATTCACTTTTTTTTTTTTTTTTTAACGTATCAGTCACCACAATTACCGATATTGCTTCAAGGGGTTGTACCGGTGTGATGCCTGCAGCAGGCATCACTCTGGCACTGTTCTTTAGAGAGGACGGTCAGCCAGCTTGTGAGAACAACCGATGCTGCTCAGCAGCCATTCAGCTGTTATTACAAGCAGCGGGAGGGGACGTCCCCCCCGCCGCTCGCCCGGGCTCTCCCGTCCCACCGAGAGACTCAAGCCACCAGCCGGCACGCATGCCAGCTGGCCGAAGACCCGAACAAAGCCGATGCTTTATTCGTCTCTGATCTAGTAACCCAGAAGCGATGTCATGACATCACTTCTGGATTACTGGCATCTTAAAGGCACCAGTTTTACAAAATCAAAAGTATTCAAAAACGCAGATCTTGATGTTTTGAATACTTTCAAGTGCAGAGGAGGGGCTTGGGGTTTTTTAGACCCCCCCCCAATCCCTCCATAAATAGTACCTGTCACTGCCTATTACTGTCAGAAGGGATGTTTACATTGCTTGTGACAGCAATAAAAGTGATTAAAAAATTAAAAGGACAGTGTAAAAAAAAAAAAAATATTAAATGTACAGAATATCGGCACACGATATCGGCTATCGGCCTGAGAGGCCCGAAAAATCGGTATCATATGGGCCCTGAAAAAACTATGTCGGGCGATCCCTACTCCTTATGTAGTGAGCAAATGTGGCTACCCCAATTAACTTATACCATTACACTCTAAGCATTAAAACAAGGGTTTCAAAATATGAACTTGCCCCAGTAAGAGCCTTTACAATATACAGACAGAAAAAAGAAAACCTGACCATGGCTTAGATGTGATATTACTTGAGGTGACAATCTCATATTGTGGAAGATTGAAGTTGGACCACCGACTGTTAGGACAAAATGAGTAATTTCGGTCAGAAAACTTGTCCCAGTCTTTTTCCCTTAGTAAGCAGGTGCCAGAAGTCTCTTCCTTTCTATCTATTAAGATAAACCTTTACATTGATAGATTGCTCTGCAGGGCTCTAAACATTTTTTTTAGCCTGAGAGCAGGCCAGTCATGTCTGCCTTTCCATCCATCCACCAACTAAAGTCACCTTCATTTTATGTAGCTCTTGCTGCACTTTTGATATTTCGTTGTTAGGTCACTGTCACTGCCAGCTGTCCAACTCTTACATCTTTGTCTGGTACAGTTTGCACCTGGGGGCGGGGGGGGGTAGTTTTATCCGGTACTTTGCGTTAATGTGTGCATCAGCTTTCATTATGGGTTGGTAACACCCCGCATTGGATAAATAGCACTTTATTTTTTCAATCAGTACAGTATTTGACTTGTAGTGCATTGTGCTGGAGAGTGCAAAGTCTGGCGCAGCTCTGCATATACACTAATCTGCTTCCATTTTTTTGTCAAAGCTTAATTAAACAAGTTAAATTTAGTAGAAGATTGGCTACCATGCACAGCGGCACTAGAATGCAACTCTCCAGTTTTAGTAAATCAACCCCAATATGTTGGGGTGCCATTTGTAATGAATGGCATCTTAACACATTGCACATAAAGCAGATGAGCTGCCATGCATTGTGGTAACGCAATTTGCCACAATTCACATGTGAGAGTGGACCCTCAGGGCTAGTTTACACTTGCTTCAAAACATGACACTGGAAATGTGTTAAAGTTCTCTGAACGCCAGTCAAAGCTCCTGTCGCTAAATAAAATAGTTAGCTTACAGCATGTTTACACCTTGCTTTTTCTTTGTGCTTGGGTGAGGCTTTGGTGGAGCTTTGATGAGCCTTTGGTGGAGCTTTTGTGGGGCTTCGCTAAGGCTTTGATCTTTGCCATGGACTTCTATGGAGGCTTTGAAGCACCACTAAAGCTACATGGGGTATAATTTTTGAAGCAAAGCTAAAACAAAGCAAAAGCAAGGTGTAAACAGGACTGTAAGCTAACCATTTTATTTAGTGGCTGGAGCTTTGTCTGGCGTTCAAAGGACTTGTTTTGAAGCAAGTGTAAACTAGCCGTTAATGTGTGTTGAAGCCAAAGCAAGTGTAAATGAGCCCTAAGAGTTTTGAAATATCTTTGCATTAGGCCATTATGTTCCCGTAGACGTAGCAATTAGTAAATGTATGCGGTCTGGTGAGTCTCAGGGCGTAGATAATGACTGAAAGTATTATATACAGTAAATGCAGTTGAGAAGTGTGGAGTATATATCATACAGAAAAATGTTTAGCATAGTACTGTGTGGAGTATAGAAAGTACAACACAGTCTACAGTGTGTAAACATTCTGGTAACAGATCAATTTTGTCTCTGTACCTTTACTGACAGTAGAAAGAGCATGCTGGTTTCATATACTGTATTTAGGGAAATCTGAGGAAATCTCAAACATCAGAGTTTTTATTATTTTCTAAGAAAAGGGTCTCCACATAAACGTTCAGTTCTAGCCAGTAATTTCCTCCAGCTTACCAGTGGCTGTACCCCAATAATCAAATTGTCTAAATAAAGGACTGAACTTTGTATCTATTCTTCACATTCGGTTTTTATTTTCAGTTACGTCTGTCAGATACATATAGTAGATTGAAATGGTGACCAGGGTTGCCCGTGGCTTCACAGTCTGCACAACAAGTTCAGCACCCTGGTTCCTTTGAATCCCCAGGGATTGTGATATGAAAATGTTGACTATCTTTCATAGTATAGTAGAGGGCTTTTCTCATTCTTCCTTCTTCCATGGACCCACTGTTATCTGTTTAGGTCATCTATCACAGTAAAGCACATCCATAAACTTAATACAACTTCACAAAAATGGCCTAGTAAATCACTAACAAGAATAAATCACCACATTAACACATAGACATGACAGCGGGACGATAAGAACCTGCAGGTCTTAATGCCGACTGCATGGACTAATCCACAAACAGCCACGCATCAGCACTCGTGTCAGAGACATACTACAATTAACGTCAACGAAGGGAACCCTGGGAGGGATTGACAGAGGAGCAAGGCAACGAGCGTATCCATCAATGGTAACGGTAAAGTACACCCACCACTTGCTAATTACATTAAGCCCAGGATTGGATACCACAAAAACTGCATTAACTGCCTAAACAAAATCCTCCACCCCCTTGCCTATAAGGGCTTTGATGGTAAAACTTACATTTGTATCAATCGCGAGGGGGGGAAAAATTGAATATCAACCCCAGCTCCATTCAGTACCGGGACTACACAATAATACTTTACGATTGACCAATAACAATCTTACTAACTTTAATCAGCGAGACTTCCTTATATAAATCCCTCCCTTAAAATACCGGATCCCAATGTGACTTTTTTATAATAATTGTCCTGATGCTACCAATGCCACTACCTGTGGAAGGCATGATTTGGATTACTGTCCCCTACTAATGTGCACTTTAGAGAAATTAGGTTCCCTGCTTAAATAATGTAATATCTGCTAGCCTCTTCCTTTCCATTTTCTGTTCCCTAACCCACCCTCCCTTGGAGCCACACACAGGTCAGGCTGCCATTTATTTACTTACACATCTATTGATGGTACCTCCTAGATTAATTATGATGACATTTTTCATCTGACATCCCGACCTCTGTGCTTTTATACGGTGTCCGGACGTTTCTTAATTGTTATATGTTATGGTCATGTCTATGTGTTAATGTGGTGATTTATTCTTGTTAGTGATTTACTAGGCCATTTTTGTGAAGTTGTATTTATTTTTTTCCTTTCTGATATTGGTTAATGATTATGCCAAATCTGTTTTTTTGATACTCTGTTATGACCGATTTCTGATACCATAGGTAACTCTTTCCTGGTTCTATACACCAGAATTCAGTTTTTGACATATGCTTCTAGTTACGGTAACAGCACCCTACATAGTGAAAGGTCTATGGTGCACACCTTATCCTATAAGGTGGCTCAATATGTGCAAAGCCTGCGTTTCTGTTTTTCACATCCTTAAACTTACCTCCATTCTAACTTCATAAACCATATTCAGGTAAAAACTGGAAGAGGTCAATCCTGTGTTACTACATGGAACCAAAGCAAGTAAAAATGTTCTAGTTTTCCTAAAGTCATGTTTAATGGTTAATATTGGCAAAATGTTGCTGAATGTGTATACAATACAAGGTAATACAATTATATTTTATAAACAGTATTTTTTTAAAAAAAAAAAAATTATTTCCTTCCAACAGAAACTAAGACCTGATGATGTCACAAAGACTGCTCTACAGAAGGAAATGAACTTTGAAAAAGTTTGCAAAAAGGTAATCACATATGTTTATTACTATATTTAATGTAAAGCTCCAAGCAGATACCAAATACATACTTGAAATACACGTGAGCTGTTTTTACCATGAATTCATCATTTATTTCACCCAGTTTTTTTATGTGTATACCTCAGCTACAATTTATAACAGGTGCAGCTTCCTGTGTCATCTTTCAGCTATAAATAATCTCAAAGGACATTGAGCATCATAACATCTTTTCAATGACCAAGCAGACAACAAAGACATTTTCAAAAGTGAACCCAGAAATACCATCCTGCTAGTCAATGTACAAGTGTGGAAGAACTGCAGACAAAACATTTATGTTCATATTTATATACAGTAAATCCGGAAAGTATTCACAGTGCTTCACTTTTTCCACATTTTGTTATGTTACAGCCTTATTCCAAAATGGATTAAATTCATTATTTTCTTCAACATTCTACAAGCACCCCATAATGACAACATGAAAGAAGTTTGTTTAAAATCTTTGCAAATTTATTAAAAATAAAAAACAAAAAAATCCCATGTACACAGCCTTTGCCATGACACTCAAAATTAAGCTCAGGTGCATCCTGTTTCCACTGATCATCCTTGAGCTGTTTCTACAACTTGATTGGAGTCCACCTCTGGTAAATTCAGTTGATTGGACATGATTTGGAAAGGCACACACCTGTCTATATAGTGAAGGAAAAAAGTATTTGATCCCCACTGATTTTGTACATTTGCCCACTGACAAATGATCAGTCTATAATTTTAATGGTAGGTTTATTTTAACAGTGAGAGACAGAATAAAAAAAAATATCCAGAAAAACGCATTTAAAAAAAGTTATAAATTGATTTGCATTTTAATGAGTGAAATGAGTATTTGATCCCCTATCAATCAGTAAGATTTCTTGCTCCCAGGTGTCTTCTATGCAGGTAACGAGCTGAGATTAGGAGCACTCTCTTAAAGGGAGTGCTCCTAATCTGTACTTTTTACCTGTATAAAATACACCTGTTTACAGAAGCAATCAATCTCTCCACCATGGCCAAGACCAAAGAGCTGTCCAAGGATGTCGGAGACAAGATTGTAGACCTACACAAGACTGGCCTACAAGACCATCGCCAGGCAGCTTGGTGAGAGGGTGACAACAGTTGGTGTGATTATTAGCAAATGGAATAAAGACAGAATAACTGTCAATCTCCCTCGGTCTGGGGCTCCATGCAAGATCTCACCTCGTGGAGTTTCAATGATCATGAGAACGGTGAGGTATCGGCCCAGAACTACATGAGAGAATCTTGTCAATGATCTCAAGGCAGCTGGGACCATAGTCACCCAGTGAAGGGCTGAAATCCTGCAGCACCTGCACTGTTCCTAGAGCGGGCCGCCCGGCCAAACTGAGTGATCGGGGCGAAGGGCCTTAGTCAGGGAGGTGACCAAGAACGCAATGACCATGCTTGAAGAGCTCCAGCGTTTCTCTGTGGAGAGAGGAGAACCTTCCAGAAGAACTACCACCTCTGCAGCACTCCACCAATCAGGCCTGTATGGTAGGGTGGCCAGATGGAAGGCACCCCTCAGTAAAAGGCTCATGGCAGCCGATCTGGAGTTTGCCAAAAGGCACCCGAAGGACTCTCAGACCATGAGAAACAAAATTCTCCGGTCTGATGAAACAAAGAGCTCTTTGGCCTGAATGGCAAGCGTCATGTCTGGAGGAAACCAGGAACCGCTCATCACCTGGCCAATACCATCCCTACAGTGAAGAATGGTAGTGACATCATCATGCTGTGGGGATGTTTTTCAGCACCAGGAACTGGGAGACTAGCCAGGATCAAGGGAAAGATGAATGCAGCAATGTACAGAGTCCTCCATGATGAAAACCTGCTCCAGAGTACTCTGGACCTCAGACTAGGGTGAAGGTTCATCTTCCAACAGGACAATGGCCCTAAACACACAGCCAAGATAACAAAAGAGTGGCTACAGGACAACTGTGAATGTCCTGTGAGTGGCCCAGCCAGAGCCCAGACTTGAACCCGATTGAACATCTCTGGAGAGATTTGAAAATGGCTGTGCACTGACGCTCCCCATTCAACCTGATGGAGCTTGAGAGGTCCTGCAAAGAAGAATGGAAGAAACTGCCAAAAAATAGGTGTGCCAAGCTTATAAGCATCATACTCAAAAAGACTTGAGGCCGTAATTGTTGCCAAAGGCGCTTCAACAAAGTATTGCGCAAAGGCTATGAATACTTATGTACATGTGATTTTTTTTTTGTTTTTAATAAATTTCTAACAAACTTCTTTCACATTGTCATGATGGGGTATTGCTTGTAGAATTTTGAGGAAAATAATGAATTGAATCCATTTTGGAGTAAGACTGTAACATAACAAAATGTGGAAAAAGTGAAGTGCCATTAACCTCTTCGCGCCTGGTCTATAGCCGAAAGACGGCTACAGCGTGGGCGCTCCCTGCCGGGAGGACGTCCCTGGATGTTTACTTCTGTTGTTCCTGTTTACTTCTGCAATGCGTGCTCCTGAGAGCGCGCATCGGGGAAGTTCTGTGCTGGCCGTGTCCCTCGGACACAGCCAGTCACTGATCGCTGTAAACGCCCAATCACAGCGGCCGTTTACAGCGCGATCGGCGTGTCCAATGAGAGATGATCTCATATGTAAACATATGAGATCATCTCTCAGCGCCGCTCTCCCTCCTCACACAGAGACGGCGTGTGAGGAGGGAGAGATGAACGGCTGCAGCGGCCATGAGTAAAAGAAAAATGAAAAAAAAATGTGCCATCTGTCCCTGCTGCCACCTGTCCCCAGTGCCACCTGTCAGTGCCATTTGTCCCCAGTGCCATGTATAAGTGTCATCAGTGCCACGTCAGTGCCACATCAGTGTCACGTGTCATCAGTGCCACATATTAGTGCCATCTCTCATCAGTGCCACCTGTCAGTGTCACGTGCCATCTGTTATCAGTGTCACGTGTCATCAATGCCACGTATCAGTGCCATCTGTCAGTGTCATCAGTGCCACGTATTAGTGCCATCTCTCATCAGTGCCACGTATTAGTGCCATCTCTCATCAGTGCCACATATTAGTGCCCACGTTCATCAGTGTCACGTGTCATCGGTGCCCCGTATTAGTGGCATCTGTCATCAGTGCCACATCAGTGTCACATGTCATCAGTGCCATGTATCAGTGCCATTTGTCATCAGTGCCACGTCAGTGTCACGTGTCATTGTCCTGGTGCTCCAGGGCCTTCAAAAGTGTACTAGGTAGTCAACAAGTTAGATGTGTAATTTTTGCTCCTAGAACACGTGATGTTGCTCCCTGCATATTGGGCCTCTCTAAGTGGCCAGGCTGTGGAAAAGTCCCACACATGTGGTATCGTAATACTCAGGAGGAGTAGCAGAATTTATTTTGGGGTGTCATTTGTGGTATACACATACCATGTGAGAGAAATAACCTATTACAATGACAATTTTGTGGGGAAAACTTTTTTTTTTTATTTTGCAAAGAATTGCGAAAAATTGACAACATCAAAAACCTCACAATGCCTCTTACTAAATACCTTGGAATGTCTGCTTTCAAAAAAGGGGTAATTTGGGGGGTATTTGTACTTTCCTGGCTTGTTCGGGTCACAAGAAATGAGATAGGCCACTAGTACATTAGTTGTGATCAATTTTGTATAATTTGCACCACAGTTTGTTGACTCTCTAACTTTCACAAAGACCAAATAATATCCACTAATTTGGGTTATTTTTACAAAGATATGTAGCAGTATAAATTGTGGTCAAAATTTATTAAGAAAAATTAATAATTTGCTAAAAAAGAAAAATGCGTTGTTTTTTCCAAATTTTCGTTCTTTTTTCATTCATAGCGCAAAAAATAAAAAACCCAGAGGTGATCAAATACCACCAAAAGAAAGCTCTATTTGTGGGGAAAAAAAGGACAAAAAATTAATTTGGGTACATTATTGCATGACTGAGTAATTGTCATTCAAAGCGTGAGAGCACCGAAAATTGGTCTGGGCAGGTAGTGCCCAGTAAGCAAGTGGTTAATACTTTCCGGATGCACTGTGTGTATGTGTGTGTGTATGTATGTGTGTATATATATATATATATATATATATATATATATATATATATATATATATATATATATATATGCATATAATGTGTGTGTATATGTATATATATATATATATATATACACACATACATACACAAACATACTTCCTTTCAGGGTGGATTTGATTTAAATTGCGATTTAAATCACTCGTAAAAAGGCTTGATTTAAATCATAACTTTTAAAGAGCAACTGTCATCTCTGACCCGCTGTTGACCCAACGACAGTTCCATTCACTTTAATGACACAACAAGGTGAAGGACGGGGAGCGGCAGCAGGTGAGTCCACTAACAAGCGCTGCCATGATGGATCTGAAATTACAGGGGCTCTTTAAATGTAAGGGCTTAAGCCCCTTTCACACTGGGGCGGGAGCCGTGGTGACGGTAAAGCAGCGCTATATTTAGCGCTGCTTTACCGTCGTTTTAGCCGCGGGAAAAAGGGTGAAAGACCCCCGCAGAGCGCCGCTGTAGTGGCGCTTTGCTGCGGTATTGCCGCGGTATTACCGCGGTGTCCCATTCAAATCAATGGGAAGGAGCGGTGAATACACCGCTCCTATACCGCTCCAAAGATGCTGCTAGCAGGACTTTTTTGACCGTCCTGCTAGCGCACCGCTCCAGTGTGAAAGCCCGCCGGCTTTCACACTGGAGTGAATGGGGCCGGATTTTTTCAGGCGGTATACAGGCACTATTTTTAGCGCTGTACCGCCTGAAAAACGCCCCAGTGTGAAAGGGGCCTTATTCTTGCTGCTAGTTAGAATCTTTAATATTTGCAAACAAACTTAAGGTTTTCTATTTAGAATAATAGGCTGTCAGGTTAGTAAAACAGCGATACTGGAACCGATTCAATAATACAGCTTGTAGTGTACATAGATTTGAAAAACAATGGGATAAAGGAATATTTCTGTACTTTGTTTTATCTCATGATTACTGTGAAATTGTGTGAATGCATCAGTGCAGTGCATTTCATCTCAGCTTGCAGAGCTCGGATTCATTTAATGAGTTTACCAAAAATGTAAATATTGCAGAATATACAGCCTCATGCTGAATAAACAAATTAATAATGTATCCTAAATGGCAAACTATCTTTAGATAGCTTTTTACTGCAAAGGCATTTTATAAAAATCAAAAAAAAAATCTGATTTAAAAAAAAAAAAAAAATCCGATTTAAATAAAATCTGTGTTTTGTTCTTCAAAAAATTAAAAAATCATCGATTTTTATCCACCCTGCTTCCTATGGTGTAAATCTGTGGTGGTCAATTTGTACATTATAGAGGGCCTTAAGTGCAGCCCTCAGCACTAGAGGGCTACAAAATAGATGCATGCTTTCGTTCATTGAGGTGCATTTCGTTGGATTAGGCAGTCCATTGAACCATTCAAGACCCCCAACTTTGGTGTCAGTTGAAGCAGTAACAACCCCCAGCATTGGTGTCAGTGAACACAATACATTTTTTTTTTTTTTAAACTTTGATGTCAGTGACTGCCATAAAAACCCCAGCATTGGTGTCTGTGACCACAATAATAACCCCCAGCACGGGTGTCATTAAAAACAATATAAGACCCCATCATTGGTGTCAGTGACCATAATAATACCACCCAGCGTTGGTGTCCGTGAACACAATAATAACCTAGACATAAGTGGAACTGACAACAAATGTCTTTGATGATTTTAAACCATAAATCCTTGCCCTATAACAGATTTACTGCTACAGGGCAGCTGTTCTGTGCAGAATCACATATACAGGGGGTCCCGGACTTACGAACGCCTGACCTACGAACATCCCCTACTTACGAACCGGGCGCTGCGGGGACCCTCCGCCATTTTCCGCCGTCCTCCGGCCGTTCTGCGCATGCGCGGCCATACGGAGCCTCGGAAAATGCCGGCAAACTTCGTAAATGTCCGTAATTTGCCGCGCATGCGCAGAACGGCATTAGACGGAACATCGGAAATGTCCGTAATTCGCGGCCGACTTACGAGTTCGTAACTCGGGGACCCCCTGTACAGTTGTGCTCATAAGTTTACATACCTGGCAGAATTTATGATTTCTTGGCCATTTTTCTGAGAATATGAATAACACAAAAACTTTTCTTTCACTCATGGTTAGTGTTTGCATGAAGCCATTTATTATCAATCAACTGTGTTTACTCTTTTTAAATCATAATGGCAACAGAAACTACCCAAATGACCCTGATCAAAAATTTACATACCCCAGTTATTAAAACCGTGTATTGCCCCCTTTAACATCAATGGCAGCTTGAAGTCTTTTGCGGTATTTGTGGATGAGGCTCTTTATCTTCTCAGATGGTAAATCTGCCCATTCCTCTTGGCAAAAAAAACTCCAAGTTCCTGTAAATTCTTGGGCTGCACGATTGAGATCTCCCCAAAGTGGCTCAATGTTATTGAGGTTAGGAGACTGAAATGGCCACTCCAGAACCTTCACTCTGCTGTAGCCAGTGGCAGGTTAAACTTGTGTTTTGGATCATTGTCATGTTGGAATGTCCAAGTATGTCCAATGCACAGCTTCCTGGATGACCAAAAATATGTAGCAGAATACAAATTGGCCTAAATTTTTGATGAAATTTGACTTTTTAGATTTTTTTTTTTATTGGATGTGTTTTATAGCAGAAAGTAAAAAAATATATATATATTTTTTTCAAAATTGTTGGTCTTTTTTTGTTTATAACGCAAAAAATAAATACCAACAAAGAAAGTTCTATTTGTGTACAGCGTCGCATGACCGCAAAATTGTCAGTTAAAATAACGCAGTGCCGTATCACAAAAAGTGGGTTTGATCATGAACGGGCGTAAATCTTCCAGAGGGCAAGTGATAAAAGTAGATCTATAGACCAGAAACAAATTTAAAATTAAATCCAGTAAGAAGAACTATACCTGTGTGCAATATAGTTTATTCTTTATTTACAGCTGTCTATTTTTCATATTTTTTTTATTGTTCTGAAAGTTATGACCACCTGACTGTCTCCGGCTTCAGCAATCTGTGTTGTCCCAGTTGGTATGAAGGGGAGTTCTCTGCTTCAAATCAGTGGTGGAACTACCAGGGTCACAGAAGTCGCACTTGAGCATGTTGGAGGGGGTTGGGCAAGCCTCCCATTATCTCAGTGACAGTTTGAAAAAACAGACCGATTTCTCCCATCCGTAGAAGAATCAGCCTGTAAATTCCGAGACTGGTGGCTACAGCTGAGCCGAGAGTCTGTGAGACTCTTACACAGACCATCGAACACACCCAACCCCCTCACTCCCCTCACGGACGATAGCGAATAGAGGAATACAGCTCCTCCTGTGTCTGCCCGTTTGCCCACACTATCCTCTGCGTTCAGCTGTGCCTGAAAAAGAGAGGATGGGCGGGAAATATGAAAATCAGCAGCTGCAGATTCCGTGTCAATGAAACCTGAGCTTCCAGCCAGGATCCGTGATTGAGTGTGCACACTGCAGTACACTGTGATCAATGAACTGTCCCTATCTTCCCTCCCTTCTCTCCCCCATCTGTGTCCCCACCCTCCTGCTCTTCCAAGACCTTCACAAACTTTCAGTTCCAGTTAGGCAGCCCATTACATATGTGGGCGTGATCTATGTATGCATTCGCTTCTGTGAGCGAGCACACAGGGACGGGGCCCCTTTAAAAAATAAAATAAAAAATGTATTATTTATTTTACTTTTATCTTTTAAATTTTTTGGATTACTTTTATTCCTATGACAAGGAATGTAAACATCCCTTGTCATAGGAATAGGAATAGGGCATGACAGGTCCTCTTTACAGTGGAATCTGGTGTCTTTAAGTTCCTAGATCTCGAGTCTAGGCTGGGAAGCTTGAAATAAAAAAAACATGTTGGCTTCCCATGCAGAGGCCTGGTATGACATCATAACATCGCGCCTGGCCTCCGAAAGGTCATAGGGACTTCCGGGGGCCATCTGGCCCGCAGGATTCTCTATGGTAAGCTTCCGGCGGATTCATTCTCTATCTCGCTGATCGCACAGGTGAGCCGATAGAAGCATCGTAGGGCGGCGGGAACATCCCACCGCCTGTAAGAACAATGGTGCAGGGAATGAGAAAAATTATATCTGAATGATGCCTGTAACTGCAGGCCTCATTCAGATATCGCCACTGAAAGTTTGCGACGTCATATGACGTCGCTCCAGGGAGAAGTGGTTAATGATATAATTGCACTTACGTTCAATAGTGCTACTATCAGCTCTGGATAAAACTAGATTTTCTTTTGTTTGGAGTGTATTTCACAAGTGGTGATCTCAAAAGAAAATAAACAAAACGGTAACTTCCTTAAAACACGTTGCCCTAGTTTTCCCATTCTCTCATCCACACATGCTGTAATGCTTCACATTATCCTTGTGTTTTCTTCTCAGGAAAATTTAATTACAGAAGGCCAAGTTCTGACCCATGGACAAGTATTTGTATACAACATGCTTTGAAAAGGATGTATAAGGCAATATATGTCTGTTAACGTTTTTGTATTCATTTAGACCAAAACCGTTTCAAATTTAAATATGTGTTGGATTAGCGCAAAGATATTTCTGGTATGCTAATGTCTACAAATGACAAAGCTTTACTGTGTCTTCCTTAGTCATCTATAAAAGAAGGACTCCTAAAGTAGATGTACGGTAATTAACACTTCATTTTCTCTGCTGCTTGGAGATCCTAAGCAGAGTTGTCATCCTTGGCCAGTTCTCATCTGCTGGACTACAGAACAGAAAAGGGGAAAACTGGTCTGACAACACTGTCTGGTATTTCAGTGCAGCAGCAAAGACAGTGTTGTCAGCCCAGTCCAAGAAGGTAGAAACTCATTGGAATTTCGGCAGGCTCACAAGATATTTTTCTGCACTTGCATTTTTAACCACTTCCCGCCTGGTCAATAGCAGATTGACGTCCGGGAAGTGGTTTCGTTATCCTGACTGGGCGTCATATGACGTCCTTCAGGATAACAGTCGCGGCGATCGGTGAAGCGGTGTGTCAGTCTGACACACCGCTACACTGATCTCGGTAAAGAGCCTCCGGCGGAGGCTCTTTACCACGTGATCAGCCGTGTCCAATCAGGACTGATCACGATGTACACAGGAAGAGCCATTGATCGGCTTTTCCTCACTCACGTCTGACAGACGCGAGTAGAGGGGAGCCGATCGGCGGCTCTCCTGACAGGGGGGGTATGCGCTGATTGTTTATCAGCGCAGCCCCCCCTCAGATGCCCACACTAGACCACCAGGGAAGCCCCCAGGACCACCAGGGAAGCCCCCAGCATGTGGATGGCCAGGTACATCCCCCATGGCCATCCACATGTTAAAAAAAAATCAAAAAATATGCCAATCAGTGCCCACAGATGGGCACTGATTGGCACATCATATTTAATTAAAAAAAAGTTAAAAAAGGGATGCCCAGCAATGCCACCCATAAGTGTCATCAGTGCCACCTATCAGTGCCCACCCATGCCCACCTATCAGTGCCCATCCATGCCACCTATCAGTGCCCATCCATGCCACCTATCAGTGCCACCTATATGTGTGCATCAGTGCCACCCATAAGTACCCGTCAGTGCCGCCTATGAGTGCCCATCGGTGCCACCTGAGTGCCCATCAGTGCCGCATACCAGTGCCCATCAGTGCCGCATACCAGTGCCCATCAGTGCCGCATACCAGTGCCTATCAGTGCCCATCAGTGCCGCCTATCAGTGCCACCTCATCGGTGCCCATCAGTGCCGCCTTATCAGTGCCCATTAGCGCCGCCTTATCAGTGCCCGTCATTGAAGAAGAAAACGCACTTATTTACAAAAAAAATTAACAGTGACAAAGAAAATCTTGTTTTTTTGCAAAATTTTCGGTCTTTTTTTGTTTGTTGCGCAAAAAATAAAAATCGCAGAGGTGATCAAATACCACCAAAAGAAAGCTCTATTTGTTGGAACAAAATGATAAAAAATTTGTTTGGGTACAGTGTAGCATGACCGCGCAATTGTCATTCAAATTGCGACATCGCTGAAAGCTGAAAATTGGCTTGGGCGGGAAGGTGTCTAAGTGCCTGGTATTGAAGTGGTTAAAGAGACTAAATATAGATGTGCATGCATTGCAGAGATATACTGCTTTTTTGTACGACTCATCCTCTTCCTTCTCCCAAACTCTGAGTTTGCAGCTTTTTTTTTTTTTGAGGGGGGGGGTGTTACCCTTTTTCTTCTTCAGTCCCCACATAGTTGAGAATGGCGTCCATTTAAACCACCCACCCCCACTACATTCCAAACACGTTTGAGGCACATCATACATCCCCTGAGGCTGCAGGAACAGTCTCACAGGTACTGCAGTGCAAGTACAGTAGGGAACTGGCTGTGAGACATGACAAAGTCACAGTCGTCTCCCAAATCTATGATCTGGTGTCCGGGATCTGCAGTGCTGAGACGGCTCATCTCCATGGGCTGGTTTCAACCCTATGATTGCCTTACTACCACGCCACACTCCTGTGCATTGCACGCAGTTGTGCTGCTGTTCTGACGCGCACATCCCTGGTTTACCTGCTCTCAGACCTCATGTGTGAACGAGCTGTAACAGTTAAACTAAACAGCCTAACCCCGCCCTGATCTACTGTCTCAAGGTCCTATATTGCACCCCAATTTACAGTTTAAATTTGACGGCATGGCTATTGAAGCCAGGGTATTGAAGGACCGTGGCATCTCGGGACCGATGGTGTCTACCCTAGTGAATGCTAGAAAAGCTGTCACTAGGAAGATCTATCATAAGGTCTGGAAGACTTATATTGCTTGGTGTGAAGCCAGACTATGGCATCCTCTGAAATACGTGATTGGGAGAATTCTCCCTTTTCTACAGTCAGCTGTGGAAATCAGATTGGCTTTGAGTACAATCGGAGGTCATATTTCTGCCCTGTCAGTATTCTTCCAAAGGCCTTTTAGGCTCCCATTCACTGGTCCGAATCTTTATGCAGGGGGTAACTCATTTGCTTCCCACAATTAGGTCACCTCTGTCCTTGGGACTTGAACTTGGTGCTGTCTGTGTTACAGAAACAACCATTTGAGCCGATCAAGGAAATTCCATTAGACTCGCACTGTAAATATAGAATAAACATTCTCTTTCTTGTTAAAAAAAAATATATATATTGCTAGAAAGCGTGTACATTTTCCCATGTTTTATCATTTTAAAGACCCTGCACATACAGAAAAATACCTATTGTATTGATCTACCAGAAATGCACTCTGCTCAGAAGCTCTGTTTTTGGCTGACGAGACACAGCATTTTTGTGAACTATGTGGTGCTAGCCCTGCCCAATGTCTTTTGCTACACTACTCTCCATCTCTACAACATAGACAATCATTTTATAGTTCCATATAATAACTAGGTGGACACTTATATAAACAGATATACAAATTTTTGAAACAGATCAAAAGGTAGCAGATAAGAGAAGTTAATTGTTAGAGTTCACATAATTTTAAAACCTGTCACTTTGCCTCTTTAGGGCAAAGTCATATGTTCTGAGCAATTAATGCACTTACCCAGGGAAATAATAATTTTAGCTGTGCCTGCCTATAGCTCTTTTCATCTATAGGGGTTCTAGGAAATACCTACCACTTATAAGTATGGGTTACCCACTCCTCCCAGGGTGCAGTGCACAGGGCAAAGTATTTTATTTATTACAGGTATTTATATAGTGTCAACAATTTATGCAGTGATTTACATATATACAGTATATTGTGCATTCACATCAGTCCTTGCCTTCAAAGAGCTTACAATCTGAGGTCCCTGATTCACATTTCTGCATACACATACTGGAGCTAATTTAGACAGGAGCCAATTACCTACCAGCATGTCTTTAGAGTGTGAGGAAACCCACGCAAGGACAGGGAGAACATTCAAACTCCATGCAGGAAGTGTTCTGATTGTGATTTGAATTGATGGCACTTGTGCTTTCAGGCAAACGATATAACCACTAATTTACCTTTGTGCTTTGCTCAACCCTCATGTGTTGTGCTAAGATACCTATGGCTGATGTCAAAGCTCTGCTCCCATGATGCACTGAGCAATTTCTCTGTTCTGTATATAATTTGTAGTAGACTGGTGCATGGAGTCCCAAATTTTTCAAGGTGTCAAATAGGTAGCATATTACATAGTGAGCAAGATGCTTTCCAATTGCAAGGATAGAAAATAAGTGTTAACCAAGTTTATTCTTAAAACAATATCCTGCTCTTCTACAAGTCCAGGCTTTTCCTTTAATCTTACATTGTGACATTGGCTATTTTAATGCTTGCCTGGCATGCAGTTTATAGTGGAATCTCAGGTCGAAGTGCATCGTTTAAAATGCCAACCATTTTTACATTCCTGGAAAGAAAAAAAAAAAACAACATAACCTTAAATGCACTTGTTCATTGTTACATGCCTCAACAAGCTGCAAGAGACATGCTGAAAGATAGCCACGTAGAAGGTCTGTTCTAGGCAATGTAATGACTGTAATTTACGGTCATTTAGCTTCTGATTGGAGTTAACTTCAGCTTACCTTGCTGTCCTAGAGAACCCTGAGCAGCTAAAGCAGTGTACTCATTTAAAAGGACTCATTCTGCATAAAGTGTCTGTCTGTCTCTCCTTCTTGCTATATATATATATATATATATATATATATATATATATATATATATATATATATATATATATATATATATATATATATATATATATATATATATAAAATGATATTTCCATCTAGAAATATAGGGATTCCAAGAGTGTCCTGATATTTAAGGACTATTGAAAGCATTCATAATAATATAATCATGTATCTTAAAAAAAAAAAGTTGATTCCACACATATATATGTAAAAACCTATTTTATTAACCTTTTCAGTCTGGAAATAATCTGTAATGAGCATATATGCAGTGTGCCTAGGAGTCATGGCATTTGCAATGGTGTGACTTTGTACTTTTCCATGCTTGCAAATTTCCAGATATAATCATTCAAACATCCATATAATATACAAAAATGACTCTGTTTCCACATTCTATAGTCAGGATTTAAGCGTTGTGTTATCCATCTCCTTGTTCAGCCCACACTGGTCTGTCTTGACCTGAATGTCACATGTAGAGATGAAAGTGTGTACTGAGCTATTCGTTCAGTACTGTACACCCTTTCAAAATTTCCAGAGAAACCTATTTGATTTTGGGAGTTGAAAATTCACACTACATTCTTTCTTTTAATGCCTGTTCAAATGTAGTTTTAAAGCATGTCTGCCCCTTAAAATCTAAAAATATTTTTTTACAAAGGAAGCAAGAAAGTCTCTTAATGCCTCTGAAGAGGGTAGCCTAACCTCAGTTTCTGAATTTCTAGCCCTAAGATCACGGGCAGAATTCCCACTTTGTCGGATTCCTGGTCCCCCACTGTGCACTGCAGTTCCTTCTGCCTGCTTCTACTTCACTGTGGTGTTCTGCAATGAATCAGATGCATGAAGCAGTAGATAAAACTACAACACCCAGCAACAGGCATCTGACACCCGTCAGACCCATCATAGTGTCAAATGCTAAAGAGGACGTAGGTCTTGAAGAGAGAGAAGTGAATATTCAAGAGAGCATTAAGTATTTAGAGCCTTCTTTTGTGGGCAACGTTTTTTAAATTTTATTTTGCAACAGAATCTCTTTAATGTGAACTTTGGTTTTCTTTTTGCTGAACCATCTAACAGTACATGTGCATGGAGGATGTTGTAAGCTCTGTCCTGCACCCTGTTCTATATCACAGCTCTCTTTAGAAGTCAGGTGTGCACAGCTGAAGAGTGTTCTTCTGTTCAGTAAGTCTGTAGGCAGTGGCACTGCCCCTTTCTTTTCAGGTGGCTAAAATGATTTTATTTTAATTGTAAAATGGGGACATAGGACTGGTATTCATAGACCACGAGTTATATTCTACTACCTTCAGTTGCTGGATCGGTTACCCTTGGTGTGTACTTTGGTGATTGTACCCAGACTCTTTGGGGTGTGCCAAAATAGTTTGCTTTCGGCACTTGATGCTGCATTAGGTGCTCACCTTGGCATAAAGAGCAATGTGTGATGTTAGTTGCAGTGTACTATACGGGTCCAGGGCTCTGGTCTATTTCTATGGTTCCAAGACCTCAAAGATCCTTTTGGAGGTATTTCCACCATGGTGGACGAATCCTTATTATGGCCCAG
Organism: Lithobates sylvaticus; assembly: GCA_028564925.1. NCBI lineage: Eukaryota > Metazoa > Chordata > Amphibia > Anura > Ranidae > Lithobates > Lithobates sylvaticus. The sequence goes on from CM053026.1 coordinate 169,443,631, forward strand.
CATCATGGATAAGGCAAGATGAGGTTTCCATGTGATTTAGCAACACTGTCTACAGCCCATAGCGTACTATGATTAGTGGGCAGAATATGCCCCCTGCCACTTCAGCAACAGTTTTTAAATTTAGCATTTTTTTCCCTCCTGTCTGGACTTTATATTAACCACTTGCCTACCAGGCACGAACACCCCCTTCCTGACCAGGCCATTTTTCAGCTTTCAGCGCTGTCGCATTTTGAATGACAATTGTGCGGTCATGCAACGATGTACCCAAATAAAATTGTTATAATTTTTTCCCCACAAATAGAGCTTTATTTTGGTGGTAGTTGATCACCTCTGCGGTTTTTATTTCTTGCGCTATAAACAAAAGAATAGGGACAAGTTTGAAAAAATTCAATATTTTTAACTTTTTACTATAATATCCAATTTTTTATTTTATTTTTTTTAAACAAATTTTTTCCTCAGTTTAGGCCGATACGTATTCTTCTACATATAAAAACGCTATAAGCGTATATTGATTGGTTTGCGCAAAAGTTATAGCCTCTACAAAATAGGGGATAGATTTATAGCATTTTTACTATTCATTTTTTTTTTTTTACTAGTAATGGCGTCGATCTGCGATATTGCGGCGGACATATCGGACACTTTTGACACATTTTTGGGATCATTCACATTTATACAGCGATCCGTGCTATAAAAATGCATTGATTACTGTATAAATGTGACTGGCAGGGAAGGGGTTAACACTAGGGGGTGATCAAGGGGTTAATATGTTCCCTATGGAAGTGATTCTAACTGTGGGGGGAGGGGACTGACTGGGGGAGGAGACCGATCGTGTCCCTTTGTACAAGGGGCACAGCATTGGTCTCCTCTCCTCTGACAGCACGTGGATCTGTGTGGGCAATCGCTGGGCAATTGCGGGTGCCCGGCGGACATTGAGGCCGCCGGGCACGCGCATCGGGTCCCCAGCAACACAGCGGGCGCGCACGCCCCCTCGTGGCCGCAAAGAAAATGCCGTCATATGAGGGCGGCCCGGAACAACAGATGTTTCTTGCCGCCGTCATATGACTGTGGGCGGTCATAAACAGGTTAAAGATGAAGTTGACTGCATTATGCCTATCAGAAAATGTGTTTCCACCCATGTCTTCCTCCAAGAATGCATGCAATACCTTGCATTCCCATGGCCATCTACTACAGAGACACAGCCACAGGAACTCAGCCAGTGCCTGAGTTATAGCAGCTTCCTTTCCAGACATGCAAAACCACAACCATTCCACACTCCTGAACTAGGAGTACCTCACTGCGGGTCCCCTCACTAGCAGTCGAGGATCACCGGTGCAAGAGATCTTGGACAAAAGAGCTGAATAGCATGCATTCTGCAGACAACCTAGAGGAAATGCAGAACACCGCTCAGCTGTTTCCCTTGTCCCAGAGCAATATCCTATTCGGACACCGCTCCCCTCATCTGACTCTGGCTCCCTCTCGCAGTGTTAGCAGAGGCTGCAGAAGATTTCTCACCCACAGACATAAGACAAATATTTGCACCCACTTCCGGGCATAGACTCCCACAGGAGTCTATGCCTCTTCCCATCTCGCTGTCTGCTAGGACACACACGGGTCCCAGAGACAGCAGGGACCATTCAGGTTGCGCTGCGCGACTCACGCATGCGCAGTAGGGAACCAGGAAGTAAAGCCGCAAGGCTTCATTTTTTGATTGCCATATCGAAGATGGCGGCGGCAGCATCCAAGGACCGAGGGGCGGTTCGGCCTCGGGTGCCGACATCGCTGGATCCTGTGACAGGTGAGTGTCCTTATTTTAAAAATCAGCAGCTGCAGTATTTGTAGCTGCTGATTTAAAAAAAAAATGCAGCCCCAAACTTGCAAGGACCCTCCACCATACTTCACTGTTGCCTGCAGACACTCATTTTTGTACCACTCTCCAGCCCTTCGGCAAACAAACTGCCTCTTGCTACAGGCAAAAATTGAAAGCTGCCATTCTTCATCACCCCAGTTCCTATGTTTTTGTGCATAGTTGAGTCGCTTAGCTTTCTTCCACGTCGGAGGTATGGCTTTTTGGATGCAATTCTTCCATGAAGACCACTTCTAGCCAGACTTCTCGGCACAGTAAATGGGTGTACCTGGGTCCCACTGATTTCCACCAGTTCTATGCTAATGGCACTGCTGGACATCTTCCGATGTCAAAGGGAAGTAAGCATGATGCATTTTATTCATCTGCTGTATTAAGTTTCCTTGGCCAGCCACTACATTCATTGTTCCTCAACAGTATAACTACCTTGTGTCTTTTTTCTGTGCTCAGTCTTGCCATAGTGTATGACCTGTGACCTTAAACTGTCTTTTACAACTGCACTTTAGTAGCAGAGTTTGGCTGTTCATCATCACCCAGTTTTAAGCCTCCTACACAGCTGTTTCTGTGTCAGTTTGACTGTGTTTGAACCTGCATATGAAACTGATTATTATTAGCACCCGCTTGGTATAATTGGTTATTCATACACCTGACTCCAATCCTACATAATCCCTGACTGTGTGCAAGTGTATGACCTCATGCTGGTTTGAAGTCAAAAAGTAGTCACACCAAATATTGCTTTGATTTAGATTTTTCTTCCATTTGCTCACTACGCCTTTTTTAAATAATAAAAATTAATAATTAAAATATAAAATGTATATTTTTGAAAGCCTTTTTACTTTACAGCATTTCTTCACATCTGCCTAAAACTTTAGCGCAGTACTGTTGATACTGAAAAACTTTATTAAACGCTTTAGATAACCTTAAAAATATAAACATTATTTAGATATACAGATTATTAGGCAAAGGCATCAATGATTTTACAGTTTCTCTCTAGGGTTTGATAGAGACACTTTACAGCAGCCTATAAAATGTTTAAAGAGAGACCTATGCCAGCAGTTAATTACTGTAAAATATTCCACGGCAATGGAAAGACTATGATGATTAGTGTATCCATATATACTACTCATTGAGAAAATAAAGCTGGCAGTCTTTGCTTTCTGCCTCTTGCTAAGGCCCCTTTCACACAGGCGTTCCGATCAGGTCCACCTTTTTAGGCTGACCTAACTGGAAGTTCCATGGAGCCCCACAGGGATATATAAATGGACTGTCTTTTTACACCCACCTACCTCTGGGCCATCCAGTCTGGTGTAGATTGGACAGCAGCAGGCCTGCACTGGCCATAGGGCCGCAGCATGTCCTAATAGGAGCTGGCTAATGCAAGGGTCCCCAACCCCCGGGCCATGGATTGGTTAATGACTAGGCTGCACAGCAGAGGAGGTAAGCGGCGGCCGTGATCCGGACAGGGCTAACGCAGACCGTGGTCGCTGCTCACCTCCCACTAAGCAATCATGCCAATGTCTCCTTACCTGTCTCGCCAATGTCATCCTATCAGCAGAGCAGGAGGTGGGAGGAGCTGAAGATCTGCACAGAGAGAGGATTTTTCATATTAACAAGTGGGTAATCACTTGCTTGTTAATATAATCCAGATCTGCAACTCCTCCTACCTTTTACCCTGCCCACAGGATGATATCATTCGTAGGGCGGGAGACCCTAGAGAAGACACTCAGGCTGAATCCTGCCTCTGCCCTGCCGAAGGTAGGACTGTGCAGGGGACTGTAAAAGGGGGCACTGTGTATAGAGAGGAAAGAGGGGGGTATAACTGCAAGGGACGCTGTGATTGCTAGGAGCACTGTGATATAAAGTGAACTGCACTGTAGAGGGGCACTGTAATCATTACAGTTCGGTCCTCCTTATTTCACAGTGCCCCTTTACAGTGCAGTGGACTGACTCTGAATATCCCATCACCAACTGCCCCAGCAAATGCCGGCTCCCTGACCACCTCCCCCCAGTTCCTGGAAAAATTGTCTGCTCAGTCTAAAAGGCCTAGGACTATTCTTTGTCCCAGTATGGGCCTAGACAGCTGAGTGGATTGGAGGTAGCCTGATGTAAATGGACAGCAGGGTCCATTTACACCCGGCCACCCATAGAGCTGCCAGTGTCCACCCTACAGAAGCAGAACAGGCACAGATGTGACATCTGTCCAAATTATCTCCAATCAGTGGGGGATCTGTGAGCAGATCCCCTGCTGATTGGAGCCGACTCTGTTCCGTGTAAATGGAGCCTAAATCATATTAGAACGGTTTGTATGTCCAGCATTACTGTATCAGAAACTGATGATATATTTGTGTTGACTAACAATAAGTTTTCACTGTCTACCTTGGAAAAAAGGAAGTAGATAAGAAGAAGAAAGTTGTTGGTGTGTGTAGAGCAAACAATGTTAAAGATTTTATTTCAAAAACAAATTTTAATCAAATTTCCTTATGTTTTTATATTTTGAGTCTGGGAAATTTCCTGCTGTGGAATCTATTTCTCATTTCTTCTGGAATTTTAAGAAGTGGGTAATGTCTCAACTTTCCGTCTTTTAATATTCTCTCTGACAGTATTTGGGAAGTAAAAAAATATTCCACTTGCAAAGAGTTCTATACTTGATGTCACGTATATTTGATGTCATGTATTTATGACCATGTTGATTTTTGGTGTATGGGGGGAGTTTTTGTTCTGTATGTAAGACTTTAAAGGGGGTGGTTTAGGATAGAAAATAGTACTATAGGTTGAATGACACTCTGGAGATATGTATGTTTTTGGAGAGGAATGGTGTCCTGGTGTTACTGAGAGAAAACATCCCTCTGAATGTCCGTTGTTACCTGACACCCTTGAGAGGCTGTCGGGTAGCAAAGCATTTCACTCAAAATAGTTTTTGCTCTTTTAGATTTCACCGGCAGTTACATTTTCTCACTCCCAATCCCCAGAAGCTGAGCTTTCCTGCTGTAATTCATTACATCTCAGCAAGCATCGCAAGTTATGCTTAGAACTTGTGCTTTGATTGACATGAAGAGGGAACAACTATAATAAAAAGGTATCTGCCGTTTAATGCTAGGCATGTACTCTAAACGGCTTAAAAGAAACTGGACATGCTTGGATTTTTATAAATGCCCCAATATGGGTGTTGAGTCTGTTTTCTTGTTTTGGTTGCCAGCACATTTACCTTGGAGAAAAAAAGGGCAACAATCAAAGGTTCACGTTAAAGATTAAAGTGGTTCTAAAGCCTTAGGGCCAGTTCACACCAGATGCAGTTCTGTGCACTTTTTTTCTGCACAAAATGCAAGCACAGTGTTTTCCATGTATTCCAATGGCTCTAGTTCACACCATGCAGTCAGTTTGCGGTCAGTTTTGTGCACTGGAAACTGACCATAAACTGACTCCATGGTGTGAACTAGAGCCATTGTAATTCATGGAAAACGCTGTGTATGCATTTTTAGTGCAGAAAAAAAGCACACGGAACTGCGTCTGGTGTGAGCTAGCACTTGAGGGTTTTCACCTTAATGCATTCTGTGCACTAAGGTGAAAAACCTTCTGTGCTGTGAAATCCCCCCACTGTCTCCCTCCTCATTGGGCAGATTGATGGCAGTGGGAGCCATTGGATATGGCCGAGCCACCCACTCTGTGTCAAGTAGATGCAGACAAGGGGGGAGCGAGCAGAGTAAAGTCAGGGCTCCAGACCTGCATACTTGATTTTGGGATAGTGACTCAGACATGAGACTCATGACAAACAGGTTGTTAGCATTTCCAAAAGAGAGATCAGTAATGGCAGCCTACATACTTCCTTACTACAGTTTTCCTTCACATTCCTTTTTTTATTAGGAGAGGTATAATTCTACCCCTCCCTGTGAATCAACAGGTTTTGCACCACTTAAACAAATAAAATGACAAATTGTATCTTGAAGTGGAATTTAACCTGTCAATTTAACTTCTTGAACAGTACATTTAGGGTGTGCCATGAATTATAACTGTCACAGTTTCTTGTACCTTCAACCGAACTGTCAAGCTAGCAAATGGCTGGTGTCATAACTGATCATATGTGTAGCACCATGATGGCTGCAGAACAGAGGTCAAGACAGCAATTTCCTTGGCTGTAAAGGATATGAGGGTTTAGTTCCACCAAGAGTCCTGAAAGCTGTAACTGAAATGACCTCAGTCTAAGCTAAGAATTGTGTTCTGCCTTAGATGTTGTTAGAAAACATAAAAAATTATTATCTTTTGGAAACTATGCTTACCCTTAATTTGGTGTTTCCAGAAGTTGTGGGTTGAACTTATATTTAGCTGTTGATCGCTCAAAAAGGTGAAGCTTATGTAGCCGTTATTTTTTTTTTTTTTTTTTATAGCACCTTGTATTATGTTCAACCCATACAGTAAAAATCAATATGTCTGTTCCTCAGGAACTTCAGCAGTGTGTGGTGCAAGCTAATTAATTCCATAGTGAAGATCGTTTCCTGTTGATTGTTCGGACACAGTCTTTGATTCTTTGGCTTATTTGGCACCATGATTTATGAAATATGCACATCTAGATTTATTGTAGCACAAGTTGGTTACGGTAATACATAAAATATGTCACTTCACATTGCAGCATTGTTTTTCAGGCCTGGTTGTAGAGCAGATTTCAAATTGAAAACAACTCAGAGGTCGACTGTATTTTATTATATTCAGCAGAAAATTTCATTTTGTATAAAAAAGGCTTATTTTGTAGAGCAGAATTTTTTTTTATCTCTACAGTTTTGTTTCATCCGCATACAGGAGACAGCTCTTGAGTGAGTCCTGTGATTTCTCTTCCCCCTTCCATCTGTTCTATGTTCTGTTGGCAGTGACAAGGCATCCAAACTAGCGTGCATTTTGAGCTCACCACAAACCCAGTGACCAACTATTTCAGCTTGAATTGGTCTCTGGCAGGATCACTCACAAGCGCATTTCATCACCGTTGCTGAGACCTTACAAGAGATTCTCAATAAATTTAATTTTAATTTCTAGCTCCCTTAATGTGTAATTAGTGTTACTATTCTTCCACTTTAAATGGGAAAATTTTAATTTTTTGTTACAGTGATGATTTTTTCATTTTTTTTTTCTTTTGATTTATTTTTTTTTTAAGCTAAAGTTAGGTTGACTTTAGACAAAATTTGACTTAAAGAAAAAAAAACCAACTGAAAAAATCCAGATCTAATCAACGAAATGTAAAGTATGTGTACAGCTAGAATTGATATGGTCCATCTACTGACAATCGCTATTGGCATTGCCACCTTACTAGTTATTGTACTAAATTGCTAATAAAGCAGTGTTAAACACAAAAACAAAAATGTCATAAATTGCAGCTTACCAATCTTAAATGTGGCAGCCTCATTGATTTTTTTTTTTTTAGGCATTTATCCCTTTGTTTGCACCTGGTGTTCCGGCCAGTAACACACCACCTACCTCCAATCCTGATGGGGTAGCAACAGAGTCACTCTTCAGCAGCATTGTCAGTCTGGAGAGAGGGTTGTGTTAAGCTGGTCATACACTGTTCTTTTTTTTTTCCCCGTTTCCCTCCGACAACAATCAATCAAATGATTGACATCTGTCAAGCAGGAACAGCCATGCACTGATCAAAATTCAGCTGGTCCCTGCTGAACCAGAAACATTTCCATCAGTGTATGGCCAGCTTTAGATGGACTTAACTAACAAATGAAACCAAACTCCAGCAAACACGTTTTAAGCAGTTAAAGCAACAGTTTTCTCTGTCCCTTTGGGATAAAGATATGACACAAATGAAAAAAAGCTGACCCCTGTCAGTGTTAAATAGTTTATCTCAGCCCTTTACCTGCTACTTTTCTGGATAGAAAATCTATATTATAGTGTCACTTCAGCGCTACCCTTCATCAGTGAAAATGGGATAATCATACATACTAAGTAACAAATACCCTAGCAATTTAAACCAGTGGCTGCAAAACACTAAAGTTTTCCCACATTCGCCCTTATAAAAAAGTTTTTTTATAAAATATGCAAAATAGACATGCTTAACGTCTCTTATGCGTTTCTCATATAAGATTTGCAATTTTCAAAATCCACCGGAATGTGCAGTTCAGTCTTAAAATGCATCAATCCTTCACACTGTGCACAGTGATTCCCACCACCACTGTGTCTACGTGCTCACCTCCAGATGTATATAAAACGGTCACAATCGCGTTCCCTGTTGGGGATCAGTCCAGCTTACGTTCTGTTATTAATGCTGGTGGTAATCTTCCTTTATATGCTCAAGGTTGGTGGCACATAGATCATCAAAGACCAAAGGTGTGTGGTCACTTTAAGAGTTTGACCTCATAACATCCTCCACTCAACTGCAACCAAGCTCACAGGACATAGGATAGTATAACTTAAAACCACGTTATTTAGATTAAAATTGCACTTACTGTAAAGTAAAAACAAACTGGCATATCAAACTCAGGGCCATCCTCCTGCATCACTTCCTGTTTGGGTTATCAAGCACATCACCCGGCTCCGCCCTACACATGCCGTCACGGTCACGTGGCGGCTTCTACTTTTCTGGACAGCTTGGTTATTGAAAAATAACTTATGAACTATGTGGATCAACAGGTGAATCTAAAACTAAAAAGAGAAAACTAAAGCTGGCCATACACCATACAATTTTTTTTATTCTATTTTTATCTTTAGATTTACATTCAACTGTGTAGTACAAGGGCCTGCCTGATTGCACACAAATTGAAAGTGTTTAGGTTTGACCTCATATTATATGGTTTTGGTAAATCTAAAGGCAATCTATAGAAGAAAAATGTATAATGTATGGCTAGCCTTTGGCAGCCATCAGAATTAGGGCCGTTTCACAACTGATCAGTTCTTTTGTTTTTGCCTTGTTAAAAGCTGAAAAAAAATGCATGACTATTAATCATATGGAACTCTTCACACCAGTCAGTTGCAGGGCAGTTGCATTTTTAAAAGTCTGGTGTGCTGTATTTTTGGCACATATTTGGTGCCCCATTTGGAGAGCGCATCAAAAACGCACCAGTAGTTGCATTTTTGGTGCATTTTTTGCGTTGCGTCCTTTTTACACAGGTGCAAAAGGCACCAGAAATGCAAAAATGCATATGTGTTTTTTACCGCGTTTTTGCAACAAAGCAGTTTGAAAGCAGCCTTAGGAATTGGTTAGTGCAATATAATACATTTTTTATTTGGGTTTTACCACTTTAACTTTGCTTTGAGAAGTGCTACTTATGTTCCCATTGGGAGTACATTTGGAATACTTTACCTCTTTTATACTCAGCCGCAGTTGCTGAATGATGGGTTACTGGTTACTAGTCATAGAAGAACAAATCACAGATCATGTCTCAGGTTTCCATTACTGTTTTGTTTATCTGTAACGTGTTGGCGTGCCGGAGTACAGCACAGACCGCTGCTTTTTTGCAGCAGTTAGAAGACATTGCCTCATGTTTATTTACAGAATCTGTCAGGTTTGTGTATTGGGTTTGAAAAGTAGTGGCAGTGGAATTGTGTACTGCACAGTGAAAGAACCACTTGTGTGACTGACCAGAACAGAGGGTTGCATTGTCTGGCAAAACAGTATTTTCCAAATCTAAATAAATAGAAAACCATTTAGTCAATAGGAATAGATTGATTGCAGGGAGTGGATCTGATGACATAACTAAGCAGGCGATCAATGATTTACTGTAAAGCTGTCATACATACTGTAGATCAGCTTTGATTTAAAATGTAAATGTGTTTTTTGTGTTTCTCTTGTTTTCACACTCCTATGTGGTTTTTCATAGCACAGTAGTTTTTTTTTATTTCACTGCAGTAGAAGGAAGGAAGGAATATCTTGACAAAATAAAAACTTTTTCCACTTTCCAATTTGTTTGTAGAATGAGCCTAAAATTAATTTTACTAAACGTTAAACTGGAAAAAAAACTACACAATATATAGGCAACACTATTTATTTTTTATTTTTAAAGTCTGCATGCTACCTATTTTATTTTGTGTGTGTGTGTGTGTGTGTGTGTGTGTGTGTGTGTGTGTGTGTGTGTGTGTGTGTGTGTGTGTGTGTGTGTGTGTGTATATATATATATATATATATATATATATATATATATATTTTTTTTTTTTTTTTTTTTTAATGATAGCGGGGTGCCACAATTAACCACTCTGTGTCACAATCATTTACTGTCACTCGCAGCTCTTTATCACCATGTAATGTCGAGAGATTTCCCATACAGCATTACCCATGAAAAGAGGGAAGCAGAAGCATTGTGATGCCTCCTTATAGGACTATGGTAGTCAGGTGCACTGTCTCCCCCTACCCCCTTTTCCACTTACCTTTTAGCTGTTCCAGAATTCTTGTAGTGTAGTGAATTGGACAATTCTGGGCTCTGCTTTTTCATGTCGCAAATAAATTATTATGCAATTTTGTCACTTCTAAATACTACATTTGATGTGTTGGTTAAAGCTTAAAGGAGAAGTCCAGCCTAAGCTTGTTTTGCTGGGCTTCTCCTATGGGTCATAGGAGTGCAATTTGTTTTGCACTCCTGTGACCCGTTGGGGAAAAAAACCCTGACGTCACAGGAATCAGTCCAGGCACCGCGTCATCGCGACAAAGTCTGGATCCACCAGGTACCTGGACTGACACCCGTCTCAGCCTCTAAATGAGCCACTTGGAGCCTGAAACAGCCGATCCTGCCCCCCCTCCACAGCGCCCCATTAAAATTTATGGAAGAGTATTGGCAGAGTAGCTGTCACTGAGCAGCGCTGTGGGCACTGCACATCCAGCCCACAGCGCTGCTGCCATCTCTCCCTCTCTCCGCTTCTCCCCTCTCACTGTACCAATCGGTACAGAGAGGGGAGGGAGGAACCGGCGTCATGACGTGACGCTGGTTTGTTTACATCTGATCGCTCCGTCATTTGACGGAGCGATCACGTGGTAAACGACCGCTATCAGCGTCCGTTTACCGTGATGCGCCGGGTCCTCTGTACCCGGCTCTCATGGATGTTCCCGAGTGCGTGCACCAGGGGGCGCGCGGGAGCAAGATACACGTGGACGTCCACCCAGAATAAGCCAACAGCGTTGTAGCCGTCTTTCGGCTATGGCCCGGTCGGCATGTGGTTAATTGTAAGTGTTTCTTCAGCTCCCGTTCACATCGGTGCGATTTGACCGATCAAATTGGAGCATATTGCTGGCAATAGGAGCATCCCAATCGTTGCAATGCCAACTTTGTGGCAAAGCAACGATTTGCAAAAGTACTTCTACTACTACTCAACTACTTTTGGAGACATCAGGGACGATTTCAATAGACATCTGTGCATGAACCCGCACAGATGTCTTTCAAGTCGCCCCCAAAGTCGGACTGAAATGCGGCTTTGAAATCGCGCGAGTTCAGATTAATTTGCACAATTTCAAAGCCTTGTTCAGTGTGAACGAGGGCTCATCCATGACATAACCCCGTATGTGGATTTTATGAATGATCGCACACATTTTGTAAGCAGAATCTGAATAAAATGAATGCATTGTTCAGTTTAGGCCTTCCCCCATGTGTTTTACATTACATCAGTGTACAATAAAATGTATCAACTTTCTTAGTTTGTGTGTCAGGAGCTGCTTGGTAAAGTTTGCACTGCTGAGCAAGTTAAAGTGGTTTTCCATGTCGGTAAAGTGGGAAACCCTTTCTTCCTGCCATTCTTCTAATTTAAACCTTCTTTGACATACAAGCATATATAGGATTTGTCGGCTTACGCCATCTCAGGAGAAAACTGATAGATCTCTGACTGTGTAAACTGTAACGCAATACCTGACAAGAGGCACACTGCAAGAGATCATATTTGGCAGAAGGGGAAGAAGGATCAGTAAAGTGACAGGCCCAATGTCAAGCAAATTTTAAAGGGCAAACTAATGCTTCCCATTTTCTCCTTGAGAATGGAAAAGCTTTTCAGTGTTCAAAGATGTTACTAATCTGTTTTTCCTATTACAGCCAAACAGCACAATTGAAACTCGAGCATTAGCAAGGCTAGCCACACACCCACTGTTGAAGCAGAAAATATCTACTATCAAAGGTAAGATCTGGAGAAAAAATTCTTTGCAACTAAAATACATTTTCAATAATCTTTATTAAAGGCAAATGTTATGTATTTTTGTGCTGCTTAAAGTTGCTTAGAAAATACTATAGTATTAATACTTTTTCTTCATAGCCCCATTAGGACATTAGAACTATTGTGGTCTTTATATAACCTTTTGCCAACTGCGGCAGCAGAGCGGCTCTCCTGTGTCGGATCGCATGCCTAGTATGTGATCCAGCACTCCCGCGTAGGGGATGCACGCACTCGCCGTGGCTGTGCTGTGATTAGACACAGTACAAGCCGATGTCTGCTGGCACCCGCTAATCAGCGAGGAGAGACACAGGCAGAGACATGTAAACAAGGGAGAGCTCTGTTCTGCCAGCAGTGATGGATTCTCTTTCCCTGCAATGCAGGGAATAAAATCCATCACATCCCTTAGTAAAAACACCACACATAGTACACAAAAACACTGGTTAGGCACACATTTAACCCTTTCATCACCCTAGATGTTTAACCCCTTCCCAGTCAGTGTAATTAGTACAGTGACGGTGCATATTTTTAGCACTGATCACTGTATTAACGTCACAGGTTCCCACAAAGTGTCACACTGCGCCGCAATATTGCAGTCCTGCTATAAGTTGCTGATTGCCGTCATTACTTGTATAAAAATATAAATAAATAAAAAATCCAGTGTTTATCCCATAGCTTGTAAACGTTATAACTTTTTCGCAAACCAATTAATATACGCTTATTAGGATTTTCTTTGCCAAAAATATGTAACAGAATACATATTGGCCTAAATTTATGAAACAAAATAGATTTTTTTTTTTTTTTATTGTATATGTTTTATAGCAGAGTAAAAAATATTTTTGTTTTTTAAATAGTCAGACTTTTTTTCGTTTATAGCGCAAAAAAAAATTACCGTGCACTTGTCAATTAAAGTATCACAAAAAATGGCCTGTTCAGGAAGGGGGTTGGGTAAATCTGGCAGTCAAGTGGATAATAAATGGAAAGTAAAATATAACTCAAGGTATTTTATAGACAATCTCTGAAAGCCCACACATTTACCTCCGTAAATCATTTTTCTGAAACAATTTGGAAATCTAACACGCCACAACAGGGGCTTAATTACTTATTTATAAGAATTGGTTATTTTCAGGTTAGAGCCAATAGATTTGAAATTAAATGACTGAAAGCTGAATTCCAAGAATTAGGCCACATTGTAAAACCTGAAGGCACACTGTGAATGATATCTCCTGGACTTCTAATCTGCTATTACATCTGATGGTTATTGCTCTGCCAGAGAGACACTTCGGGATCTGAGAGGAAACATTACACAGAGCAGCTATTCCCGCCCCTCCCTTCTGAAGCCTTTTCACAGAAGCCTTTACATTTTGTGAATGGGTTCAGTGGCATAAAGAGCATCATAAAGTATATGTCAATCAGATTTGCTGGTTGGAAGCTGAAGAGTGAGAACTTTGAGTGGAGAGTGAAAAACAGTTTTGCTTTTGACTCCCGGTGATTGCTGTGTTTGCATTTTTAGGTTATTTTTTGGGTCTTTCCTTGCAGCTTTTTAACACCTTTTTCTGTCACTTTTTAAACAACTTTATTTTTTTCTTTCCTTCCTTCAGACTACTTATTAAGGGGAGTGGTTAATTGGTCACAGGTACTTGAGGTCCTATATAACTTTCTGTAGAACTCATTTCTGAGCCTGCTCATCCTTGAGCTTGCTAGCTTTTTGCTTGCTGGAACTCTGACCAAGTGGAAGTGGACTAAGTGGTAAGTTAAAAACCAGAGTTGAAAACAGGAGGTTTAAACTAGAGTCATCAAACCTGTAAGTAACATCTGACATTTCTCGTTAGTAACATTATTATTGTAACTGGGTAAATGGGGGTTAGCAAGATTGACGGTTTTGTGCAGTGCACAGTGTGCCACATGTATACAACAATGGAGCAACAGCTCCAGGATGGATACCGCTGCGACAGATGTGAGCAGGGGTTGCCCTTTTGCAAGCTTGCATTAGAGATCTGGAGGAGCAAATTGCAACACTGGGCAGAACTGATAACCTTGAAAGGGGTCCTCTGCTCACTAAGCAGGTGGCTAGTGGGGTTATTGAGGAGGGTGGAGTGGTAGGAAGATTGGTTAATACAGTTAGAGGGAGTGGTAGGAGCTCACAGAAAAAGGCCAGCCCTGGATTTGAGCACCCTAACAGATTCGCCAAGGTGGGTGAGGATGTGGGGGTGGCTGCTCCTCCTAACACCTGGGAGAGCAGCCCATCTAGTAGGGGTGGTGAGGAGGAGGACAGGTAGGGCTAGATAGTTGGTGGTAATAGGGGATTCTATAATCAGAAGTACTGATAGAATAATTTGTCACCAGGATCGCCTCAACCGAATGGTTTGCTGTCTCCCTGGTGCCAGGGTTCGTGGTGGACTAGGTTGATAAACTACTGGGAGGGGCTGGGCATAACCCAGCTGTCTTGGTCCATGTTGGAACCAATGACAGAATATATGGAAGGAGGAGGCTCCTTAAGAACCAATTTAAAGAACTAGGCTGCAAGTTGAAGGGAAGGCCCTCCATTGTGCTATTCTCTGAAATATTGCCATGCCATGCACAACACAGGAAAGGTAGGGGGTGATTAGAGAGCTGAATGCATGGCTAAAAAAATGGTGTAAGGAGGAGGGATTTGGGTTTTTGGAGCACTGGGCTGACTTTTCATTGGGGTGCAACCTATATGCTAAAAATAGTTTGCACCTAGATGGAAGGGGGTCTACTGTGCTGGGGGAGAGGTTTATGGGAAGGGTGGATGAGTATTTAAACTAGGATTGTGGGGGGGGAGTTGGTGAATTAGATTATAATAGGGCAGACAGGGGTCAGCCCCTATTGGGTGGAATGGGGAAAGATGGGGGGGGGGAGCTATGGCAGATGATATGAAGGTTCCTATGTTACAAACAACCATTGAAAATGGTACTATTTGTACTAAAATAAAAAATATCCAACATACGTTTGCAAAATGTGACAATGAATTAAAGTGTTTGTTCACCAATGCCAGAAGTCTGCCAATCAAAATAGGTGAGTTGGAAGCTCTGGTGAACGAGGAGAACAATGATCTAATTGGTATTGCTGAATCTTGGCTTCATTCTTCTCATGACTGGGCTATTAATATTCCTGGCTATGCTCTCTTTCGGAAAGACAGGGTAAAACGGCGGGGTGGTGTCTGTCTCTATTTGAGAAGTGATCTCAAAGCGAATGTGAAAGAGAATCTAGTTGATGGAGAGTGTGATGAGTCTGAAGCATTATGGGTGGAACTGTACATGGGTGTGCGTACTACAAAGGTTGTCATTGGAGTTTGTTATAGACCTCCCAGTGTTAGTGAGGAGGTGGAGACTCCGCTCCTTGCACAGATGGCAAGGGCTGGGACAGTGAAAATAATGGAGGCTTTTAACTACCCGGAAATTTACTGGAGTAATGGCACTGCTGGGACAGTTAAAGGGCAAAAATGTATAAACCTATTACAAGACAATTTTATGGTCCAGTTTATTGAGGCCCCAACTAGGAATGATGCTCTGCTGGACATGGTAATCACAAATCATGCAGAGCTTATTACCAATATTCATACAAACACATGTAATCAACAAACACACTTGGGTAAGATGAGGACATCGGGGGTGAGCACGGGACTTTCGAGGGGCCAGGTAAGTATAACGGGGGGCCTGGGGGGCCGGCATTGTCGCATGTTTTTTCACCTTAATGCATAGAATGCATTAAGGTGAAAAAACTTTTACCTTTACAACCCCTTTAAGGTCAGCACAGAGGACAAGGGGTCACTCTTTAAGTCTAGAGGAAAAGAAATGTAATCTTCAAATACGGAAAGGTTTCTTCACAGTAAGAGCTGTTCTGGCAAGCTCAGTAGATTGCTTTAAAAAAGGCCTGGATTCTTTCCTAAATGTACATAATAAAACTGGATACTAACATTTTATAAGTAAAGTTGATCCAGGGAAAATCCAATTGCCTCTTGGGGGATCGGGAAGGAATTTCTTCCCCTGCTGTATCAAATTGGAGCATGCTTTGCTGGGGTTTTTCGCCTTCCTCTGGATCAACTGTGGGTGAAGGATTGTATATGACATTGTACTTTTTTTGGTTGAACTAGATGGACTTGTGTCTTTTTTCACCTAACTACATTCCTTGGCACTTGCTTGCAACTTTTGTGATTTAACATTGTAGTCTATGGCACTCAACTTTTTTTTTCTTGTGTGTGTGTCACCGTGACATCCGGGCCAATTCTGGCACTTTGCTCCTTCGTTACAGAGGAGGTCTTGGGCTAGAATTGTTACTCCCGCTGTAACGTTTGTGGCGATATCTCACATCTGTGGTTTGAACTCCGTTTTTACATATGTGGGCGTGACGTACGTATGGGCTTTTTATTCTTGCACTTTTTTATCACTTTTATTTCCTATTACAAGGAATGTAAACATCCCTTGTAATAGGAATAGGGCATGACAGGTCCTCTTTAGGGAGACATGTGGAGTCTATAAGACCCCACATCTCTCCTCCAAAAATATATCTGGATGATGCCTGTAACTGCAGGCATCATTCTTATATCCCCACTCAAAGTCCAGGATGTCATATGACGTACTTTGGACGGGAAGTGGTTAAGATGGCACCTGTTAAAATGAATATGTTTTGACTTTGTGTCGCCGATCGCATGATAAGTGACAGCAGTGTGAAGAGCTTAAACCTGTTAGTATTCTGTACTTTATATTATGTAATCCTTTTTAAGTAATGTTTTGATTTGGATCTCTACTAATTAGATTAGTAATTACAAATTACTATTTGTAAATGTAGATAGATTTGTTTTTAGAAATTTTAAGCATTTGTTAAAGTAATAAATCTAAATGTCTTTACTTGCCTTGGCACATTCAAGACTTTCTTCCTGAGCTTCCTTCAGCATCTATTTTTCATTTTTCTTTCCATTCATTATTTTGTTTTCTCCTAGTCCCTGTCGGTCATAACCTCTGTACTATTTTCCAGTCACGTAGTGCTTGCTTCTCTATGCAGTTTTTTTTGTGCGTATAGTTATCGAATGCTTGCTTAATTTTATAGTTCATGTTCAAGTCTTTCCTTTCTATCTTTTTATTTTTTTTACTTTCCAGTTATGTCTATGATTAGATCAGCTTGATTCTTATGATACTGCTTTACAATTTTTTTTTTTTTTTGTCAACGGACTTTACTGAAAGTATGTTGTGATCTCATTTTCTCATCTTACAGTGCCATATTTATGGTATTCTAACATACATTAGCCACTTCAGCCCCGGACCAATTGGCAGCCAAAGGACCAGGCCCCTTTTTGCGATTCGGCACTGCGTCGCTTTAACTGACAATTGCGCGGTCGTGCGATGTGGCTCCCAAACAAAATTGGCGTCCTTTTTTTCCCACAAATAGAGCTTTCTTTTGGTGGTATTTTTATTTTTATTAATATTTTTTTTTTTTTTACTGGTAATGGCGGCGATCAGCGATTTTTATTGTGACTGCGACATTATGGTGGACACATCGGACATTTTTGACAAATTTTTGACACATTTTTGGGACATTTGTCATTTATACAGAAATCAGTGCTATTTAAATAGCACTGATTCCTATGTAAATGACAGTGGCAGTGAAGGAGTTAACCACTAGGGGGCGGGGAGGAGTCAGTGTGACGTGTTGTGTTTTTTTTTTACTGTAGGGGGGCGTGGCTGTACGTCTGACGTCATTGATCGGCTTTCCCGATGACAGGGAACAGCCGATCACTGACAGTCAGTGTAGGAAGCGCGGGGAGAGGTTTGTTTACACAAACCTCTCCCCGTTCTTCAGCTCCGTAACCCGATCGCGGGATACCAGCGGCGATCGGGTCCGCTGGTCCCGCGCCCGTGGTCACGGAGCTCCCGACCGGGTCGCGAGCGCGCGCGCGCGACCCACAGGCAGGCACGATCACGTACAGGTACGTGATTTTGCCTGCCCGTGCCATTTTGCCGACGTATATCGGCGTTAGGCGGTCGGGAAGCGGTTAGGTAAATATGGCAATTCTGGGGCAGGATAGTTCAGGCAGTGGTATGTTTTTTATAAATGTTACAGGTGTCCATATATTTTTTTTATTTTATATCTAAGACCTGCATGAATAATGTGCATAAAGCAGTGTGTAAGATTTTACAATAACTACTTGCACATTATGGCAGCACCCAAAACATACCTAGCACCCAAACATGCCAAAATGTTTACTACTGTACTTTCAAGGCTCAGTTAAAACTCATAGGTAAGGTAGACATAACAAATCTATAAAAGCTTACCTGTTTAGTTCTGCTTCATTTTTGATACACTTTAATTTTCATCATTCATACGTTTTAAATGTAATTTTTTATTTTTTTTGTATTTGTGTACAATCTTCAGAGTACTGTGGGCTAGCTAAAGAGAGCACGGGTTATGCTTTATCTTTTGAGGCTCCATTTGTTACATTTAAACGTGGGAGCTTTATGATGAGGGAGTAGGGACTAATATGAGTCATTCATGTGTGTGTAAATTTCAGCTGGAGCTATTGATTTTTTTTTTTATACATTTTTTTTATTAAGCAAAAGAGCCAGTAGAATGTGAAATGGAGGCCTAATGCTTCATCTTCTGGCTCAAAAGCAGACAACATTGATTCTCAAAATGAGAGTATGTTAATAAATTGTATTTCATTTACCTGACTAAAAAAAAAAAAAAAAAATTTATATATATATTATATATATATATATATATATATATATATATATATATATACATATATATACATAATATATATATATATATATATATATATATATATATATATATATATTGTTTATTTTGTTTCAAAAATTGTACAATCAAGCCACTTGAGAAAATTGGTTACCAGGATATTTAGATATTTCTAATGTATAGTTTCCTGATTAAAGCGGAGTTTCCGCCAAAAAATTTTTTTTGTAAAAGTCAGCAGCTACAAATACTGCAGCTGCTGACTTTTAAAATATGGACACGTACCTGTCCAGGGTGCCCACGATGTCCTCACCCAAAGCCAATCTGTCCCTCGGCTCTCAGTTGGAGGCGCCGCCATCTTCGGTAAGGGAATCAGGAAGTGAAGCCTTGCGGCTTCACAGCCTTGTTCCCTACTGTGCGAGTTGCGCTGCGCCTCCTCACTGGTCCCTGCTGTCTTCTGGGACCTGTGTGTCTCCCAGAAGACAGTGGGGGGGGGGGGGGCGGAGGAGGGGACGGACATGGCGTAGATCACTGTGGAGCCTGTGGCGATCTATGCCTGGAAGTGGGAGCAACTACCTGGATTAGACAGGTATCTGCTCCCCCCTGAAACGTGCCAAATGTGACACCGGAGGGGGGGGGGGGAGTATCCGATCAGCGGAAGTTACATTTTTGGGTGGAACTCTGCTTTAATTGTCTGGTTTGTCTAGTCTTTGCTGCTGCCAACTATTGTGGATAAAAAATCAGCACAAGGGACATAACTTACAGTCAGTAGGATGTGTTCCTTGTGCTGATGCCTTTTTCTGTTATTTGAAATCCACCTCTATCCATGCCCAATCCTACCAGCTACCATAATAATTGGGTGTGATGAAGATTAATACAACTAAGGGGCTGTCACAGGCTCTTGTCAAGGAAGTTCAACTATGTCCACCCTTTCCACCCAGCTCCTCTTTTCATAGAAGCCGTACAATAGTTTCTATGAATGAAAAAAGATCTGTGAACGGAAGGGGACGACCTATCAATTATCTGTCTGTCCTCCATTCCTAGATCCTGTTTCATCCATAGAAGGGTTCTATGAATGAAGCAGCTGGGCAGAAAGGGTGGGCATGTTTGGGCCATCTTCATGATAGCCTTTGACAGTCCCTAGTTGTATTAACCCCTGTCACAATTGAAGTTTATGGGGTGACATCAGCACAAGGCTATACACCCTTTCTAGCAAACTTTGCAATGAAAAACAGGGATTTTTAGTTTACACATATCGCAATACATATTTAGGCTGGCCAACTGCATCAAAGTAATTCCTCTTATGGCCAGTCCTATTCTGCTCTCCCCGTGCAAATACTACGGTGGACACAATGCCAACATAGGGCAAATGGACACAAAATGAGGGAGAGCTACTAGGTCAAGTCTGGTCACTGACCCGCATTGCAAAAGAAACAAGATATACCCACCCGTTCTCAAATCCCAATAGCTTGTACATTAATATAATCAGGTGCTAAAGGGGTGTGACCAAATTTTAACACTAGACATTCTGGATAACCCTCTGCACACTGCTATATACCCTTTCTAGCAAACTTTGCAATCGAAAACAGGGATTTTTAGTTCACACATATTGCAATACGTGTTCACACCCCTTTAGCACCTGGTAGACTATATGCATGTACAAGCTATTTGGATTTGAGCATAGGTATATTTTGTTTCTGTTGCAATGCATGTCAGTGACCAGACCTGAACCTAGTAGCTCTCCCTCATTTTGTGTCTGTTTGCTCCATGTTGGCATTGTGTCCACCATAGCATTTGCATTGGCAGTGCAGAGAAGGACTGGCCATAAGAGGGATTACTTTGATGCAGTTGGCCAGCTTAAACATGTATTGCAATATATGTGCACTAAAAATCCCTGTTTTTCATTGCAAAGTCTGCTGGAAAGGGTGTATAGCAGTGTGAAGAGGAATGTCCAGAATTTCTAGTGTTAACATGTGGTCACATCTCTTTAGCACCTGATAGATTACATACATGTACAAGCTATTGGGATTTGATCTTGTTTCTATCAGTGCAAGGGAAACATCCTTGTGACTGTAAGTTCTGTCCCTTGTAAGTTTTGAGTTATGTAGTTTATGACCCTTGTCTGTTTTTTACTTTTTGACTGCACTTGGGCTTTAAACTGTAACCCCAGACAAAAAAACTAAACATGAGTTAATGCAGCTTTGTAATAATTTTTTAATATTTTTTTTTAATTCAGGTAATGTAAACACCTGAATTTAATTTGGTATGAGCTTCTTAAAATTCCCTGGACAGCAGGGTGACTGGGAGAGGAAAGAGCAACACTAGGGACCAATCATGTATGCTGCGCTGCATATGTGATGACAAGAAATATACTGACAGAAGATTATAGCAACGATTATAGCAAACAGGACAATGAGCATATCAGTCTGCTGTTCCTTTATTGTCCAATCACATGTTGTGAACAGGAACGTGACCAGACTGTATTGCTTAACTGCAGTGGAAAATTTAGGCCAGCAACCTGGTTCTGTTGTCTGCCAGGCCTGTGTTAATCTCACAACTGGAAGGATAGATTTGCAGATCATTTGACAGGTAAATAGTTATCATATATCTATTTAAACTGTCTGTTTAGCTCTTGCCTAGAGTACAGCTTTAAGGTAGCCTAAAAAAAAACATGTTTGGTTGGTTTCTTCCACATTGTAGCAGTATAATGGCAGCATGGTAAAGTATAAATGTATGTTTAGGTGTCTTTGTGTATAAACCCTACCAATCTTTATTTTAGATGCCGTCAAAGCTTTCAAAGAAGCCAGAAAAATTGCTGCAGAGCAGGAGGCTAAAATGGAAGAAACACACCAGCATGATGAGCCTGTGCAAATTGTGGAAACAGACACTGATAAACAGTGTAAGCAGAAGAAAACAAAACAAAACCAAACAGCAAAAGACTCAAAAAAAATTGAGGAAAATTCTTTGGACAATCCTCCTTGTAAAACACTACTTAAAGAGACTGATTTTGTTGCTAGCAATCAGCAACACGAAGAGAACATTCTTGATTCTCACAATGGTCTAAAGCAAGCTCCACTTACAGTACCTAAAGTTGAAATGAAAATAGTAGAGGGTGTTCCAGAGAAACCAACATCAATCACAGTCCCTAAAGTATCAGCTGAATGGAAAATAGTAGAAGGTATTCCAGAGACGCCAGCATCACTTACAGTCCCTAAAGTATCATCTGAACAAAAAATAGTAGAAGGTGTCCCAGGGAAGCCAGCATTGCTTACGGTCCCTAAAGTATCAGCAGAAAGGAAAATAGTGGAGGGTGTCCCAGAGAAGCCAGCCTCACTTACAGTCCCTAAAGTATCACCTGCTGAACGGAAAATAGTAGAACGTGTCCCAGGGAAGCCAGCATCAATTACAGTCCCTAATGTATCCGCTGAAAGGAAAATGGTAGGTGTCCCAGAGAAGACTGCATCACTTACAGTCCCTAAAGTATCAGCTGAATGGAAAATAGTAGAAGGTGTTCCAGGGAATCCAGCATCGCTTACAGTCCCTAAAGTATCGACTGAAAAGAAACCAGTGGTAGGTGTCCCAGAAAAGCAAAAGGAAAATAAAATTGAGAATAAAAGTAGACTTGGAAAGAAAACTCCTGTTCGTAAATCTGGCTCTGACTCCAGTGATATTGAGGACTCTGACAAGGAAGACAAGGAATATTTTGATGACAGTACAGAAGAAAGGTTTTATAAGCAGAGCTCTGGTTTTGAGGACAGTGATAGTGACAGTGAGGATGACTTTTTTATAGGAAAAGTGAGAAGAACAAAGAAAAAAAAATCAAGCAAAAAAACTCCTACAGATAACATTGAAGAAGAGAAGCTTCCAACAGAAACCACAAAACCTGCAGCTGGAGGTATGAAGAGTCAGAAAGGGAATCCAGCTCCCAAGCGTGTAAAACTAGAGTCTGTTTTTTGCACTTCCTTATCAAACACAACACAGAAATCATCAATTATGAAGAGGTAAGTTCTAGTACTATCTATGAATTTAAAGAATAAGCTATATTGGTTCTACAGTACGTATTCCTTACAATAATAAATAACATGGGTAATGGATATATACTTTTCTTGTAGTTCCCCCGAAAATAAATATTCACATATCTTGCCTTATGAACAATAAAATATAATATTCTGTTTCTAGCCACCCATAGTTGTGCATGAGCAAGCCCAAATATAACTTGTCTGAACACATATCATCTCACTGCTCTCAATGCATTGTATACCAACAAAAACACATTGTAACTTGTTCTATCAATGAATGGTTTTACTTGTCTATACCCAAATGTACCTGTGTTTAGTAGTTTAAGGGAGCAATGAGCTGTGGCTGCAGACATTTGTAACTTGCAAAGTGCTATCTCATTATTGTTATTATTATACCGGGTTTATATAGCGCCAACCGTTTACGCAGCGCTTTACAACTTAAGGGTAGACAGTTCAAATACAATACACTTTAATACAGTAGGAATCAGAGGGCCCTGCTCCTTAGAGCTTACAATCTAAGAGGGAAGGTAAAGAGATACAAGAGGTAATAACTGTGGGGGATGTGCTGATGGAGAGTATAAATGTACAGTTGTTAGGTGGGGGCCCGATTACTCTTCTCTGAAGAGATGAGTTTTCAGGGATCGTCTGAAAGTGGATAAAGGAGGAGAAAATCAGACAGATTGGGGTAGAGCATTCCAGAGGATGGGAGAGGCTCTGGAAAAGTCCTGAAGGTGAGCATGGGATGAGGTGATAAGGAAGTTTGAGAGCAGAAGGTCTTGGGAGGAGTGAAGAGAATAATTAGGTTGGTATTTTGAGACTAGGTTAGTGATGTAGATGGGGGGCAGGTTGTGGATGGCTTTGTAAGTTATAGTTGGTATCTTGAATTTAATTCATTGGCTGAGTGGCAGCCAATGGAGGGATTGGCAGAGGGGTATAGCAGACCCTGAGCGGTTTGTGAGGTGGGTGAGCCTGGCAGCAGCGTTCATGATGGATGGTAGTGGGGATAGCCTATTTAGAGGTAAGCCAATGAGGAAGGAGTTGCAGTAGTCATGGAGGGAGATGACCAGGGAGTGGATTAGAAGCTTTGTGGTGACATTGGTTAGGAAGGGGCATATCTTTGACATGTTGCGAAGGTTGAGGCGGCAAATTTTGGATAGTGATGGGATGTGGGGCCGAAAGGTTAGTTCAGAGTCCAGGACTACACCTAGGACCTTGGCATGGGGGGACAGGTTGATAGTTGAGCCAATGATATTGACAGAGAAATCAGGGGAAGCGGCACCTGAGGGAGAAAATAGTTTGGTTTTGGATAGGTTGAGTTTGAGGAAGTGATGTGACATCCAGGCTGATATGTCTGCTAGTAAGTTGGTGATGCGTGAGGAGAGAGCTGGGGGGTGGAGAGATAGATTTTGGTGTCATCAGCGTAGAGATGATATTGAAAGCCATGGGAGGCAATCAACTGACTCAGGGAGGTGGTGTAGATTGAGAAAAGGAGAGGTCCAAGAACAGAACCTTGGGGGACCCAACAGAGAAAGGAAGAGGAGAGGAGGAAGTAGAGTTGTAAGTGACACGGAAGGAGCGGTGGGATAGGTAGGATGAGAACCAGCGAAGGGTACAGTCACGGAGACCAAAGGGGTGGAGTTAATTGAGGAGGAGGGGGTGCTCCACTGTGTCAAAGGCAGCAGAGAGATGCAGAAGAAGTAGTACAGAATAGTGTCCGCTGGTTTTAGCCGTTAGTAGGTCATTTGAGAGTTTAAGGAGAGCAGTTTCCATTGAGTGTTGAATAGGAAATCCGGACTGAAGGGGATCAAGAAATTTGTTCATGGTTAGATGGTCGCTCAGTCGGTTGTAGACCAGTCTATCAAGAAGTTTGGAGGAGAAGGCAAGTAAGGAGATGGGATGTAGGTTTTTAAGATTGGTGGGGTCCAGTGAGGGCTTTTTAAGTATGGAGGTGACTAGAGCATGTTTTAGAGAGTTTGGCCACAGGAGAGGGAGAGGTTGGAAGTTAGAGAGTGTAGAATCGAGTCAGAGGGTGAGCGTAGCATTTGTGAGGGAGCAGGATCCAGGGGGCAGGTGCTTAGATGAGTTTTAGATAAAAGTTTAGCAACCTCATTAATACTAGCAGGGTTGAATGAGGGGAGTAATGATTGTATCTGTGGACATGGGGTGTTGCGCAAGGTTTCTGCGCGTTGGAGATCTCCTCATGAATTGTATCCATCTTATTTTTGAAGTGATTGGCAATCTCCTGGGCAGTGAGTGAGTTAGAGGGTGGAGGCAGTTGAGGACAGAGTAGAGTGTTGAAGGTAGAGAAGAGTTGACGTGGACTGGATGAGAAGGTGTTAATGAGTGTGATAAAGTAGGTATGTTTGGCAGTGTGGAGGCAGGAATAGTATTTTAGGAGGGCAGAGTCTTCCTGGAACTTAGTCTTATGCCACAGACGTTCATAAGCGCTGCTACGTTTTTTTAAAACTTCTGGTGTCGTCTGTTTGCCAGGGTTGTAGCAGTCGGGGCCTAATTCTGCGTGTAGTGAGGGGTGCAAGCTTGTCTAGGGAGGAAGACAGTGAGCAGTTGTAGATGAAAGTGTCTAGGTTGGGGCAGGACAGGGGTGAGATTTTGTCATAGAGGTGATAAGTAGCAGAGTACAAAAGAGAATGGTTGGTGGCGAAGGTATCAACGTGTAACTGTTAGGTGGTTGGAGGGAGAGGAGGTGGAAGACAGGGAGAGAGCAAAACTAATAAGGTGGTGACCACAGAGTGGGAGAGGATTGTTGGAAAGGTTTCACAGATAGGAGAAGACAAGGTCAAGGGTGTTGCCGTTGGAGTGAGTAGGAGCCTGTATCCATTGCTTCAAGTCAATAGATGAGATTAGACAGAAGTTTAGAAGTAATAGTAGTGTTAATGTTAACAGTGATGTTGAAGTCACCGAGAATAATTGTGGGGTTTTCAGAAGAGAGAAAGTAGGGTAGCCAGGCAGAGAAGTCATCAAGGAAGGCTGATCTGGTCCAGGGGGCCGGTAGATGACAGCAATTCTTAGAGAAATGGGAGAGAATAGATGAATGCAATGTGCCTCAAAAGAGGAGCGTGTCAGAGAGGGAGATAGGTGAAATACCTGATAGGTGCTGCATGTGGCTAGAAGGATTTCAACTACACCGCCCTTCCGTCCACTTGGTCTGAGTCCAGAGAAGGCCACCATGGGAGAGGGGAAGCAGGAGAAGTAGTATCTGATTCATGAAGCCAGGTTTCAGTAATGGCAAGTAGGTTAAAGGAAATTGTGATAAAGAGGTCGTGGAGGGCGGTGAGTTTGTTACAGACAGAGCGTGCGTTCCAAAGGGCATATGAGAAGGGGGGGGCTGGTTTTGGAAAGAAGAGGAATAGAGACTAAGTTCTGTGGGTTGCGGCTGCTGTCAGAGGGTGTAGGGTGTAGGGGGATGGGAGCATTGGGCAAAAACAGATGATGGAGGCCCAGGGTTTGGGGATATGCCACCAGAGGTTAGGAGAAGCAGGAGGGTGAGGGAGGTAATGTGGGAACGTGATTTATATGAAGGGGCATGCCTCAGTGTACTGGAGGTTTTATCAGTATATGGATGTAGAACAAGCAAGAGTTGGTAGGAGCAGTAATAGGGAGAGCACAGAAGGCAGGGTGATATATAAAAGCTGGGGGGTGGAGAAGAGGGGTGAAGGTAAGAGAGTTTGAGGAGAGAGGACACAAGTGTCAGAAGGAGTGGTAAAGAGCGCATGTTACAGAGTGGAAGGAAAGCTTAATAGAGAGACAGGGTCACCTGTTAGGTGCTTTCCAGTGCAGTTTGCTATGGAATTTTGCTTTGTGCAATTGCTGAAGTGCAGAGATTGAAATGCATCTCACTTGTAGAAAGAATCACTTAGAGAAAAAAGCCTTAAGGAAAGAAGCCCCAGCAATGTGCTGACCCCTTAAGGGTGCTCAAATTTATACTGTTATAAAGGTGGGGTGGAAGTTCATTAATTAATCATGAATCAGGATGCCTAACAATCAAAGTGGACTGTTTCACCCCCTGCAATACCAGGCCATTTTCTGTTACCAGCACTGTAATACTGTGATTGAAAATTACTCAACTTATACAACACTATACCCTAATGAACTTTATATCATTTTTTTTGAGACAGATAGAGCGTTCTTTTAGTGGTATTTAATTAACCACTTACAATACAATATAAAACACCCAGACAATACGAAACTTCCAGAATCACCTCTTTTTGTAAAGTATACAGTTGATCTTATGCCACAATGTTTGGAAATGATGAGGAGATTCAAACATGGAGCTTTGGAATGATGCACTAAATGGATACATTAAATGTACAGGTCATACACAGGTCAGGACCTAAAAGGGGTTAATGTACAGGTCACATACAGCGAGAGGATGGAAATTAAATGGTTAATGTGCAGATGTACAGCAAAAGGTAGGGAAATGGTTACTATACAGATCAGAGCCAGGATGGGGCCAACGTATACACAAGAGGGGTAAATGACATTATGTAATGTATTTTAATATTATTGGTACTGGCTAATGGTCCAGGAGGATTTCTTTGCTCTCGCACACTAATCTGTGCATACAAGAGTAAAGAATGCTTCCAGATCACCTGTCAGTAAGTGAGACACGGCTGTTAAAACAGAAGCTTTTTTGTAAAATTCTGTGATTGGTCATAGCAATCATTTGTTACAGAGCCACTCTCTTCAGCTATGTACCTTTTACTTGGGATTGGTTGTGTCCAATCACAGCGTAATCACAGGACACCGTGTGTAGGCATGCACAGGAGCGCATAGTAGTACAGGGAGTGGACTGGCTATATATAGGCAAATATAGGGGATCCATTTCTGACCACCTTTTATAAATACTAGTGGTCTGGCTATTCAATTAAGCCTTTGTTTTTGTTGATCCAAAACAAGTATTAATAGCTGAAAAGTAAAAATGAAGTCCTCATCTGTATTCTTATTCTGGGAAAGTCATTCAATATCCAAGCTAGAGACAGCCAGCATAACAACCAGGCAAAATGAGACGTTGGCAATAAAAGCCTCTAAGGTTTTCTATAATTTCACTTTTGATGTGTCTTCTTTTCTTTTGTTTTTATTTATTTTTATTCTCATTGTTGCACTATTGTAATTATTATGGGCAGGTTATTCACATATTTGGAAGCCAGACTGATTAGACAAATCTAATATCCAAAAGGTTATTTTAAGGTTCTATAATACTTCCACTATCAACAGTAGAAAATATTATAAAATGTTAAGATACCAGCTGTTCTGCACAGCCACAATAAAAACAAAAAAAAAACAAAGAAAAATCAGCACAAGGGACATAACTTACGTAGGATGTGTCCCTCCTTTTGATGCCTCCCCTTCCACTTAGGCGTGTCTTATGACCCATTCGTAATATATTCATATTAACAAATTACATTTTATTTTCAGAGAGCCAAAATTACCTCCTGTAAGGAATAAGCAAGCAGGTATGTTGCATGCTGTGTTTTTTGTGATATGTATTCTATGATTCTCTGAAATTCCCAAAATAATTCCAATGTTGCTTCCTTGCAACCATGGTAACATTTGTGTGTTCTGTACAAAGCAAGTTTATGTCTAACTTACAGTATAAAAAAAACTAAGAAATTTGAGTAGATTTTTTTTTATTGCTAGATACACTGATCACCTATAACTTTATGACCACTGACAGGCGAATAACATAGATTATCTGGTTCAAATGGCATCTGCAAGTCAGTGGGATATATTGGGCAGCAAGTAAACATGTTGGCTTGAAGTTGATCTGTTGAAAGAAGAAACAATGGACATTAAAGTGTATGGTATATGGGGCTGTGTAGCAGCAATGTCGGTCAGGGTGCCCATGTCCACAGCCAAAAGCACCTACAAAAGGGACATGAGCATCAGAGCTGGACCATGGAGCAATGAAAGGGGGTTATCTGGTCTGATGAATTACATTTTCTTTTACATCACGTGGATGACCAGTTGCATGTGCGTTGCTTGCATGGGTAAAGATGGCACAAGAATGCAGTATGGAAAAATAGCAAGCCGGCGCAGGCAGCGTGATGCTTTGGACAATGTTCTGCTGGGAAACCTGCCATTTGTCTGGATTTTACTTGACACATAACACTTACCTAAACATTGTTGCGGACCAACTACACTGCTTCATGAAAACAACATTTCATGATGGCAGTGACCTCATTCAGCAGGATAATATGCCCTGCCACACTGAAGAGGGTGGTTCAAGAATGTTTTGAGGAACACAACAAGTTTGAGGTGTTGGCTTGGCCTCCAAATTCTCCAGATCTCAATCCAATCAAGCATCTGTGGGATGTCTCAAGAAAAACAAGTCTGATCCATGGAGGCCCCACCTCGTAACTTACAGGACTTAAGGGATCAGCAACTAAAAGCTGGGTCCGGGCTGTTTTGGCAGTAAAATGGGGACCTAATCAATATTAGGTGAGTGGTCATAAAGCTTTGGCTGATTAGTGTATGGTCTTACATTAATTCCAGTAGGTCAATTGCATTGAACGTGGAAGATTTTTGGATGAATTCTAGTTAAATTCTTTTTATAACTTGGTTCACACAAAACTGCATTACAGAATGTCACTTGCTGACATTTTTTATCAGAATTACACTACTGAACTTTATTAAATGCACTCTATTAAGACAAAGATCAGCAATGAACTGTTATTTATGTGTTATCTGGGGTGGAGTGTTAGCAAGGTGGACAGCAAGATGGCCTTGTAAGACCAGGGACATTAGCAGCATGTCATTTCTATGTACTTTTAAAGGTTTGATTAATATCCTCTACTTGTACTGGTACTGGGCAGCACAGTGGCTAAGTGGTTAGCACTTCCGCCTGGCAGCACTATGGTCTTCCGTTTTGAATCCCAACCATGGCACTACCTGCCTGGAATTTGCATGTTCTCCCTGTGCCTGTGGGGGTTTCCTTTGGGTACTCTGGTTTCCTCCCACACTCCAAAGACATGCTGGTAGGTTAATTGGCTCCTGTATAAATTGGTCCTAGTATGTGTATGTAGGGACTTTAGATTGTAAACTCCTTGAGGGCAGGGACTGATGTGAATGTAAAATGCTTTGTAAATTGACGGTGCTATGCAAGTACCTATAATAAATAAATACTTTCTACATATTACTACAATCCTCAAAACAAAAATGCGCTGACAATTTAATTACATGCCACGCAAGTTGTTGATTAATCTGGCCATACATGGACAAATCACTTTAATAATAATATAAAAAATGCACACTACACACCAGATAAAGTATTTAAAAACTTGTAAAATCCTCAAGAAAATCACCCAATGCAGGCTGGATCTAGTATATAATAGCAATTCGCAGGGTGAAAAATGGGATAAAAATAATCCTGCGCCAGCACACCGAAACTAACTAGAGGGATGCTGCGCACACTAAAAGGAAATGTCTGAACCCAAGTGGAATAAAAAGGAAGAGGTAGTGGCGCGCAAGATTAAACTAAGTATTTAAAAGACAAAAGATAGCAGATCATAGACATAAATAGCCAATTAAAACTCCGGGTACATAATATGGCATATAATAAAACAAGCAAAGTGCATAACGTGATGTGATAAAACCAAATCATATGATAAAAGCAATCCTGGTTAAAAATGCATCATAAAAGTCGCATGATGTGACTGAATAAATAACAGTGCATCCAAATGTGTGTATAAAAAAAGTGATGTGATATATAAAAGGACGTGATGGAAATCCTTAAACGCATGTGGTGTGCATCCAAGGATGTGAAAGAAGAAGTGATCCAAACGGATAAAAACAGTATATCATATAAGTGATATAAGATAATATATAGTGCAAAAGAGCAGAGGAGACTATAAGATCTCATGTAAATTAATATCCAGATTAGTAGCAAATCCGTGCCAGCTAAATCATAGTGGCAAACTAGAGTGAAAGAAATTGTGAATAGCGATTAATAAATCGCAGAATATAAAAGTCCATATATGGCATAAATGCAGGGTGACTTTGATATCTTCTATCCAGCAGGGGGCGAGCTATCAGTGCTGAGGTATCCAGTGGTGATCAGGGATAATCTATAAGTCCTGTGCAGTGATCCGTGTGTTTCTCTCGTGAAATCCTAATAGGGATATGGGTGGCCCCTTACCTTACAGCTGTAAGGTTACAGCAGTGTAATCTAGGTCTTTGTGGTCGTAAGAGACCGTCCTCCCTGGGGTGTCTTTCCGGTTTTTTTCCAATGTCTTTCCCAGGTAGTTCCCTTCAGCTATCCTCCTTATCCAGGCAGGGGCAGGTCGGGGGGGTTGGGGGGGTTTTCGCCTCAATGTGCACATGTAATAAGATAGCCTCATAGTGTAGTATGTAAATGGTAAACAGGTATTTATTGCAATCAAAACAGTATAACAGATAAAAATGGGTACTCACATTCAAGCAGTGAGTACAAATACAGGGTAAAAATGAGCCTCGAGCTCGGTGGCGTCACTTCCGGTAGGTCACGTGTCCCGACGCGTGTTCGTCACTTGTCACGTGACTTCATCAGGGTGAAGTCACGTGACAAGTGACGAACACGCGTCGGGACACGTGACCTAACGGAAGTGACGCCACCGAGCTCGAGGCTCATTTTTACCCTGTATTTGTACTCACTGCTTGAATGTGAGTACCCATTTTTATCTGTTATACTGTTTTGATTGCAATAAATACCTGTTTACCATTTACATACTACACTATGAGGCTATCTTATTACATGTGCACATTGAGGCGAAAACCCCCCCAACCCCCCCGACCTGCCCCTGCCTGGATAAGGAGGATAGCTGAAGGGAACTACCTGGGAAAGACATTGGAAAAAAAACGGAAAGATACCCCATGGAGGACGGTCTCTTACGACCACAAAGACCTAGATTACACTGCTGTAACCTTACAGCTGTAAGGTAAGGGGCCACCCATATCCCTATTAGGATTTCACGAGAGAAACACACGGATCACTGCACAGGACTTGTAGATTATCCCTGATCACCACTGGATACCTCAGCACTGATAGCTCGCCCCCTGCTGGATAGAAGATATCAAAGTCACCCTGCATTTATGCCATATATGGACTTTCCACTTGGACTTTTATATTCTGCGATTTATTAATCGCTATTCACAATTTCTTTCACTCTAGTTTGCCACTATGATTTAGCTGGCACGGATTTGCTACTAATCTGGATATTAATTTACATGAGATCTTATAGTCTCCTCTGCTCTTTTGCACTATATATTATCTTATATCACTTATATGATATACTGTTTTTATCCGTTTGGATCACTTCTTCTTTCACATCCTTGGATGCACACCACATGCGTTTAAGGATTTCCATCACGTCCTTTTATATATCACATCACTTTTTTTATACACACATTTGGATGCACTGTTATTTATTCAGTCACATCATGCGACTTTTATGATGCATTTTTAACCAGGATTGCTTTTATCATATGATTTGGTTTTATCACATCACGTTATACACTTTGCTTGTTTTATTATATGCCATATTATGTACCCGGAGTTTTAATTGGCTATTTATGTCTATGATCTGCTATCTTTTGTCTTTTAAATACTTAGTTTAATCTTGCGCGCCACTACCTCTTCCTTTTTAATTCGCAGGGTGGGCTCATTGCCTGGATAAATACAGCCTTAAAATAATTATTTGATACTTGATTCCTTCAATGAATGGCCATACCAGTGAATGAATGGCCATACCAGCTATCCCTGCATACACTGTCAACCAATAGCACAAGTGTGCAGTGTTTCAACATACCGTAGTTATTGAGACTAAATAGTTATCATGCATAAACATAGATTTCCAGATATTTATATTGGTTGCATTGATTACAGTTTATCTGTACTGCTCTTATACACATTGCATCCCAGGTTATTGATATGTCCCTTGGTATTTTGTAAGTTCAGGCAAGAAAAATTCTAAGTGTATGCTCATAAGCCACAGACCTTCACAAGTTATCCACCATTGCTATAGTTAACTAATCTTCATCAAAGGTGCGTGATGCTTTTCTGTACCCCAACATACATAATGTGTTATAAATACATGAAAACAAACTCATATGCCACCTTAGAAAAATAGATTTTTCGTGTACTAGAACTGATATTCTCTGGTGGACATATTTCTCTTAAAGGGATTTTTTTATTGACTATTCTATATTATAGGAGTTAAATATCTCCTCTTTGGTCTGAAAATAAAAAGATATACAATACAATTTGTGAAAATAACTATTCATACTAAGAGAAAACACCTACATTTTGCCACATATAAGAAACATGCAGCTAATGTGTAAAATCTAGGATATTCTTTAGAGGCCTTACATAAAGTGTTGTTCTTGTTTAGTTTTTCCACAGGCACCCACATTTGTAAAGAAACCTCAAGCTGCCAGAAACAGAAACGGCCCGATGAAGTCACAGGGTAAACCGGAGCCAGCTCTTCACCCTTCATGGGAGGCCAGCAGAAAACGCAAAGCGCAGTCTCAGATTGCCGTATTCCAAGGGAAGAAGATTGTATTTGATGATTAGGTTTTAGAAATTAAAATGAAGCTCTAGATAATTTTTCTCTGTTTTACAGTGTGGGGGAAGGATAGAACCTCTCTTTCTGTAAGCTGTAGTGTCCCTGTTGAAGACACAGACCACTATAGAGGTCACTGGGATAAGAAGTGAATAAGAATCTCTACAGTAGGGATCAACAAAAGCCTAAAAGAGTTTTTAATCCTTCTACACACTTTCCCAAACTGAAAAAAAAAAATGTACATTTTATATAAAGTTACTGTATCTATGTCCAGTAAACTATGTTATAATAACATTTTATTTCTGTCATTTTTTTTAACAAAATTTTTCAGGGCAATATAAAAAAAAAATATATATATATATATATTCTCCTCAATACATACACATTTTCCCAAGAAGATCTTGCAGTACAAATCCTTTTTGATATTACACTCTTTTGTGAGCAGCTATATACTGTATTCAAATTAGGAACTTGCAATACAAAACAGTTCCTGTTGATCAGGGCAGAAATTCAGCCAGCCCCTTATTTCTTGTTGTGGACTGACAGCACTTTGCTGCAACAGATTGTGTCAGCCCTGCCCCATCAAGGTAATGGGGAGATGTTTTGTAGTTCAAGGGAAGAATTGGGAGCGCTAATTAGATTAGATAACAAAGCAACAGGACTCATGACAGCTCTGAATTTCAAACATGATCAAGCAGGTATTTTTGCACTTATGGAACACATAACAAAACACCTTTAACGTGAAATTCAAGGCTAAACCTAAGTAATCTTAAATATGCACCCTGACCCCTCCTAACACCTATGCCGACTAACCTACATAAGAAAGATGTACTGTATATATTAACTATTTTCAGGCTGCTCCCCTGTGTCAGCCAGAAGCTGCTACAAAGGAAAGGAAGGAGTGCCGACAAAGGATGAGCTATATAGGATATTTGTGACGTTGAGGGATGTCTCTTCTCCCCTGCAGCAGCTGCTGGCTGATATGAAAGACCATGTGACCAGAGCGGAGTGGCCTGAAAATAGGGAAGCATATATTTCTTTCTTATAGAGATTAGCGAGCATAAGTGAGGGGGGGAGAGAGCATTTTGAATATTATTTAGGGTTGGAATTCCACTTTAATTGTATATTTAACTGATCAGAAAGAAACCAAAAATAGTAGTTCATTGTTTCCATACACATTACGTTTCTGACTTTACAAAGCTGCAAGGCATCTGCAGTATAGAAAGACTGACCTTAATTATAACAGTCACCAATGCCCTTTTGCTTCATAAATAGGATATGTATAAAGATTTCTTATACCAAATAAACTATAATAACTATAATAATAATTGTGTTTAGTTTGTGACAAAAACTGTTTGGCTGTCTTGCTGTGCTGAAGTTCCTGACTTGACTTCACACAGAGCTCTTTATTTCGTTTTTTTTTTTATCCAGTCCAGAGGTACCCTGGTTGGTTAAAAGAAAATGACAGTTCATAATGGACCATGATGTGTGTGTGCATGTGTGTTTTCTTCATACAGCAATATAATATGCTGAAATATGATAAATACTTTTTTGAATTTACCCCAAGGCCCTGTATGCACTAGAATCAAAAACAGATCTGTCACGTTTCTTTTCCCCCGATGCTCAAAGAGAAAATATGCTCAGAGCCAAATTGTTCATCTCAAGCCATTACATTCTTCAGTATCAGCGCTATGTAGGTAGGACATCAGCCCACATGATGGGGCTTTCTGCAGCCATGTTCTGAGAGTGCCAGAGTCTAACAATGCCCTTACTTCAGCACTAGCTTTGATGGGTATATTGGATGTCACTTTAAAAGCATTGCAAATGGTTTGTAAAGCTTGCTTGTACACTTTGCTCTTCAGACAAGTGTTAAAGTGTGACTAACATCTTATTTGTTGTTTTAATAATAAAAAAAAAATGTTCTACTCACCAGCTCTATGCAATAGCATTGCACAGATCGGCCCCAATCTTCCTCTTCTTGGGTCCACCGCTGGCTAGCGATCTTTGCTACTATTCTTCGTGTGTCCCCATTGCCAGCTGTTTCTATGGGCCCCACGGTGTCTGCTTTCTTACAAGCTGTGTGTCTATGAAGCCGTCACGCTCCCCCCCCCCCCCCACCTCTTCCACACAGCATTTGATTGACAGCCAATGGCTCCTGCTGCTGTTTAAGTCCCTGTGTGAAGAGGAAGAGAGGGGAGAAGAGATGCAGCTGTGCACAGCGCTGGATCTCTTCTCCCCTCCCTTCCCCTTCACACAGGGAAGGGGGAGGACAGAGGAATATAAAACGTTTTTTTTTACCAAGCAATGCATTAAGGTTAAAGTTTTTAGCTTTAGCATCACTTTAATGGAAGAGGGAGGACAGAGGAATATAAAAAGTTTTTTTAACCAAGCAATGCATTAAGATTAAAAAAGTTTTTAGCTTTAGCATCACTTTAATGCAGCTTTAGATTTGTGTCACTCCTAAAATAAAAGATTGGTTGAACCTTACTCTTCCACAACCTGTGCTTATATGAACATGCCCTAACTGTAATGTAGGCTAACTAAACAATCTTACCACGTTTCATAAGCTGTGGGGTAGGATGTAAAAGTTTCATTTTTAGGGTGCTCAGGTTTTTAGGTAAATCAGGTTTTGAGAACCACACTTTTCTGAGTTCTAAAATAACAGCAAACTGACACTTTGGGTGCCAGCAAAATGACAAACTGACACCCCATCTAATGGCGTAATCTAATCATGAAAAATACTAGACAGCCTCGTGGTTCTGGTGTTTTGTACACATTAATTTTGCACACGTGAAAAACTTGAAACCTTTTATTCAAGTAATTTTTACAAGAATTTGCAGCTAGAGGCAGGCAACACAGAGACAGCAAAGGAAATAGCAATTACAAAGACATAGTCAGTGTTATAAATATAAGAGTTTTGAATGTCCGAGTTCCAAAGTTTTTTTTTGCAAAGAAAAAGAAATGCAAAGCCAAACTGTGTTTCACAGAATCTATTGTATACATATATATTTCTCTGTTTAAGTAGCATAGGCTTCTATGGATTTAATTCAAGTTACAATTTAGCACCTTAAAGACACTTTAATGGAAAATATATATGATGACCATTTTGTGTCTTTTCCATTATAACATTAATGTTGTTGAGTTAACACCACAACTTGAGAAGTTTAACACTGCTGTTTCCTGCAAAGACTGTTTAATAATCATATAAACAAGTATTGTTATTTCATGAAATTTGCAGTATGTGATTGAGTAAATATTGGGGTGTTGGGCAGAAGCTTTGGTCTTTTTGCGAGTGGTGAGTCTTATTCAGGCTAGAAAAATGCAGTAGACCAGGATTCCTGGTTTGTTATCTAGCAAGAAAACTGTTATCAAGGTGATTTTAATTAGTTTGATTTGTAAAATAGTGCAAATAATGGTAGTGATGTGCAAAGCACAGTAAAGCCCCATACACACGGTCGGATTTTCCGATGGATTCTGTCCTATCGGACAATGTTGTCGGAAATTCCGACCGTGTGTAGGCACCATCGGACATTTTCCATCGGATTGTCCGACGGACAAAGTTGTATCTCCTGCTCTAAAAATTTTCCGACAACAAAGTCCGATCACACCAATTCCGATCGTGTGTATCGAATTCCGACGGACAAAGTACCACGCATGCTCAGATCACATTACAAGACCAAAGCTATTGGCTACTAGCCTCTACGTAGTCCCGTCGTAGGCAACAAACGTCACCACGTTCAGAATGATCGGATTTTCCGACAACTTTGTCCGACCGTGTGTATGCAACACCAGTGTCGGACTAAATCCGTCAGACAAAATCCGATGGATTTTGTGGTCGGATTTTCCGACCGTATGTATGGGGCATAACACTCATGAGGCAACCAGGTTTTGCATTTGGTCAGAGGATATTCCTGACTGGTTTATAGCAGTTTCGGCACTTTAAGTCCAATTCTATCGTCTATGCTGTCAACAATGAAAACATGGTCTGAAGTGAGACTAGGATACCAAACACCCTTTGAAGTAAATTCCATGCCCGTTTATAGGTGAACTTATAAAGTTAAAAATGATTTAAAGGTGAACTTACAAAGAATGACGATGTTCAGAGCTCAGTAATCTACAGCAGTGGTTCTCGACCTTGGTACTCAAGTACCCATAGCAGGCCATGTTTTGGGATTTTCTCTTAGATAAAATAGCTGTCCAAAATACCAAGCCATTGACTCTGATTTAAAGCACCTGTGCAAGATAAAGGAAAACCTGGCCTGTTGGGGGAACTTGAGGACTGAGGTTGAGAACCACTGATCTACAGCAGACAGCGAGAGTTTACTGAGCTCCAATAGCTGAAAGACGTAAACTGATTGGTAACACAATATTCATGTTCTTGAAGATCTCTTTACCTACCTTTTAATAAGACTTAGGTCCTGTCCAGACAGGCTTTGGGCATGTGTCAAAGGCATCTGTTTGACATCAGTTTAAGACGCTTTTGGGATCATTCAGAATTCATTGACAGGTGCATTTGACCATGACTAAGCCCTGTGTGGAGTAAACCATGTTGGTGCGGGAGGGGGACAGGTGAGACTATATGTTGGGAATACTATACATATTAAAGTTCATTTTGTATCGGTGATTACATCAGTGTATGGCCGGTAAAATGTGCTTCCAGAGCATACACCTTAGGCGAGCTGGAGGTACAGAGAAAGACAGGTTTGAAGTGGTATAGCTGCTACTGATTCCACAAAAGGTGTGCTTGACCTGTTTTCATTCTTATAGTAACGTATGGGAATGCAGAACCGATTTTCCGTGAACAAAAGCCCACTAACACAGGCACATATACAAATCAGTTGGATTCCAATATTAATATTTCATGTCCCAAGCCATACTATGATTTTTATCTTTATTTGATTGTAATTTGGGTCAGTAAAAACAGAGAACAAAGCTGGGACATTCTTGGCCCCATACTGTTGTTGCATGTTTTGGTAAGATATAAAAGAGAGCAAACAACTGGTTTATAGGGCACAGAAAAGGTCACATAAATATAAATGTAGCACAGTAGCAGTTTTACTACTTCTTGCCTTGAATGTTGCATAGAAGAACTATTATGTCTAGACATGTGGCTATCAGCATGTATAGTAAAAGTCACATACTTTGTTTTGGGACAGGATGACCATCCCTACACACTGATTAGATCTGATATACTGTAAATTGCACCCTAGTCTCATAGTTTAATTGCGTAATTTGATTAATACAACTTTGAAAACCCATACCATCAGCCTACTACTTTTAAAATCTTAGCCATTTCAATTACAGTAGTGTCTTATCAATTCAGTAGGGTTCTATTAAATTGCTTTAAGTACAAATTAAAATATTACTTTTCAGACTGGAAATAATACATCCTGGCATTTGAAGCACACGTGTACTGGTCAATGAGTCCAGTAATGGCTAGAAAATCAATTGACACAGACATTTAGATATAACAATCCATATGGCAAATAATGGATTGCAAGCCTTTATTTATAGGAAACTTGTACTGAGACACTATGGATACTACCCTTGCCAACCTTTCCTCTGAAAATGCTAGTTGCCTGACTGCTGGTTTGATCCAATAGTTTTGATACTATATGTGGGACAGACCTGAAACAAGCATATATGGAGTTATGACTTTGTAATCTGCATGCTTGTGGGTGAGCAATTCTAATCACTGAAGCCAGAGAGGCAACTAATATTGTCCCAGTGGCAGCTACACATATTTCTCTTTACACAAGTTTCCTTTAAAGTGGAAGTAAACCCTCCTATCGTTTTCAGCCAAGGAAGCTGCCATCTTGACCCCTGTTTAATCTTCAACTGCCATGTTGTTGCACATGTGATCAGTTATGACACCAGCCATTGGATGGTTTAACTGTTTGGTTGAGAGCACAACCAATATGACAGTTACATTCCTGGCATGCCAGGAATTTAAACAGTTTTTTTAAACTGTTAATTTAGTGGGTTTACTTCCACTTTAACTTTCCTCTTAACTGTGCATGTCAAATTAGTTCATTTGCAAATACTGTGTAAGCCAGGATTTCTCAACCCAAGTTCCTAGGGGTGATTAAAAAAAAATAATAATCTTAATTTTACTTAGCTTGAGATGTGATGCTCAAGTGTTGGGCATTGATCAAATAATGCCATTCACAATCTATTCGGTGGTCTTTCAACCCCATACATTGAGCAGTAGCATAATGTTCATTTGATTGAATCTATTCTCCATTTCGGCATTAGGTAGGGCAAATAATTGATAAGTAATTTTATTGTAAGACATGTGGGAGCATGGTACATTGATGTCAGCCTTTTGCTCCCAAACTGACTTAATGGAGCAAACAACCCCATATATTAGAGAATCAGTGGAAAGACTTTAATGCCTACTTAAATGAGTTAAAAAAAAAAAAGTCCTAACATAAACAAAACTGAGGTTTCATCCACCGAAATTACCTACAACATTGACCTACATTTGAAGTGATATCACTTATGGGAAAAGGGTACCAATCAAAAATAATAGGCCAATATATTGGTCAAAATAAACGGATGCACATAAAAAAATGTATTCTCTACAATTATTGACAATTATTACTGGAGCGATTAGCCATAACGTTATGACCTCTGCTAGGTAACACAAATAACAACGATTATCTTGTTACAATGGCATCTGAAATTGGGTTGGATATATTAGGCAGCAAGTGAATATGTTGACCATGAAGGTAATGTGTTGAAAGCAGAAAAAATGGTTTGACAAGGGCCAAATTGTAATGGCTAGACAACTCCGAACATCTACAGAACTGTAGCTCTTGTGGGATGTTCCCAGTCTGCAGTGGTCAGGACCTACCAAAAGTGGCCCAAAAAAGCAAAACTGGCAACAGGGTCATGGGTGGCCAGAACTCATTGATGCAAGTGGGGAGCGAAGGCTGGCCTGTCTAGTCCCACTAAGTAGAAGAGCTACTGTAGCTCAAATTGCTAAAAAAGTTAATGCTTTTTTCAATGGAAAGGTGTCAAAACCGAGTGCATAACAGTTTGTTTCATATGGGATCATGTAACCGCAGATCAGACAGGGTCCCTCAAATGTCTGACCCATGTCCAAAGCCAAAAGGACCTATAATGGGCCCATGAGCAATGGAAGAAGGTAGCCTGGTCTGATGAGTTCAAGAATAGTTTGAGGAACACTACAATGAGTTTGAGGTATTGACTTGGCCTGCAAATTCTCCAGATCTCATTCCAATTGAGCATCTGTGGGGCGTGCTGGAAAAACATGTCCTGTCCATGGAGGCCCTGATGGCTTGGTGCCGTCAGAATACCTGCGAGGTCTTCAGAAGTCCA
The DNA here is from genome assembly GCA_028564925.1 of Lithobates sylvaticus. Lineage (NCBI taxonomy): Eukaryota > Metazoa > Chordata > Amphibia > Anura > Ranidae > Lithobates > Lithobates sylvaticus. The sequence continues at coordinate 169,484,238 of CM053026.1, forward strand.
TGCCTTGACAGATTATGGGGGGAGGGGGGTCATAATGTCATGGCTAATCGGTGTATCTCTACCATATACTGATCATGCTAACATATGAAGATGTAATAATATTATGCAGGCGTTACCTGAGACCTAAGAATTAGTTAAAATATTCCTCCATGGTGAACAGTTTTATAAAGGCTAGTATAAACAGTCCACTATCCATTTACACATCATGCAATTGAAAATTTTTGCTCTGAACTTTAAATATGACTGGTTGTCAAATATAGCTGAATGCAATATGAAAGCATTCTTTATTTTATTCAAAATTACAACTTTGTTTATTTAAAGTGTATCTACAAGCAAATCTTTTCATTTTTATTTTTATTTTGGATAGGGAATGGTAGAAAAAAAATACTAGATTTACAGCTGTAAAATTGTCATTGTCTTGTGACTTCCTGTCCCTGAGACATTGCCCCAGAGCAAGGACTTGGACAGCAATAAAAACCTGACCAGGGTTTTAATACTTTCCCAGTCTATTTCAAACTTGTGGGTATTTTGGCTTTAGATTTATTTTAAACTATCAGGGTGGATTTACCAAAACTGGAGGACACGGAATTTGGTACAGCTGTACATCAGCTTCTAACTTCTGTTTGTTCAGTTAAAGTGTAACTCCACTTTTGTTGAGAAAATAAACATTCCCCTCTGGGTGATCTATGTACATTGCAAGGATTTTAACAACCTTTGTTGCAGATTCCTACCTTTTGTTATTCTGAAGAAATCCATGTGTGTTTGTCTGTGTCTCTTGGCTAAGTGAGTTTATTGGGAGTGGTTTCATAATTATCAGTCAGCTGTGGCAGCTGCAGGGCACTAATGAGGAAAGCTGCTGGGCCTGCATCCCTTTAGACTTGTTCCTATTGGAAATATCTCACCAAAAATTAAATTTTTGTCGCAGGGGATGCCTGAAATCTGACTTGCATCTTAGGCAGACTTCTGGGAAAATCAGTGAGCCAATCACACAAGCAGGAAATTGTTTCTGGGGAGTGGTCAGTACACATTCTGTACAGAACAACTCCATGTAGCCATCTTGCTTTGCATTTATAGAAAATAACAGTGGTTGCAGATTGAAAAGGAAGGGTAATTTTTTAAAACATTCAATTACAATATGACTTGTATCGCAATTGTATATGCTATATATTTTTTTTTCTTTGCCATTTTTTTTCCCCACGAAAGTAGAGTTACCCCTTAAGCTTTTGCAATAAAACCTAGAAGCTGATAAGTTATTATGCACAGTTGCACCAGATTGTGTGCTCCTGCTTGTAAATCCTAAAAAAAAAACTGAACACTGAAGGCAGCTTCTAGTATTAATATTTGACTTACAATAGCTGGTAAAATATTAGGCTACACGGCTTTCTAAAAAAAATAAAAAAAAATAGCGGCAATGCCAAAATACCCCAACATTTATACACTTTTTAACGTACATATTTGCAAATGGTGTTACATGTATTTTTATGTTTATCTTTGATTTTAGGTTTATGAGCCTTTTAAAGTGCTATTCACATTTTCCAACCTGTGCTCATTTTAATTCAACACACGTTCTTGTTTATTTTCATTCATCTATGTATATCTACATTCATTGCTGTATACAAGTCTTTCCAATACCACAACTGCACCTCAATCTGGTTTCAAAGACTCCAGGCTCAGAGCTGATAAAATAATATGTATGATTACAATACACACTATTTGCATAGTGCTTAATTTTTGTGTGCCTGTATCCCTTTGCATGCCAAGTGTCTGGACCAGGAGAACATAACATTATTCATACACAGATCAACAAAATAATCTAGATGCAATACAAATAACAGTGCCAACTTTGTTACACATGGTTAAAATCCAGGTATGGTCTTGTCAAAGTCCATATGCTTCCATTGAAAAGTGTTTACATCCAATCGAATCGAACGACTTATGAACTTCACAACGCATTGCATCTTTAAATGGTCTCTTCATTCATTTAATAACTGTGAAGAGAAATAACAGATTACTTTACAATACTGTCATTGCACACTTGACAAGCAGTCTGGAAATTGCACACTTGACAAACTGTCTGGAATTTGTACAACTTGTTGAATAAAGTAAGTAACATGTCACTAGGGGCTTGGCATCAGGTGTTTAAACAAGCAGCAAGGCTGTTTTTCAGATTATGGAAACTATCTGGCAAAATGCAGCACAAACTGATCAAACTGAATTCTTTTTGATCCAAATGGAAACTTGCAAGGCACAACTATGCAAGAGTAATGATTCCGATCTTGCCAGCAGGCACACTCATTTTGAAGACACTGGCTTTGTTCATGGAAATCTGACTTACAAAATATGAGCTGTACTTACACTTTGTCCCTTCTTGGAGCATGTTGTACCTATGCTTATAACACCTTGGTGTTGATAACTGGTAAAATCACTATAATAGTCTACTTAGTATTCTGAAGTATATCTAAACAAGATGATTACTTTGCACCCTAGTGCTGTTTACTCTCTTTTCTGATAGCCAGGAACAGTAAATATGGTTTCATGGACCGGTTATTGATATTTCTATCAACTTTTTTACCTACTACCCCTAAGCTTTCATATTTAATGACTGTTGTCTCCATTTACCTTATTGAACAAAGTTTGTTGTATTACAAGTTGTAAATATGAATTTTCAGTGTTTTCATCAACCATCATTAACACTCTCCTGATGATCTTCAGCCCTTGAAACATTATGTTGACCACAGTAAGTGCAAGCAGCAAGCAAGGATTAGAGAGCAGTTATTTGCACTAGTTTTGATGTCTTGATAATTGACATTTGGCTTGGTTATATCATTCGTTCATTTTATCTATCATTTGTGTGCAACCGAAAAAAATGATCTATTTGTTGCACGAGTTATACTTTTTCTCCCTGCGATAAGTGAAACTGAGGTAGTAAGATGGGCTAGTTCTTTCTCAAGTAAAACTGTGGTTTTATTTTTATTTTACTGTTGTTTAGAAGGGAGTATTACCGCTTATCCCACACTCATGTAATTTGTGTAGGAGGTGCAATTGCAGCTTTTGCTCTCAGCCCCATAAGCTGATATCTTGCATCACAAAAAAGACATAGATTTTAGTAATCTAAAGTAAATATAAAAATTGTGGTACAGTGGTTTTAATTTTAGGAGTCTATTTATAAATGATTTCACGCAAACTTCACCCAGGATTTGCAAATTTTTCCAATTGAATTCAATCTGAATCTTGGATAAAAATTGTGTGAATTTTGGGTACACCCCTTAGTGTCTCTATAGGCAAACCTTTTTTATGTCAGCAATTTTGGACACAGTAGGGAATGGGAATGTTTTTTTTTTTTTTGTTTGTTTTTTTTGCCGTGTCTCATTTGATTTTCTTTTTGCTTCTTGTCAGGGAGACAACAGGGAGTCTGAGAAATCTTTACAAAGTGATGGAAAACCCCCATTTAAGGTTCGGATCAGACCTTTGCACTCCATTGCAGAGATAGGCTTCCAATGCAGAACAATGGGCCAAAAGCCAAACCTGCAGCATTTTTAATACAGCATACCACATGTGCTGTGTGGTGTACTGTAGTGTGCTTATGTTACTGTACATGTATGCTAGAGATCCATTAATATATAAAAGAAAATTGTAAATTGTTTTACAAAAATATGTTTCAGACCATAATTTGCACATCTATATATATGTACGTGGGACAGATTTGTGTTCATTCCATATGTAAACGTTATATGATCCTTTTGTAGCCAGACCATTAGATTCTTATATTTATAGCATAGCCTCAGTCTGTGAGCACTACTAGGACTCAACAAAAATAGCCACTGGGACTGATATAGTGTTCTGTGTGATGTGGAATTCTTTCTTCTTTAATATCCAGTAATATGCCACCACTGCTTCATTTCTCATTGCTTAGGTGACCTGTGATTGGCACTCTGGCAGATCTCAAAGCAGGATCTAATTAATTCAGAAGCCAGTGCCACAGGGGTAACAAAGCCAGGCCTTGCTCTTGAGCCCACGTTTTCTAGAGCCAGTTTATATCTTTCTAGCTGATGACTTCATGATGTAGGCATGCACAGGTTAGGAATCCTGAAGAAACCGAATTATATTTTCAAAAGTTTAATGAAATTTCATATCTCAACTGATCTTATTTAAAATGCACATCCACCTAATATGTAATAGCAAAGGTTTGAACAATATAGCTTATAACTGGCTGTTGCTCAATAGGTTTCAGGCTGGGTTCACACTAGTGCGATTTCTAATGTGGGTTCTCTCCGCATGACAAGAGATTGTGACCGGCTCTCTATGGAGCCAGTTCACATATCTCCGATGCAGCTGCGGAGTGTCTTGCAGAGGGGTCCTGTGCGTCTTTGGCTCCAGTTCAGGGCCGAATTCAGGCAAAAATTCGGCCCTGATTCAACCCTGAAACGGAGAACAGGGACACGCCGGACCCCCTGCTGCAAGCCGCATTCGGCAGCAGTGTGATAACCCAGCTTTAAACTGGAGAACAGCAAACAGTTTCTGAAAAATAAAAGTGCCTTTGCCAAGATTCCAGCTGCAAAAGGGCTGTAATCTGGCTACTAAAAGATGGGCTAAAGCCTTTTCATCTTAATTTGGTTAAATTATACATTCAATGCCTATATGTTATCTGTGCCATGACTATAACCACTTAAGCCCCATACACACGCTCGGACAATCCGCGGACCAGGTCGGTCGGACTTTGTCCGACGTACTTTGTCCGATGTTGGCGTTGCGTACACACGGTCGGACTACGTTGTCGGAATATCCGGTCCGGAAGAACGTCGTGACGTAAGTCGTCCACGAGATTACAAAAGGGGAAGTTCAGCACCACGTCAGGCACCCGTTGGGCTCCTTCTGCTGATCCCGTGTTTATCGAGAGTTAGTGGAAGTTTGGTGACTTAAGATTCGCGCTTCTCAGTTTTCTGACTCAGATCGTTACTGCTCTTCAGTTTGTGCTTGTCGTGCGTATCTGTTTATTAGTGCGTGTAGTCAGTTCGCATTTGTTGGTCATTGCGGCCTATATCTTGATATAGGACGCTTTGATTTGCACTGCTTATTGTCTGCTCGTTGCTGGTATTCACTTCGTTCTTTCAGGCCTTGCTGTTTATCGGTGCTTTCTGTTTGTCCGTTCTGACCAGCCGACCTTTTGTGACCTTCTGAGCGATGTTTCCCGTGCGTACTCGTCGCCGAGTTCGTGCTGTACGCGGAATTGGTGTCGGGCTTTTAGCTTTGACCCAAGACCCGTCCATGAACAGAGTGATGAGGAGTATGTGGACCAAGAATTGGTTGCTTCAGCGTGACCAGTTCTCGCACATGCCTTTGCTTCGTGAGATCCGGGAGAATAATCCTGATGATTTCAGGAACTTTCTCAGGATGACGGACCCCGATTTTCACCGTCTTTTGGCTTTGCTGACCCCCTTTATCAGCCGGCAGGATACCTGCATGAGACAAGCCATTACTCCGGAGCAGAGGCTTGTTGCCACGTTGAGGTACTTGGCGACAGGGAGAAGTCTTCAGGATTTGAAGTTCTCTTCAGGTATCTCTCCCCAGGCCCTGGGAATCATGATTCCAGAGACCTGTTCTGCCATCATTCAGGTCCTGCAGGAGGACTATATTAAGGTAACATTTCTACTTTACTATTCCCTTCTATGTATGCTCTGTTTGCTAATGACTTGTATTTTTGACCTCCTTCCCTAATTACCATGATTGCAATATGTTCTAATATGCTGTGCCCCTTTCTCCTTCATGCATTTTTCCCTTCACTTACCTCACCAGCATGCTCTTCTGCCCCAATAGACACCTATGGCCTACTCACTTAAGCAATGTCTTTTGTCTGCTGCATAGTATTGTTTGCCCCAAAACACCCCCTAAAATATGCACAAATGTTTGCTGTGTGGTTTACTTCATGTAGAGCCCCCTTTTTTTGTTCTTTTGGTGGGGGGGGGGGCAAACTCATTAGGAACCCCCTCCCCCAACTGCTCTGTCAGATGGTACCAATCCTTTATCTGCTGGCTTTCCCAAGGTCAATACACACTATATACCTACCTCTTTATAGTGCGCATCTTTAGGGATGAATTCAGCAAAGCATGTAGTGCAAGGGGCTGCCTCCATACATTCCATTTCCTAATTTTTTGTCTTCTTTCCCTCCTATTAGCTTGCTTGGTAATTTAATAATGTCACACTGTGCCTGCCTTTTTTGAGGGGGGGGGGGGGAAATGTTATTTGATCTTTCCTGTGGCCTGCCAATAGTGTTAAGTACAGAGGGTCTGGCCAAACTAGGCCACATTATTGAGCCATTTGCCAATCAATGAAGTGCAGAGGGTTACCTGTCCACCACCCCCCCCCCAAAACCATAGTTATTGCCAATGTCCCATCAGAAGTGGGGGGATTGATGGGGGGGTGAGTAATCTGTGAAGGGGAGCCTCTACTTTTCTGTGTAAATACTTTCCAGCCTCCAATTTTATACAATGCTCTTGTTCCAAGATGTTGATTGTCTAATCTGCTTGCAATGTTTAGGTGCAAAGTGACTCATTTTTTTTTCTTGTTTCACTCCACAGTTCCCTTCCACGCCACAGGAATGGCAGACTGTGGCCTCCCACTTTGCCAGCCGTTGGGACTTTCCTAACTGCGGAGGGGCAATTGATGGGAAACACGTCCGCATCGTCCCACCGCCCAACTCGGGGTCCTACTATTATAATTATAAAGGGTTTAATAGTGTAGTGATGTTGGCGGTGGTGTCGGCAACATACGAGTTTATGTATGTGGACGTGGGGATGAACGGCCGGATATCGGATGGTGGGGCCATTACGCACACGGAGTTCTACTGGCGTCTCCAAAGTGGCAGTCTGTGCTTGCCACCTCCAGAGGAGAATGCCGAAGGACTCCCCTTCGTCTTTGTCGCAGATGAAGCGTTTGCGCTGACTCCCCATGTGATGAGGCCGTTCCCGATGAGGACCCTCACCCCGGACCAGAGGGTCTTCAACTACAGGCTGTCCAGAGCCAGAAGAGTGGTGGAGAACGCTTTTGGCATCCTGGCCAGCCGCTTCCGCCTGTTCCTGACGGCATTTAACTTGGCGGAATACAAACTGAACCACATAGTTCTTGCCTGTTGCATATTGCACAACTTCCTCAAAAGACATAACAGGAACTATGTGGTGCCCGTTGGCCCAGATGTGGAGGGCCCTCCAAATGCGGACCTCACAGCCCTTCGAGTGGCACGTCCAGGCTTGCCCCCTCTCAATGCCCGCGTGGTCCGGGACCAATATATGGAATACTTTGTGGGTAGGGGGGCCATTGCTCTGCCTGACGATGTGTGAGAGGCATTTTTTAATAAATCTGATATTTTAACCAACCTCTGATTTCTTGTCATTTCAGTCTTCTTTTTAGCTTATTTTACTTTGTCATTTTTTCCCTTTGCCTTCGACAGTGGTAATGCACTTTCTGGGCAAAAGGAGGTAACAGTCTCTTCTTCCCAAAAAGATTATTCTCATGTGTGTTTGCTACCTAATCTTTGGTCTAGAGAAGGTTTCTCCTGCATAACTGACACCCAAAATACTCCTTTTCAGCACCAGGTCTGACAAGTGTGTATTCTCCAAAATGCTGTGCTCCGTGTTTTCGTACAAAGCACTGTGGGTGTCATTTACATAAGTCAAATCCGCTATGCTCTACAAGTGCATTGAAAAAGTTCCCTGGGAAAGGAAATTGCAGTGCAAAGTGGATTTGCCTTAGTAAATAACACCCATTGCCCCCCATATCCTTTACATTTTACATACATAATGCATTGTTTTATTTAAATAAGGAAGCCACACATTTGGAAAAATAAAAAAGTTTACTTGGAAAACATTCACAAGTGCGTTTACAATCTTCACGCCAAAACTGACAACATCTTGGTTATTTACAACATTATTTACAAAGATTACGCAATTTGTAAAACCAGGCATGGAGCTAAGCAGAACCTATGAAGTAGGAAAGTTCAACTTTGTAAAGTGAAGACAAGATCAGACATGACTATATGTTCAAAGTGTGTTTGATCTTGCCTTCATCACATGGGGGGTCACCCCCGAAAAGTGGAAATTTGGAACATGCACACAATTTGGTTATGAAAATGGTCATTAGATGGTAAAACACATGCCTAGAAGCTTCAAAAGTGCCATTTTTCCATCATGGGGATGAATGGACGTTTTTTTGGGGTGGAACCCCTTCACCACAACCACATTAGTAGTTCGTAAAGTGTTTGCACCCCCAAAAAAACGTTGCCATTCACCCACCAAGATGGGAGCTAGCACATGTGGACACAATGTGTGCATGTTCCAAATTTCAGACAGTTTTTAAGTTGCAAATGTGTCAGAAGCTGGCACAAATGTGTGTAAATTACTTGTTGCTTTTTCATATTTTTCCTAAAACATCAATGATGTTCTTCAATTTTTGTTGAACATCATTGATGTTTTGCTTTAGGTAATCTAGATCTCTATTGCAGACCATTATCTCTCCGATGAGTACGTGGGCACTCTCTGTGGTAAAGTGCGATTTTTCTTCCACAACATCCACGTCACCTAAAAACCACAAACAAACAAAAATGGGGTGTTGGAAATGAGGCAGCCATACATGGATTAGCTTACCAGTAGCTGTGTTCTCCCACACTCACCTGTTGTGGTGACAATTTCTCCAAGTTTGATGATCTCTCCTTCCTCCTCCTCCTCCTCCTCCTCCTCTGCTTCTGCTCTTTCCCCTTTTTTTGGTAGGTGTTGGTTTGGGGGTTTCCTCCGACGGCCCAAGTTTTCGCTCCCCTATAAGAATGTCCAAAAGGAAGATTTAGCAACACAAGCTATTGAGGGCAGAAATAGGAAATGACAAACATTGCTTGAAAGTGACGGACACTATTTTAGTTTGGCCAGTTACAAATGTCAACTACATGAATGAAGTCACTTTGTAAAGGTGCTAAACTGACTAGCTTTTTGGTAGAAGTTTGTGTGATGGAGACCCCCCTCTAGTATCCACTGGAGCACATGTGTGGAAAAGCATAATAAAAAGGGGGTTTGGGTGTCCCAGCACTAGTGCTCTAGAGTCCAGATGGGTAAACAGCTACTGAGTGACCTCTCCTTTACATTGAATAAATTGGCTTTACATTCTTGATGACATTTCTAGTGAGAACAAACTTCCTTTCCCCAAAAAAACACCAAACATCGTATTATAAGTGGCCGAACGATCGAGGTTGCGTACGATCGAATGCACACACACACGACCATGACAGTGGCAGAAAGATCGAGGCTGAGTACGATCGAATGCACAGACGAACCTGAAAGTGGCCATTTTGGAATGTACAACTTGGTAAAAATCAAAACACAATGGAGCAGTATGCAAGCAAGAAATCAAACACAAAACACAACTACTTACTTTTTTGAAGAATTCTCTTGATCTTTCTGTACTGATCCGCCTCCCTCAGTTTCAGGTCTGACCAGCGTTTCCTGAGTTGCTCCTTGGATCGTTGTACCCCAAAATTATTGTACAGCCTTCTCACAACTTTAGACATGATCTTGGCCTTGCGGACATTGGGGTTGAGGTAAGGCCCATACTTCCCATCATAGTCGCTCCTCTTTAATATGTCCACCATCTCCAACATTTCTCCAAATGACATATTGGAGGCCTTGAATTTCAGGGATCGGGACGTTTCTGCCTCCGGACTTTCCTCGTCCTCCTCCTCGTTGGTGGGATATTTGTGGCGCACCTGCTGTTTCCCCGCCATGTGCTCTCCCCACTACGCCGTAAAGAGAAGGGGTGGGGAATAGACGAGAAAGATCGTCAGGGGCGGGCGGAGTTTGAAGCATGCGCAGTGTATATAAAACGTCACACGCCTGTGTCGTAGCCACGATCTGGAGACGAGGGGAGAGAAAACTCACACGAGACGATCGCTACAAACGAAGGTACAATTTAACGTTGGTACATAACTAGCCTAGACTGATTTGAACTTGAGGCTTCTTTATGGAGAAGATTAGGAGAGTTTAGCCTGACATAATTTTGAGGGTTTTGTGTGTTGTTGTGTCTTGCAGAGATTGATATGAAGGGATTCAACGACATGAGTTTTCTCCCCCTCTTCATTGCCAAATACAGGGATTTTCCCATATTGTGGCAGGGTATACACCCACATTACACCAACAAACCAAAGAGGCACGCAGCCCTGGAGGAACTTGTGGAATTTGTCAAGCCAAGGTTCCCACGGCAACTGTTGATGATATTAGAAAGAAAATTGGCAGCCTGAGGAGTGCGTATATCAGGGAGAGGAAGAAGGTCGTGAAGTCTGAGGAAACTGCAACTTCAGCAGATGAGGTCTATGTCCCCAAGCTCTGGTACTATCAGAGTCTAGGTGTTGGTTTGGGGGTTTCTGTGCTCCCCTATGACAGTTTCTGAAAAAGAGGGGGAAAAGCTAGGGGGTTTTGGGTTGTCCCAGCACTAGTGCGGTCCAGATGGGTAAACCTAAAAGTGCCTTTGCCAAGATTCCAGCTGCAAAAGGGCTGTACGAGGAAAGATCGTCAGGGAGCGGGCGGAGTTTGAAGCGATGCGCAAGTGTATATAAAACGTCACACGCCTGTGTCGTAGCCACGATCTGGGAGACGAGGGGAGAGAAAAACTCACACGAGACGATCGCTACAAAACGAAGGTACAATTTAACGTTGGTACATCTGGCTACTAAAAGATGGGCTAAAGCCTTTTCATCTTGAGAATTGTATGGTTTTGTATTTGTAAACATTTTGCATCTTAATTTGGTTAAATTATACATTCAATGCCTATATGTTATCTGTGCCATGACTATAACCACTAAGACAGCCATTCTTTTTTTTTTTCAGAGGTCAGAAATGTATTTCCTGTATTAAAAAACATGAAAACTGCTTGCATATACCGCAATTGGCAAAAAATTGCCTCCACCTACTGAAATCCAGCATCTACCTTTGTCTATTGCTTGATATGTCTTTAAAGCGGAGCTCCACCCTTAAGTGGAACTTCCTCTCATCGGATTCCTCCGAAGATGCCCTGTTGTCTTGGGAAACACAATTCCCAGGACACAACGGGGACCAATAAAGAAGCGCAGCGCGACTCGTGCATGCGCAGTAGGGAGCTGGGCAGTGAAGCCGCAAGCTACGCCTCCTGATTCCCTGACAGAGGAAGGCGGCGGGGCAGCCGAGAGATGAGCGATCGCTCGTCATCTTCTGCCGACATCCCTGGAACAGGTAAGTGTCTATTTATTAACAGTCAGCAGCTGCAGTATTTGTAGCTGCTGACTTTTAAAAAAAAAAAAATTCAGGTGGACCTCCTCTTCAAGCAGGCAGCTGGTTATGGGCAATGTAAGTTTGTTTTCTTGTGTGCTTTTGCTCATAGAATGGTGAGGTTTATCAGCAAGGCCTTCAAGATCCAATAATAATGCTTTTTACTATTTTTACCTCACGTCTATCTGTGAAAATATGGTGGTATTAAACCCAAAAGCAAAACATTTTAATTTTAAATTGCAGATTACCAATTCTTGCATGTGGTGGCTGCACATTTTTTTCTGCTTTTTTCCTTTTATTTTCACCTGGTGATCCAGCTAGTAAGTCTGTTATTTTTAAACTTACTTTAACAGACCAAGCTGTTCAGATAAAGTGGCAGTTATAAGTTTGAGACAACCCATTTGCCACTGACAAGGGAGCTTGCCATAGTCTGTTATTATTCACTTATGTAAAACCTTTTTCCTGGCCTACCTCATGCCAGCATATATTGTGCTAACTCCACCCCTAAACTCACAGTCTCACTTTTTCCTAGTACGATAAAAAGAACGCCATCCTTCTACTAGAATCATTCTCCTTGTTTTGGTCCTTGCTCAAAGCCACCTGTATTTGTATTAGAGTTATGCGTGAAGGCCTTCACAACGGTTTACTTGACAGAGAAACAGAATCCATTGGCAGACCAGTATATCAGGGTGTTTCCACATCGACAATGAATGGTCGCTCAACAAAAGATATCTGAAACGTATCTGTATGCAGCGAGGAGCATCAACAATCGATCTCATGGCGAGTTAAATGCTCAACTCCCTATGTTTGCAGTAAGATACAGATTCCAGGAAGAGGTAGCCCAAGATGCGTTTACAATCTTGGTTCCGATCTCGACTTTATCATCTACTGGCATCATATGGGCAGAAGTTCCTATAATTGAATGGTTTATGCAAGCAGCTTTCCATATACAACCTCCTAGGAGAGGTTTGCTTCCATCTCAGAACTCTCACACAACAGCCATTTAGTCCAGTGAAAAGCTGTTCTTTATTTCTACTGCTGAAAGTCATATTTCTTACACCCATTACTTCGGCCAGAAGGGTTTTAGAGATTGCTGCATAGTCATACAAAGAACCTTTTTGTATTCTTGTTCCAGACTAAGTAATTTTGATGTTCTCTATTTCGTTCTAAAGTAATCTAGGGATTTCATGATAATTAGGAAACAGTTCTTCCAAGTTTTCTGCAGAAATTGTTACCTTCACAACAAGAAGACTTCAGTTCTTTAGACATGGTGAAACTACTATCAATCTATATGGACAGTTTTTTGTTTTGCCCACGGAAAGGCGACACCGCTTCTTCTAGAGTGATATCTTTGTGGATTTTGAATGTAATTCCAGTGGCTTATGTGAATCGGAGCTTAACTCCACCGGCTGAAGTGCAAGCTCATTCTACTGGAGGGGTGACAACATCTTGGGCAGCCTGTGTCAAGGTGTCCGAAGATGACATGTTCTACTTTTGTACACCACTACAGGTTAGATATGGTATTGACAAGCGTGGCACACATTGGCTCTTCAATAGTCTAAGTAGCTTTGCATGGTAAATAAACATCAGGGCAGTGCATCTTGGCTGTGTTTTCTATTCCTGAGTATGACTTTGTTTTTCCCCTCACAGGTGATTAGCTAGTTATTTCCCTGTGTATGCTGACATGTACAGTATGTGTAGGCTATGAATATGGTAAAGTGTTACCCTATACTTAATATACTTTTAGTTTCCTGGCCTATCCTCATGACAGCATAGCTTGCCCTCCCTAGTGGCCTGTTGCATGCTAATTAAAGAACAATTCTAGTGGGAGGATGGTGCTGTTTTATTACACTAGGAAAAGGTGGTCCTGTGGATTCAGGGGTGGATTTAGCCCAATGTATGCTGACATTAGGATAAGCCAAGAATGAAAAATTAGTTTAAGTATAGAGTAACAATTTTCCGTAGTCCCAAAAGGAAAAAACTGTTTGCTGCCACTGCTTATAAGGTAATGGCCAGTGTTCAGCTTCAATTTGTTAGTGAAGCCCATCTAACTATACTAGTTTTACACTACCCTCTCCCCAGACTGACGATTCTTCTGTTCAAAGGTGTCCGCTTTACTATTTCATCCAGAATGCATACACCTTAACCGATTGGTGCCCGTGCTATAGCCAAAAGACAGCTACAGAATGGGCTTAAAATGCCAGGAGGGTGTACATACATCCTCCCATTCTCGCGCCACGCTCTGTGATTGCAGGGTAAAGGGCCAGTCACAGCGGGCTATTTACCGTGGGATCAGCTGATCACGGAAGTAAACAGAAGACGGTTTCCGGATTTTTTCTTTCTTCGCACTGTTAGCGTGAAGAAAAGAAGCAAGCTATTACTGGCTTCTGTTAGAGTGACATCACTCCCCTTAGTGATCAACAGTGCTGCAAATCAGTGTCACCCAGTGCCACCTCATCAGTTCCCATCAGTGAAGGAGAAAAATTATCTGTCTGCAAAATTTTATAACAAAATATGAACTTTGCTTTGTTTTTTTTCAAAATTTTCGGTCTTTTTTTTGTTTATTTAGCAAAAAATAAAAAAGCCAGTGGTGATTAATTATTACCAAAAGAAAGCTCTATTTGTGTGAAAAAAAATTATAAAAATGTAATTTGAGTACAGTGTTGCATGACCGCGTAATTGTCATTCAAAGTGTGAGCTTTGAATATTGAGCACTGAAAGCTGAATATTGGCATGGGCAGGAAGGGGATATAAGTGCCCAGTAAGCAAGTGGTTAAGACATGAAGTGTTTTACTGGCTGTATCACCAGGTGAAACAACGGGGGAAAAAAAGCCTAAAAAAAAAAAAAGGATGCAGCCACCACATCTAAGGATGGGTAGGCTGCAATAAATTACATTTTTGTTTTTGGGTTTGAAGTTCTCCACAGGAAAAAAAATTGCAGAATAAAAAGAAAAGGGAAAACCACAGGCCCCAGCAGAGAACTATTCTCATTCCTGAAACAGTAGGCAGAAATAACTGGCTTGCCTATAGCAGAGAGGGGGTTTATACCAGTTAGGATTGCCCACAGGCGGTGCTGTGTTCTTTTTTTTGCCTAGTGTCCTACTCCTATAGGTGGGCACTATAAACTCTATGATTATAAATAGAAAATCATATCCGTCAATTAACAAGAGAAATACTTTTGTTTTTGAGTTCAATACTGCATTAAAGTTACCCTGTGATTAGAATTACTAGCTTGATCTAAATCCACCCAATATACACTCACCGGCCATTTTATTCGGTACACCTGCTCAATTGCTTGGTAATACAAATTGCTAATTGGCCAATCACATGGCAGCAACTCAATGCATACAGTGCCTTGAAAAAGTATTCCTACCCCTTGAAATTTTCCACATTTTGTTACCATCAAAAACGTAACTGTATTTTATTGGGATTGTATGTGATAGACCAACACAAAGTGGCACATAATTGTGAAGTGGAAGGAAAATGATAAATGGTTTTCAAAATGTTTTACAAATATGTGAAAAGTGTAGCATGCATTTGTATTCAGCCCCCTAATACTTTGTAGAACCACCTTTCGCTGCAATTACAGCTGCAAGTCTTTTTGGGGATGTCTCTACAAGCTTTGCACATCTAGAGAGTGACATTTTTGCCCATTCTTCTTTGCAAAATAGCTCAAGCTCTGTCAGATTGGATGGAAAGCATCTGTGAACAGCAATTTTCAAGTCTTGCCACAGAATCTCAATTGGATTTAGGTCTGGACTTTGGTCCATTCTAACACATGAATATGCTTTGATCTAAACCATTCCATTGTAGCTCTGGCTGTATGTTTAGGGTCGTTGTCCTGCTGGAAGGTGAACCTCTGCCCCAGTTTCAAGTCTTTTGCAGACTCTAAAGCCCCATACACACGGTCGGATTTTCCGATGGATTCTGTCCTATCAGACAATGTTGTCGGAAATTCCGACCATGTGTAGGCACCATCGGACAGTTTCCGACGGACAAAGTCCTATCTCCTGCTGGATAGATTTTTTGACAACAAAGTCCGATCACACCAAATCCGATCGTGTGTAGCGAATTCCGACGGACAAAGTGCTACGCATGCTCAGATCACATTACAAGACCAAAGCTATTGGCTACTAGCCTCTACGTAGTCCCGTCGTAGGCAACAAACGTCACCACGTTCAGAATGATCGGATTTTCCGACAACTTTGTCCGACCGTGTGTACGCAAAACCAACATCGGACAAAGTACGACGGACATGATCCGACGGACCTGGTCCTCGGATAATCCGAGCGTGTGTATGGGGCTTAACAGGTTTTCTTCTAAGATTGCCCAGTATTTGGCTCCATCCATCTTCCGATCAACTCTGACCAGCTTCCCTGTCCCTGCTGAAGAAAAGCATCCCCACAACATGATGCTGCCACCATCATGTTTCACAGTGGGGATGGTGTGCTCAGGGTGATGTGCAGTCTCAATTTTCTGCCACACACAGCGTTTTGCTTTTAGGCCAAAAAGTTTATTTTGGTCTCATCTGACCAGAGCATCTTCTTCCACATGTTTGCTGTGTCCCCCACATGGCTTCTCGCAAACTGCAAACAGGATTTTTTATGGTTTTCTTTCAACAATGACTTTCTACTTGCCACTCTTCCATAAAAGCCAGATTTGTGGAGTGCATGACTAATAGTTGTCCTGTGGACAGATTCTCCCACCTAAACTGTGGATCTCTGCAGCTCCTCCAGAGTTACCATGGGCCTCTTGGCTCCTTCTCTGATTAATGCTCTCCTTGCCCGGCCTATCAGTTTAGTTGGACGGCTATGTCTTGGTAGGTTTGCAGTTATGCCATACTCTTTCCATGTTTGGATGATTGATTGAACAGTGCTCCGTGAGATGTTCAAAGCTTGGAATATTTTTTTATAACTTAACCCTGCTTTAAACTTCTCCACAACTTTATCTCTGACCTAAGAAAAATATGTACCAATAATAGCGCCCTATGGGGATGAGAACATATAGCAAACAGCTGCTCCTTTAAAAGTTAACAAATCACTAAACTGTGTAAAATATTGAAATAAAGGATTTGGCGCTATACATGTTCATAAAAAACTTTGCACCAAGAATAAATATACAGTGCATCAAACCTAAATGTGCACACTAATGAAATAA
This sequence comes from Lithobates sylvaticus, assembly GCA_028564925.1. Lineage (NCBI taxonomy): Eukaryota > Metazoa > Chordata > Amphibia > Anura > Ranidae > Lithobates > Lithobates sylvaticus. The sequence goes on from CM053026.1 coordinate 169,500,671, forward strand.
ATTGTCCTAATAGCAAGGAAAAAGTTCATAAGTGATAAATCCCAACACCACATCAAATTTCTCTGAGATAAAACTTCTAGTTCTTCCACCACAAGTGCTCAGTATGAAGATGGCCACTCACCAGAGATGTTTGACCCCTTTTTCCACCTGCACTGTGAATGTTTACATGGTGTGTTCAATAAAAACATTTTTAACATTTAATTCTTTGTGTGTTATTAGTTTAGGCAGACTGTGATTGTCTATTGTTGTGACTGAAGATGAAGATCAGATCACATTTTATGAGCAATTTGTGCAGAAATCCATATCATTCCAAAAGGGTTCACATACTTATTTTTGCAAGTATATATTGGAGATGTATTGTATCAATGGATTAGGAAGAATAAAGAAAATAGTATCAATGTACATAAACCCAATCATCAATCGTTCCACCTCTGACAGTATAAATACCCTGGGCCAGTTTTACTGTTAATAAAATAAAAATAAAAATTGCAAGTGTTTCTTCTTGTAGAAAGGTGCCTAATTAGTGCTGGTCAAGGAAGTGATTACAGCTGGATCTGGAAGGAGTGAGTCAGAGGAAAGATTATCTTTACAGCAAACAAAGCATATTACTGTAGCTGGACTGCATCCAGGAAAATCTTTAAAAGATATTTGAACCAGACAGAATGAAATCTATTACTTGTAGGGTCTAAAAAAAAAGTCAGCAGCTACAAAAAGTGTAGCTGCTGACTTGTAATAAACACACACTCACCTGTCTCACGGTCCAGCGATGCGGCCACCCGGAGCCTCGATCCTCCCCCCCTCCTCTCCTCGGCGCTGTCATAGCAACTGTGGGCACCCGACAGTGACAGCTTACGGCTTCACGGCTGGGCGTGCACAGTGCATGCGCGAGACGCGCTGCGCTCTGCTATTGGCCAGCCAATCTTCTGGGACCCAGAAGATCGCTGGCAGGGAGGGGCCACCTAGGGTGAGAGGAGGAGTCGCCTAGGCGTCCAGAAGGAGGAAGTCCCACTGAAAATAAGGTACACCCCCCCCACCCCCCAAAAAAAATGACATGCCAAATGTGACATGTCAGGGGGCGAGGAGTGCTTAAGGCAGAAGTTCCACTTTTGGGTGGCACTCCACTTTAAACCTGTCTAAGCCTCATTCTGTTACAATAGAATTATGTTCTTCAATGGCTTTCACTTGGTTACATTCTTAGACCTACCAGAACACTAAGAGCATTCATCAATAAAAATGTTACACACATCTGTTCAATTTGGAACACAGCCTGCAATGACCGCTCTTATTTGTAGAAAGCTGCAATGTTTGGCTGAAAAATTGGAATGGTCAAAATCTAGGTTTATTTAAAAAAAAAATATTTTTGTATGTATATAATAATTTGGCCAAAAAATATATTTATAAAATGTATACTATATTTAAAATATACACAGCCCCATTTATAAATGAAACCGCAAGTTCCTCAAGAATCGTTAACAATGCTTATGACTTATATCAGAAAGTGACTGCTTTCTCCATTGTAAAAAACAACTGAATGGCAAAGAGTAGAGAATAGTTGTTAGTGACCTCTGCTGTTACTTCACTTAGGAATATAGAAGTGCTTTTTCTACTCTTTATGAAAAGAACATAGAACCTATTATTGTATTCTACAGTGAAGCCCTTTTCAAAGTATAACTCCAACCAAAACTTATTTTTTTCTTTAAGTTCTTAATAGAATAGGAGAAAGGGTAGGCTGCTATATTTGGTTTTAATGCTGTCTTGATTCCTCATTTGAGAGATTTCTCTGCACTTTCTATCCCGGTGACAGTGTTTTTGTCTGGAAAGAAAATATACAACAAGGCCACAAGCAACAATAAAAAAACTGATGGTGATTCTGTCTTTCCACTGCTCTACTAAAAGAGTGTTTTGATTGCTTCCTGTGTTCCCTTTTTCCTTTAATTCCTGTCCTGGTGATAAAATTGTCCCCTGGAAAAGAAGTGATAGGAAACACAGAGAGCAATAAAAGCTAAGAAAGTTTCTAGCCTGTACCACTCTATCCAAAATTAGAAAAAAAAAAAGTTTTGGCTGGAGATAGGCTTTAACAATGTTAAACAGAGCCTTCTCCAACCTAAAAATTGCACGTAAAAGCACAGAAAAGTACAGTAAAACCTTGGATTGCGAGCATAATTTGTTCCGGAAACATGCTTGTAATCCAAAGCCCTCGTATATGGAAGCAAATTTCCCCATAAGAAATAATGGAAACTCAGGTAATTCATTCCACAACCATTTGGTCCTTAAGTTTATAGTCAATAGCGGTGCGGAAGGATGGTCTATGTGGACAGCTTTACCCCGGATGCCTGCTTACATAGATGTGCCTGTTTTATTCATCAACCATGTAAGTTGCTAAATGTTGTACCTTCATTAAAAGTAACTATATTGCTACACTTAGAGGCAGCTCTCTTCTCTTTTTTTCACTCAGTTGTGACGTGATGTGACGGTACTTGTATATCAATACATCGCTCCTTTGTCAAGTCAAAATTTAGCTTATCTTGCAAAACACTCTCAATCCAAGGTTTTACTGTACTGTAAAATGCTTATCTTATTCTTTCCCAAAAACAATGTTTTATTCCCTTTTAGTTTTCTCTTGAACTTGCTAGCAAATTTGACCTTTGCAGGAATTGTCAATTCCCTAGGATAGCCCTCTCCTCCTCTGCCCATGCTGGGTTATCTCCGTCACCACTTCCATCATCTCCTTACATAACCTGTAATGTAGCTGCTAGAGGCTCATACACACTAAGAAAATCGGGCAAACATTTTCATCCAAATAATTTTTGTACGATTTACAAATTTTCGTTCATCGGTTCCAATTTGCTGTGAAACAACGAGAAAAATCGGACGCTCATTTGTCCAATTTTTCTTATAGTGTGTACCCCACTTAAGGGTACCGTATATACTCGAGTATAAGCTGAGTTTTTCAGCACATTTTTTTGTGCTGAAAATGTCCCCCTCGGCTTATACTCGAGTCAAGCATTTTTCTGCTGCAGAAAATAACATTTTCCAAACCAAATTTGGGGCCCCGTATCTCGGGGCCACTTGGTGCCAGGAACCCTCAAAAAATTGCAAACCCAGTGGAACTAGCATATCCAAAGCTGGGGTTCCTAGCACCAAGTGGCCCCAAGATACAGGGGCCCCAAAGTCGGTTCGGAAAATGTCATTCTCTGCTGCAGAAAAGTGCTGAACATTTTCCGAACCGACTTTGGGGCACGGTATCTCGGGGCCACTTAGTGCTAGGAACCGCATTGGATATGTTGTAGTGCTAATTCCACTGGGTTTGCACACCAAATTTGGGGTTCCTAGTACTAATTGGCCTGAGATACGGGGCCCCAAAGTCTGTCAACTGTGTCCATCTGCAGCAATGTCATTTCGGGACCCTTTGGGTTCAGAAACCCCACATTTTGGCTGCAGTTAGGGGGCATCTAGGAACCCTTAACTACCGAGTTTGAAGTTCGGGGGACCTATGGTTGCAAATGGGCACAGTGAGGCATGCAAATGGGCATTGTTGACCGTCTTTTCCACTTACAGTAGTTGCGTATTTCTCACCCTAGGCTTATACACGAGTCAATACGTTTTCACATTTTTTTGTGGTAAAATTAGGTGCCTCAGCTTATATTCGGGTCGGCTTATACTTGAGTATATACGGTATGTCACTTTTAGAAACTGCTCTTAGGCTGATGACATCATATTCAAATGTGTGATGTCCAGCAGCCTGGGTGTCATTAAAAGGAAGGCTTCTACAGGTAAAAAGGCTCCAAAAATACTAAAACTGCACATACAGTATCTCACAAAAGTGAGTACACCCCTCATATTTTTGTAAATATTTTATTATATCTTTTCATGTGACAACACTGAAGAAATTACACTTTGCTACAATGTAAAATAGTGAGTGTAGAGCTTGTATAACAGTGTACATTTGCTGTCCCCTTAAAATAACTCAACACACAGCCATCAATGTCTAAACTGCTAGCAACAAAAGTGAGTACACCCCTAAGTGAAAATGTCCAATTTGGGCCCAATTAGCCAGATACTGTACGGATACTGAGATATTGTACATCATATGAGAAGATTGTTGAAATGAAAGGTGACAGTGTCTCTTTAGTAATACTACATACACTCTTTTATTTATTTGTTTATTTCTGGAGATCTATTAAAGAAAGAAATGTTTGCCTGACATATATTATTGGTTCATTGTATAGGAATCTGGAAAAAAGTATATTCCAAGCTTCAGTTTTTTTAATCAATAAACTTGTGTCTGATATCAAACTAAATATGTAACTATGTTATGTTAAAATTACCATTGGTGGTGCTTGGGGTGGGATTTGTGTAACACTGCATTACAACAACCATGCCATAGTCCGAAGTCACCTACCACCTGCACATAACTTTGTGTAAGAGAAAGTGGCATATTGGAACATACAGTTTTTCTAAGAACCACATCTTTGTAAACTCACTCTAGTGATACAGTAAATAAATACACTTGGTATTGTGTTCTATTGCTGCACATCAGCAGGTCTGGGCAGCAGCTGCCATGTGGAAAGAAGTACATGTAATTGGTTTTCCTGAAAGGCATACGCTTATAAATAGTCTATGTGACATTGTTAGTATGGTAATAAAAAGTCTATACTTACGGAGAAATTGTACAGCTGGAAGTGTATACATGTTGTCCAGTATATCGTACATCACAACGAACAATATTGTTGGAATAATCAGATTCTGGTACCAAGTAGCTTGGATTCACACTGACCTGAAAAACAGGTTTGTATAGGTGATCACATACTGAAATTGCATTCAATGTCATGTGTAATCTGTCAAGTTTATTTGAATTACCTTTAAAATATAGTTTCCAGGCTTCACATCTGTGATGTCAATCCACTGGCAATCAATATCTGCATTATAAGTGTCATAACAACCAGGACTCAGTCCCTAAAAAAGAAGGAAAACATATCCCAATGACGGTTTACATTTTGAAAATTACATTGTGTAAAAAAAAAAAAAGATAGATGTATAGTGATAATTAATACAATGTAGAAAGACTGCTTTTACCATTGTCTCTCAAAGGCGGATCCTGTCCCTCTATAATCAACCAATCTCCCCTTTAGGGAGGTTTAATTAATAATTTTTTATACTGTATATTTTATATATATTTCCTTTTGGTATCTCACCACAAGATGGAGTCTAATATCCCGGTATGTTGATGGTGACCTAGCAATAGTGATTTTCCTATCAGTCCCAATTATTATTTTTAGAATTGTTTGTGTGCCAATTTATTTTGGTACCCAATCATGTTTTTAGATTAATGATACCCAATATACATATCCCACATCATATTGGCATTGCTGATACTGGTATTGGGGATATTTTTACTGTTTAGTTTTTACCATACCCGCCATTGAGAGTCACATCAGGGCGGGATTGTATGTTGTCTATAAAGTTGCGATGAGTCAGTGCGTCGCCCGTTCCCCAGAAGACGTCATTGGACGAAACGACGTAGGGAGGCTGACGCGCTGACGTCATCGCGTTCCGCGTTTGAGCGGGTGTACGATTTGCCGGCCGGCACATGTTTTTATCTTCTATTCCTGCCCATTTATTTTCGCTTTGATGTAAGTAGGAGTGTTTTGTGTTTGAATAAATAATTTTTACTCTGATATCACACTATGGGAGCATCCCTCTCTTCTCTACATGTTCGTATTGGCCATTAAAGAGATTGTGGGTTCAGTGTCACTGGAGAGTGTCCTTGGTACAATCGGTCCCAAGGAGGATTGCTAGCGTGGTTTCCGTCCCTGGTTAACACTGTGAAGGAGGCCACATTTGAGGTCCATCTGGCTGGGATTCATCCTGACATCTACTTATGGGCTTATTTGAGCTTGCCCTCTGGTAAGCACATTCAACTTATGGTGGTGGATCACGACAGTCACTGTTTTTTGGATTTTCACCTTTATCACCTCTGGATTCATGTTTTTACATTGGACTTCTGTTTTGTTTACCTATTAGACCATATCACTTTAATTGCTTTAGGTCTCCATTCACCCACTCACTGGACTTTCATTGCCATTATTTGGACTACATTACATGATATTGCTTTAGGCTTGTATCACTATTTATTTGCACCATTTAGTTTATTTTTAATTTAGGTATCAGCGCGGCTTTTTGTATCATTCTGTTTATTTATTGTGCATATCTCACAATTTTTCAGCTGCCGCTTTAGGGTTTATGGTTTATTATCATTTCTAATTTTCACTCATATTTATATGTTGATGTCACCTATTTGATTATTATTAGTGATTATTATGCTTTAAGGTAGGGATCAGCGCGGTGTCTCACTTCCTTTTTTTCACTTGTTTTTGATATACCTACACTGCTGCTAGAGTTCGAGACTCACTCAGGAAGTAATTTTCCATTAGATTTGTTTGTTTATTATTTGGGTAACGGTTATTATTCACCTTTACTGTTGTTCATTATAATATTCATTTTTCACATCATAACTCCATATGGATGTGTTTGACTATAGGGCCACCAGAGTGGTCAATGTTGAGGGTGTATTTGAGAGATACAAAGATGAAGAGGGTGACCTAAGTGGTCTCTTCATGCGGTTAAAAAACCTTACAATATCTGAGATGCATACCCAATGGGACATCGCTTATCTAGAAACCTATGTTAGGAATAACATGGTACCTAGAAGTCTCAGATGGGAGATCAACAATATCTAATGTGCTTTGGCACCAGCTGTAAAGGTCTTTAAAGATCTGGTACTGTCTGAACTAGAACAAATACCCATTAAAAGGGTAAAAACCGATAGGGATATTGTCAATGGTCTTAACTCTTTATGCCAAAACAAGGAGTTAATTATACGACCTGCTGACAAGGGGGGTGGTATCATCATTTTAGATAAGAAGGACTACTTGGAGGAAATGTATAGAATTTTGGGAGATTCTGATACTTATACACCCCTCCGGTCTGACCCCAAATCCTTATATTTGTCTGAATTGAAGGCTTTGGTCCAGGTGGGGGTAGATGGTGGGATTCTTAATAAGAAAGAGGCTCTCTATTTGGTACCTAAGGCACCTCGCACTCCCACCATCTACTACTTACCCAAGATACACAAGCATCCCACCCGCCCCCCGGGACGCCCAATTGTCAGCGGTATTGACTCCGTGACGTCCCGGGTGGGCAGGTATATTGATTATTTTCTCCAACCGTTAGTCAAAAATATGCCCTCTTATGTTAAAGATTCCCGCTCTATCATTAATTTATTAGAGAATATTACTCCCCCCCCGGGCATATGGCTAGTGACAGCCGATGTCACTTCTCTCTACACCATAATACCACACAATCTGGGGTTGACCGCGGTAGAGTATTATCTTAGGAGGGAGTCTGGGCTTTTTGACGAGCAAATCTGTTTCATCCTACAGTTGCTCAAGTTTGCTGCTTCTCGCAGCTATTTTTGGTTTGGGGGACGCTTTTTCAGACAAGACAGGGGGGTCGCCATGGGGGCTAAATATGCCCCCAGTTTGGCGAACCTGTTTATGGCCCTATGGGAGGAGGATGTCGTCTATGCCCAACAATGTCCACAGGTTGTTCTGTGGGCTAGGTATATTGATGACATCCTCCTCCTATGGGATGGGAGCAGGGACGATTTGGATCTTTTTCTTACCGGTCTAAATGTCAATGAGAGGGGTATCATCCTCAACTATGAGGCTAGTCAAAGTACCATCTCCTTTTTGGACCTAAGAATAGGGGTTACAAATGGAGCATTCACCACTGCTACCCATTTTAAAGACACAGATAGGAACTCCTACATCCCCTTAGGGAGTTGCCACCATGAGGCATGGCTTAAGTCGGTGCCCAAAAGCCAGTTTTTGTGCCTGAGGAGGAATTGTTCCGATCCTGTAGAGTTTTTCAGTCAAGCCGAGATCCTCACCAAACGTTTTTTAGAGAAGGGGTACACACTACCCTCGTTAAGGGCAGTACTAGATGAGGTCTCTCTTAAGGATAGGGCTGATCTTTTAAAAGAAAAAGATAGGGGCGCTATTGAGGTTTCTAGGGTCCCCTTTATTACCACATTCTCCATCCAGCATAGAAATGTGGGTAAGATTATTAACAAACACTGGCATGTCCTTACCAGTGATCCAACACTCAATGGAGTTCTTCCATCCAAGCCACAAATTGTCTATAGGGGTGTTCCTTCCCTCAAATCTAGGATATCTCCTAATGTGTTAGACCCACCTGTGGTTAACACTTATAATTTTTTCAGTAACCTGACAGGATTTTATCAGTGTAGGCGGTGCAGGATTTGTTCACTCAGTGGGTGCACCCACAGACGGACTCACAGATTTAATTCTACCAGCACTGGAGCTGAGTTTGAGATCAAACCGTTTATCACCTGTGGTACTGAGGGGGTCGTTTACCTACTCCAATGCCCATGTGGGCTTCAGTATGTGGGGAGGACTAAGCGCCCCCTCAAGGTGAGATTAAACGAGCATGTCACCAACATTCTGGGTGGGTTTCCTAAACATCCAGTGTCTAGACATTATCTGGAAGCCCACAGTAAGGACCCCTCTAAAACAATTTTTCTGGGGATCGACAAATATGTGCCCCAATGGAGGGGTGGTTCACTTGTCCGGGGCATTTCTAGACTAGAAATGGCCTGGATATACAGGATTAAATGTTATACTCCGTTCGGATTAAATGTCGATATTGACGTTAATGCGTTTATAGACAATTCCTGAAGCCCTGCTGACCTTCTGATTTGTAACTCTATAGTTGGAGGTTTGATGACTTTTACAATAAGTCTTATCCACATATTTGGGGTCTTTCCACATTACTCCCATCTGCTGTATATATTGTGATGAAGTAGACTGGAAGGTGTTGTCTCTCAAAGGCGGATCCTGTCCCTCTATAATCAACCAATCTCCCCTTTAGGGAGGTTTAATTAATAATTTTTTATACTGTATATTTTATATATATTTCTTATATTCGTCCCTTTAATTACATATTTTGTTTATTTTGTTAACTATTTGCACCCGGGTATGGGAGTTTCTTATGACCCCCACTTTAGTGCGAGTTGTTTCAATAATACGCAGAACAACCAATCCTTTTCCAATACTTATCCAAACGTTGGATTCTAATGGGTCTATTTGCTAGGTGTTTGTGCACCCAGTTTAACATGCAAAAAAAAAATATGCAAAAAAAAAAGTTAAATAAGAACCCAAATCTAATGGATAAACAGGATTCCGTTATTTTTTTTTTTTGTTTAAAATAACAAACATGTTATACCTACCTGCTCTGTGCAGTGGTTTTGCACAGAGCAGCCCAGATCCTTCTCTTCTCAAGTGATGTGTTAATCCATACTTGTTGATGATCTCTTGGTTGTATTATCCTCTCTATTGTCTAAATGTATCCTAGTTGCTGTACGTGCATTATTTTAGCTTTAACTTACGGACCGCCCGCCGTCGTTATACATCGGTACTTGCTCAACATGCATGGACGCATGAAAGATGAAAGAAATGATTAATGTATGGCCTGCCTTAATGAAACCTTGCTCTAGGACGTATCGTCTCTCCCCCCCAACCCCTTCTGCATTGCAGAGTAAGGAGTCAATCTTTGGATGCTCACCTCACTGCATGGTGATGTGGAAAATTCCTATTGACCAGTGGCGGCTGGTGTTTTTTTCTTTTCGGGGCAAATACCCCCCCAATCGGTCTAAGGTGGCAACCCCCCAGGAGGACAGCCGGGACATTAAACCCCACACTTACCCCATCTAGGACGCGGGCGTGCAGCGTGTCCAGCGGCTTTCTTCCTCCTCCTGTGGTGTGGACCACGGCGTCTTCCGCCATGCATCCCCCTCCTCCTTCTAGGCATCCAATAGGATCGCCTGGCCTTTCAGCCAATCGGAAAATGGGTATCAGACCCACACTTTCTGATTGGCGGAGAGGTGATTCAGTGTTAGAAAAGTGAATATTTGTTTGCTTTTCTAATACACCTGGGTGGGCTCCGAGCGCAATGCTCTACGTTCTGAGTCCACCCAATTTTGAAGCCTATTAGAGTCTTTTTTCCCACAAATAGAGCTTTCTTTTGGTGGTATTTGATCGCCCCTGCGGTTTTTATTTTTTGCGCTATAAACAAAAAAGCTCGACAATTTTGAAAAAAACACATTCTTTTTTAATTTTTGCTATAATAAATATACCCCAAAAATATATAAAAAAACATTTTAATTCCTCAATTTAGGCCGATACGTATTCTTCTACATATTTTTGGTAAAAAAAAATCGCAATAAGCGATTATTGATTGGTTTGCGCAGAAGTTATAGCGTTTACAAGATAGGGGATCGTTTTATAGCATTTTTATTAATATTTTTTTTAATTAGTAATGGCGGCGATCAGCGATTTTTATTGTGACTGCGACATTATGGCGGACACATCGGACATTTTTGACACATTTTTGGGACCATTGTCATTTATACAGCAATCAATGCTATTTAAATGCATTGATTCCTGTATAAATGACACTGGCAGTAAAGGGGTTAACCAGGGGGTGGCAGTGTAGGGGTTAAGTATGCCTAGGGGTGTGTTTCTTACTGTGGAGGCGTGGCTGTCAGCTAGTGAATGCTGATCTCTGCTCCAATCACAGGGAGCAGAGATCGGCGTCACTAGTTGCTAGGCAAAAGGGGGAGATGCTGTTTATTTCGGCATCTCCCCGTTTAGCCTTCCCGTGAGACGATCGCGGGTGTCCCCGAGGCGATCAAGTCTGTGGGACCCGCGACCGGCCTCACGGGGGTCCCGATGGCACAGACGGCATTAAGGAGTGACTTATATATACGCCCTCCTGCCTGTCCGGGCCATTCTGCCGACGTATATCGTGGTGCGCCGGTCGGGAACCGGTTAATGGATGGGCTGCCCCTGCTATTGACAGTCATTTGATGGGTTCCTCACAGGTCCAGAAGGCTCTAGGGGCAGAGTGATGACATTATGTTGAGGGGGCAGCCACAAGACTGAACCTGGACTGCAGGAATCGCTGGTCTTCACCCCAGGTAGTGCGACTAAGGAGGGTCATGTGACGGAGGGCACAGGTAAGTAAAAAACCTTGTTTGAGGGTTTTGTTATTTGAAAAAATAAATACATGTGCCAATATAAGGTGCACAGTGCAGAGTCTCAAATCCTGTCACACAGGCCATTTAAGTGAGCTGAAAAGAAAAAATGCACAAATGTGGAACGTTGCAATAAAATACACAAATATAAAAGTGTATAAAACAATTGCAAATATAAAAAATATATAGAAATAGATGAATGAGCAGTCAATGATTGTCCTCCAAAAGGAATGATGAGATAAAGTTCAATATAAAATATACTTCAAAAAAGTGCATAAAAATAAAGTGACTTGGTGAAGAAAATATTCAAAAAAGTTCATGTGCGACTCCACAGGTATTCTCCTTATGGTAGCAGTCTCACAGAACTCTCACCTCATATAGATGAAGAAATCCACATTAACAGATATCACCCAGTGGGATGGACTTTCTGTAGCCTCCAGATGGAACCCAATCTGACTCTTATATGTTCACCATGGCACTAGCAGCTTTTCCTCAATCCCTGTATTCCTCCATAGATTTGTATTTAGACAGAGATGCACTCCTGGCCCATCAGTAATGTCAGTCTCCTGGTACAAGACTCTATGACCTGTGTAGGGTACACAGGCTCATCCACTGGCCACCTCCTCCTTTTTTTTTTTATACCAGAGAGATTGCTGTGGAATGCTACAATCACTGAAGTAGTCGCTACTACTACAGTGATCATTGCTATCTTCTAGGTCCTGTGCCATTCACATTTTACATTAATAAAGACAAGCCGTTCCCTGATTAAATGAGGTGGAGAGGGGATGGCGACATCACAGACTGTAATAAAATTCCCACCGTGTTCTACAGTAAACCTTCCCTACTCAATCTAGAGTGTGGTACTAATCCTTACCTTGTCTGGATGTTCACTAGACATGGGCGCCTCAAAAAATTTGTTTTGTTACGTTACGTTACGTTTCGTATTAAAAGAAAAATTCAGATTTCGTAATTCGTGTACGAAATTTAATTTGGATTCGTACGAATTTTCGTTAGATTCGTAAACTTGTCGTTAAAATAACGAAAGTTCGTTATGATGAATTTATCATTATGAGTGGTTCCCACCATCCCTGTGCTGTGCTGCTGACTTCCTGGGTTTTTAAGCGTTTCTGTTAATTTGGATCCGAAATTTGTAAACGAAATTTCGCATTCGTAAACGAAATTTCGTATTTCGTACTTCCTCTGAGCAATTGGTGAACAAAACACCAGTCACGTTTCTGTTAATTTGGATCCGAAATTTCGTATTTCGTACAGAATTCGTATGCATAGAAATTTGTATTTCGGATTCGTACGAATGTACGAATTTTCGGAAATTCGTACAAATTTTTGATTCGTACAAAACTAATCGCACATGTCTAATGTTCACAAGTTTATCCATTTCACAGAAAAAGTGATAGAAACTGTGTCAGAGAGATCTTTGCAGCTGGAATTTCCCAAGAGGAAAAAGAAGCCAGCATGTGACTCTGCACATAACTAAAATGCAATTTTTTGGTGGACTGACCCTGTAAACATTTTCTACCTGCAACACTCTGTGTATAACGTATATCTATGCACCTGTCAAGAAGAGACAATGGGTGTAGAAAATGGAAGCAATTGCTATGATAACCCTCGGTTTACCCTTATCCTGTTTGACACCACTACATAAATATTCTGGTAAAAATTTAACTTGGTGAACTTTCCAATGCTGACATATTTGCAATTGAGTGAGAAATAAATTAGAAATGAACTTGAGTAAATGATAAACTTAAGTTCCAAAGGAAAAGATGTCTGTGCTGTTCATCTGCAGTCAGGCACGTTTCAAGGTACTGTTAGGCTGTAGAGCTTACATAAATGTAGGACATGCTTAGTTCCCTGCAGACGTGGTGGATGCTGTTACAGAAAGGGATTTTAAAAATTCTTGGCACTGAGCTGTAATAGAAAAATGGCTTCTGATCAAATAAAGTCTGAGGTTTCACCCGGCATAGGAAAATGTGTATATTCTATGAAGCCAAGTAACTCTTACTTGCTATAAAACCTGACGTTCTACTTGCAGAACACTCCATTCTTTTCCTTGGATAAAGCCATTCTTGTCAAATTGATAATAACAGCTTGTGGAATACTAAACATCATACCATTCTACACTTAAGTATAAGAAGTTTGTGCTAGGGTCCCTAGCTGTTTCCCTTCAAGTTAAGAAGTTGTTTTGTAGCAGTGGAGAATAGGGCTATTGTCTGAAGTCAACCGCTCTCAAAAAATGACAGACTGATTTACAAACTTAAAGTATAACTAAAGGCAAACCCCTTTTTTTTTTTCGTTTTGGATAGAGGGGATATGGATTATTGCTGTCTCTGCTTCAGTTAAGGAGATTTACCCTCTCTATTTGTCTTGTTTACTATTATCATTGAAAGTGAAAGTAAAAGAAAATCCCATATTTTGGGTTGTCCCCAGAAAAGTGATAGCGGGGAAATTTTCCAATGGGGACACTAGTTCTGGTGACCTAGGGGACACCAAGGAATTTCCTTAATTTGAAGGGATTTCCTCTAACTTCTAACTTTCTGTTTGGCTACAGGACAGGAAGTGAAGGGAAAATCTCAGCAATGGGACACATGGAGAAAAAAAATCTGCTAGGGGTTATAACCCTCCATTGCTCTATCCAAAATGAAAAAAAAAAAAAAAAAACGTTATAGTTCTTAAGCCCATAACTGTGTGATACTTCATATTTGCTTTCTCAAAAGACAAGTTCTCTGACATTGCTTGTTTTTTTTTTTTAATCCATGATTTTTGCTTTCTTTGAATTTCTGCCTTCACATTTATTTTGGACCTGTCCCTTTTTTTGGGGAAAGTTTAAATCCATAATACTGGTAAAGAAATAGGTGCAGATTAAATGCTGTGGCACAGTGGTTCTCAAACTCAGTCCTCAAGTACTCCCAACAGGCCATGTTTTGGGAATTTCTTTTAGATAAAATAGCAGTCCAAAATACCAAGCCATTGACTCTGATTTAAAGCACCTGTGCAAGATAAAGGAAAACCTTCAAACATGGCCTGTTGGGGGTATTTGAGGACTGCGGTTGAGAACCTCTGCTGTGGCAATTAGCTAAAAGGTACCATTATCCACTTTAAGAAGGCATATATAGCAAACACACCTTCTCAAATATTATGCAGATGTATGTATATAATTTATTTATGGAAGAATTACAATCACCAGTGAAACTCTCTTGGCTGCCTCTTCTCTCTGTCTTCCACCCTTTAAAAACCATCAGATTCTTGCCTTGCTGCCTCTTTCTGCCCTCTCCCTTGCTCAGGAATGGTTCTGGTTAACCTACCTTCTCCCAGTCACAACCAATTCCCCTCTGCCCCCTGACCTGATAAGTTCCACTCTACTTTTTGTCCCATTGGTCCACAATAAGCTTACGTTTGGTTTACTCTGCCCCCTCTTCATGGTTTGATCCTTCTCCATTTTATCAGTTCCCACTGTCCATAATCATCATTTCTCTCCCTCTTTTCCCTCTCACTCTTGGTTCTTTGAGGTCTTGCTCTGTCATCTTTCCCAGTGTTTTATAGTCAAGTGCTGCCCTTACATCATTTTAACCCTCGCCAGAATACACTGCTATTCTGTTTCTTCTTCTTTACTTCTTCTTCTCAGCTTAGCCTCCCAATAGTTTAGGATCAGCTTACATTTTGCTTCCGCTCATTCAAGTGAAATGGCACACTTGACATTAACATATCTGATTGGTCGGTAATGTGTACCGAAGTATTATTAATTTCTTAGAGGCCAAAAAAACATTCAGCCTAAATACATCTGCTCAGGAATGAGCACCTATTTGCTTAAAGTGGTTGTAAAGGTAGAACCCTCCCCCCCTATACTTAGCTGAGCCCATTCTTGATCCAGCTAAATTCAGTTTATATTGGTCATGTTTAGTATTAAAATGCTACCTTTAGGTCCTCTGTGTCCTCCTAGCTTATCTCACTATTTTTCTTTCATCTTTAAAGTACACTTCTGTTTCTTTTACACATATGTGCAATATACAATATATGCTCAAGGGATTGATGTTGATGTTGGAGAAATGTGGGTTAAGTTAAGAATTAATTATTAGTAAGAACATTCATTGCACAGCATTGTATATATTGATAAGTTTGATGCTGTGCACTATGCTATTTAATATTTATCGCATCTCAATTGTAGATTTAGCACAGCAGCTTAGTACATCAGCGGTAGTGTAGGTTTTAGCGCAGCAGAGTAATTTTGTGTATATACTGCCACTCATGTCAATCAGTCAGCTCCCCCTTTTTTGTACTGTAGCTGTTATACTCCATTCCTACTGCTCTGTAGTTTGCTTTTATTGGGGATCAGGTGTCTTTGCATAACAGCCTGGATTTTTCAGTGACAAGTTCTATGCAAAAATTCACTCTAGGCTCTTCCAGTGATTTTATTATTTGTTTGGTAAAGTGTATGTACAATGCATCCAGAAAGTATTAACAGCGCTTCACTTTTTCCACATTTTATGTTGCAGCCTTATTCCAAAATGGATTAAATTCATTATTTTCCTCAAAATTCTACAAACAATACCCCATAATGACAACGTGAAAGAGGTTTGTTTGAAATCTTTGCAAATTTATTAAAACCTAAGTATTCACCACCTTTGCTCAATATTGTTGAAGCACATTTGACACCAATACAACCTCAAGTCTTTTTGAGCATGATGCTACCAGTTTGGCACACCTATTTTTGGGCAGTTTCTCACATTCTTCTTTGCAGGACCTCTCAAGCTTCATCAGGTTGAATGGGGAGCGTCAGTGCACAACCATTTTCAGATCTCTCCAGAGATGTTCAATCGGGTTCAAGTCTGGGCTCTGGCTGGGCCACTCAAGGACATTCACAGAGTTGTTCCATAGCCACTCTTTTGTTATATTGACTGTGTGCTTAGGATCGTTGTCTTGCTGTAAGATGAACATTAGCCCCAGTCTGAGGTCCAGAGAGCTCTGGAGCAGGTTTTCATCAAGGATGTCTGCACATTGCTGCATTCATCTTTTCCCTGATCCTGACTATTCTCCCAGTTACTGCCGCAGAAAAATTTCCCCACAGCATAATGCTGCCATCACCACGCATCACTGTAGGGATGGTATTAGCCAGGTGATGAGCGGCGCCTGTTTTCTTACAGACATCCAGCATGCCATTCAAGCCAAAGAGTTCAATCTTTGTTTCATCAGACCACACAATTTTGTTTCTCATGGTCTGAGAGTCCTTCAGGTGCCTTTTGGCAAACTCCAGGTGGGCTGTCATGTGCCCTTTACTGAGGGGTGGCTTCCGTCTGGCCATTCTATCATACAGACCTGATGGTAGACTGGCCTGCAGAGATGGTTGTTCTTCTGGAAGGTTCTCCTCTCCACAAAGAAGCGCTGGAGCTCTGTCAGAGTGATCATCAGGTTCTTGGTCGCCTTTCTGACTAAGGCCCTTCTCCCCTGATCGCTCAGACTGGCAGGGCGGCTCACTCTAGGAAGAGTTCTGGTGGTTCCAAACGTCTTCCATTTATGGATGATGGAGGCCACTGTGCTCATTGGGACCTTCAATGCTGCAGAAATTTTTCTGCACCCTTCACCAGGTCTGTGCCTCTATACATGCATATAGGTTGTTAAGGATGCGGCTTCCCAGCCTGCTGCTTATCAACTAGCTATTTCTTCACACAGAATTTGAATCGGTCGATGGTTTTTCGACCGATCTGCATTCTAATCTTTCTGAAAAGTTGGAAATAGTTCGAAAAAAAATAAACAAAACTAATTGTATCGGATTTTAACTAAATTCATTACTATTTGTTACTATTCCATTCGGAGATTCGGATACATCGGAATCTCTGAATAACCAAAAATTCATCCCAATTTGTATTCAGACCAAAACGAATTGCACATGTCTAGTTTGTGTTCTGACATGCACTGTTAACTGTGGAACCTTATATAGACAGGTGTATGCCTTTCCAAATCATGCCCAATCAACTGAATTTACCACAGGTGGACTCCAATCAAGTTGTAGAAACATCTCAATGATGATCAGTGGAAACAGGATGCACCTGAGCTAAATTTTTTATGTTGCGGCAAAGGCTGTGAATACTTATGTACATGGGATTTATTTTTTTATTAATTTGCAAAGATTTCAAAAAACTTCTTTCAAATTGTCTTAATGGGGTATTGTTTGTAGAATTTTGATAAAAATAATGAATTTAATCAATTTTGGAATAAGGCTGTAACATAACAAAATGTGGAAAAAGTGAAGCTCTGTGAATACTTTCCGGATGCACTGTATAGTCACAATTCGTGTACCCTTTTTCCACCCTAGGGAAGATTTATTTTCAATTCCTGCTTTGACAATGTATTCGGTAGTTAGAGGAAATCCCTTCGTAGACAGTGTTCACTAGAACAGGTGTGCCTATTGTTAAATTTTCCTCCCCCTCCTGTTCTGGGGACACATGTAAAATTTTAGATTATTCCTTTCTGTCTTGGTGACAATGGGGCTTAGGACATATAGAAACAATGAATCTACCTATCAGGGACACAGACAACAATTAAAACCTAAATGAAAATTAAAACACTACACCACTGCTAAGAGGTCCATAAAACTTTATGCCAATAAAAGTCAGGGGAACAATCCAAAAAACACCAACACTATTTGAGGGTCCAAGAGCCAAACCAGCTGTTGACAAGGTCTGTGCTTGCAATCACACTGGAAAAGCCCAGATGAAGGGGGTGCGCTTGGACCCTTGAAATGTGTTGGATACTTTTTGGATTGTCCCCCCTGACTTTTAATCAAATAATGATGTATCTGGACCTCTTAGCAGTAATGTGGCACTTCAATGTCCTTCTCTGTTACATCACACTACAAGTCAAGGAGACCATAGAGATTCTCTGGGGTGTAGAAGCTGCCTGTTCAGGAACCAAATAATTTACATCAATATCAATACTTAATAAGATAGCAGTACCAGTAAGATAACCCTATAGGTCAAGTGCTATTTTTCCACGGGTTCTAATTTTTCCCTACTTTATGCAAAACTATAAATTTTAGTTATACACACACAGTATCTGCATATGAGAACCAAAATCTTAACTTTGGCATAATGACGCCGGCGGCAACCTCTTATCGATCCAGGTGGACTTCATATGACACCCTCCCAGAATGTACCCCACGCGTGGCTGCACAGTGCCACGATCTGTCACAGGCTGCGTCCACCGGACACAGCCAATGACTGATCATGGTACCGGCCTGCTGCCGGTATCATGTGACCGCTGTAACCAATCACAACAGGTCACATGACAGTTGTATACAATAGATAGCTTCCTTTCATATATGTACCATGTGATTAGCTCTGACCAATCACAGCTAATCACAACAAAACAAACTGAATGAATCGATGAAATTCAGTAAAATGCTTGCATATAGCACTATATGTAATGCACTGCTAGCTGCAAACATAATGTGTAAAAAAAAATACTGACCACTTCCCCAGAGTAGTACAATGCTACTATGGATATATCCCATAGTTTGTGGACTCTATAACTTTCCTTCAGACTAAATCGGGGGTCAGCAACCTGTAGATCGGATCTACCAGTGGATAGCAGCCGGGTGACTGGTAGATTGCGGTCTGGGCTTGCTGACCCACCATCCCAGAGCATCAAACAGAGTGCAATGCAGAGGCACTACTTGGAAAGTTGGAGCTGTAGTAGGGAGCAAGAGCCACATAAGTCGGTGCCTCCCCTGTACTGCTGGCTCCTATTCCATTAGGAGTGATAGCAACTGCACTCACCCCCTTATCCCAACTGGTGGTCTCCAGAGTGGTGCCAGCAGCAGGAATGAGGAGATCTTCAGGTCAGTGTGAAGCAATACACTGGGCATAATAGTATAAGTCTGCTTTCACACTGAACCACGACTCAACCGCAGGGATTTACAACCCCCCAACTTTACGTGTGAACGAGCCCTAAGGGTGCCACTGCTGGAATGCAATTAAGAGCTCATTCACAAGTGCAGCAGGCACTGCTGCTCCTCTGAGTGTATTTCACAGGTGTTGAGGAGGCGATATGTTGCCTCCTCACCACCTGATTTAAACCAATGATTGACGTGCAATGCATGCGATTGCGACGGGATAGTACAGCAATTAGAGGTTTAAATCAGGTGTGAGGAGGCAACACTGTGCCCAGTGATCTTTGACTTCTCCCATGTTGTACAGGTAGATCTCCACCTCTTTAAGGTTGCCTAAAAAACTGATTTGGGTTATTTTCACCAAATAAATGTAGCAGAATACATTTTGGCCTAAATTCATGAAGAAAGACTATATATTTGCAATATTTTATAACAGAAACAAAGAAAAACATTTTTTGTCTTTTCTGTCTTTTTTTTATTTATTTAGCAAAAAATAAAAAACCCAGTGGTGATTAAATACCACCAAAAGAAATATCTATTTGTGTGAACAAAATTATAACAATTTAGTTTGGGTACAGTGTTGCATGACCACGCAATTGTCATTCAAAGTGTAATAGCGCTGAGCTGAATATTGGCCTGGGCAGGAAGAAGGGGCGAAAGTGCCCTGTATTGAAGTGGTTAAAAAGATGTCATTTGTTTAAATATCTCACCTGTGTATGTGCTGTACAGGCAAATCTTCTATAGTATCCATAGTCACATGAGGTATCTTCTAGACAGAAGCTGGCTTTGTGGCCTTCAGCCACTCTTCTGTGTGAGCTTGCATCAAGCAGATCATAATGACTGAACTCATCCATACTGTGATAATGCCTGTTGACAATGACACAAGAATCATGCTTAGATACTTCTGAGGAGCGCCAATGCTATGTAACACTATCTACTAACTAATTGATCATCAGCTAGATCAGGTTAGACTAATTATTTGATCTATTATCTGCTCAGATATCAATCAGAAAGCATGAAAAATGGGATAACATGATATTAGGCAGATTAAAGTCTGCTTGAGGTAGGCTAGAAGAAGCCTTTGAACCAGCATTATTGTATACCATTTAAAAGGCCTTAAGTGATATTGCAGCTTGATGAATCAAGGCATTTATGTGGAACAAAAATGACTCCCACAGCTGATCACTGGTTTGCAAGCAAACCATTCAGTATTGGAGAGTCAGAATAGAAAATATTTTCTCTGTTGTCATCAACTTGATTCAGGACTTCCATTCAGCATAGAGCTGTTGGATTCTGGATTATATAGTAAGAATTAAAAAAGATAAAAAAAATTCTATAAAAACCAAACAATCAGACAACCATCCTTAGCTCTCTAAACAAATCTAACTTAGGCCAGCCATAGACAGATCGAAATTCCTCCAGTACAACAGGAACTGGACAAATTTCATTCCATCTACAGAGGTCGACCCATTGACTGACTGACTTCAGTACAACCAGTCTGTCAGGTTTTTTCATGCAAATGGTCATTGTATTCTGACAACTGGGAAACCTTACGCTGTCAGAATACAATGGCCCAGTGGGAGGGATTCTCCCATCAACACTGACTGTGTTGAAGGGGGAATTGAGTGGTTGAAGTAAAAAAAATTGTATAATGTATGGCTTGCTTTAGAAACTCTATGTATACCTTAGACTCGCAGGAGTGGTTGCCCTGAGCCGTTTTCTCCACAGTGTGCTCCCCTTGGGGTGGAGAAACGGGCCACTAGTGGTGATCAACCTCCTAGTTTGTCTCCTTATACCTAACTGGCCGGGAGATTGGTGCTGCCATCACACAGTACTTGGATAATACGACTGAGTGCGCTAGGCACCCCAGCCTCCTGTACACCCCAGAGCTTGACCACTACTAGGCTGGGAGGATATGGGCCTGTGTTTCCCAGCTGACCACTACAATTACTTGATGTTTATACGTACCTCTCCTATTTTGTACTTCTACCTAAATCACATCATTCAACTAATGTTAAACGTAACATGTATTTTTGTATACTGTAAAATCAATACAAATATTGAAAGGAAACTCTATGTATACTTTCCCCTCCTTGATGGTGGCGACTTCCCGCTAAGTTTACCTCCTTGATGCAGAATTCTTCCTGGCTGCACCTGTGCAGTAACTCCCCATAAATGTGAAAAGAGTCATACTCCTAGTATCTGCAGAAGAGATTTCCACATAGAGGAGACTGTATCCTGCAGTGACATGGGGGTTGGCGGAAGGAGCCACTGATTTCAGTTTCAGAATGGATTTCAATCATTTTAAATGTATAGAGTAAGCATATCACATAACATAAATGCTTTAGCAATGAAGTTGTATTAGGCATATACATAAAATCCTATGATATGTACAAATATCCAAGTACAGGTACTCCTCACTTAGGCTCCATGCACACTGAAGCTCATAAACTGCAGTTTATTGGAGTTTGGGCGTTTTTTTTAAAAGCCCATAAACTCCACTCTATGTTAGCCTATGTGTCCATGCACACATTAACGTTTTTTAGCTTTAATGAGCAGTGGAGTTTATGGGCTTTTTCTGAACGTCAGAAATTTGCGTTCAAAGTGGCGTTTTTCACTGCCAAAAAAAGCCAAACGCTGATAAACGCTGATAAACGCTCACGAACGTGCGTTAATTAGCGTTCAGCGTTCTATTTTTTCAATGCATTGAGGGAGTTTGGAATACATTGTGGGATTTTTGGAGTGTCCTCTGTGTATTTTTATTAAAAACGCCCATAAACGCTAACGCTATAAAACGCTCATAAACGCTCATAAACACTAGTACAAAATGCTGTTAAAAGCACATTTTTCAACCAGCTTTTTCTGCCAGCAATCTGGCATCCAGAAAAAGCTTTTTTGAGCTTCAGTGTGCATGGAGCCTAAATGACCAGGTTCCATTCCAATGATCAGGTCGTTAAACTAATTGGTCGTTAAATGAGGACCCACATTTAATCTATTTTTTAAGCATTCTTAAAGCGGAGTTCCACCCTAAAGTGGAACTTCCGCTCATCAGAACCCTCCCCCCTCCGGTGCCACAGTTGGCACCTTTCAGGGGGGAGGGGGGTGCAGATACCTGTCTAAGACAGGTATTTGCACCCACTTCCGGGCATAGACTCCCACGAGAGTCTATGCCTCTTCCTGTCCCGCCGCACTGTCTGCTGGGACACACACGGGTCCCAGAGACAGCGCGGACGATTCCCATTGCACTGCGCGACTCGCGCATGCACAGTAGGGAACTGGGAAGTGAAGCCGCAAGCTTCACTTCCTGATTCCCTCAACGAGAATGGCGGCAGCAGCAGCCGAGAAACAATCGATTTCTCTGCTTCGGCTGCCAACATCGCTGGACCCTGGAAGAGGTATGTGTCCATTTATTAAAAGTCAGCAGCTGCAGTATTTGTAGCTGCTGGCTTTTAATTGTTTTTTTTTCAGGGCAATCCCTCTTTAACTACTGTACTGTAACTGTATTGTAAAAAAATAGTCTAAACACAAAACTCCAGCTTTTAATTTGCATAAGTACAGAACACAAACGAAATGTACAGCGCATCGTTCGGGTGGGGAGAGCTGGACGTAAGTCCAAGTGGTCGTTTAACAGGTAAGTCGTTAAACGAGGAGTATCTATATATCATATCACATCAGGCATAATGCAGCATAGGTATTAGCTCCACTGTTAATTCCAACCAATAAAAAATGGTACATAGGTACAGTGAGCACCACCAAGTCATATAGCAGCTGATGTTCAGAAATACATACAAGAATTCAGTACCCAGAATATACTAATGAGGATAGCTGAGCCAGGCCCTGGTGAAAAGAGAGAGGAGAAAAAAATGCAACGTTTGGGGGGTGTAAGAAGCCCCTTTCTCAAGAATCTCCTACCTCAGCTATCCTTCTCATTATTCTCTTCTTGGTACTGATTTTTTGTTATGTGATGTGCTTACTCTTTATATTTAAAATTATTCTTACCAACAGATTGATATACTGTGCAGGGGTTTAAGTACCCTACAAAATTATCTAATGTTGGTTGCTAAATGGTATAAGTGGTGTGAAGACTTTTATTGCTAATCATGTGTTTTCAAAATAAATTTCAGCCAGGGATTTCTCTGTGTTGGAATGGTATTCTGGCAGCGGGAAAGGTAAATGTTAATTTTGTTTTGGAAGATACCTGGTAAACTTTTTTAAGCAAACAAGTTGCTTTAATATACAGTTCGGTAAGTGTTCAGATCAGCCTTTTCAACATGGAGGAACCCTTGATATAACTTTCTGGTCTCAGGGAACCTCTGCTAAAAATGACTTTATCTACAACTCTTGATACTTTGGTGTGATGGTCAGTGTGAAGAATGCTCTTTACACTTGTGGTCACTGGCAAGAATTACCCCCTTACAGATAGTGAAAAAGACCAATGGTGTCAGCAGGAACCTATCTGAGAGGCAGAAATTTCAAATTTCTCAAGGAACCCCTAGCAACCTCTGGAGGAACCCTGGTTGAGAAACCCTGGTTTAGATACTAAAAGCCTATTGTGAGCAACTTTAGGGATAACTTAGAGCAAAATGGGGCCCTGAATATTAGTTATATAAATACCTAGTAAGAGAATGTAGGTAGTACTTTAGCCATTAATCACTCAATAGCCATGAAGTTACTTCACTGCTGCTTTGCTGGAAAAAATAGCAGTGATCTAAAATACAGACAAGACAAGGGTGAATGTGGAAAGCAAATGCAACCGGTCATTATTTTACTGGAACCGGTTCACTTAACTGAAAATATAGATGTGCATCATCAAATATTTGAACATAGCAAAGACATGATCTCAAAAGGGGAAAAAGAAATGTACAGCCACCAGCTTTTCACGTTGCTGAATAAAACCAGATGTTTCAGAGATCAGCATTTTAATAATTTCCTGTTCTAAAACTGTTGTGATAGCAAGATGAAATACAGAATTTCTTTAAACTTGAGTGACAAAGATTTGACAAAAGTAAACCCTTAAGGCACAGCAAAATTGGATGGAAATTCCTCTTAAAACAGCAGTAAATTCCAATCAAGTTTTGTATTGTTACAAGAAAATTGATTTACAAAAATACATGACTTATGCCGCGTACACACGGGATAAACTCTGAAGGTTTTTCCGACGGAGTTCTGCTGAAACTGTCTTGCCTGCACACGATCACACCAAAGTCCGACCGTCTAGAACGCAGTGACGTACAACACGTACGACAGGACTAGAAAAAGGAAGTTCAATAGCCAATAGCTGCCGCCTCGTACTTGCTTAAGAGCATGCGTCGTTTTTGGTCCATTGGAACAGCATACAGACGAGCAAATTTCTCTATAGGAATTGATTCCGTCGGAAATATTTAGAACATGTTCTATTTCTAGGTCCGTTAGAATTTTCAAAAAAAAAAGTCAGATGGCACACACACGATCGGAATATACGATGAAAAGATTCCATCTGACTTTTTCTGTTGGACATTCCGCTCGTGTGTATGCGGCATTAGGGAAGAATTTTTTTTTTGTGTGAAAAAAACAATATTAGCACCACAAAAAATACTGCCATCATCTCTATTCCATTTCATTATCATTGTCATGGCTGTCAATGGTGGGGATGGGCACAGACACAGCACAACTCCCGCTGACACCACTGTGCCACCCATGTAAATGTATTGCTAGACATTTCAAATACTGCCAAATACCATCTGAAGCTATCTGCTCTTGAAAGTTACAGCTTTATACCACGATCCTCTACATATATCTTTGAGTGATATGGATATTATGCTTAATATTTTGGTCTGTTCAAACTGACAATTAGTTAATCCGTCGCCAACCATTGACATACATTGTGTTGGCTGACGGTATTGGAATGTGCTTTGGACTACTGGAATAATTTCTTTTGTAAATGACTGATTAGAAGCCTGTCATACTAACAGGTGCAGCTTAGACGAGATTTCACTGTGCTGGCTCCTCTATCCAATAATATTATTATTACCATTTCTTCGAGCACCAAAGGATGAATACGGTACATATATTCTTTCATGTGTTTGGTTTTAAAGCCACTTTTTCAATAATGAATATATGATGAATGGAATTTGTATACTTATATAATTGTCCTCAATGGAATATTAACCATCTACCTCATCCCCTTTCCTTCCCCCACTCTATACTTTGACTTAGTCAATTGATTAACCGCTTGTGGTAACAATGGACTAAAGCAACCTGTCCGGACTTGACTGGTGTTGTGTGTATTGTTTTATGTTTGTCTTGTTCGTCCAATTTGTTTGTAGCAACCCAATTTAATGTCTGATTGAATACGATCAATTTTAAGGAACTGCACTTTTCTAATAGAATAATATTTTTTGATACCACAATAAATTGTTAAGTTATTCAAACTTGAATTAATCTAGTCTGATCAATTAATTGTTGCCAATAGTAACCCCTTATTAGCCTGGCTCTATCGGGCTAACCCCCTCCCCGTTCTTTCTTTGGAGCCGGTTCGCATATCTCTGGGGCAGCTGTGTGTGATGCACATTTATACATGCTGTGTGATGCACATTTATACATGCTTATGTTTATGTATTCATTTATTTTTTGCTCTTTACAGCATAATTTATAGTTCACCATTAGCACAGCTCCTTTTGTTCCATAGCTTGCACAGGAGTCTGTGCATCTTTGGCTACGTTTTGGGGCCGAATTCAGGCAAAAATTCAGCCCTGATTCATCCCTGAAATGGAGAACAGGGACGCACTGGACCCCTGATGCGATCTGCGGCCCTCTGCAGTGTGAACCCAACCTCAATGAAGATAGTTGTTACAATCACAACTAGAAGTAATTTTCCTCACTTTAGAAAAACGTCCACATTTCCTATTGTGTCAACAGGACAGGGAGGAAAGGTAAATTTCCCAAATGGGACACATGTGGCCAAAAAAAAGCTGACAGAAATTGTAATTAATTCCCCGTGCTTTCTAAAATAAAGTAAGATTTTTGCTTTGAATATACTTTAAAGTGGAGCTCCACCCAGATTTTTTAATTTTTTTTGCTAATCTGTTCTGCAACACTGCAATAAATACTTGAATGCGCTATCGTAATAAATTTGTCGCTCAATTCCTGGATTCTTTAGGTATTTTCTTCTTTCCGGAATTCTTCCATCTTCACCGTGGACATGTGAAGGCCACTAGAAGTCTGTTCCGGGATATAGTGCTGCTGGCTACCCAGCATGCACCTCCCGATCTCGTGCGTGCGCAGTATACACAGGCTGTAGCGCAGGAAGAGTATCTTGTTGCCATAACAATGGACGGCGACGGAGGAAGTGCACGCCCCATTGTTATGGCTATGAAGATAATCTATCCTTGACACGCATCTCCCAGGAGACATTGCAAAGCCGGAAATGATACGCGTGACCGTGAAGTAGGAAGTGAGAATTGATTAAAGAATTACTAAAGTAAGTGATGCAGAAAAAAATATATATATATGCCAATTTGCAATTACTGAACACATTACTGCTGGATGGCGAGGACTTCAAAATGTGGGTGGAACTTCGCTTTAAGTCTTATTGCTGGCTCCTTTTTAGTTGTGGATAGAATAGGCAAGTGATAAGACATTTTTTTTTTTACTGTCCAATCAGAGACATTTTCCTTAACTTCCTATCCCAGAAAGTAAGAGAAATCTTCTCCAAAGTAAGTGGATATTCTTATACAGTTGTCACCTGAACAGGTTTACACAATGGAAGATTTTCCTTCTCAACCTATTTCTGGGGCAACTGAAAAATGTTGGATTTCCCATCACTATCTGCACTGAAGACAGTGGTTGTTAAGACATAGAGAGTAAAAATCACCAGCAAGTACACAGACTTGTAATTAAAAACCAAACAGGGGTTATAAACTTTACACATTTTTTAAAGGGAGAAATACAAATCCCATCTATTTTGTGTCCTGAGGTAAAGTTCAGTCAGCGACGAGGGAGAAAAGAGACCAGACCTGAGGGAGGTTCTGTCCCTCAGATGATCTTCCTGCGCGATTCAGGCCTCCACTGCGAGTTGGGATGTCCAGCCTGAGAGAGGGTGACCCCGGGTGAATATTGAGGCACATCTCCATCAATGGTGAACCGTTCCTGTGTGAGAAGACCGGTCGGGCCGCTATGAAAGCCTGCCTGTTCCAGGACGTTCGCTAGGGCCCTGGTCACAGGATTTGGAGAGAGGGCATTTCTGCCCATCTGCAAGGAACAGACACTGCACTACAGAAAGAGTTATTTGTATACAAACATCATTGCCGGTAGTCATCTTGCTGATACTTTTAGTACTACAGGGATAAAGGATACGGCTATCCATTTCTGGGGCATTGTATACAGACACCATTGTCCTCTCACCTTGTTGAACAAAATCCTGTCTGTTTCACTTGATAATCTGGGCCAGTTATATTGTTTGCCCTGCTACCCAGGAGTTAAAGTGCACCAACGAAAGTGGCTAGCTGAAGACACCAAAGCTTATCTTTTCTTCAAAAAGGACTGAAGCTGTTAGGGCTATACGTATCTGCACACACATATTCAGGACTCTGCATATGTATTGGGTGTGTGGGACAGTTTATAAAGTTAAGCCATTACTTGTTGACTTGAATAGGTGTGTAAAGTTGAGCCTGTGGTGTCCGGGGACAGTAGAGAGAGGCCTGACACAAAGGGAGACATTCCTCTGCTCCCCTCCAATCTGTGTAAAGGTAACCAATCTAATTTAAAGTTTAATATTGTGCTTTATTTACTATTAAAGTGTGCCTCTGCTCTTGGGGACGTTCTCAGGTTTGGAATCCCCTGAAAGCAGCTTGAATATAGGATTGAGAGTTCTATTGCTCTTAAAAATCTAATTTATTGATCTCTAGTTGATTACTTGACTATATACTGTTACTGTTTGTTATTCTTCCACAGAAATATTGCAGTAAAGACAATTTCTGTGTTTTATCATAACGTGCGTGTTTCTCCTTGGTCATTGCACTTACACTATTGCCAGGTGTGCCAAAGGGGGCTGAGACTATTATTAGGGTTAAGAGGCAGATTAACAGACTAAACAAACTTAAGCAGCTCCTTAGGGGGTATCGCTACACCTATATTATTTTAGGATGGATATCTGTAGTCCATTAATTAAATTAAATATTTCACTTAAAAAGAAAGGATTTAAAAATGAAAGATAAACAGAAAGTTTCTTTTGTCAAAGGGAATGCTGGTGGAGTGGACATAAAATTGGTGGAGAGATAAATGAATTGATGCTCCATTAACTGTTGGAGCTGAATGAATTGAAAAACAAATGGATTTCAGAGAATACATATTTGGTGAAAAGAAATAAAAGTCATGTTTTTTCTTCTAGTGTATTGGCAAAGCATGTCCTTACCAGGTACACAAAATGACATAACTCTAAAAGGGTCACATAAGCTTTACTGGCAAAAAATATATATTTACAGGCATCCTGTGGTGTCTGCTGATAGGAGATTTACTTTTAAAGTAAACCTGTAGTCTATTGTGAATTTAGAGCTATAGGTCTACTTATGTCTTCTTTTTTCCCCAATTACACATACTACCTTCCATTCTTAAGCCAAGTGCTCTGTTCATTCACTTTGGTGTTTAACACTACGTGCTTCTGCTATGACCACCACTTTTAGAACCTTTTCATATTTTACTGTCCCTAACCTGGTTTAGAATATTGCATCAGGGTGCAAATTAGCTTATATAGAATAAGCAATACCCCTGAGGAAGACACATGATTCCCTGTGTCAACACGCATTGGGGGAGGGGACAGGACGGTGTTGGTAGATGCAGCAGTGTTGGCGCTGTCTGCAGCGATCATACAAGCGGACTGATATTTCCACTGGCATATACACAGACCTGCCAGATACAGATTGGTGTGCTTTAGCACCTGGATTGTGTGAGTACCCCATTTTTTTTTTAAATAAAGTCATTTTAAAATGGTATTATACCATCCAGCTTTTTTTTTTTTTTCATCCACTTTGGGATGATCCAGGACACCTTACCAGCCTTATTCACCTAGAGCCCAGGGGTGGTTCAACTATGTGTTTAGACCAAACTTAATTGTGCGGTCACATGCCCTGAGGTGAGGATAATTACAAAGGGGGGAGCATGACAGTGTTAGCACTTAGTATCAAGTTTCGAGCACTTCACACAAGGAGCTATACTTTTTATTTCTTTTCTACATGGAATTCTTAAATATTACTATTATATTATTTATTACGGACTTTCACCATTGAGCATGTTTTTTTTTTTTTACATGGGATGTATTGAATTGTTTAAGCACACCAGCACCTTATTGTATATTTGAAATCAATGATATTGCTTAGTAGCACTCCTATGGTTTTTTATATTTTTTATTTAGTTTAGTAATATCTGTATGGACACTTAGAACATTTTGGTATATTTGAACATTGAGTGTTTTCACTATTTAGCGTGCCCCTTTTAATACATTTTTTGATCATTTAGCACATCATGGGATGGTGAACAGTGTCAGCAGCTTATCATTGTATGCATGTGTGGTTACACATGTATGAATACTATCAATTTTGATTTACCAGTGTGTTGTTTTTGGTAGCTCGCAAGACTTCTATATTTTTCAGGTTATATAGGATGACTGTAATTTTACTGGAAAAAAAAACATGCTACCAATTACTCTTAAAAGTTGCATCTTTACCTTTGCCGCCAATATAAGTTCTAACACTAGATTTATTCACACGCTACGCCTAATTCCGTCTTGCTTACACACATTGGAGCTTCAGAGGGTTCCCTATTTAAATGAGGCAGGGAACCTTTTAACATATCTTCAATTTTTCTTGGATAATACTAATAAGTAGCTCATTTTTAATTTCATGCAGTGATTGGTTATGTTTTTTTTTAAGGTGAAAAAAGCATGGACTTACTGATGGCAGCTGTGCCACTCCCAGGAATAGCGGGGTCGGCTGGGAAGGAAGTCAGCTGTACCTTGATTCTTCACTCTCTGAGGAAAGCGCAGAAGCACTCTCTGGTCATAATCTCTGACATCAGAACGGTAAGCTGAACTATAAAGACAAAAAAACACCATAGGAAATTCCTTTAAAATGATTGAATAATGTAATGATTGGAATATTTAGAAGTGCTCAGTATAACTTAAAGTATGACACACATTTACAACTAAAGACTCATTTTTTCATAATCGAAAAATATATGACTCAGTGTGATTCACACACCAAAATGAAAACACCTCTAAAGAAGTGAATATGCAGAATGAATAATACATGTAGGTGATGATGGAAAATACGTTTCAGATGTTCCAAACTGGTAATCCAACCAACAGATATTAGGAAGACCGCACATTTCCTCCCAAAACCAATGTTTGGCACTGCACAAAGCAGTACAGGAAAGTATTGAATTACACCAGACTGCTATTGGCAAACTTGCTGTTGCATATTTCACTTTGCAAAGAAAATTTTCCCCAGAGCTTAGTGAATAAGGTGAAGCTATTCTGATTTCCAACATCCAACCATGGTTACTCTTTGCAAAGTACATTTTTATTGCATGCACTAAAGGAAACATTCCTTTGCAAAGTGAAAATTCCTTTGTGAAGTCAATACTCTAGTTGCCTTTAGTAAATCAACCACAGTATGTCTTGCCAGTGCCAGTATAAGAAAGAAACAGTACTGGATTTACAACCCAACTCCAGTCAAAACCTTTATCTTTCCTCACAATCCTTCTATTTGATAATTTTTAAACAAAAATGGAAGTGGGGGAAATTTCTCCAATGGATACGCTGACAGCAATAACAAAATTTGGTTTAAACCACCTTGCAGGTTTTTTATGTCCTTCAATGTTTCCATTTGGGAGGTTTTCCCTCACTTCCTGTTCAGGTAATGGGCGCCAGGCAAAACAGGAAGTGAGAGGATATCACTTCATTATCAATGAGGACACAGACAGCAAGTGAAACCCAGTAGAAGTCCCACCCCTTCCCTTTTCTACTGTATATAAAGAAAAAAAACTTTTTGCTACAGCTGGACATTAAAGTGACCCTGTCAACACAGTATCAAATGTAAACAAGCTCATGCTGTAAAAGAATAGATTGTGTACTGACCTTTCTGGGGAATAATGTCTTCAAACTCTACTGTTTTGGTGCTCACTGACCTCTGCAGATATTTGACTCTTCTAGGCAGTGGCAGCCCGTCCATACGGGGCACCGCCGCCCTAATCCATGTGCCTAGCCTCTAATCTACATGCAGGGCACCGGACGCATAGATTTCAATGTTTTTTTTTTTTTTTCTTGAAGCACTGCACATGATGAGAGTCTGAGGCTCTAACTGGCTTCAAAAAAGGGTGTGCCCTGAGCCCATCCAGTTGTGCGACAATAGCGAATTGGTATTGTAATTGTTATTAATAATATTGTCTGGCCATCTCCTGTGGAGGGGGGTCGAACGCTGCATTTCCGTCCGTCTCCCACGTTTGCCACCCCCACATATTGAATACCGGCTGCCAATGCTTCTGGGTGTGTCAAATGCCTGCTTCCCCACTGCAGGTCATCGTTACAGCGCATGGCAGGAGGAGCAGATATTCATATACCTTGAGATGCTGAATACCTGCAGTAGCCAGGGATGAGCAAAGTGGCAGCATTTGAAGACATGGGCTGCCAAAAAGGTGAATATGCATGCTCCTCTTTTACAGATTGGGCTTCCCTGCATAGATATGCTATCAGATACATCAGCCCTTCTTCTAGCTTACAAAACTGCCAAACAGAGTCCTTGTCTACACTCTACCCAGGTATGTACTTGAAATGCCATAACACCAACAAGCCAAAGGATACCACTTATTTAACATATTATTCTTAAATGTTTGGTTTTGAGCGGAGTAAGAAAAGACTAAAACAAAATAATTGGTGCAGCCCTTTTATTCTGAACTGTTACTAGAAAACCCCAAAACACCGTCTGACTGCTTCTCCTTTACCCTTACTTAAAGTATAAGTTCACCTTTTGTAAAATAAATAAATAAATGCACTTCTTTTTGCAGGTTTTTACATTGCATTGGGATTACTTCCTCTTTGTTTCCCTGCAAAGGTAAAGCATAAAGGTAAAGCATAGCCCATTATGTGTCACTTACCTGACACAGGAGCCAGCGATGTTACCGCTGTCCCCTGTCTCACGAAGCATCCATCTTCTTTCAGGGTATCGCGGCTCCGGCAAATCATAGCGCCTGCGCACAAGAGCCATCACTCCCGCGCATGCGCACAAGAGCCACAACTAGCGGCATATCGCCGTTAGCAGCAGCGTGCTCAGTGCGCCTGCACGCCGCTGTCTACGGTGCATGCGCCGTAGACAGTGGTGCCTGTATTTTTGCAAATATCTCCTAAACGTGTAGGTTTAGGAGATATTTCTTGGACCTACAGGTAAACCTTAATCTAGGCTTACCTGTAGGTCAAAGTGGTCTGTAAGGGTTTAAACCACTTTAACCGTTTCGCTGCAAGAGGCATTTTTAAGTTTTTTGCACACATGTTTAAAAAATAATTTTAGGCCTAAAGAATACACAAAACATTATATATTTTCTGAAAGCAGACACCCTAAAGAACAAAATAGTGGTAGTTCCAATTTTTTATGTGACATGTTATTAACGCAAAATTTCTGTAATAAACACGCTAAAGTGAATCTTAGGGAAAACAAACGCAATAAACTACTCAAATTTTTGGTACAATATAAAATACGAGGTTGCATGAGTAAATAGATACCCAACATATGTCATACCTTAAATTTGTGTGTGCCCCCCAAAAAACTTCAGTACCCTATATTTTCCATAGGCAACGCTTCAAAAGCCCGCTATAGGTATTGGTTTAGTGTTACAGAGGAGGTATTGTGCGAGAATTATTGCTCTCAGCATGTGCAGCGATATGCAACATGAATCACAATCTATGTTTTCATGCATAGTCACCCTCGCGTTTGCATGTGTGTCTGCTCTTCACCCCCCAGCACCCATGTAGCTCCCGGGCACGCAGATGGGCAAGCAGAGCCCAGAAAGCATCGCGGGGGGGGCGTTATCGGGGTGGGTGTGAGCAATCGCATTCAATGCTTTCATCTGACAGGCTGGAGTCTGCCTGTCAGTTTCACACACAATCCCTGCGGCTGCAGCCATCGGATTGTGTGTGATTACCCCCCCGCTGTCAGGTCCGTACGATGTATGGTAACTATGATTGAATGACACGGACGTGTAGGTGGACCATACCTGGCTCAACCCTGTGGAACCTGGAAATCACTGTAGTAGGCAATGCTATTACAGTGATTGATGCTGACCTCTGAGTCCCATGTTGAGCAGTTGCCCTGCTGTTTAGTGAACACAGGAGGTTGCTTGCTCAGTACAGGTAAGGCACATGCATACTTACATTCAGACTGGACTAATGTAACTATGCAAAAAAAGCCATACCTGGAATTCAGCTTTAGCATGTAGTAGTCACTTAATTGTAGAATTAACTTATTAATATAAAGGTATTACAATGGTAGATGAAAATAACACAACAGCAGAGGATTATTAAAAGGATTTTGTTTGACCTCTGCCTTTCCTCACTGGGGTCCTCGGTTCAAACGTTGGTCAGGACCCTAACTGCATAGAGTTTGCATGATCTGTTTATACTCGTGTGGGTTTCCTTTGGGGTGATGTTTTACTCACTCACTGCAAAGACATGCTGGTAGGTTAATTGGCTCCTGTCTAAATTGGCCCTTACATGAGTGTGCATGTATGGTGTAAGATAGAGACTTTAGATCAGGGGTCTCAAACTGGTGGCCCTCCAGCTGTTGCAATACTACAAGTCCCATCATGCCTCTGCCTGTGGGAGTCATGCTTGTAACTGTCAGTCTTGCAATGCCTCATGGGACTTGTAGTTTCACAACAGCTGGAGGGCCGCCAGTTTGAGACCCCTGCTTTAGATTGTAAGCTCCTAAAGGGCAAGAATTGATATGGATGTATATTATGTAAAGCATTGTGTAAATTGTTGGTGCCTAAAAAATACCTATAATAAATGAATAACTACTATAGCTGTCACCATTGATAAAAAAAAAAAGACTATATATAGCCATAGTAGCCCACGTCACTCATTTGCTGCCGATGTCCTGTCATCTGAACAGATTTTCTTGTCTACTCCAATCATCAGAGAAGTCACGGATTATACACGTCTGTACATAGAATTACAATTAGGTCTGGGCTGATATATCAGCTGCACATTCCT
This sequence comes from Lithobates sylvaticus, assembly GCA_028564925.1. Taxonomy (NCBI): domain Eukaryota; kingdom Metazoa; phylum Chordata; class Amphibia; order Anura; family Ranidae; genus Lithobates; species Lithobates sylvaticus. The sequence goes on from CM053026.1 coordinate 169,534,922, forward strand.
GCTTCAGGAGATGTTGCCAAAGTAAGCAGAGTTATGTAATTATTCTTCAGACATACCGGAGTCTGGTAACTAGAATTTCTGAATGAACTAAATGTGGTCCAGCTCACCTTTTCTGCTATGTAGCTATATGTTGAATGATGATCTTAGCCCTTTAACCCAGAAAATGTTAAGTACTAAGTAGACTAATCTTCTAAGGAACAGCAGCATGCACACAAATACCAAGCATTCTCTAGACTAATAACGTACACAGGCTGAACTTCCATTCTAATTGTGCTGGGTCTATAGGGAGCTGTATTACTAACAATGTTCCTTTTTTTTTTTATGAAGAAACTGGCAGTAAACCAGAGCTTATCGCATTATGGCTGGTCTCAGTTTATTTTACACATGTTATACTCATTTGTCATGGTTTTCCAGAAATGTAGGACTTTTCTCATGGGGAGCTTACGAAGTTTAACAGTTAAATATTTCCTTTACTACAATTAGCTTGATATCTAGGTCTAATACTTAAATTGCTTTTAGATTGACATGACTTCCAGCATTCTAAGGGGACAAGAAGCACATTGTTTAGAATTAGAATTGTAAGACTAATGCTGGCCATACACTATACAAAAAATCCTCCGAACCCATTTTCGAAAAACAAACATTCAGCCAAACGAATAAATGTACTGACCCCCTCAGGGATTGTCAGTCCACTGGCTGCTGACCTGGTGCGTGCATCACCCTGAGCTGAAGTAAATGATTATATTATATTATATACTTACTCTATACACTATTATCCCTTCTCTATATTTTTCATAGTGGATACCATTGTATCTGATGGTCTTTTATGACATCAGTTTGGTCCACTTGACACATATATATATAGTATATATAATTATGCCATCAGAGGTGTTTATTCCCTTTCCTCTATAATTATTTTTAGAGTGCAATCTCCATTATTCTGGCACCTGCCAGGCGCCTTTTGTGGATGCTCTCTGACACTCGAGCTTTGGACGCATTTTTCAACATCTACACTAAGTGGCTTTATGAACCCATGTGACCAGTGTGTACTGCTGATCTGGACTGTGTTTTTATCCTTATTCCTTTCTTAATGAATCTAATATGTAAGTACATTCGATTTTTGTAAATGTCATACACTAGACTGTATTTTTGATGTTGTGCTATATCAAAATGTCATTACTACTAAATACTTATATTTATGTTACAGATATGAAACTAGCAACCCAATTCTGCTTTATAATTTACCACCCCTGAGGAAGGAAAATGTACTACAGTGCAATAAATTCTGAAACATGTCGGGTATATGGTTGAATATCTAATCTGCTGAATCCTACTTTTTCTAGGTGGCACATTAGAAAAATATGAGCTTGGGTTACCGTATGTTGTTGTTTTTTATATATGTTAAACTCTTTGATGTATTGTTATCACACGCTTATTTTTTGATGAGCATGTTTATTTGCTATACACTTTTTTCTACCTTTATGTAATAATAAAGCCTTTTCTACCAAATTTCAATTGCACTTACACTTATTATTCTGCCATTCATAAAGTCCATGGGTGCATCCCCGAATGCAATTTATGCATGTTTTTGTACATTTTTATGCAGGATGTTGGCAGTATATTCAACACATTATTCAATTCTCAACCACTTAATTCTTCTGTGATAAAGGCATCATACAAGGGGGGGGAAGGTAAATGCTACCTCTTTAAAAAATAATAAATACCTGAAGGCATTAGACTTGCATATTATGAAGCCTCTCTGACCCTAAACTTAAAATACAGCCTACATCTGTGTCAAATTGGGGAATTTTCTATTTACTTCCTGCCCTGTAGAAACAGCATGAAGTGAGATTAAATCTAAAAAGTAAAGAAATTCTCACTTAAATGGTTGTCACCAAAAGGAGCAAGTTTTCCCCTCTATTCCCTGTGGTGACAAATTTTGGATTTCAGTCTTGGTGACAACAACAAACAGGTTACATTTTTATAGCACCCACACAGGCAGACATAAAAACTTAAAGTGATACTAAAGTCTTGTTTTTTTTTAGTTAAACAATACAAACATGTTATACTTACTCGCTCTGTTGTAGTGGTTTTGCAAAGAGCAGCCCAGATCCTCCTCTTCTCGGGTTCCTCTTCATTGCTTCTGACCCCTCCCTCCTGTTCAGTGCCCTCACAGCAAGCAGCTTGCTATGGGGGCACTCAAGTCGAACCGAGCCACAGCTCCCTGTGCCCATTCAAACACGGAGCCACGGCCCTGCCAACTTTTTCTCCTCATGGGCTGCTTCACACAGAAGGCTTTTTATCTTAATGCAAAAAGAAAAAAACTTTTAAAAACTAACGTTTTTTCGGGAGCAGTCATTTTAATGATGCATAAAGTGAAAAAAAAAAAAGTGACATTTTCCTTTAAATATGGTACCTGGGGGGTGTCCAAAGTATGCCTGTGAAGTGGCATGTGTTTCCCGTGTTTAGAACTGTCCTTGCACAAAATGACATTTGTAAAGGAAAAAAAGAAGCCATTTAAAACCACTTGCGGCTTTAGGTTTGATCTTAAGTAGAATCTGAACAGGTACATTATGAAGTGTAGCTCCATCCCAAAAAAATCTATTTTTAAGCTTTTTGGAGAACATAGGGAGGGGTTATCACCCCTGTAACATTTGCTGTCTTTGCACATCTGTTCAGAACATGTCACCTCACTTTCCGTCCCAATGACAAATGTTTTTGGAAAAGTGGGGTTTTAATTGAAACAAGGATTGGTGATAAAGTATCAGTAGAGAGGAGATACCTTTTTCCCAAATTAAATCTAACAGGATAGAATTTCCCTTCCTAGGGGTAGATTTCCTCTCACTTCCTGTTTTTCTCTTTCCATTTGCAAGTAGGAGTCGTTTGTAAGTTGGATGTTTGAAAGTAGGGGCCTGGCGTATATACTCTGCAGAAATTTGCCCTATTAGATGTTGGTGTAGCCACAAGACTGGTGGGCACAGGAATGGGCCCTGCTGTGAGTTAATAGATCAAGATTTGTAATTGCATGCACCTGTTGAACAGGGCAGAAAAATTGGGGGTGGTGGTGGTGGTGGTGGTGGACGGTTTTGCCACAAGACTGTAAGCTCTCACAGTTACTCTTGGTGGGCGCAGGAATGGGCCCTGCTGTGAGTTATTAGATCAAGATTTGTAATTGCAAGCACCTGATGAACAGGGCAGAAAAATTGGGCCTTTGGCGGTGGTGGTGGACGGTGTTTGCCACAAGACTGTAGGCCCTCATAGTTACTCTTGGTGGGCGCAGGAATGGGCCCTGCTGTGAGTTATTAGATCAAGATTTGTAATTGCAAGCACCTGATGAACAGGGCAGAAAAATTGGGCCTTTGGCGGTGGTGGTGGACGGTGTTGCCACAAGACTGCAGGCCCTCATAGTTACTCTTGGTGGGCGCAGGAATGGGCCCTGCTGTGAACTATTAGATCAAGATTTGTAATTACCCGCCCCTGTTAAACAGGGGCTGAAAAATTGTGCCTTAGGCACTGGTGCTGGTGCCACAACACTGCAACCCCTCACAGAGACTGTACTTGGAGCACAGCAGTCACACGTGTTGCGAAGCATTTTTTTAAAAAATTGTAAGTACACGCCCCTGTTAAACAGGGGCTGAAAAATTGTGCCTTAGGCACTGGTGCTGGTGCCACAACACTGCAACACGGCCCTCACAGAGACTGTACTTGGAGCACAGCAGTCACACGTGTTTGCGAAGCATTTTTTAAAAAAATTGTAAGTACACGCCCCTGTTAAACAGGGGCTGAAAAATTGTGCCTTAGGCACTGGTGCTGGTGCCACAACACTGCAACACGGCCCTCACAGAGACTGTACTTGGAGCACAGCAGTCACACGTGTTGCGAAGCATTTTTTAAAAAAATTGTAAGTACACGCCCTGTTAAACAGGGGCTGAAAAATTGTGCCTTAGGCACTGGTGCTGGTGCCACAACACTGCAACACGGCCCTCACAGAGACTGTACTTGGAGCACAGCAGTCACACGTGTTGCGAAGCATTTTTTTAAAAATTGTAAGTACACGCCCCTGTTAAACAGGGGCTGAAAAATTGTGCCTTAGGCACTGGTGCTGTGGCATGGATCATTGGGGAGGAGGAAGAGGATAGTCAGTGAACATAAGAGGACAGTCACTCAGCATCAGCATAGGCAGTCTTGAAGGGATGTGACATTAAAAATTATTCGGTTATATCCGCCTCAGGTGCCTGGTAGCTGGTGGTGATCCAAGACTGATTCATTTTGATGAATGTCAGTCGATCAACCGAGGCGGTGGACAGGCGCACCCTATGATCAGTCACAAATCCTCCAGCAGCACTGAATGTGCGTTCGGAAAGAACGCTGGAGGCAGGACAGGCCAGTAGCTCAATTGCATACTGTGCAAGCTCTGGCCAGTGATCCATCCTCAGGACCCAGTAAGCCAGAGGATTTTCGGTGGGAAAGGTGTCCAAGTCTGACCTTGCCCCAAGGTATTCCTGCACCATGTATATCAGACGCTGGCGATGGTTGCTGGAACCGATCATACCTTGGGGCTGCGGACTAAAAAATTGTCTGAACGCATCGGTCAGACGTCCACCTTCCCCACCGCTCCTTCTGCCACTGACCGAAGCCTCAGCAACTCGTCGCCCAGGACCAGGAGTTTGTAGCCTCCCAGTTTCTGGGAACGCGTTGCACAGACCTTTCTGCAAGGCCTCCCTGAGATGTCTCATCCTCTGCTCCCTCTGCGACGGCAAGATAAGGTCCGCAACCTTACCCTTGTACCGCGGATCAAGGAGAGTGGCCAGCCAGTAATGGTCCCTCTCCTTGATCCGAAGAACACGAGGATCCTTCCGCAGGCTTTGCAGGATCAGGGAGGCCATGCAGCGTAGGTTAGCTGAGGCATTCGGTCCGGAGTCTTCTGGGTCACTGAGGATGACATGATCGCCAGCCACCTCCTCCCAGCCACGTACAAGTCCACTGGCTTGTTGGGACTGTACATCATCCCTAAAAGACTGCTGCTGCTGATGCTGAGTGCCAGGCTCCACCTCCATGCTCACACAATCCTCCTCCTCCTCCTCCTCCTCCTCCTCCTCATCCTCTTCCTGTGTGATGGGTGGGACAGAAGGAACACTGTCCGGATAAAGGGGGCCTTGAGAGGCAAGGAAGTCCTCCTCTTCCTGCCTCTGTTCTGCCTCAAGTGCCCTGTCCATTATCCCACGCAGCGTATGCTCCAACAGGTGGACAAGAGGGACAGTGTCACTGATGCATGCACTGTCACTGCTCACCATCCTCGTGGCCTCCTCAAATGGTGAGAGGACAGTGCATGCATCCCTGATCATGCTCCACTGACGTGGGGAAAAAAAACCAAGCTCCCCTGACCCTGTCCTGGTGCCGTAGTCGCAAAGGTACTCATTGATGGCCCTCTGCTGCGTGTGCAGTCGCTGCAGCATGGCCAACGTTGAGTTCCACCTGGTGGGCATGTCAGATATTAGGCGGTTCTTGGGCAGGTTCAGCTCCTTTTGCAGCTCAGTCAGCCGAGCACTGGCATTATAAGATCGGCGGAAATGCACACAGACTTTCCTGGCCTGCCTCAGGACATCCTGTAAGCCTGGGAACCTGCCCAAGAACCGCTGCACCACCAGGTTGAGGACGTGAGCCATGCAGGGCACATGGGTGAGCTGCCCCTGTCGCAGGGCGGAGAGGAGGTTGGTGCCATTGTCAGAAACGACCATTCCTGGCTTAAGCTGACGTGGCGTCAACCACCTCTCGGCCTGCCCCTGCAGAGCTGCCAGAACCTCTGGCCCAGTGTGGCTCCTGTCCCCCAAACACACCAGCGCAAGCACGGCATGGCATCTTTTTGCCTGCGTACTTGCGTAGCCCCTTGTACGCCTACGGAGCACCGCTGGTTCCAAGGACAGAGCACTGGAGGAAGAAGAAGAGGAGGGGGTGGAGGAGAGAGGTGTGTCACAACCAGTAGCAGTAGTCGCGTTTTGGAGGCGTGGTGGCGGAACAACCTCCAACACTACTGCACCTTGTCCTGCATCCCTCCCAGCTGCCAATAGAGTGACCCAATGGGCCGTGAAAGAAAGGTACCGTCCCTGTCCATGCCTGCTGGACCATGAGTCAGCGGTAATATGCACCTTACCGCTGACCGCCCTGTCCAGCGAGGCATGGACATTGCCCTCCACATGCCGGTAGAGAGACGGAATCGCCTTCCGCGAGAAAAAGTGGCGTTTGGGAACCTGCCACTGAGGAACCGCACATTGAACAAACTCACGGAAGGGGGCCGAGTCTACCAACTGAAAAGGCAGCAGTTGAAGTGCTAGCAATTTAGCAAGGCTAGCATTCAACCGCTGGGCATGTGGATGGCTGGGAGTGTACTTCTTTCTACGGTCCAGCAGCTGGGGCAGGGAAATTTGCCTGCTGCATTCGGACGTCGGTGTACTGCAAGTACTTGGTTGTGACACACCGAATTCTACACCTTCAGTCCTCTCAGAGCAGCTTTCAGAGAGGACTGAAGGTGTAGTGGGGATGGAGATCCCAGCTGAGGAGGAGCAAGGAGAGGTCCGCTTAGTTCTTTGGTGTGGGTCTTTTATGTGTGCCTGCCAACGAGCTGCATGGCAGGTCGCCATATGTCTGGTCATGCTTGTCGTGCCCAAGCGGCTGATGTTTTGGCCACGCGAGATACGCTTGAGACAAATATTGCAAATAGCAGTGGTGCGATCTGCTGCACTCGTCTCAAAAAAGGCCCACACCAAAGAACTTTTCTGATAACGTGCAGAGGCAGCGCCCTGCACAGGCGGAGCTCTGCGGTGTGTACAGTTGCTGTGCTGGCCTCTACCTGGCCTCCAGGGGCATCCTGCCTCGTTGGACATGTGACGCCGCATCCTCCTCCTCCTCGTCCTCCTCCTCATCCTCTCTCCCTTGAGGCACCCACGTGGAGTCAGTGACCTCATCATCCCCTCCCTCTTCACCACTAGAGCAAACCTGGCAGTAAGCTGCAGCTGGTGGAACTGTACTGCCAGATTCCTCAAGCTGGTATCGTCATCCGAGCCTTCGAATCGTTGGGCATCCTCCTGGAGCATGTACCCAACACTGTGCTCAAAGAGTTCGGGGGACTCCTCAGGAGGACATGGTGGGTCTAGGGAAGGGGTGGCTGATGATGCTCTGTCAGTACCCTGAGCCTGGGTGAGAGAGGATGAGGAGGATGAGGAGGGCTTGGTCATCCATTCTACCAAGCCTTCAGCATGATGCGGCTCCACATGTCCAGCTGCCGAAAACAAAGACGCGCGTGTCCCATGGCCACGTGCTGATGACGATGCACGACCACGTCCACGTCCACGGCCACGTCCACTAGAAACAGAGCCTGCCTGCCCTGTGTTCTTGGCTCTGCACGCTCTGCCTCCCCTTGGCGGTCTTCCAGCCATTGTAGTCGGTAGTCCTGTGGGTGCTGCTGAGAAGAAAATATAGGAGCTCTGTGTGATGCCACTAACACACTAGAAGTCCTATGGGTGCTTCTGCAAAGAAAATAGAGGAGCTCTGTGTGATGCCACTAACACACTAGAAGTCCTATGGGTGCTTCTGCAAAGAAAATAGAGGAGCTCTGTGTGATGCCACTAACACACTAGAAGTCCTGTGGGTGCTTATGCAAAGAAAATAGAGGAGCTCTGTGTGATGCCACTAACACACTAGAAGTCCTGTGGGTGCTTATGCAAAGAAAATAGAGGAGCTCTGTGTGATGCCACTAACACACTAGAAGTCCTGTGGGTGCTGCTGAGAAGAATATATAGGAGCTCTGTGTGATGCCACTAACACACTAGAAGTCCTATGGGTGCTTCTGCAAAGAAAATAGAGGAGCTCTGTGTGATGCCACTAACACACTAGAAGTCCTGTGGGTGCTGCTGAGAAGAATATATAGGAGCTCTGTGTGATGCCACTAACACACTAGAAGTCCTATGGGTGCTTCTGCAAAGAAAATAGAGGAGCTCTGTGTGATGCCACTAACACACTAGAAGTCCTGTGGGTGCTTCTGCAAAGAAAATAGAGGAGCTCTGTGTGATGCCACTAACACACTAGAAGTCCTGTGGGTGCTTATGCAAAGAAAATAGAGGAGCTCTGTGTGATGCCACTAACACACTAGAAGTCCTGTGGGTGCTTATGCAAAGAAAATAGAGGAGCTCTGTGTGATGCCACTAACACACTAGAAGTCCTGTGGGTGCTTATGCAAAGAAAATAGAGGAGCTCTGTGTGATGCCACTAACACACTAGAAGTCCTGTGGGTGCTGCTGAGAAGAATATATAGGAGCTCTGTGTGATGCCACTAACACACTAGAAGTCCTATGGGTGCTTCTGCAAAGAAAATAGAGGAGCTCTGTGTGATGCCACTAACACACTAGAAGTCCTGTGGGTGCTGCTGAGAAGAATATATAGGAGCTCTGTGTGATGCCACTAACACACTAGAAGTCCTGTGGGTGCTTATGCAAAGAAAATAGAGGAGCTCTGTGTGATGGGACTAACACACTTCAAGTCCTATAGGTGCTTCTGGGAAGAAAATATAGCTCTGTGTGTGTGATGGGACTAACACACTTCAAGTCCTATAGGTGCTTCTGGGAAGAAAATATAGCTCTGTGTGTGTAATGGGACTAACACACTTCAAGTCCTATAGGTGCTTCTGGGAACAAAATATAGCTCTGTGTGTGTAATGGGACTAACACACTTCAAGTCCTATAGGTGCTTCTGGGAACAAAATATAGCTCTGTGTGTGTGATGGGACTAACACACTTCAAGTCCTATAGGTGCTTCTGGAAAGAAAATATAGCTCTGTGTGTGTGATGGGACTAACACACTTCAAGTCCTATAGGTGCTTCTGGGAAGAAAATATAGCTCTGTGTGTGTAATGGGACTAACACACTTCAAGTCCTATAGGTGCTTCTGGGAACAAAATATAGCTCTGTGTGTGTAATGGGACTAACACACTTCAAGTCCTATAGGTGCTTCTGGGAACAAAATATAGCTCTGTGTGTGTGATGGGACTAACACACTTCAAGTCCTATAGGTGCTTCTGGGAAGAAAATATAGCTCTGTGTGTGTAATGGGACTAACACACTTCAAGTCCTATAGGTGCTTCTGGGAACAAAATATAGCTCTGTGTGTGTAATGGGACTAACACACTTCAAGTCCTATAGGTGCTTCTGGGAAGAAAATATAGCTCTGTGTGTGTGATGGGACTAACACACTTCAAGTCCTATAGGTGCTTCTGGGAACAAAGTATAGCTCTTTGTGTGTGATGGGACTAACACACTTCAAGTCCTATAGGTGCTTCTGGGAAGAAAATATAGCTCTGTGTGTGTAATGGGACTAACACACTTCAAGTCCTATAGGTGCTTCTGGGAACAAAATATAGCTCTGTGTGTGTAAATGGGACTAACACACTTCAAGTCCTATAGGTGCTTCTGGGAACAAAATATAGCTCTGTGTGTGTGATGGGACTAACACACTTCAAGTCCTATAGGTGCTTCTGGGAAGAAAATATAGCTCTGTGTGTGTAATGGGACTAACACACTTCAAGTCCTATAGGTGCTTCTTGAAGAAAATATAGCTCTGTGTGTGTGATGGGACTAACACACTTCAAGTCCTATAGGTGCTTCTGGGAAGAAAATATAGCTCTGTGTGTGTAATGGGACTAACACACTTCAAGTCCTATAGGTGCTTCTGGGAACAAAATATAGCTCTGTGTGTGTAATGGGACTAACACACTTCAAGTCCTATAGGTGCTTCTGGGAAGAAAATATAGCTCTGTGTGTGTGATGGGACTAACACACTTCAAGTCCTATAGGTGCTTCTGGGAAGAAAATATAGCTCTGTGTGTGTAATGGGACTAACACACTTCAAGTCCTATAGGTGCTTCTGGGAACAAAATATAGCTCTGTGTGTGTAATGGGACTAACACACTTCAAGTCCTATAGGTGCTTCTGGGAAGAAAATATAGCTCTGTGTGTGTAATGGGACTAACACACTTCAAGTCCTATAGGTGCTTCTGGGAACAAAATATAGCTCTGTGTGTGTGATGGGACTAACACACTTCAAGTCCTATAGGTGCTTCTGGGAACAAAATATAGCTCTGTGTGTGTAATGGGACTAACACACTTCAAGTCCTATAGGTGCTTCTGGGAACAAAATATAGCTCTGTGTGTGTGATGGGACTAACACACTTCAAGTCCTATAGGTGCTTCTGGGAAGAAAATATAGCTCTGTGTGTGTAATGGGACTAACACACTTCAAGTCCTATAGGTGCTTCTGGGAAGAAAATATAGCTCTGTGTGTGTAATGGGACTAACACACTTCAAGTCCTATAGGTGCTTCTGGGAAGAAAATATAGCTCTGTGTGTGTAATGGGACTAACACACTTCAAGTCCTATAGGTGCCTCTGGGAACAAAATATAGGAGCTCTGCCTGCCTGCCACGAACACACTACAAGTCCTATAGGTGCTTCTGGTAACAAAATATAGGAGCTCTGCCTGCCTGCCACTAACACACTACAAGTCCTATAGGTGCTTCTGGGAAGAAAATATAGCTCTGTGTGTGTAATGGGACTAACACACTTCAAGTCCTATAGGTGCTTCTGGGAACAAAGTATAGCTCTTTGTGTGTAATGGGACTAACACACTTCAAGTCCTATAGGTGCTTCTGGGAAGAAAATATAGCTCTGTGTGTGTAATGGGACTAACACACTTCAAGTCCTATAGGTGCTTCTGGGAACAAAATATAGCTCTGTGTGTGTAATGGGACTAACACACTTCAAGTCCTATAGGTGCTTCTGGGAACAAAATATAGCTCTGTGTGTGTGATGGGACTAACACACTTCAAGTCCTATAGGTGCTTCTGGGAAGAAAATATAGCTCTGTGTGTGTAATGGGACTAACACACTTCAAGTCCTATAGGTGCTTCTGGGAAGAAAATATAGCTCTGTGTGTGTGATGGGACTAACACACTTCAAGTCCTATAGGTGCTTCTGGGAAGAAAATATAGCTCTGTGTGTGTAATGGGACTAACACACTTCAAGTCCTATAGGTGCTTCTGGGAAGAAAATATAGCTCTGTGTGTGTAATGGGACTAACACACTTCAAGTCCTATAGGTGCTTCTGGGAAGAAAATATAGCTCTGTGTGTGTAATGGGACTAACACACTTCAAGTCCTATAGGTGCCTCTGGGAACAAAATATAGGAGCTCTGCCTGCCTGCCACGAACACACTACAAGTCCTATAGGTGCTTCTGGTAACAAAATATAGGAGCTCTGCCTGCCTGCCACTAACACACTACAAGTCCTATAGGTGCTTCTGGTAACAAAATATAGGAGCTCTGCCTGCCTGCCACGAACACACTACAAGTCCTATAGGTGCTTCTGGTAACAAAATATAGGAGCTCTGCCTGCCTGCCACTAACACACTACAAGTCCTATAGGTGCTTCTGGTAACAAAATATAGGAGCTCTGCCTGCCTGCCACGAACACACTACAAGTCCTATAGGTGCTTCTGGTAACAAAATATAGGAGCTCTGCCTGCCTGCCACGAACACACTACAAGTTCTATAGGTGCTTCTGGTAACAAAATATAGGAGCTCTGCCTGCCTGCCACGAACACACTACAAGTCCTATAGGTGCTTCTGGTAACAAAATATAGGAGCTCTGCCTGCCTGCCACGAGCACACTACAAGCCCCTCTTTGTCAATCAATCTTTGTAACTGAATCTATCTAACTCAATCTCTGCAAGTGAATCTCTCTATCTATCTAAATGCAGCAGAGTGTCACAGAAACAGCCTGCTCAATCTGCGCCGGAACAGCATGTGACCGGCGCAGACGGCGTGGCGGCGTTTTATAGGGGGGGGCGTGTACTACAGCCCCTGAGCTGTAATTGGCTACAGGCGTCCTGCCTGTAGCCAATTATGGCTCTTCGAGTTTCCGGGGCTGTGATTGGCCAAGCATGCGGGGTCACAGTGCATGCTTGGCCAATCATCAGCCAGCAATGCACTGCGTCGGCCGCGCCGGCCGCAATGCATTGCGGGGCCGCTCGCCTAACACCAACGTGATGCGAGCGGCCAAAATAGTTCTGGGCTCGCCGAGCGAGCGAACGCCCGGTGCTCGATGCGAACGTGGGTTCGCATCGAGCACCGGGCCCATCCTTATTTACAACCACTTTAAAGTCCAAAAATGGCCAGCACATCTGGAAAATATCCTTTTGAAGCTGTTTGATTCAAGCATCAAAATAAAAAAAATAAAAAACAGCATTCCGCCAATGTTTCTGGGACACACAGAGTCACTTATCAAGGTGACAAACCTAATAAAGGTGATCTGCTTATCTCTAAAGCATTGATGGAATGCTGTTTTTTCTTTTAATGCTTACGTAAATTAACTTTACAATGATATTCTCCAGATGCGCTTGCCATTTTTGGACTTTAGTTTACATTCTGGTGTCTAAGGAGTCATTATGGGATGAAATTCTTTGACCACTTCCCTACCCGCATATTGTCATATGACGTGCGCAGATAGGATCTCCCATCCTGGGTGGGCATCATATGACGCCCTCGGCTTCCCGGCGAAATAGGGGGGCACACACGCCGCCGCCTCACCGAGGAGGTGATGCACGCGCCCGGCGGCCGTGATGTCCGCCGGGCACTCGCGATCGCTTGTTATAGAGCAGGACCGTGGATCTGTGTGTGTAAACACACAGATCCACGTCCTGTCAGGGGAGAGGAGACAGATCGTGTGTTCATACCAAGTATGAACATCGATCGGTCTCTGCCCCTAGTCAGTCCCCTCCTCCTATAGTTAGAAACACTCCCTAGGTAACACATTTAACCCCTTCATCACCCCCTAGTGTTAACTCCTTCCCTGCCAGTGACATTTATACAGTAATCAGTGCATATTTATAGCACTGGTCGCTGTATAACTGTCAGTGGTCCCAAAATAGTGTCAAAAGTGTCAGATATGTCCGCCGTAATGTAACAGTCACAATAAAAATTGCAGATCGCTGCCATAGTAAACAAAAATTATAATAAGAAAAATGCCATAAATCTATCCCTTATTTTATAGGCTCTATTACTTTTGCACAAATCAATCTATATAAGCTTATTGCGATTTTTTTTTTTTAGAAGAATACATATTGACATAAACTGAGGAAAAAATTATTATAATTTTTTTTAATTGAGTATATTTATTATAGCAAAAATTAAAAAATATTGTGTTTTTTTTCAAACTTATCGCTCTTTTTTTTGTTTATAGCGCAAAAAATGAAAACCGCAGAGATGATGAAATACCACCAAAAGAAAGCTCTACCTGTGGCAAAAAAATTATGATTTAATTTGGGTACAGTTTTGCAGGACCACGCAATTGTCAAAATGTTACAGCACTGAAAATTGGCCTGGGCAGGAAGGGGGTGAAAATGCCCTGTATTGAAGTGGTAATAAGCTTCAAAACCTTCCATGGGTTCAAATCCTTTCTCAAGTTGGCCATTCATTGATTGAAATTTGCCCAGTTCAGCAGGAATCGGCTTAATTTTGATCAGTGTGTGACTGTCCCCACTCGACAGAAGTTGATTGATTGTCTTCTGGATATTTATTCTGGCTGCAGACTCTGATAAGCATATTCTGACAGCTGCTGCCAGAATACAATGTCCCAGCAAGGGGAATTCCTCCATCCACCTAGCACCTAATTGTGTGGATTGAAGAATCTGTCCCACTGGCTGGCTACAAATAAAAACAGTGTGTGGCCAGCTTTACTCTATCAAAAACTAAAAAACAAATGGCTTTGGATACACTTTGTAGAAGTAAAGTTCCACTTTGTAAACTTGCTAGGACTTTTTAAATTTTTTTTGTTAAAATGAAAAACGTCTGTAAACGAAATGCTGCTAAATGCGAGTTTCCGCGTTTAGCAGCATTTACAAGCTGTTACAGGCATTTGGCGTTTCAAATTCCTCAGAACATCCGTCTGAACCCATTTTTTTTTTTGCGTTCCAAAAAAAAGCTTCCAAACTCAACTGCCTATAAACGACTATAAACGACCCTGTGTACATGGACAGATAAGATAACATAGAGGAGAGTTCAGGGGCAACTGTGTGTACATAAAGCCTAAAGTCTCCCCCCCCCCCACAAGAAAAAAACTTTCCCTCATGTCAAGAATAGATGTGGGTTTTGGGAATGATGTATCTCCTGTATAGATGGTGAGGAATTACATCATTAGTGGCCAACCAATGGGTGAAGAGGAGGGTCATGGAACCCAGAAGAAATGGCAGGGTAGCTCTTGAAGCTGGACCTGTCCCCACTGGAGGAGGGCACACTGATAGGTAGGCATGCCATATGCTATGCCTACTTGCAAATTATGGAGAAAGTTTCCCTGAACATGGTAGACTTATTAGCACTTTAGTAATTAAAAAAATGATATCTGAGGCTTAGACTGCTTGACGTTCTGCTTCCAGTAAGCAATGTCAAATTGTGTAACTGCTGCTAAAACATGAATTAATGTGCAGAGTTGTGATCCAAGCTGGGACCTCATTATTACATAATCACGCATGTAAGGTTGAAAAAAAGCATAACAGGGCTGTGCCATGAGTTGTATTACACTGCATGCTTTGCGCAAAGAAGGAATGTAAGATTTTTCTATGTGATAACTTTATTTAAATAGATACTTAGAACTTGATTCTGGAATAAGCAAATTGTGCTAAAAAAACAAGAGGTATGTGTATTCTTGCTTGAATCTTGGTGTGCTTTGTATATTTTTTCCGGATTTATGCAGTAATACAGTGTGAAACGTTTCCTCTGTGTAGGAGCTTCCTGTAACAAAGACCAGTCACTGCTGCTCCCTCTTCTTGTGCAGGAGGACTGGTCTTGTCTCCACCCCTCCTGTAGTTTTCTACAGGCAGCCTGTGATAGGTGGAGCCTGCAAGGTCCCTCCCACATCTCTGCCCTCTGAACAGACTTTGTACAGCACAATGATGATGTCACTGCTGCAAGGTAAAATCTGGGTCTGCAAACACATTTGCTGAACACAAAATACTTTTTATCCATTACAGCTTCTGAGGAATATATTTAAATGAAAGTTTTCATGCTTGGAATTCAACCCTTTCTCATTTAGTGTGAAGATATCTGGTTCTAATAATTTTTGGCTCTCTGACAAGCTGAAGCTTTATTTTTGATGCGCTACAATTTTTAAATCTATATACTGCTTTTTGTGTAAGGCTGACCAGATTTATTAAGACTCAACAAAGATTTGATTCATAGTTTTTGAAGATTTAAAGATCCTTGAATGTTAATGACACCGCAGCAGTCTAGTTACAAAAGCAATCACTGAGAACAGATAAAATATGAGATAAGATATGTATAAAATGCACAAATACATTCCTGTTCATTCATTTATGACCATTTTGACAAAGTATACCGGAATATAGCAATTTTTATAACCTCTCAGCTGAACAAAAATCTGGCTGAAGGCTCACACAAGAGCTTTTCCTGTAAATTATTTCATGCATATGAGCTTGTCAGATGTGGATTTTTGCCCAAACAGTTCTCCTTCAGTATTAGATCATCTGCCTTTCACTTTCACACTGAGGTGATGCAGAAATTATGAGCTAAGAGAGGAATTTTTACAGGGTGATTTTCATGTAAAAGAATCAGAACATCATAATCATTTTAGCTTTTTGCCTAGGAAAGAATGGTGTTTTCCCCCTTCCTGAAGACTTCTGGGATACTAACATCACGCACGCCAGGAGGCTTTGGGCCAATGCCAAGCACACTGCCCGCATGCCAGGCAATCACTGGCACGCTGAACATGTGCAGCATTGCATCATCAGGGGGCCCAGTGCAAGCACCCGGAGGAGACACTTAACCCTCTGATGACATCCGTATTGAATATGGTGGCACAGGACCTGGCATTCAGCAGGAAGCAGCAGATTTCACCAGACAACACTGGGTGTTTTTTGAGGACAACTATTAATATAGAGCAGTCTTTCTCAACCTTTTCGGCACAAAGGAATCCTTGAAATAACTTTCCAGTCTCAAGGAACCACTGCTAAAGATAATATCTGCAATTCATGATACATCAGTGTGGTGGTCAGTGGGAAGAATGCTCTTTACACCTGTGGCCATTTTGAAGAATTGCCGTCTTACAGATAACTAAAAAGATCAATGGTGTCAGTGAGAACTTATCTGGCCGATATTGCTCATGAACTCCCAGCACCCTCTGGAGGAACCTTAGTTGAGAAACCCTGATTTAGAGGGAAAAAAATTAAGGTGAAGGAAGAAATTAAAAGATCACATGAGCCAAGGCTTTTAGGATCACTTTTAAGCTACTTTCACACTGAGGTGCTTTACAGGCGCTATAACACAAAAAATTATGCCTGCAAAGCACCTTGAAAGAGCCTCTCCTCTCACTCCAATGTGAAAGCCCAAGGGCTTTCACACTGGAACGGTGCGCTGGCAGGACGGTAAAAAAAGTCCTGCAAGCCGCATCTTTGCAGCGCTGTAGGAGCGGTGTATTCACCGCTCCTAAAGTGCCCCTGCCCATTGAGATCAATGGGCAACGCCGCCAAACCGGCAAAGTGCTGCTGCAACTAATTTTAACACTGTATGTGGTGTTAAAGGAAAACAAAATCTTGAAGTACTTTCAACTGACATTTGGCAAGTCATTGAATGTACTGAAAAGTTCAAATGAACATTCATTCAAAAATCTACTAGTGTTTGGCCAGGTTTAGATCCCTCATTTGCTGCTGCTCTAGGACAGTACTAGTTATTATGAGAAAGTCCTTTTACTAACTGCTAGTAGTTACTTAGCAGATAAACAAGGGTAGGGAAAGCTTTCAGGGTAATATCTAGTTAATCACAAGACCCAGAAACCAAGATGTTCTGTTAATCTTTCAATTCCCATTACTGAAGAATTAACCTGATATAAGACCCCTGTCACACTGAGGCGCTTTTCAGGCGCTTTCAAGCTTAAAAAAAGTGCCAAAAGCTCACGAATTTCAATTAAAATCAATGAATGCTTTCACACTGGGGCATTGCGCAGGTAGGGTGGTAAAAAAAATGCCCCTCTTCATTGAAACTAATGGAAAGCTCTTCAAAAGCACCTGAAAAGCTCTTCAAAAGTGCTCATTGTTTTACTGGCAGTTTAGAAGCACCTCAGTGTGAAAGGGGCCTAACTGAATACATTTTTACATATAGACAAGTTCTGTCTGTTCCCATGTTTTAGATAATAGCTAATTAAATAAAGAAAGGAAGACCTCTGGGGCTGCACAAATGTAACTGAGGCTACTTTCACACTGGGGCATTGGGGGTGTCAGCGGTAAAGCTACGCTATTTTTAGAGGCGCTTTACCGTCGTTTTTGCAGAGGTTTTCGGACGCTAGCGGGCTTTTAACCCCTGCTAGCGGCCGAAAAAGGGTTAAAACCACCCGCAAAGTGTGGCGGTCCGGCAGCGCTGCCCATTGATTTCAGGTGGCAGGGGGCTTGCAGGACTTTTTCAGGCATCCTGCACTCAGGCTTTCACACTGGAGTGAGAGGAGAGGCTCTTTACAGGCGCTATGCAGCCACTATTTTTAGCTCTATAGCGCCTGTAAAGCGCTTCAGTGTAAAAGCAGCCTAAAAAATCTAGTGGAAACAAATGGTCCTGTATTTCTGTAATGCATGTTCACAAATTTCTTTGTGATTTTCTGCTGCCAGGTCTTGAAGTGTTACTAAACCCAGGACCCCGCATTCCCTATATCTGGTCTCCCACAGCACACAGAACATGGAAATGCAATAATTTTAGTAAATATAAACTGCTAAATACCTTTTCTCATTAGCAGTATATAGCAGTCTTGTGACTTCTATTAGTGCCTCGTTAAAGCTTGTAGGGGGAGTTTTCATACTGCACTGGCTGCCCTATTCAGATGCAGGACCCCTGACCCTCTGTCTGGACAGTGCTGATTGGCCCTGTGCTGATCACATGCACCCTCCCAAGAAAAAAATAAACTCTCTAGCAATACACACCAAGCTGAGCATGTGCAGCCTGACTCCAGTAACTGTCTTATCCGGACATGTTTTAGAATCAGTGGAAGAAGAGGAGGATCTGGGCTCACAGGATCAAACATCCTTTTTACACAATGCAGAAGATTAACCCCTTAGGTTCCACAGTGAGTATAACAAGCATGCTTTACTGCATATACAGACTGATTTTACTGTTGTGGGTTTAGTAACACTTTAACTCAGTTTTGCCTTATAGGTTGGAGCCTAGCAACAGCTCTCCAGCTAGTGAAACAGTGAGTTGGGAGTATGAACAAAAGCAGTAAAAGCTTGAAAGGGGTAGAAAATCCATAGACGGTGAACCAGTCAGAAGATGAAAAATAAACAATGGGGCTCCCTATTTAATTAACTGATATATGTGTGAGTAATTATGGGGACATCACTCCCCCTCCATTGTCATTATAACATAATTTACAATGGTACAAGAGAAAAAGGACCCCAGTTCATTTTAGAGTGTAATAAAAAGAAAAACATAATAAAAGCCAATGAATAAGCAGGTATCCAACTAAAAATGGACTAGCATCATGAATTGGCAGCGGAGTGGGTTTTCAGCTATTAGCTCATCTCTAGTCATGGTTATACGAGTGATTCTTTGGTATAGACAATTACTTTCTGCCATGTATGTTAGAGAATCAAAAGAAAAATCTCAGTTTTCATAAACCAAAGAATGTTAGAATGAGTCCATGCATCCTAAAAAAATAGCTTTTATTTAAAGAGAAAAGATTTTTTTTTATTGAAAGAGAAAAGAAACAAACAGATGTGTTTCCATGCGCAGTGCCACACTAACCTTGCCAAGCAGTTTTCCTCAGCGGCACATCTTAAGCTGTACATGGACATTTTCTGTACATAAATGGAGGACTGAATGTAATACGGATCTGGTACCAAGTCTGGGAGCCCTAGAAACAGAGAATATATCATTTTATATTGTGTAAAAATATTCATAGAACATTTGTCTTTATCAAAGTAGCACTTCCCAAATAAAGACAAATTATCTTTTTCACCTCTGATGTCTACTTGTTATATACAAAGTCATAACCTCTAAATAACAGCAAATAGCCATCCTAAAAATGCATACTATAGTAACAGTACAGTAATCTAGTAGTTTAATTGGCTCCTGTCTAAAGTGGCCCTGTATGTGTATGAATGTGTGTTAGAGAACTTAGATTGTCAGCTCCTTGGGAGCAGGGACTGATGTAAATTTACAATATATGTATGTAAAGCCCTGCGTAAATTGATGGCGCTATATACGTCCATTTAATAAATAGGAAATCTACATACATTGTTCATCTAATGGTTTTGCCATTTGTTATTTAAAGCATATGTATAGGTACACTTTTGTTTGCTGCCTTTACTTCAAGTCCTGGAGATGCAAAATGTCTTGAGGATTCAAAGTGAATGGAATTCCTATCTTATGCCCCGTACACACGATCTGAAATTCCGCCAGCAAAAGTCCAATGAGAGCTTTTGGTCGGAAATTCCGACCATGTGTACGCTCCATCGGACTTTTGCTGGCGGAATTTCTGCCAGCAAAAGATTGAGAGCAGGCTCTCTATTTTTCCGAACGAAAAAGTTCCGATTGGAAATTCTGATCGTCTGTAGCAATTCCAACGCGCAAAATTCCTGCGCATGCTCGGAAACAATGAACTTAATTTTCTCGGCTCGTCGTAGTGTTGTACATCACCATGTTGTTGATGGTCGAAAGTTCAGAGAACTTTTGTGTGACCGTGTGTATGCAAGCTAAGCTTAAGCGGAATTCCGTCGGAAAAAAACATCCAAGATTTTTCCTGACGGAAATTCCGCTTGTGTGTATGGGACATTAGAGACATGTCACAGGAACAGGTGTCCCCATTGAAGGATGTTTCATTTCCACTTGTTTTGTTGGCGATGTAACATTTTTATAATTCCCTCCACGTACTGTTTTATTGATCTCCCCGGCAGTGACATAGACACCTCTAAAAATATGATAAAGGGTCTAACCCTTTACCACTATATCTAAAAATTAAGAAATGCAGGTACATAAACTTTAAAGTGTTACTAAACCCAGTAATATGAAAATAGTTCATCCCCCCCCCCCCAGTGCCCACAGCTTATAAATCTTTTTACATTAAAATATTGCCACTATATACCTTTTTGGATGATCTGTATACTACGGTTACATGATAAACTGCGCAGTTTCTCCAGTGCTGAGAGTTCAGGTAGGAGGAGATTTCCACCACAGCCTGTATACACGCCCACATGTGTGATGTCAATATCATGTGACTTGGCTATCTCTGAGAACAAGTAAATGTTCTCTCCAGCATAAAAGACACAACTGAGCATGTGCAGGTTGGCTACTCTGCCTGTGTTAACTGGCCTTCCCCAGATATACAATGCAGGAAGTGAAGGATCTGTGTATACAGGATAAAACAGCCTTTTTACACAATGTGGAGTATTAACCCCTTAAGTTCCACAGTGAGTATAACAAGCATGCTATGTTGCATATACAGACTGACTTTACTGTTGTGGGTTTAGTAACACTTTAAGGCTAACTTCCAGGCAATAAGACACAAATGAATACAGATGTGTTTTTATTCATTCATAATTAGATGTATTTATTAAACTCAATCATTTAAAGAATTGGAATTTGCCTTGACATCATCCTTTTTTCAGTCTTGTGTACAGCAGGGCCCAAGCTGTGAGAGCGAAACAAAGCACAAGGAACCCACAAACTGTGTTACAGTGCTCATATATGAACAAGGAACATACTGATTGGAGGAGAGAAAAGAGTGACTTCATCACTCTGCTGCTTCTCCGTTTACTGTCCAGTCATAGGCTGGGGGAGAGACAAGACCAGTGTTACTTAAGTTTCCACTATATGTGCTTCATCTGTGTATTTAGCTGTTTTCCTGGAGTTCAGTTTAAAGTGTATCTAAAGCCCAAACATTTTTTGTAGCTTTGGATAGGGTGCTGAAGACTTAGAGCTCTTCTATTACAAACTCTTGGGATTTAGGTCTAATTGCATAGTTAAGTTCTCTGACACATAAGATAAAATTTGTGTCAAGGAGGGAGATAAGCACTGAGCTTGTCTATTCAGAATACAGCTCTACATGTTTCCTTGTTCCTCTGCCTATGTGGAAGGGGTGTGTGTGTCCCTTTCCTCCAATCAGCTCTCACACAGTGTAAGTGTAGTCTCCCCACACAGCCCTATGTACTGGTGGCAGACGAAGAAAGATTTTTAACATGATCTGCACCTTTTAAAGGGTGTAGAGGGGGGAAGACTGCAGATAAACAAGTAAAACTGTAGGAGGATTTTTTTATCTCTGTGTATCATCTGTGGCTAGTCACTTCGCTGGGTATATGTGAGAGTTTACAACCACTTAAAAAAATAAATACTGGATAATGTGATCTACTAAAATGAAGTTTACCTTTTACAGAGGATGTGAATGTGAAAGTGCAAAGTAGCAATTGGATGTGTTGGATGTTGTATTAGAAGTGATTGTTAACATGTGTATATGGTTGTGTAATTCTACATAATAATTTCTGAGGCAGTCAGGGAAATTGACCAATCAAATGATTTTAAATATGAGCTTTTAGTGCCAAATTGTATATTTTTTGTAATGTAAGATGAGATATATGAAAATATATTACATATGAAAATGTAAAAAAATATTGCACTTGTGTGGCCAGCTTTAGCCAGTCAATAACATTGCATTACAAATGACTAGTAAGAAGTTCAGTTGACAAGGTGACAAAGCACTGGTGATTTTTACTCAGCCATGACTCAGAATTCAAAAGACACAGGAGATGTTGTAATACTTGGGATGTCTGGAACCAGGTCTGTTGGGGAACTCTGACTAAATGTTAACAAGTACAGTATTCAGCTTTCCGAATGAAAGAGACATTAACCACTTGCCTACAGGGCACTTTCGCCCCCTTCCTGCCCAAGCCATTTTTCAGCTTTCAGCGCTGTCGCACTTTGAATGACAATTGCGCGGTCATGCTACACTGTACCCAGATGACATTTTTATCATTTTCTTTTCAGCTTTCTTTTGGTGGTATTTAATCACTGCTGTTTTGTTTCACTGTTGAAAAAAATGTTTTTTTTACTTAGTCTTTGTTAGTAGATTTTGTAATTAGATAATTTTTCTCCTTCACTGATGAGGCGGCACTGATGGGCACTGATAGGCTGAACTGGTGGGCATTGGTGAGGTGGCACTTAAGGGCACTGATTAGGTGGCACTAATTTGCCGCACTTACGAGCACTGATAGGTGGCACTGATATGTGGCACTGATGAGCACTGATAGGCGGCACTTATGGGCACTGATAGGCGGCACTGATGGGCACTAATCGGTGGAACTGGTGGGCACTGATAGGCTCACTGGTGGGCACTGATAGGCAGCATGGATAGGCGGTACTGATGGGCACTGATGGACATTGATGGGTGGCACTGATGGGCGACACTGATGGGCATTGATGGGCAGCACTGATAGCCAGCACAGACTGGCACTGATTGGTGGCACTTGTGGGCAGTGGTGGGCTCTTATTGCTGGCAGTGATGGGTACTGATTGCTGGCACTGGTGGGCACTCATCGCTGGCACTGATTTGTGGCACTGGTGTCACTATTGTAATCAGGGCACTGATGATCAGTGCCCTGATTACATGTGTAGAGGTCTCCTGTTTGGAGATGCCGCAGATCGGCTCTCCTCATCACACACTCTGTCAGTGTGAAGCGAGGAGCGCTGATTACCAGCATCTCCGTATTTACAAGTGACCGGCTGTGATTGGACACCGCTGATCACATGGTTAAAGAGCCGCAGTTGCAACTAGTTAAACCTTGGTTTCCAAAGAAGTCACGTGGCCACACAATGATGTTGGATGAGAAGCAGTTAAATTTTAAATTGCAAAGGGATTCATTACTGTTAGAGCAGTAAGGATGTGGAACTCCCTTCCACAGTTAGAGATGTCAGCAGGAAGTGAGGATACTTTCAAAAACCTTTTAGATGTTCTCTAGTTCTCAGTGAACACAATATACAGGGATATGAAAATTGGTATAAAAAAAAAAAAAAAACACACACACATGTACACACGCACAGACACCCAGGTTGAACCAGATGGATCGGTGTCTTTATTCAAACTTACCAACTGTGTACCCGCTCCAGACCAACCCACCCTCCTGCTCCCTTTCCCTTCCTTTTCACTCTTCTCCCTGCCGTTTCTTCTCTTTCCACTACCCAGTCACTTTTATTGCTTTGTCTTTCCTTTTCTCCTTGTTCCCTAGTCTCCCCTAATGCCCCATACACACGGTCGGATTTTCTGACGGAAAATGTCCTATCGGACAATGTTGTCGGAAATTCCGACCGTGTGTAGACTCCATCTGACGGACAAAGTTTTATCTCCTGCTCTCAAATTTTCCGACAACAAAGTCCTATCGGACTTTTTCTGATCGCGTGTAGCGAATTCCGACAGACAAAGTGCCACGCATGTTTAGATCACATTACAAGACCAAAGCTATTGGCTACTAGCCTCTACGTAGTCCCGTCATACGCAACGAACGTCACCACGTTCAGGATGATCGGATTTTCCGACAACTTTGTCCGACCGTGTGTATGCAACACCAGTGTCGGACAAAATCCGTCGGAAAAAATCAGACGGATTTTGTGGTCAGAATTTCCGACCGTGTGTATGGGGCTTTACAGTCGATGTAACTTATTGCCCATTGTTAAAACCATTTTGTACTTATTAATCTTACATGTTGTTGAATTCTTGAAGCGGAACTTTAGGTACAACACCTATGAACAGTGAAGGGAAGGTCCGGATGTCTGCACTTTGGTAACAAAAAACACTATTTTTGCAGTAAATTCCAAGAAACACAGAACTCACAAGCACATACTGTAAATAACAGTGGGAGACAAAATGTTGACACATTTTACACCTGTTTCAGGCCTGTTTTAGAGCTTAATAATACAGTGGAACCTTGGATTACGAGCATAATCCGTTCCAGGAGAATGCTTGTAATCCAAAGCACTCGCATATCAAAGCGAGTTTCCCCATAGAAGTCAATGGAGACGAAGATAATTTTTTTCCGCATTAATTTCTATTGCATGCAATACCACATGTGGCCAGAGGTGGGAGGACACCAGAGAGCCTCGGAAATATTCGGGGACAGCTCGGCTGAACTCGGAAAGCCTCGGAAAGGCTCAGAAACACTCGGGAACGGAGTATTTCCGAATATTTTCGAATGGCTGTGAACCGCTCCGAGTGTCACTGGTGCCCCCGCACCTCTGGCCAAATGCGGTACTGCACACCCCATTAGCTTGAATTCTGCTCGTTTTGCGAGACAACACTCGCAAACCGAGTCAGAATAAAAAACAAAAAACAAAGTTCCTCGTCTTTCAAAACGCTCATTAACCGCGTTACTCATAAACCAAGGTTCCACTGTAACCGGGTTATGATTAAGCACTAGGACAGGCGTGAAACGTGTCAACCTTTTGTTCCCCATTGTTATCTATGTGAGTGATGTGTTTCTTGGAATTTACTGCAAAAAAAAGTGTTTTTATTACCTGAGTGCAGTCTTCTAGATCTATCCGTCTCTGTATACATGCTGCTCGGTTAGCTGGGCTGGCATATGGATTGAACGAGAGTACCTATGAGTTTTTTTACAAAGTGGAAAAGGAACTCTGCCAGGATTTTATTGTCTGTATTCAAGAGGATTTCATGACCACACACAAAAATGAGCTGAAACATGGATGTTCACAACAATATAAATCTGACAGAGATTCTAACCCTTTCCCACAGTACAAAAAAGGTTTTGTCCATGTACCCATGTAGGAAATATGCCCACACTTCCTGTCCTGGTGACAACCTGGTGATAAAGGGACATTTTCCAAGCTGGAGGTAAAGATACCAGTAAACACCTGAAATTGGTTTTACCCCTTCCCCACTTTATCCAAAGTAAAAAGAAGTTCCAATGATCCACACAAACTCTCAGAATTAACAACAGAATGACAGATCAAAACACTATCTTGGGGTCTTATGTGTTCAACTAACTACTGGAACAGAATATCTGTGTTCAATCATCACAGAAATAGTGCCTGTACGGAAGAGCCAAGAAACACATGATATAACGTAATGTTAAGTTTTAATCTACATAACACCATCACATCATGCATACATTTACTTTATCCTCATATGGGTTCCTGAAAAACATAAAAGTAAGAAAAAATCCAGGCTACCTTCACTTCAAAAGACAGAAACTTTCATTTCCTTCCCTTAGACATGCCGGATTATATGTGCATATTTGTGTTATCATAGATAAATATATGACTTTTACTTCAATGACAGCGAAAAGTAGGTCTTTTACAAGTTAATGTAAATTTTAGATCTGAAAGATACTGTGGCATTCATGTGCGTTTGTGGTACATTTGTGAGCATTCATGCACGCTTTTGGTTTTCAAGTGTTTACATGCATTTGTGATGCTGAAAAATGCAGCACGCTGTACTTTTTTTAAACACACACAAGAAAGCACTTTGGTGGTTTAAATTAGTCTCATTGGAATACATAATTTTTTTTTTTGCATATGTATTTGCACTGTGTTTTTGTTGCATTTAAAAGACAATTAAATGTGCCCATTGCAGTTGTTTTCCACTAAAGAATATGACACTGCATTTTTTGAAATGACAAGAGCAGCCATCTGGCTCCAAATTTTCCCAAAAAAAGACTGCACTTATTGGACCGATCACTCCTGCAAAATGCTGATAAATAAAGGCCATTATGTTTTTTTTTTTTTTTTTTAAATATGGCATTGGAAAACAGAAGGAAAAAATTACATTGTCTTCACTTGTTACAGAAATGTAGTGTACTGTTGTGTCTCACATTTGTGGAAAATGTAACAGATTTGTTTGGATACATAAAAATCTTGTGCTATATACAGGTTAGAAATGTGTGGTTTTAGCCACTTAAGCCCTGGACCATTTAGCTGGCAAAAGACCAGAGCACTTTTTGCGATTCAGAACTGCGTCGCTTTAACAATTGCGCAGTCGTGCGACGTGGCTCCCACAAATAGAGCTTTCTTTTGGTGGTATTTGATCACCTCTGCGGTTTTTATTTTTTGTGATATAAACAAAAATTTATACAATAGTTTATTGATTGGTTTGCGCAAAAGTTATATCGTCTACAAAATAGGGGATAGTTTTATGGCATTTTTATTAATAATTTTCTTTTTTTTACTAGTAATGGCGGTGATCTGCGATTTTTATCATGACTGCGACATTATGACATAGGGCACATAGGACAATTTTGACAAATGTTTGGGACCATTGTCATTTTTACAGCGATCAGTGCAATTAAAATTGCACTGATTACTGTAAAAATTACACTGGTAGTGAAGGGGTTAACCACTAGGGGGCTAGGGAAGGGTTAAGTGTGTACTAGGGAGTGATTCTAACTGTGGGGGGAGGGGTTGTGTGTGACACATCACTGATCACGCTCCCGATCAAAGGGAGCTATGATCAGTGACAGTGTCACTAGGCAGAATGGGGAGATGCTTGTTTACATTAGCATCTCCCCATTCTTCCTCTTCGTGAGACGATCGCGGGTGTCCCGTTGATCGCGATGGCACGTCATTTGCGCAGCTGTGCCATTCTGCCGACGTAGATTGGTGTGCGCCGGTCGGGTACCGGTTAATGAAGTGATTAGATTAGTGTAAAGGGTGCAGCTATGTTCACTTTCAATACCCAATCATGCGAAAGGGAAAGAAAAATAACAATTTTGTTTGCACAATTGGATGATTGCAATGAACACAGCCTCACCTTATTCACTAAGCTAAGAAAACATTTACTTTAAAAGGTGGAAGATCTCTATTTCTTCAATATATTAAGCTCATAGAGCTGAATAGTTCTGGTGAACATTGTAATGCCTAGTACACACAATGAGAACATTGAATGAAAAATAAAGATAATCTGTTCATTAGTACACTATTACATTTGTAGCTTTCCAGAGCCGATCACTGTTCATCCAAAATTATCCAAAGGGACAAACACAAAAAACATTTTTGAACGATACCAGAATGTGGGATTTTTTGTTTAATAAGTACAGTATTTATCCCACAAAAAATCGGAAGAGCAAGAACCCGCATGCTCTGAAACAAAAGAATACATTACAATACAATACAACGCATTACATAACTTGCGGGGGTTGTATTCTGTCAATTTTTGTGACTTTAGTGACCTCTCCATTTTCGATATGAGACTAGCATGCAAAAAAAAAGAATCAGACGATCATTTGTCTGATATTCTTATTGTATGAACAAGGTTTAAGCATGGGTTTGATGTAATAGGCTAAACAATACATGTTCCACCAGTTCTCTCTCTCTAGCTCTCGCAAATTAAGAGCTTATTAAGTTAAAGCGGAACTTCAGTCATTTTTCTTCTCTCCATCTATTAAATCTTCTGCCCTTGTTGTTTTAACTTTAGATAGTAAAACATTTTTTTCTGCCGGTAAATACCTTACACAGCCCACTTCCTGTTTCTTGTCTGGTAAAAAAGCCTAGGCTTATGACATCATACGCAGCTCTTTCTCTCACTCTCGGATGAGTTTGCCAGGAAGGGAGGGGTGGGGGGTGAGTCATAAGAGGGGCAATCAGAGCTGCAGGTGTGCCTCTGTGTGTGTGTGTAAATATAGGAAGTGAACAGGCAGCAGCTTCAGCTGCCCACAGTTAAAATTATTGCAGCCAGACTCAGTGGAGGGAGATTTCTGCAGCATATTTGGCAAGTACAGAATGACAGTATATATAAAATAGTCATACAAGATACGGCCATACAGTGAGCAGGGAATGAATAGATAGCCCACAAGCTCATTGGACCTATCAGCGAGGTTGTGGGCATCTGCCCTATTGTAACATGGCGGACCAGGAGCTCAGAGATGGGCGTGTCCTATGTGTGCATTGTGCACTTTAGGCAGTGAGTCAGCACGCTCCCTGTGCCCCAGGAAGAAGTCATTCTTTGACGAAACGGCATAGGGTGAGCGGCGTGCTGACGTCACCTCCATTCCCCTGTCCATCCAGGAAGCGACGGGCAGCAATTGAGAGAGCCGGCCGGCTCGAGTTTTATTTACATGCCTTTGTTTTGCAACTTAAATGTAAGTGCAATGTACTACCCTGATTTTATATAATACATTTGCCATACAGTATTATGCTATGGATGTGTATCTTTTTCCTGCATAACCGAGTTCTGGTGGAAGTAAGGAAGGACCTAGGAGGAACCCACAAGCTTTCCCTAAGTTTGCCAATTGGAGAGTCTGGGATAGAGACCCTGGCAAGGTGATATAGCCACAGGCCTTTCTGATCTCCCTAATAAAGAGATCAGACCAGCTGGTAAGCTGCAAATAAATTTCTTTTTCTGGTGGAGGATCTTCTGTCTTTGCCTTATCTGGTGTATTTCATCACAGTTTTCTGATGGGTGTTGACTGCGGATATCATCACTGAAGCACAACAACAGCTTTACCATTCATAATTGGACTTTTTGTGTACCATTATATTAATTAACCCCTTAATGATTTATGATTGTTCACGTTATTATTTATACTGAACACAGTGTTCAGTCACTATAATACACAAAAGTGTACACATGAATTGTTTTTTCACGTATATTGCTTAAAGGGGGATTTATTTCAATGATCACTATTTTAACTTATGTTATCGGAGCTATTTAATTTTATTTGGTTCATCACGTGGTTCAATTTTCAGCGCAGCTATTTTTTCTACTTTG
This sequence comes from Lithobates sylvaticus, assembly GCA_028564925.1. Classification (NCBI taxonomy): domain Eukaryota; kingdom Metazoa; phylum Chordata; class Amphibia; order Anura; family Ranidae; genus Lithobates; species Lithobates sylvaticus. The sequence continues at coordinate 169,563,717 of CM053026.1, forward strand.
TATTTCACAGTGTGTATCTCACGTTAAGTTGCAGCAGAGAATTTTCTAATTTCTTCTATATTTTAATTCAATTTTATCACCAATATTGTTTTTCACTAAATTAGTTCATTATTATTGTGGCACATATCAGTTTAGGATTTAATAGACAGCGCTGTTTTCTCCAATACACAGATATATAAAATATGCAAAGTGGTTGCAGGGAAGCTTCAGAGTGGCAAAGATATTTTTATTTCAAATTATATAAGCAGACTGCAGTTCCTCTTTAATAATTACACTTGACATAATATGCTATTTCTGTAAGTGATGGATGCTGCAGCCAGGTGTGCATGGAATATATTAACTTTACATGTACATCGTGCAGTAAATACAATTTGGCAAACAGCAGAACATTTCGTGTGTTATCATGTCCAGCTGGTTCCTACCTCTTGCTGTTTCTAAGAAATCATATTCCCTACATACTGAGCACAGAAGGTTGAATGAATACATTTCTTTATGTGTAAGTGTAATCTAGTATTTTACTTTTCACTTTGTCACAGCAGTCATATTGTAGGTAAACTAATGCCATTCATAGAAAAAAAAAAAAATGTAAATAATTGAAATAGTTGACATTGTATTGACATTTGTTGTAAGAGCCGGTTCACATAGGGGCGACTTGTCAGGCGACTTAGCTGTCTGACAAGTCGCGCTCTGTTCTGTACAATGGAACCGTTCTAATAGGAGCGACTCAAGTTCCGACTTAGAAAAAGGTTCCTGTACTATTTTGGGGGCGACTTGCAGCGACTTGCATTGACTTCTATATAGAAGTCTTTTTGCAAGTCGCCGCTGAAGTCGTGTGCAGGTCGCCTCACAGAGTCGGCCTGCAAGTCGTGTCGCCCCTGTGTGAACCGGCACTAAAGCAGACTAGTGTGCTATGTTATTACACGTTAGGCTTAACCACTTGCCGACCGGCGCACGACGATATACGTCGACAGAATGGCACGTACAGGCAGGAGGGCGTATATATACGTCCCTCCTTTAGCCTGTCCGTGCCATCGGGAGCGCGCCGGGAGCCCCGTGAGTCCGGCCGCGGGGACTCCCACGATCGTCTCACGGAGCGGCTAAACGTGGAGATGCCGAGATAAACAGCATCTCCCCCGTTCTGCCTAGCAACTAGTGACGCCGATCTCTGCTCCCTGTGATTGGAGCAGAATCAGCATTCACTAGCTGACAGCCACGCCCCCCCACAGTAAAAAAAACACCCCTAGGCCTACTTAACCCCTACACTGCCACCTTGTGGTTAACTCCTAAACTGCCAGTGTCATTTATACAGAAATCAATGCATTTAAATGCATTAATTGCTGTATAAATGACAATGGTCCCAAAAATGTGTCAAAAATGTCCGATGTGTCCGCCATAATGTCGCAGTCACAAAAAAAATCGCAGATCTCCGCCATTAATAATAAAAAAAAAATTATTAATAAAAATGCTATAAAACTATCCCCTATCTTGTAAACGCTATAACTTCTGCGCAAACCGATCAATAATCGCTTATTGCGATTTTTTTTACCAAAAATATGTAGAAGAATACGTATCGGCCTAAACTGAGGAAAAAAAAATGTTTTTTTATATATTTTTGGGGGATATTTATTATAGCAAAAAATTAAAAATAATGCATTTTTTTTCAAAATTGTCGCTCTATTTTTGTTTATAGCGCAAAAAATAAAAACCGCAGGGGCGATCAAATACCACCAAAAGAAAGCTCTATTTGTGGGAAAAAAAGGACGTCAATTTTGTTTGGGAGCCACGTCGCACGACCGCGCAATTGTCAGTTAAAGCGACGCAGTGCCGAATCGCAAAAAGGGGCCTGGTCCTTTGGCTGCAAATTGGTCCGGTCTGAAAGTGGTTAATGTACACGGGACATTTTACAACCTCTCCTGAACGTTTTAACCTGACAGATAGTAACCAATGTTTAAAAATGTCTACTTTGCCGAGTTGACATGCCGCGTTTAGCCGCCATTGCGTTTAGAAGTGTTTTTTTTTTTTCAAATAGTCAAAAATTTAAAACGCCTGTAAACGAAATGCGGCCAAAGGCGAGTTACCACATTTACATGCGTTTACATGCTGTTTGGCATTTCAAATGCTTCTGAACATTTTGCTTTCCAAAAAATGCTTCTAACCTCAACTGCTTAAAAATGACTATAAACGCCCCTGTGTACAGGTACTGATAAGATAACATAGAGGAGAGTTCAGGGGTGGCTGAAAAGAAAAACGCCCAACTGCTCCTAAACGTCTGTTTACCAGCAGCAGTTTAGATGAAGCCTTATGCCGCGTACACACGACCGGACTTTCCATCAGAATAAACTCCGACAGTCTACCCGACGGAGTTCCGACCGAACGGACTTGCCCACACACGATCACACCAAAGTCTGTTCATTTCAAACGCGATGACGTGCGACGGGACTAGAAAAGGAAGTTCAATAGCCAGTAGCCAATAGCTGCCCTTGCATCGTATTTGGTCCGTTGGACCAGCATACAGACGAACGGTTTTCCCAATAGAAATTGATTCCGCCGCAAAGATTTAAAGCATGTTCTATTTCTAGGCCCGTCTGAATTTTTGAAGAAAAAAGTCAGATGAAGCCCATACTCGATCGGAATATCCGACGGAATGATTCTGTCGGACCTTTTCTGCCAGAAAGTCCGGTCGTGTGTACGCGGCATTAGGGTAACATGCGCTATTGGCATTGTCAGGAACTCAGCAGAATGCAGGAAAATACCCCTCCAGGGTTATGGGTTTAAATTACTAAAGGAGTAGTGAATGTTCACTTTGCAAAGTACATTTTCACCTATCTTAGTGCAGTAGGTGACGCTGTGCTCACTTCAACCATCCAATCATATGCAAGTCAAAAGCCTGTTTGTTTCAGTTTGCTTGCACATAATCAGGTGTTCTTTGCAAAGTGAATTTCACTTTGCCTTAACCTCCTTAGCGGTATTCCCGAGTGTGGCTCGGGGTGAATTTTCAGTATCAAAAGCGGTAACCCCGAGCCACACTCAGGATCGCATCGCAGGATCCAGGAAAAGTTACTTACCTTGTCTCCAGGATCCTGCGAGGTCTCCCCGCACTGTGTGGGAGCTGTGTCCTCCGGTGGATCTATCACAGTGCTGAGCTCCTTTGCCTGTGAGCTTTGCGACACACGGGGACGGAGCCCGGTGCCAAATTCAAAAATTATAAAACACAATACACATACAGTACACTGTAATCTTACAGATTACATTACTGTATCACATTATTTCACTTCCCTTTTGTCCCTAATAGTTTGTCCAGTGCCTGGCATGCAGTTTTATATTATAAATACTGTTCTTCGAGCCTGGAAACTGGAGATTGTCCATAGCAACCAAAAAGCATCCCTTTACATCAAAAGCAGTTTTAGTCCAGCTAGAAAACAGCGATAATAAATTAGAATCACTTGCAGAATTGAGTGATAGTGATTTGTGGGGAAATTCGTCATCAAACACTGAAAGTAATGACAGCGACAATTCTGCGACTGAGCAAATTTCAGTGTTTTTTGATTTGATTACATTATTGAATAATTTTTATTATTATTATATTATTATTTGTTGTAATTATTTATAGTTATTTATTATATTATAATTTATGATTTCGTGTTTCAAATTTTATCATACCTGGGATGTCTACTAGACTCTGGTTTGGACAGATTTAAGTGAGTTATTCCTAAGAATGACAGACCTACAATATAAAACGCCAAATTTCCATGCAAAACGTTTTACCGCTTTAAGCATCAAAAATCTGAAATAATCATACCACCAGGGAGGTTAATTACTACGTTAGGTTAAAGTTCACTTTGCAAAGTGAACAATCTCTACTCTTTTACTAAATCAATAATTTCTTCAGTAATTGTGAATTCTGATAAACTCGGGCAGACTGCAAAATGATGTTGCTGAAGTAAAGTGCAGTTTGATTCCACCCACAATATTAGTTCAGTTGCTTAAATATTTGTTGTCATGTTCTCTAAGATAACGAGCATGTTTGTAAGCTTATTTTATTAGGCTCCATTCACACTTTCTGCCTGTGATCCCAAATGCATGGCAATCACTTCACAATGGGCAATGCACGTTTGGGTGCTATTATTCTTTAATGGCACCCCAAACGCAATGCAATGTTGACGCGATTGTCATTCAACAGGATTGTGTGGCACACCGTGTGAATCTTGTCACATGAGAAGGAGCTTCTTTATAGGTGTTAAATGCAAATAGGGCTAGCCCATTCAAGCGACATGAAAAAGCTTGTGCAAATTGCTCAACCAAAATCGCAAGTAGGAAGACTACGCATCAGTGTGAATGCAGCCTTATGCCCCGTACACACGATCGGACTTTCGGACAACAAAAACGTGGATTTTTGTTTGAAGGATGTTGGCTCCAACTTGTCTTGCATACACACGGTCACACAAATGTTGGCCAACAATTGCGAACGTAGTGACGTACAAGTCATAGGTGATATCTCCATTACGAACGCTAGTTATATCTCTGGCAGGTAACTTTATTCTGAGCATGCGTGGACTTTTGTCCGACAAACTTGTGTACATACGACCGGAAAGTCTGACAACAAACATTTGTTGGCAGAAAATTTGAGAACCTGCTAGCCAACATTTGTTGGCAGAAAGTCCAACAACAAATGTTCGATGGAGCATACACATGGTCGGACTTTCCACCAACAAGCTCACATCCAACATTTGTTGTCGGAAAATCCGATCGTGTGTACGGGGCATTACTCTGACAACTGACAATTAAAACAAATATTTTTGATAGATGTTCATCTTATTACATTGGCTATATATATCGATTTGCTCACATGTCAGTGCCATTCATTGTCAATGGTGCCCTAACACACTACCATGCATTGTGGTGCGCTGAGTCAGAAAAAATGGTGCATGTCTGGTTTTTGCTCTGTTTTGGTGCAATGAAAGCTCATTCATTTGAATGAACTGTCTTAACATGACACTTGTAAAAGCACAAACAAGCATGTATATAAACACAGGTATGAAAAGACACTTATGAATATCTACAAAAATATTACAGGTATAATAAAACTTGCAAAATTCAATTATACATTTAGAAGCACATTTTTTTTTTCAATAAAAACTGCATAAAGACAGAGCAATATAGAACATGGCATTATATTGTTTTTCTCATTTATTTTATAAATTGCTGTAGAAAAATGACAGCTATTCTGACTGGCTGCTATGGGTACTTGCTTGTACATTCTTTTAGCACAGTGCACCCCCCCCCCCCCCCAACGTCCCCCATATAGACATGCATTATGCCTGATTCTTACCATTCTGAAAGTATCGCATGCCATAGCCTGGCCTCCGCCTAAGGCTTTCTCTTCTCCTTTCGTAAGTATCAAACTGGTTTTGATAGCGATTATCTTCACTGTATTTATAGGGGTTGTATGGGTCATCTCCTTGAAGTCCTTGCGTCACTTCCTGTCTGATGCTATTGACTGCTGTAGCATTCACTGTCTGTGGTTGCTGCCTATTAGATGGATGAGGTGTACTTTGATGTCTTGCTCTAATAGCATCCTCTCTGGTCCTCTGTTGTCCTGTAGCATCACCGGAATGACTTCTGGCTCTCGATGCCCCGAAGGATAACTGACCAGAAGAGTCTCTTAGCCTTTGGGGGTTAGTGCGTTCTAACCCAGAAGTTTGATTGTTACCAGCATTAGAAGACTGTGGACTTCCAGGTTCAGATAAGGATGTACTGGTACGATTTCTGGCACTTAGCAATAGTAGGGACCTGCTAGGTGTACTTTCAACAGACTCTCTTCTCCTGGGAGGTTGGTACTCTGAGCCCTGGCTGAGCAGGCTGTAGACTCTTCCACTATTTTGCCATTGCACCCTATGCTTCCAAAAAGCACTGTGGCTACTCTGACTTCTATAGCTTTGACAGCTACCTTGCAAACTGCAGTAAAAGTAAACGGCAAGTTGCAGTAAAAATACACTGCCCATTGTGCAACCCATAGTCTATACTTTCAAATACAGAAAAAATAAAGTAATGGATATATACATAAGGAGAAGTTGAAAGCTGAAAAAAAAAACAAGCTTGGGATCTAAATTGAAGCGGTAGCTGCAAAGTTCCTAGTAGGGAGAGAGACGCAAGACCCTTCTCATCTTTCTAGTATTTTGCTGGTGCTAGTAATAAGAAGTGGGGAGGGGGGCTGGGAGTAATGTTGCTAGACCTCCCCTAAAACTGGAATTTTATAGAAAATGCAAGTGCTTGGGTTACACTGGAATCCATGTATCTCTACTGACATCAGTGAAACCATGTAATGTAAATAGTGAATGAAGTTCTTCATTTCAAGGAGTGGTCTCTTGAGTGTACATGGGGGTTTTCAGAGTTTCCATAGCTTTTTTATTTTTTCTTTGAAAAATAAAGAAAACGATTTCTGGCTGACTGCCCTTGTGCTATTTATTCATGTTATAGACTTAGAACGTGCAATTTGACATATCATTCAGATCTGTTTAAACTCCTGAGCTCACACTGAAATGCACACTGAGGCTGCAGAGTGTACAATGTGCAGAGTACATCATGAGGTCCCTGTACAGACAGAGGTGAGGACACTATATTACACACTGCTCATCCTGGAGGTAATTGTCAAGGAAAAAGACTAAATCCAGACACATCTGGCAGCTCAGCACTGCCAAGCTATGCTAGAAACACAGTGGATTTTTTTTTTTGGTCTCTTTATTTTTTAGAAATAATGCTTTAGGGATAGGGTCAATTTTAGAAAAATGTTGGTATGGTGGTGAAAATAGAAATTATTTTTTAGTAAAGGTGATACATTTCAAAAATGAATATATAAAAATTGTAACTGAAGCTAAACAAACATCTCAGTTTTGGAGTGGACACCAGAATAGTCTATGACCTGCTGGCCCCCTATAATGCTTAGGGAGGTCAATTGGTAGGTCTTCAAAGGCAGCATGGTCCTAGCTCTGGGACTTTTTTCAGTGGCTGTTTCATTTTTGTTATTAGTCAATTTGGGAAGAAGATCATTGTGGATCCCTGCAGTGCACTATTTGATTGGAAAAAAAAAGATGTACTATTGTCCAACCTTTTAATAAAAATATGGTATCTACTTTACCTTGAGGCTACATTTACTTGTATCTTTGGCGTGTTTTCATCACTGCACTTTGAATAGGTATGAATAGTTATGCATGTAAAGTGTATATAAAATGAGAGAAAATCACACCTTAACCTGCCTGATTATCTAATCTGATTATTTCAGATTTTTGATGCTTAAAGCGGTACAATAATTTTGCATGAAAATTTGCCGTTTTATATTGTAGGCCTGTAATTCTTAGGAATAACTCACTTACGAGTATATAACTTTATTTACTCCCTGACCCAGATAAATCTTATTAGATGTCCATTACAGGCATTATTAGGGGGTGATCTGATAAATATTCTGCGGCACAAGAAAAAACTCATATTTATGGTCGGAGCCCTCGGTCCTTAACGATGTAAAGGAGCAAACATAAACACGCCACAAGACAGACAACAAACTAGACCTGAAGTGTGCCCTGGTCTACCGTAAGGTAAGCCCTGGTGAGCTGCGCCGTGAGGCCCTTTCTGCTAGTAGAGTAGTTAAGAAAAGGGCGCTTACCTGAGGAGTAATGGCTGTTTCTGTAGAGAAACGTGTTGGAGTGTTCTGAGAAGGGGAATGGGTGGGCGGGTTCCTGGGAAAAGAACAACGGGAAATTGAATCGGGACAGAGCGTCAGCTGAGGTGTTACACTTGCCCGGGATGTGGATGCAGAGGACCTTGAACTGGTGTAGCAGGGATAATTGTACCAGCCTGCGCAGGAAGGCCATAATGGTCAAGGACCTGGATCGGCCTTTGTTTATGATGTCAGCTGTGGCCTGGTTGTCAGTGGAAAAAACCACCGTCTGGCCTGCCCAACTGCTTCCCAGGTTTGTGCTGCTGCCACTATTGGGTATAGTTCGAATAGGGAAGAGGACTGGCTGAAACCGGGGATTGCCAAGATTTCTGGTGGCCATGGACCGGCAAACCAGTGGGGGCCAAAAATAGCTGCGAAGCCCGTGGAGGCAGCGGCGTCAGTGACAATCCGGGGAGAAGAGGGAGATGCTGCCGGAATGAACATGGAAATGCCATTCCAGTCAGCCAGGAAGTGGTCCCACATGGAAAGGTCGGCTATGGCTGCCTGATCAAGTCTGAGGATCTGGTCTGGGTCTTGACATCCTGTGAGGAAAAACTAGGAGGCGGGAGACAAAGGATCGTCCCTGAGGAATGACTCTTACTGCGAAATTTAACATCCCGAGTAAGGACTGAAGTTGCCTCCTGGAGCACCCCTGGGTGGCCGTGAAGGAATGAATGACTTCCCTGATGCGAGTCAACTTGTCTGGTGGTAGGCTGGCCTGCATGGCCTGAGTGTCTAGTATGATGCCTAGGAAGGTGATGCGATGTGCTGGGCCTTCTATCTTCTTCTCCGCTATGGGGACATTGAGGTTGGAGAAGACCTCCCTTAGACTCGTGAGGTCTACCGGGGGACGGTTGGGGTCTTCGATGAGCAGAAAGTCGTCCAAGTAATGGATCACTTTCTGACAGGATGCGTGGTGCGAGAGGATCCAGGACAGGGCCTGTGCGAACGTGTCAAAGAGCCATGGGCTGCTTTGGATCCAAAGGTCAGTTTCGTGGCGAAGTAGTACTGACCTTTCCACCTGACTCCGTGCCAGCGCCACAGACACGGCTGGATCGGTAGCAGCTTGAAGGCGTCTGCGACGTCTGCTTTGGAGAGCCAGGCGCCCTCGCCTGTGTCTAGGATGGCCTGGATAGCAAGGTCGACAGAAGAGTACTTGAGAGAAAACTCTTGTGAGGGTATAAGGGAATTTAAGCTAGGTGTGTGAGAAGAATAAGGCGCGGACAAATCATAAATTAACCGGAGTTTATTTGAAAACTTCCCTTTTACAAGCCCGATAGGGCTAACTCTCCAAACGGAAAACGGTGGGTGAGAGAAGGGGCCGATCATGTACCCTCGGTCAAGTTCGTTTCGTAGTAGGGTACTGATGGCTTCCTCGTCGGTGGCTGCTGACAGCAGGTTTTTGCACTCGTGGGTGGTGTCGGGGAGTGTGATAAGCCCCGTGTGAAAGCCTGTGGTGAAGCCTTGTACCAGAAAGGCTGCTAGTGAGGGTGACGGGTGTGAGGTGAGGTAGGATTGCAGCCATCCGATATCAATACGGCTTAGTCAGGCTGAGCTGGGCTTATTGATCCCGCAGGTGATCCTGGGGTGGGCTTTGCGGCAATTGAGGCAGACGTGGAGGAGTCTGCAACGTGAGAAGTTGCAGATCCCCAAATTGAAATTGTTGCATATCGGCGCCCCTCCTAAAGTTCGGACGGGCCGTCCGAGTCTGTCCTCCTGGGGGTGTGGTGGGGTTGCGTCTGAATACTGGGATGTGTGCGGGGCTGAGGGGAAGTTGGGGAGGCGTCTAAAACAGAAAAACCCGCCCCAAGGCGTGGGGCGTAGCTGTAACGCATGATGGCGGGGGTGGCGGGGGCGGCAGCTGGTGGAGTGGGGGTTCCTTGCTGGAACTCCAAGGTCCCCACTCTGGCCTGGACATCAGAGATGGTAGTAGATAGAGAGGAGACCAGCGTGTGAAGTTGGGACACTGCCGAGGCAATTGTCTGTAGTGATGCCTGAGTGTCTGGTGGGGTTGGTGGGGATGGGATGGGGAACAGTAGTCTGTACAGTTCGGCTTTCCTGGCCGTGATGGGGTAGGGAATGTTCCTGCGCCTCAGCTCAGCTGAGAGTCTGGGGATGGTCCAAGCTCTGAAGGCTTGAGAGGAGTTGTCTGCCGGACCCGCTTCGGGGGGTGATGGGGCGGGGGTGAAATCGTCGCTGCTGGCCAGAGACATGGCGTCTGCTAGAATAAAAGAGGGGGGGGGAAGGGAGGGGGGGGGTGCATGTTTGTCTCGGGTTTCTCTTTTTTTTTTTTTTTTTGATTTGAAGGGCAGGAGAGCATATATATATGTATGTGGCTGTGGCAAAAAGGGGGGGGGCGGGGGGGCAGGGTGGGAAACCTGTGTGACAGGTCTTTGCGCGCGTGCGCTGAGTGGGATGTTCCATGGGCCTATATGTAAAACTCGGGGGAGGGGGGTGCGTGACACCCGAGGTGAGCCAGGAGGTGACTGGCCGGATGGTTGATGCTCGGGTGTCCGTCTGTGCTCGGCACGGACTGGTTAACCAGAGCCCCCCCAGGGCGGTACTGGGGGGAGTGGCTACTGGTTGATTTGCTAAGTAGGAATGTTTCGATCTGTAGCATTTGACGTAGGTTCGGTCAGCTAATACTTGCACTGCCAGCAAGTCATGAGACTAGGTGACCTTGTCTGCGTAGTGAAGGCTTGTGCTTCGAAAAATAGAGTGATATGCATAGAAGTATGTGACAGTTACTAACGCCTGGAGGTTTAATCAAAACTATGGTGTTCTGCTTGGATGGGGAGGGGAGATGTGTGAACGAAGCAAGATACCGTTCGACGGTATGGTAACAATTGGGGGTGCGCGTGAGCGCTGGGTGAGTTTGTTTCTTTGGCCTGTGGAACTCAGAGAATGCGTGACAACCGAGGTAAGCCAGGAGGTGACTGACCAGGTAATCGGTGCTCGGGTGTCCGTCTGTGCTCGGCACGGACTAGTTCAACCAGAGCCCCACCAGGGCGGTACTGGGGGGAGTGGCTGCTGGTTGGTTGCTAAGTAGGGATGTTTCGATCTGTAGTAGTTTGACGTGGGTTCGGTCAGCTAATACTTGCACTGCCAGCAAGTCATGAGACTAGGTGACCTTGTCTGCGTAGTGAAGACTTGTGCTTCGAAAACAGAGTGACATGCATAGAAGTATGTGACAGTTTCTAACGCCAGGGTACTGAGCCAAATAAGTATGTGGGAGGGGGATATGTGGTGAAAAAGGTGTGAAGAGAATGGAAACTGAAACCAACAATAATTTACGCACCTGCTTGCTGCCCTAGTGATGGAGTCACTGTTGGGGTCAAAACCTGGTGGACCTGGTACCTACGGTAGGGTGACGTAAAATTATTAGTGAGAGGTGGGTTGCAAGAGCTGATTTGGGGCCGTAGTTGACCCCCTGGTGAAGAGATGCAAGCCCTCAAGAAAAAAAGGGGGGGGTTATTACACATTTTTTTTTTTTTTTTTTACCTGAAAAGGAACGGGATGGTCTGATCCTGTTGTGTAGGAGACCAGGGGCGATTACTGACCTAAGGAAAAGGTGAAAAGGGATAGAGAAAGGCGTGAGTAGCTGAAGTTTGCTACTGGGGAGGTTGTGGCTGCGAGGCCAATGGAGGTCGAGCTGCAACGATTGCAGAGGTATGTGGGAGGGTGGATGTGGGAGCCGTGACACAAACCTGCGGTGAGGCAAGATGTGCGGGGGGGGCCGGCTGTGCCTCACATTGGCTGGGTTGCCGTGGAAGGCAAGGAGTGGACTGTCTTGCTGAGGTTTGCAAGGTGTGGGGGCCCGTTTACACGAACTTGCGGTGCCTGCAAGAAGTGCGTGGGGAGTGCAGTGACAGATGCTCTGGTGAGTGTGTGTGTATATTTTTTTTTTTTTTTTTTTTTGGGGGGGGGGGGGGGGGCGTTGTGGTGGACGTGTAAGTGAGGGGATGCTTGCACTGGGTGGGGTAGAAAATGACAGACAATAGCAGTTGAAATGACTCAGTGGAAAAACAGGGGTTTCGACGTAGCGACGAAAAAAGCATAAATCCTACCTGCGACGCTGAAGCGGAACGAACTGGGGGTGCGATCGGGAATCGAATCCGTAATCTGGAACGAGGAGCGTCGGACAACTCAGGAACATGTACTGAGTTGTTTGTCGGCCTGGTGACGTGTAATACGGCGCGCTGGAACCGACACCGCCTCGTGGAGAGGTCTGGTATATATACCCTCCGTGCTCCTCCCATAATTGCAGGCCACCATGCTGGCCTTCCTATTTATATTTACGGCCTCTAGAATTGCTATAGCTAAATCCTGGAGATCACCTGTGATCCCTTTTAACTTAGTGAAAACTAAATTGTCATGGATTATGATTAATGAACGCCTCTCAGCTATCTTGAATGACAATTTATCAATCTTCGAATTGGTTTGGGAACCATGGATGAATTATTTATCTGTAAATTCCTAATCTCCTATTATACATATATAATAGCTGTCAGGGGTGCACTCCTCCCTCCCCCCTCCTTATTTTCCTGTTGTCTTTCCTTCTACTCCTATTCTTTTCTCCCTCCTTTTCTCCCTCCTTTTCTCTCTTTTTCTATTTATTTTTTATTTTTTCTCTTTTTTTAGAATCTTTTATAAGATGTGTTTACCCATACTGTATGCTGAATGTCTATGTATTAATGTGGAATTCGGTTAATGTGATATTCATACTCTGTCTAAAATTATCATACACCCTTGTTTGACTTTATTACATACAATAAAAACTATTGTAAACAGGAATAACTCACTTAAATCTGTCCAAACAAGAGTCTAGTAGACGTCCCGGGTATGATAAAGTTTGAAACACGAAATCATAAATTATAATATAATAAATAACTATAAATAATAAATAATAATAATAAATAAATAATTATAACAAATAATAATATAATAATTATAACAATTATTCAATAATTTAATCAAATCAAAAGCACAGAAATTTTCTCAGTTGCAGAATTGTCGCTGTCATTACTTTCAGTGTTTGATGACGGATTTCCCCACAAATCACTATCGCTAAATTTGGCAAGTGATTCTAAATAATATTAATTAGGGACGGTTTTGGTTGCTATGGACAATCTCCAGTTTCCAGGCAGAAAGAACAGTATTTATAATATAAAACTGCATGCAGGGCACAGGACAAACCACTAGGGATGTGAAATAAATTGATACAGTAATGTAATTTGTAAGATTACAGTGTACTGTATGCGTTCTGTGTTTTTTACTTTTTCAATTTGGCGCCGTTCTCCATGCCCCTTGCGTCGCAACACTCGCAGGGAACGAAGCTTGGCGCTGTGATGAATAGAGCGGAGGATGAGCCACTCACAGTGCGGGGAGGACATCGCAGGATCCAGGGGACAAGGTAAGTTTGCTGTACCTGGATTCTGCAATGCGATCTCAAGTGTGGCTCGGGGTTACCACTTTTGGTGCTGAAAATCCACCCGGGAATACCGTCAGGGGGGTTAAACACAGTAGGGTTGATTTACCAAAGGAGTAGGGCATGTTCACCTTGCAAAGTAAACATGCCCTACTCCTTTATAAATCCTTTATAAATCAACCCTATTGCAATGTAACCTAAATTAACTGCCTTCAGGTATAAAGATGAAGCTCTGTTCTAAGACCCCTTTCACACCGAGCCGCCTATAGCGTCAGCGGTAAAACGCCGCTATTTTTAGCGGCGTTTTACCGTCGGATTCGCGGCGAATTTCGGCCGCTAGTGTGGCACTTTTACCCCCGCTGGCGGCCGAGAAAGGGTTAAAACCCCCGGCAAAATGCTGAAATAGCGGCGTTTTGCCGGCGGTATTACAGCGCTGCCCCATTGATTTCAATGGGGAGCAGCGCTGGAGGAGCGGTGGAGGAGCGGTGAGTTCACTGCTTCTTCACCGCTCCAAAGAAGCTGCTGGCAGGACTTTTCCTGATGTCCTGCCAGCTCACCGCTGCAGTGTGAAAGCCCTCGCAGACAATGGTGCAGCAGTTTGAGGGTGGATTGCAGGCGCTATTTCTAACGCTATAGCGCCTGCAATACGCCCTCGGTGTGAAAGGGCTCTAATGGGCAAGGTTCTGGCAGTTCCTGGTAGTGCTGAAGCTTGCCTGCTTTATGCATATTCTTATTTAAAAGTCAGCCAGGTTATCATAGTGATGAGCTGATAGCAATGCAAAGGAATTGAAAGAGAAAGGGCAAGTTTCGATACTTCCATGAAGTATCAGCGCTTTGCTCATCCACACCGCTATGTGTTTGGACATAGCAGCAGGAACCTGTGAGCTGCTACAGGTATTTAAAAACAGCTCTAGGCGACAGCGTTGATTTTCTGGCATGACAGAGTTCATGTAATATTTTTCAGGACAAGCAAATGATTTATGTGATTTGTGTATGTTTTTCGCACTAAAAGACTTACTATAACCATTAAACCTAGAACACTTATTTGTTCTGTGGAAAATTAAACCCTCGGGACCAGTTCCCACCACATGCAGTCCAGTGCGTTTTTTTTTCTGCCTCAAACGTATGGAAAGTAGGTTATATGGTTTCCAATGGCATAGTTCACACCAGTGCAGTCAGTTCCAGGACTTTCCAGTTCCAGAAAAAAAAGAGGCTGCATTTTTCCTGCTCTGGACTGTACTGGAACGCAGTAAAACACATCAAAAATGCACCTGAATGCACTGGAACGCATCAAAAATGTACTGGACTCCAGTACAGTGGAAAAAAAAAAAAAGGAAAAAAAGCATCTGGAATGCATCCAGAAATGCATCAAAAACACATCAATAACGCACCGGAACACGTTAAAAACGCACATGCAGAAACGCATCCGGAACTGATCCAAAACGGAAAGTTTGTGAACCAGCCCTCAGCTAAGCACTTTCAGCAGCAGATTAAATCACTTACAGAATACAAAGCTTCTTCACATTTTAATTCTTGCTTATGTTCCAGTTTAAAGCCCCGTACACACGATCGGATTTTCTGCAGACAAAGCGTCAGACTTTTGTCCGAAGAGCGTTGGCCAGGAACATGTCCGCATACAAACGGCAAGGATTTGTCGGCCAACAAACAGGAACGTAGTGACGTACTATGTGGCTTTTCAGCTCTTTAGCGCCACCCTTTGGGCACCTTTTGCTAATGTTGTGTTTGGTGAGCATTGATTCCGAGCATAAATGTTTGTACTTTGGACTTTTGTCTGACGGAGATCGTGTGCTCTGTGTACACACGATCGGAAAATCTGACAACAGACATTTGTCCGCGGAAAATTTATACGCCTGCCATCCAACATTTGTCCATGGAAAATTTATAAGCCCGCCATCCAACATTTGTCCATGGAAAATTTATAAGCCTGCCATCCAACATTTGTCCACGGAAAATCCGACAACAATTATCCGATGGAGTGTACAAAATGTCGGATTTAAGGCCAACAGTCTGTCATCACACAATTCCTGGCGGAAAATCCGATCATGTGTATGAGGCTTAAGGCCCCTTTCACACAGGACGGATCCGTATTGATCCGCCCCTTGAAGATCCGCTGCTCAGCGGGGATCACTCAGCTGATCCCCACTGAGCCGGCGGATGACAGGGCGATCCCTGCACACTGTGCAGGGACCGCCTTGTCAGATCTCCGCTCTCCCCTATGGGGGATCAGATGAACACGGACCGTCTGTCCGTGTTCATCCGATCCGCTCTGCAGACGGATGGAAAAATAGGGTTTTCCTCCGCCTGCAGAATCAGACAATAGCGGAGGCGGACGATAGCGGGTGTCAGCAGATGCTCATCCGCTGACACCCGCTATCCCATAGGGGTGCATGTATGTCCGTTTTTCATCCGAAAACGGATGGATGAAAAACGGACATACGGTCCGCATGTGTGAAAGGGGCCTTAAGCTGTTGCTGTTCCGTTACCCCGACTCCTTTCCCTTGAAGCATACTATGGAACCACTCTTGTATGCAGCGACCAAAGTGGTGGCTTGGCTGCACAGAGGCTGATTTACTAAAACTGGACAATGTAAAATCTGGTGAAGCTCTGCATAGAAACCAATCAGCTTTCAGGTATTTTTGTCAAAGCTTAATTGAACATGCTGAAGTTAGCAGCTGATTGGCTACCATGCACATCTGCATCAGATTTTATGCTCTCCAGTTTTAGTAAATAAAGTCCACTGTGTGCATCAATAGAAATACACAGCCCTGTAGCCTAGTATGGCAAGGCACTCCCCTGCCCCTCCCTCCTCCTCCCCCCTCCCTTATCCAAGCTAACAGACTGGCTGGAGACTGCACTGTCCACTGCTAACTCATTCCCGTGAAGACTGGAAGTTCAGGGGTGTGGCACTGAGAGAGCAAAAATCAGCAGCATTAAAAGTTGTAAACTGCAAGTGCTGGGATAAGAATTTTAACAAATAGTTTACTGGGGAATTGTTTATTTTATTGTGGTCAGTAGGTTAAGGTAAAAAACCCTGAAGGATTAATACTGCTTTAAAACCTACTTTTGTAAAACCTTTACAAATATATGGTCACTGTTATAAATACCAGCAAAATGGTTACAAAAGCTAAATAAATGTATCTTGGCTCTGATATGGTTGTGTATTTTTTCACTTACCTTCTTTTTGGCCTTCATTACATTTAAAGAAACACATACAATAAAATACTCTACTTTTTGATGGTCTAATTTGCTAGACTAGTCAAGTCAAAGAATGAGTTCCGCAGTCCTACCCCTTATGCCGCGTACACACGGTCGGAATTTCCGATGGAAACAGTCCGATGGGAGCTCTTCATCGGATTTTCCGACCGTGTGTATGCCCATCGGTCTTTTTCTGTCGGAATTTCCGACGGACTTTGGATTGAGAACCTGTTCTTAATTTTTCCGACGGAAAACCTTTCTATCGGATTTTCCGATCGTGTGTATGCAATTCCGACACGCAAAATTCCGACGCATGCTCGGAAACAATTCGACGCATGCTCAGAAGCATTAAACTTCCCTTTTATGGTGTAGTCGAACGTTTTTTAAGGCATGGTGTTATTGACCGTCGGAATTTGGTGTGACCGTGTGTAGGCAAGACAGTTTGAGCGAAATTCCATCGGAATTCTGACAGGAAAACCATCAGAGCTTTTTCCGACGAGAATTCCGACCGTGTGTACGCGGCATTACTCTGTGCACTAAGCAGCTGGACTAATTATCTCAAGAAAATGCAATATTCTTATTTATGTGTGCTGCACTTTATAATTCCCTAGTGCTGTCACAAATAAAATAGTATCTCTCCAACTGTGTCCCTTTCCTGTGTCTAAACAACATTATCATTGTATACTTTATTCATTGCATGTACTCTATATATACACATGTATAATTATGATCATAATACAACTCATAACAATCTTGTTTGCTATAAAATATCCTAATAATAAAGCAAAAAATCAATTCATAATCTCACACCTTTGTCACAAAACAATAGTTTTGCTTTAAAAATATCCAAATATTAAACATCCAGTGTGAAAAAAAAAAGTCATTAAAGTGCGCTTTCTTCTGTGCTCAAACATATAAGATCCTTGATATGAATCATCAATGGTGCTTCCACTTAAGCCTCATACACACGATTGGATTTTCCGACTGGAAATGTGTGATGACAGGCTGTTGGCGGAAAATCCGACCGTGTGTATGCTCCATCAGACAATTGTTGTCGGATTTTCCGCAGACAAATGTTGGATCGCAGGTTTTAAAATTTTCCGCGGACGAATGTGTCGGATTTTCTGAGCGTGCGTACACAAGTCCGTCGGACAAAAGTCCAAAGTACAAACACGCATGCTCGGAACCAAGGATGAGCCAGAAGCAGTCGGTCTTGTAAACTAGCGTTCGTAATGGAGAATTAACATTCGTGACGTGGCAAATTATGAAATTACGAAAATCTCGAAATGCAGCGCACAATTCTCTTCCCACCTCATGTACATTTACGTCGGCGCTTTGAAGAGGGATATCTCGGTAACGGCAGCAGCTGCTGCCACAACCGAGACATCCATCTTTACAGGAGGCTGTTCTGTTTACGATAATGGTGGTCTCTGTGGCATGTTAGCCGCGAGATCACCATTATCGGTGGCAGGAGAGGTTTCCGCCCCCCCCCCTCCCTCGGTTCTCCCGCACCATCTGACGCTTACCGGAGCCGTCGGTAGCGGCGGAGACGATCGGGTCCTGCACTCTGCTGGGTATGGAGACGAGTGAGGCTAAGATGGCCCCCACTCGTCTCTATACCATAGGATTTTTCTATTACAAGGGATGTTTACATTCCCTGTAATAGGAATTAAAGTGATCCATTTATTTTTAAACAGTGTAAAAATGAATAAATTCAAGTAAAATAAATAAGAAAAAAAATAATATTTTTTTTAAAACACCCCGTCCTGACGAGCTCGAGGGGCAGAAACGAACGCATACGTGAGTAGCGCCCGCATATGAAAACGGTAGTCAAACCACACATGTGAGGTATCGCCGCGATCGGTAGAGCGAGAACAATAATTCTAGCCTCCTCTGTAACTCAAAACATGCAACCTCTGTAGAGTTTTTTAAATGTCGCTTATGGAGATTTTTGAGGGTAAAAGTTTGACGCCATTCCACGAGCGGGCGCAATTTTGAAGCTTGACATGTTGGGTATCAATTTACTCGGCGTAACATTATCTTTCACAATAAAAAAAATTGGGCTAATTTTACTGTTGTCTTATTTTTTTATTCAAAAAAGTTATTTTTTTTCCAAAAAAAGTGCGCTTGTAAGACCGCTGTGCAAATACGGTGTGAAAAAAAGTATTGCAATGACCGCCATTTTATTTTCTAGGGTGTTAGAAAAAAACAATATATAATGTTTGGGGGTTCTAAGTAATTTTCTAGCAAAAAAAAACTGTTTTAAACATGTAAACACAGTGTCTGAAAAACAGGCTTGGTCCTTAACCACTTCAGCCCCAGACCAATTGGCAGCCAAAGGACCAGGCCCCTTTCTGCGATTCGGCACTGCGTCGCTTTAACTGACAATTGCACGGTCGTGCAACGTGGCTCCCAAACAAAATTGGCGTCCTTTTTTTCCCACAAATAGAGCTTTCTTTTGGTGGTATTTGATCGCCCCTGCGGTTTTTATTTTTTGCGCTATAAACAAAAATAGAGCGACAATTTTGAAAAAAATTCAATATTTTTTACTTTTTGCTATAATAAATATCCCCAAAAAATATATAAAATGTTTTTTTTCCTCAGTTTAGGCCGATACGTATTCTTCTACATATTTTTGGTAAATTGATTGGTTTGCGCAAAAGTTATAGCGTTTACAAAATAGGGGATAGTTTTATAGCATTTTTATTAATATTTTTTTTTTTTTTACTAGTAATGGCGGCGATCAGCGATTTTTATTGTGACTGCGACATTATGGCGGACACATCGGACATTTTTGACACATTTTTGGGACCATTGTCATTTATGCAGAAATCAGTGCTATTTAAATAGCACTGATTCCTATGTAAATGACAGTGGCAGTGAAGGAGTTAACCACTAGGGGGCGGGGAGGAGTCAGTGTGACGTGTTGTGTTTTTTTTTACAGTAGGGGGTGTGGCTGACGTCTGACGTCACTGATCGGCTGTTCCCGATGACAGGGAACAGCAGATCAGTGACAGGCAATGTAGGAAGCGCGGGGAGAGGTTTGTTTACACAGACCTCTCCCCGTTCTTCAGCTCTGTGACCCGATCGCGGGTCACCAGCCGCGATCGGGTCCGCTAGTCCCGCGGCCGTGGTCACGGAGCTCCCGACCGGGTCCTGCGGCGCGCGACCCCACGGCTAGGCAGTTAAAGGGCACGTATATATACGTGCTTTTGCCTAGCCGTGCCATTTTGCCGACGTATATTTACATGCGGCGGTCGTGAAGCGGTTAAGTGGTTAATGGGATAATAATGAAGCTGCTTTACTGGTGATACTGATGGAGTTATTGCAAACAAATCTTCAAAGGCTTTTTTTTTTCTAGCGATATCAACAATAATATTATTGTGCTTTTTATTTTAATTTTTTTTTTTTTATGGGCAAGTTACCACAGCACCATTATGCCGTAGTTTTTAAGATCAAAGATACAACTATGTTGGTGTCCCTTATCAATTTTACATTGGGAGTAGGCAGTTACATTTAAAAAAATACAAACTGTCATTTGAAGTAAAACACATAGCCAAGTATTATTCTACACAATTTTTTTTATTGTGCATTAAAAAAAGTAAACAAAAAAAATGCTATCTGCCAATAGAACTTTTTTGTTTACAAACGGTTTTTATTATGAGTAAGGTCATAGTACAAGATTTTGACAGTGGTGGAAAATGTACAAGTAAAGGATTCATTTAGATAATACATTATAACTGAGAAAAGACATATCATATGACAGGATACACTCATTTTATAATAAGTCTATGTAACATTTGCGCGGATAGATCCATGGATGTGCTTAAGTAAAATAATATTAGTGAACATTACACCAGTAGTGAGGAATCCCATAGAGTCCATTTTTTTTGGTATATATGCATGGTATCATATAACGTGTGGTGTATTCTATCTGATAGTTTGATATTTGCCATACGGTTGAGAACCTGAGGCCATGGTATGTTGGGTGAACGCCAGTTGAAAGCTATGGTCCAATGGATAGAGCTAAATAGAGTGTGGATTAGTCTAGAACTGGCTATTGGTATATCTTGTATGGGGGAGAATAAAAGGCACATTTGGGGTGTTAGTGGGATCTTTCTACCTGAGATTCGATCAATCATAAGATTAGCATTGTGCCAGATGTTTTTAAGGTGGGGGCAATCCCAAAATATATGTAATAGTGTCCCATATGTAGTATATATATATATATATATATATATAGTATGCCTGTGAAGGGCGCATGTTTCCTGTGCTTAGAACTGTCTCTGTACAAGGTGTCATTTTTGCAGGAAAAAAAGCTATTTAAAATCACTCGCGGCTAATTGCCGGTTCCCGTAACACAGAGAACAATTCGAATCCAACTACTACCAAATATCTAATTTCAACTAATATGAAAGAAATTATAATAGCGGATATAACGAATGCTTCGAATGATTCGAATGAATTCGAGATTCAATATATCTAATATAGAGAACTGTTCCTGCACAAAGTGTCATTTTTGCAGGAAAAAAAGCTATTTAAAATCACACGCGGCTAATGAATTGTTGGCTCCGTAACACAGAGAACAGTCATTCATTGAAGTCATTGATAAAAAAAAGCGTGGGGGTCCCCCCAAATTCAATAACCAGGCCCTTCAGTCTGCTATGGATATTAAGGGGAACCCCCGCTTCAAATTTAAAAAAAAAATACGTAGGGGTCCCCCTAAATATCCATACCAGACCTTTGAGGTCTGGGATGGATTTTAAGGGGAACCCCAGCCAAAAAAAATGGCGTGGGGTCCCCCTCAAAATCCATACCAGACCCTTTATCCGAGCACGCAACCTGGCAGGCCGCAGGAAAAGAGGGGGGGACGAGAGCGCCCCCCCTCCTGAACCATACCAGGCCACATGCCCTCAACATTGGGAGGATGCTTTGGGGGTCTGAGACCCCAAAGCACCTTGTCCCCATGTTGATGAGGACAAGGGCCTCATCACCACAACCCTGGCCATTGGTTGTGGGGGTCTGCAGGCGGGGGGCTTATTGGAATCTCGAAGCCCCCTTTAACAAGGGGACCCCCAGATCCCGCCCCCCCCCTGTGTGAAAAGGTAAGGGATACAAAAGTACCCCTACCATTTCACCAAAAAAGTGACAAAAATTGTAAAAATGACAGGAGACGGTCTTTGACAATTCCTTTATTAAAATCTTCTTTCTTCTGGTCTTCCTTTCTTCATCCTTCGGTTTCTTCATCTTCTCCTTCCGGCATCTTCTTCCATCTTCTTCTTCCATCATCTTCTTCCTCCGATCCGCTTCTTCTTGCGCTGGTCTTCTCGTCCTTCTCGTCCGGCATCTTCTTCCATGGCGTCGGCATCTGTTCTTCTGTCGGGCCGCTCCTCGCAATGGGAGGCTCCCGCTGTGTTAGGCTTCGCTCCGTCTGACAGGTCTTTTATAACCGAGGGCACCTGGTGACCCCGCCCCCTTCTGACGTCATGAGGAAAGCCATAGGGAAGTCCCCATGACATCCCCTTGCGTCAGAGGGGACGGGGTCACCAGGTGCCCTCCGTTATAAAAGACCTGTCAGCCGGAGCGAAGCCTCACACAGCGGGAGCCTCCCATTGCGCGGAGCGGCCCAGAAGAGACGCAGACGCCATGGAAGAAGATGCCGGACGAGAAGACCAGCGCAAGGAGAAGCGGATCGGAGTAAGAAGATGATAGAAGAAGAAAATGGAAGAAGATGCCGAAGGATGAAGAAAGGAAGACCAGAAGAAAGAAGAAAGAAGATTTTAATAAAGGAATTGTCAAAGACCGTCTCCTGTCATTTTTACCATTTTTGTCACTTTTTTGGTGAAATGGTAGGGGTGTACCCCCTTACCATTTCACACAGGGGGGGCCGGGATCTGGGGGTCCCCTTGTTAAAGGGGGCTTCCAGATTCCGATAAGCCCCACGCCCGCAGACCCCCACAACCAATGGCCAGGGTTGTGGAATGAGGCCCTTGTCCTCATCCACATGGGGACAAGGTGCTTTGGGGGGGGGACCCCAAAGCACCCTCCCAATGTTAAGGGCATGTGGCCTGGTACGGTTCAGGAGGGAGGGGGGGGCACTCTCGTCCCCCCCTCTTTTCCTGCGGTCTGCCAGGTTGCGTGCTCGGATAAAGGGTCTGGTATGGATTTTGAGGGGGACCCCACGCCATTTTTTTTTTTGGCTGGGGTTCCCCTTAAAATCCATCCCAGACCTCAAGGGTCTGGTATGGATATTTAGGGGGGACCCCACACCATTTTTTTTGGGCTGGGGTTCCCCTTAATATCCATAGCAGACCTGAAGGGCCTGGTTATTGAATTTGGGGGGACCCCCACGCTTTTTTTTATTTTTTTTTATCAATGAATGACTGTTCTCTGTGTTACGGAGCCGACAATTCATTAGCCGGCAATAGCCGCGAGTGATTTTAAATAGCTTCTTTTCCTGCAAAAATTACACTTTGTCATTCGAATTCATTCGAATCATTCGTTATATCCGCTATAATAATTTATTTTGAATTAGTTGAAATTCGATATTGGTAGTTTGATTCGAATAATTAATTTGGAGCTGAAATTCGTAAACGGAATTTTTCCTGCAAAAATTACACTTTGTCATTCGAATCATTCCAATTCATTCGAATCATTCCAATTCATTCGAATCATTCGTTATATCCGCTATAATAATTTCTTTCATATTAGTTGAAATCCGATATTTGGTAATCGGATTCTAATAATTTGGTGACGAAATTCGTAAACGGAATTTCGTATTCCGTACGTAATTCGTATTCGAAAAAATTTGTACTACGGATTCGTAAATTCGTACGAATTTCGAAAAATTCGTACGAATTACGAATTCGTACGAAACTAATCGCACATGTCTATAAATTACCAATTTTTTGACTTCCTGCCCTTAATAGACACATTACTTACCTTTTTACCATGTTTTGCTATCTATTGCAATAATATAGTTTCTTTCATTGGTCATATGAAAGCATTATCTACAAAGAAAATAGGTTACCAACATGTTATGTATTAACTATATCTGCTATATTTTAATGTACAGTATGTACACTTTTCAGTAGTGTTACTATCTTACCATACATTATTTTGGTGTTTTGTCCAAGACAGAGTAGAGAACAAAGCAATGTCCATCAATTCTGATACACAGCAAGGCAGGCCATAGATTAGACTAGAATTTTTTTTCCTGCAACCACTAGTCAGTGTTGATGGGGGAATTCCTTTCGTGGAGATATTGTGTTTTCCCAGGGGGCATAACCGCTGGCAATAATTGCATGCTATAAATCCAACATGCTGGTTGTACCCAAGTTAATTGATGGATCAACTTGGGTACAATCAGCCTGCCGATACATGGATCGAATCTTGACCAGTCTCTGCTGAACTGGCAGAGATCCGAACCAACTATGGCCAGCTTAAGTCATTTGTGTTCAGAAAGCAGCCCTTGTAACCTGATAACAGCTACAGTCTCAGTACATACCCCTCAGCTAGCACCATTTTGTCTAGAAGTTGAGTTAGTATTACTTTATATTCCATGGCTATTCAAATGCAAGCAATACAACCCAGATATATTGAATTTTTCATGAGAAAATGTTTTCGGTGATGATGACTTTGGTAGAAAAGGAACAAAATCCTCTGTCTCAGGGACCTTTTTTATCTTTTAGTATACATACTTTATGCCAAGTGTGCAACATCATCAGAGCTGGGTTAAAGCATAGGTTACAGCTACCTCCTGTGCAGAGGTTGGGATTTAAAAGAGCATACCGACTAGAGATTACAGTTCATTTTGTCAAAGAGGTTATAAAAACTGACATTTTTTTAGCCACAAATGTGAGTTCAGACATATGGCTGAATATAATGGACATGGTTAATTTGCTAAAATTAGAGAGTGCAAAACCTGGTGCAGATGTGCATGGTAGCCAATCAGCTTGTAACTTCATCTTGTACAATTAAACTTTGACAAAATAAAACACTGGAAGCTGATTGGTTTCTATGCAGAACTGCGCCAGATTTTGCAATCTCTAGTTTTAGTAAACCAACCCCTTGTGAAGGATAATCAATATTGTGCAAAGTAAAATAACCTATCCCATAGCAACTGATCAGATGTTTTACCTTTTATGAATCATAAACACACAGAACAATGAGAAATTATTTCTAATTGGTCTGACTGGGTTACTGCACTCCAAATTTCTGTCATGCATTGAAATTTTTTTTTATATAAAAAAGAGAATATCTCTAACCATATAGCTATGTCTCCCCTTGTTGTATAGTTGCATGGAATCTGCATTTCAACCCTCAAAACTGAAGCTAAGCAGTGCTCATATTGGACAAAAAATTATGACATAAGTGCAATGTCAGCAGTTCAAGCGGACAGAGGGGGAGTAGCCAGGAGACCACGAACACCTTCTGGCTGATCTCAGCATTTGCAGCCTTCTACGGAGATGATGTAAGCACTATTAGTGTATGGTAATTTATAAAATGTAATGTGTGATTTAAGATCTAGTATTGCTTTCCTGGCATGGGATCAGTGTGCAATACACCAACTAAACTCACCTGTTTCTTTCCATCTACTGCAAACCACCAACATATGCCCAATGTCATCAATAAATATTCCACCCAGTGTTTATGATATGTGGATTGAGATCCCTTCCAATATCCCATAATTACTCTAGGTTCCTCAGCTATGTAGTATACTGGATTGAGAAGCACTTATGTTGTAAACCCAGCATTATGGTAGAATAAACAATGTCTCACAGGACAATGGCACTTCAACATTTGGGATCCAACTGAAAAAACATTACATACGGTAACTTCTTCAGGGTTACCGGATCATTCTTTCACAAAAAACAGATCTGTCTACCTATACAGGTCCTATAGGTAATTACATTTACAGTCTTACCAGGATTTAATTAGCCACAGGACCTGTGTCATTCATATATATCAGTAATTGAAGGGGTGAGTTGGCAACTCTCTATTGTATTTGAGTCACTTAATATGGTAGTAGGCCGATTTTCGGATTATTTCTATCTTAGACAAATATGTATTATTAGTATCCTCATGGTTATACATACCCCATAAAGCAACACAATAAATATAAACCTTTCTTAATTTTACATGATGCACTGCATATTTCCATATTCCTTGCTCTCTATAGAGCATGAAAACTGTTCCGAATGAATGGCACCACCTGCCATGGGCTTTCTTATAATCATGCTTGCCTAACTTTTGTCCTATGTTAGCTTAATACATTATATTATAACACGAACAATACATGATCACTAGTGAAAGTATTAGTCTGACCATTAATAAGATGAAGTCTGATCTGAACTTCAAATTTGTTGATGAACTTGCGTGACAATTTGCTCATTCTATATACAAAAAGGCTTTTAAACTGGCAAATATCCAACAAGATTTACAATTATTCTTGCCAGATGTTGTCATCAATTTATATAATGGCAATGAATAACTGTTTTCAGGGGAATGATATGAAGTTCCAACAACAATCATTGTATGTTTGAGCATCATTATCACTTTTTATTGCCCACAGCTTGTTCTTTTAGTTGAATCTTTAAAATAAAAAGTCTTTGAGTGGCCAATTTTGTTGTCCTTTAATTGGCTGCTTAGCGTAAACGTATTAATACACATTTCCATACATCAGTGATTAATACAGACATGAAATGCCTGTGTGAAAGTAGTCTGCAGACATATGTGGGCATGCCAGGAGCTGTGAGACAATGCTGAATATCACGTTACAGTAAATTGAGTTCAGACTGAAATTCACATGCTAAAACGTTTTAACTCAATGAGTCTGTTTGAGTTAACTTCAAAAGTACAATGCATGTTTGCTATACAGAATTACAGACAATTCTCTACAGAATTGCATATATATATATATATATATATATAACAAGAGGAACATTTGTAGAATTGAGTTACAGTATTAAGCTGTAAACTGGAGTCCTGAAGGCTCATCTGATTTTCCCTGATTTTCCCTAAAAACTATTTGAACATTCCTATTTAGAAAGATAAGACTGTCAGTTAATATTAATGTACATTCCAATGGAATTCTCCTCAAGTAAGAGGCATCATGGCTTGCTATAGATCCTCAAGGACCAAACAGTTGAATTATCCTGAACACATACTTTGCCTTGACTACTTGTAGGTTAACCCCTAAATAGCATGCACTTTAGCATTGCAGACTGTAGTTTTTTTTTAACATGGCTATAATGACCTTCTAACATTCAAGTGCATAAAAATGATTTAGGAAAGGACAAACTTTATATTATCTTTGCTTCCTCTTACCATACTCATGATAACGGGTTCCATAGCCATTTCTCTGCCTGTCAGACTGTCTTGGCCTGTCATAGGCGTCATAGTAATTGTAGTAGGGATTGTCCTCATATTTATTAGGGTTATAGGGATCATCTCCTTGCATCATGTCTAGCCTGGCTCTGTTGCTTGTGGTGGCATTCGCTCTTTGGGTCTGCTGGGCACTTGATGGCTGAGCAGCACCTTGTCTCCTTTGTGTGGTACTTTCTGGTCTGTTTCTCTGTCTTCCAGCAGCATCCTCTCCTTGGCTTCTTCTGTTAGCCTCGAACCAGTAAGGACTGGCTGAATCACTTGCCTGGCTTGAAGCTGTGGTATGTCGGGCTTCACTCTGTAAGTTTTCTGATCTGGGAGGTTGTGGTCTCCCAGAAGATCCTTGAGAGGTGCTGTTTCTGCTGCTCAGTAAGAGTAAAGGATTATGAGATGCACTGGAGACAGAGGATCTTCTTGAAGGCTGGTACTCAGCTCCCTGGCTCAGCAGGCTGAAAAGTCTTCCATTGTTATGCCACTGTACCTTCTGCCTCCACATAGGATTTGGACCATTAGCTATTCGCTGATGCTGGCAGGTGACTTGCAAAATGCAATATAAGTACACAGCAAGCTGCAGTAAAAATATGCTTTTTGAATAATTCTTCATCTTTCTTCAGTTTGAAGTTTAAAGAATTAAGATTTCAATAAAATAGCATAGGTATTCTTAGCATGAAATAAGGAAAGGAGCTGCTGCTTTATATAAAACGTTAGCTGCACGTCTTTAGGGCAAGAGAGACGAACAAGCCACTTCTCATCTTTCTATGGCTTTGCTGGTGATTCTTCTGGTGAACAGAGGGGAGGAGTGATGGGAGTTTTTAAAGTTTCTGGCACGTTTTATAAAAGTTATACAAGGTTTACTGGCTGTGTGCCCTCTCTGTTATTTGTTCATATAATGCGATTGAGAACATGCAGCTGAGCATATCTTCAAGATCTGCCTATCTAGGGGATGTACAGAAACAGTTACACTCAAATATCCATCAAAAAAAGAAATACATAATCTAACATGTTATTATAGGTTGCTGGATATAGTAATGCACATTTTCAGATGCAGAGTTGAGCTATTGTGTAAAGAAAGTAGGGACAGCATGTAAGATGCAGTTGAAAATAATTTGAAAGACATAGGTGAGACTGGCTAGACACATACTTATTTTTACTATAATGCAATTGAGCTGTGCATCACTAGTGATAATTGGATCATATGAGGGTTAAGAAGCAACAAAAAGTCTGAACAAAATGTAATTTGTACAGATTTTCAAGCATTTTATACTGTATATTGTCAGCATTTAACCACTTCAATACAGGGCACCCCCCCCCCCCCCCCCCCTGCCCAGGACAATTTTCAGCTTTCAGCACTGTCACACTTTGAATGACAATTGCGCGGTCATAAAACACTGTACCCAAACTAAATTTGTATCATTTTCTTCCCATAAATAGCGCTTTCTTTTGGTGGTATCTGATCACCACTGGGTTTTTTATTTTTTGCTAAAAAAAACTAAAAAAGACCAACATTAAAAAAATTCTCCTTCACTGACAGGCACTGATGAGGTGGCACTGAGGGGCACTGATGAGGTGGCACTGATAAGGTGGCACTGATGGGCACTGATAAGGAGGCAATAATATGTAGAAGTGATGGACACTGATAGGCGGCACTAATATACAGCACTGATTGGCACCGATAGGCTACATTGATATGCAGCACTGATAGGCGGCATTGATGGGTACTGATAGGCGGCACTTATGAGAACTAATAGGTGGCACTGATAGGCAGCAATGATGGCCACTAATAGGTGGCACTGATAGGCAGCACTGATGGGCACTGGTAGGCGGCACTGATGGACACTAATAGATGGCACTGATAGGCAGCACTGATGAGGAGCTACTGACAGGCATTACTGATAGGCATCTGTGAAGGGCATTGCCAGGCGTTACTGATGGGCACTGATTGGCACTGATTAACACTTTGATGGGCACTGATTGGCGATTTGGGTGGGCACTGACTGGCAGCTGATGGGCACTGATTGGCATTGTGGTGGGCACCTCTGATGGGGGCTGCGCTGATAATCAATGTGTTGATTATCAGTGCACACCCCCCTCTGAAAGGAGAGACGCGGATCGGCTCCTCCTGTCAGAGCGAACCAAGGAAAGATGATTGCCGGCACTTCCTGGTTCATGCTGTGATCAGCTGTGATTGGTTACAGCTGATCACGTTAAAGAGCCTTCGTCAGAGGCTCTTTACCATGATCGGAGATGCAGTGTGTCACAGTGACACACCACACCACCGATCACTGCGCTGCATGCCCCCGCAGGCGCACGATCATGGCTCACCTGACGCACAGTCAGGATAATTGAACCACTTCCCGGCTGTCATTTTGCTTTAGGCTGGGCAGGAAGTGGTTAATCAAAAGGGAACCTGTTACATATTAGGCTTCCAGTCTTAGGCCGGGCCATACACGGTGCAAGTTTCTTTCCTGCAACCACGGGTCGCAGGAAAGAAATTCACACAATTTCCCCATCAACACAGACAGTGCTGACAGGAGATTCCCTCCAGCTGTGACAGTGATTATTGCTAGCGACTATAGCATCTATTCCTCATCAAACACTAAAAAAATCTAAATCGATTCTCTGCACACACCCTTTCTAGCAAATTTTGCACAAAAACTGATTATTTTTTTGTTCACATACATTGCAATACATGTTTAAGCTGGCCAACTGCATCAACGTGATATCCCTCTCTTTGTCTTTTTGACCCATATTGGCTCTAGATCCACTGGAGCATTTGTATTTTGCAGAGCAGTAAATGAAGGTGTTTATTATTAAAGGTGAAAAAAAATCCAAACCCTCATGGCCCTGTGTGAAAAAGTGATTGCCCCCCTTGTTAAAACATACTATAACTGTGGTTGTCCACACCTGAGTTCAATTTCTCTAGCCACACCCAGGCCTGATTATTGCCACACCTGTTCACAATCAAGGCATCACTTAAATAGGAGCTGCTTGACACAGTAAG
This sequence comes from Lithobates sylvaticus, assembly GCA_028564925.1. Lineage (NCBI taxonomy): Eukaryota > Metazoa > Chordata > Amphibia > Anura > Ranidae > Lithobates > Lithobates sylvaticus. Next base: position 169,593,459 of record CM053026.1, read on the forward strand.
GTCCACCAGAAGATCCTTAAAAGCTACACATCATGCCGAGACCCAAAGAAATTCAGGAACAATTGAGAAAGAAAGTAATTGAGATCTATCAGTCTGGAAAGGGTTATAAAGCCATTTCCAAAGCTTTGGGAATCCAGCGAACCACAGTGAGAGCCATTATCCACAAATGGCGAAGACATGGAACAGTGGTGAACCTTCCCAGGAGTGGCCGACCGCCCAAAATTACCCCAAGAGCGCAGCGACGACTCATCCAAGAGGTCACAAAAGACCCCACAACAACGTCCAAGGAACTGCAGGCCTCACTTGCCTCAGTTAAGGTCAGCGTTCATGCCTCCACCATCAGGAAAAGACTGGGCAAAAATGGCCTGCATGGCAGAGTTCCAAGGAGAAAACCACTGCTGAGCAAAAAGAACATCAAAGCTCGTCTCAATTTCTCCACAACACATCTTGATGATCCCCAAGACTTTTGGGACAACATTCTGTGGACCGATGAGACAAAAGTGGAACTCTTTGGAAGGTGTGTGTCCAAGTATATCTGGCGTAGAAGGAACACTGCATTTCAGAAAAAGAACATTATACCAACAGTAAAATATGGTGGTGGTAGTGTGATGGTCTGGGGCTGTTTTGCTGCTTCAGGACCTGGAAGACTTGCCGTGATAAAAGGAACTATGAATTCTGCTGTCTACCAAGAGATCCTGAAGGAGAATGTCCGACCATCTGTTCGTGTACTCAAGCTGAAACGAACTTGGGTTCTGCAGCAGGACAATGATCCTAAACACACCAGCAAGTCCACCACCGAAAGGCTGAAGAAAAACAAAATGAAGACTTTGGAGTGGCCTAGCCAAAGTCCAGACCTGAATCCTATTGAGATGTTGTGGTATGACCTTAAAAAGGCCGTTCATGCTCGAAAACCCTCTAATGTAACTGAATTAGGACAATTCTGCAAAGATGAGTGGGCCAAAATTCCTCCAGGACGCTGTAAAAGCCTCATTGCACGTTATCGCAAACGCTTGGTTGCAGTTGTTGCTGCTAAGGGTGGCCCAACCAGTTATTAGGTTTAGGGGGCAATCACTTTTTCACACAGGGCCATGATGGTTTGGATTTTTTTTCACCTTTAATAATAAACACCTTCATTTACAAATTGCATTTTGTGTTTACTTGTGTTGTCCTTGACTATTGTTTAAATTGGTTTGATGTTCCGAAACACTTAAGTGTGACAAACATGCAAAGGAACAGGAAATGAGGAAGGGGGCAAACACTTTTTCACACCACTGTATATATATATATATATATATACAGGGCTCAAGTCCTGCGGGAACGCATGGGAACAGAGTTCCTGTACTTTTTCCACAACAGGAACTCCGTTCCCCATTAGCAGCCGTGTCCTGCAAGACTTTGAAGTATGCAAGCTGTTTGGCAGGTGCTACACCAGCAGCTGCCGACACAGCTCGCAATAATAAGTGCCGCACACCTGACTATTGCCAGTAGGTGTCCCCAGGACAGCTTCCGCTTCAATCTACCTGTCAATCACAGCTAGCTGACAGGTAGATCAGGTCCCTGCTGTTAAGAGATTGTATTTTGTCAGACCTCTCGTGATGCGCTCCTCCCCGCCGGCCCCTCCTGATTTTCTGTCTCCCCATCTCCCCCCCCCCCCCCCCCCAGTCTCCTGCATACTTGCTCTGTGTGTCCCGCTGAATCCCCCCCTCCTCTATCTTCAGTGCCATTTGATGAGAGAACCCAGAGGAGGAGCACAGGTATTCTGCTCACAGGACATGAAGGGAGAGAGGTGAGCTGAGGGAGGAACATCACTTTGTGGTGGTAAGCTGAGCACAATACCTGGCAAAGTTTAATGCCAGGAGGGAAGTTTATGTGGAAATATGTGAAGGGTTGGAATGGCAGCGAGTGTGTGTTGGAGCCCTACATAGTTTGCAGTCCCCCAAGCTAACATACATCTCCTAAGCAGGAACACATCACTATCTCCCCAAGCATTCTGTTTAGATAATGTGCAGTTCATTTATGACCTTTCCGTTTAACCTTGTGTTATCCAAACTCTGTTCAATGAAAAGTGTAAACTCACCACATAAACACTCTATGTACAAAATAAAATTCCCCAATAAAGATCAGAACACGATGTTCACATTTGCATGGAAGCACAATTGAACGAATACTGATTATTTGGAGAATTACCGTATTTATGTTTAGCACAGGTGTAGCAGAGATTGGAAAAATTGGTACCAGAAATGGACCAACACTACATAATAATACTAAATCTCTTTATTACAAAACATGTTTTGCAAAAAATTGCTTAATTGCCTAACTTTAGTACATTATAAAAACATAAAGAAAACCAGAACTCCCATTAGTGTAGATACTTGTTTGATATCATAATAGATCTCGGTTATTACTAGGTCAAAGAGGTCAACGTTTCGCTTTATTGCTTCCTCAGGACCTTATTCCCTTGACTATGTACAGAGATCCTATACAAAGAAGAAAAGAAAAGGGAAACATATTAAATACATTATAGTCAGAAAATAAGTGCAGCAACACATTCCATCAACATACTCCCCATTAGGGATGAGCCGAACAACCCCCGGTTCGGTTCGCACCAGAACCTACGAACGGACCAAAAGTTTGCGCAAACTTTAGAACCCTGTTAATGTCTATGGGACTCGAAAGTTCGGAATCAAAAGTGCAAATTTTAAAGGCTAATATGCAAGTTATTGTCCTAAAAAGGGTTTGGGGACCGGGTCCTGCCCCAGGGGACATGTATCAATGCAAAAAAAAGTTTTAAAAAGTTTTCGGGAGCAGTGATTTTAATGATGCTTAAAGTGAAAATATTCCTATAAATATTGTACCTGGGGGTGTCTATAGTATGCCTGTAAAGTGGCATGTGTTTCCCATGTTTAGAACAGTCCCTGCACAAAATGACATTTCTAAAGGAAAAAAAAGTAATTTAAAACTGCTTGCGGCTTTAATGTTACGTCTGGTCCCGGCAATATGGATGAAAATCTTTGAGAAAAATGGCATGGGTACAACCCCCCCCCCCCCTCCAGCCCATTACCAGCCCCTTTGGGTCTTGTATGGATATTAAGTGGAACCCCGCACCCAAATTATAAAAAAGGAAAGACGTGGGGCCCTATACACTCTGAACAGCATTATACAGGCGGTGCAAACAAGACAGGGACTGTAGGTTTGTTGCTAAGTAGTTTGGTCATCCACTCTACCAAGTCTTCAGCATGTTGCGGCTCAACACCGCCAGCTGCCGAAAAAAAGGACAATCGTGTCCCACGGCCACGTGCTGATGAGGATGCACTGTGTCTGCGACCAGCACTGTTGCCTCTAGACACTGTGACTGTCTGCCTCTCCTTGTTGGCCTTCCAGACATACTAATGGCCTGCAGTGAGATGTAGCTGCACAAAGCTGGGATGTATATATATATATATATATATATATATATATATATATTATACTGCAGCTAGCAGAATCAAGTGCCTGCCTGTAGTATTATTAGTAAGAGAACACCATCAATTGTCTTCAGGTAGCTTTAGGTGCACACTGTGCAGAGGACACAATACACTAACTGTAAATACTGCAGCTGCATGCCTGTGGTATTAATAGGATCAGAAGAACACCAGAAATTGTCTTCAGGTAGCTTTAGGTGCACACTGTGCAGAGGACACAGTACACTAACTGTAAATACTGCAGCTGCCTGCCTGTGGTATTAATAGGATAAAAAGAACACCAGCAATTGTCTTGAAGGTAGCTTTAGGTGCACACTGTGCAGAGGACACAGTACACTAACTGTAAATACTGCAGCTGCCTGCCTGTGGTATTAATAGTATCAGAAGAACACCAGCAATTGTCTTGAAGGTAGCTTTAGCTGCACACTGTGCAGAGGACACAGTACACTAACTGTAAATACTGCAGCTGCCTGCCTGTGGTATTAATAGGATCAGAAGAACACCAGCAATTGTCTTCAGGTAGCTTTAGGTGCACACTGTGCACAGGACACAGTACACTAACTGTAAGTGCTGCAGCTGCCTGCCTGTGGTATTAATAGGATCAGAAGAACACCAGAAATTGTCTTGAAGGTAGCTTTAGGTGCACACTGTGTATAGGACACGGTACACTAACTGTAAATACTGCAGCTGCCTGCCTGTGGTATTAATAGGATCAGAAGAACACCAGCAATTGTCTTCAGGTAGCTTTAGGTGCACACTGTGCAGATGACACAGTGCACTAACTGTAAATACTGCAGCTGCCTGCCTGTGGTATTAATAGGATCAGAAGAACACCAGCAATTGTCTTGAAGGTAGCTTTAGGTGCACACTGTGCAGAGGACACAGTACACTAACTGTAAATACTGCATCTGCCTGCCTGTGGTAATAATAGGATCAGAAGAACACCAGCAATTGTCTTCAGGTAGATTTAGGTGCACACTGTGCAGAGGACACCGTACACTAACTGTAAATACTTCAGCTGCCTGCCTGTGGTATTAATAGGATCAGAAGAACACCGGCAATTGTCTTGAATGTAGCTTTAGGTGCACACTGTGCAGCGGACACAGTGCACTAACTGTAAATACTGCAGCTGCCTGCCTGTGGTATTAATAGGATCAGAAGAACACCAGCAATTGTCTTGAAGGTAGCTTTAGATGCACACTGTGCAGATGACACAGTACACTAATTGTAAATACTGCAGCTGCCTGTGTCAGAATCACCAGTAGTAGCATTTTGGAGGCGTGGTGGCAGAACAACCTCCAACACTACTGCACCTTGTCCTGCATCCTTCCCAGCTGCCAGCAGAGTCACCCAATGCACCGTGAAAGATAGGTAACGTCCCTGTCCATGCCTGCTGGACCATGAGTCAGCAATAATATGCACCTTACCACTGACCGCCCTGTCCAGCGAGACCAAGACATTGCCTTCCACATGCCGGTAGAGAGACGGAATCGCCTTCCTTGAGAAAAAGTGGCGTTTGGGGACCTGCCACTGAGGAACCGCACATTCCACAAACTCACGGAAGGGGGCAGAGTCTACCAACTGAAAAGGCAGCAGTTGAAGTGCTAGCAATTTAGCCAAGCTAGCATTCAACCGATGGGCACGTGGATGGCTGGGAGCGAACTTCCAGCAATTGTCTTCAGGTAGCTTTAGGTGCACACTGTGCAAAGGACACAGTACACTAAGGCCCCTTTCACACTGGGGCGGTTTGCAAGCGCTATTGCGCTAAGAATAGCGCCTGCAAACCGACCCGAAACAGCTGTTGCTGTTCCTTCAGTGTGAAAGCCCGAGGGCTTTCACACTGAAGCGGTGCGCTTGCAGGACGCTCAAAAATGTCCTGCAAGCCGCATCTTTGGCTCGCTATAGGAGCGGTATATTTACCGCTCCTATAGCGCCCGGTCCCATTGAAAGCAATGGGGGAGCGCGCCGAACCCGCCCGCAAAACGCCGCAATAGCGGCGGTTTGCGGGCGGTATTGACCCTTTTTCGGCCGCTCGCGGGGGGTAAAAACACCCCGCGAGCGGCCGCAATGCGCCGCTAAAACGCCGGTAAAGCGGCGCTAAATATAGCGCCGCTTTACCGCCAGCGCCCCCACCGCTCCAGTGTGAAAGTAGCCTAACTGTGAATACTGCAAGTACTAAAATCACCTGCCTGCCTGTCAGTATATTAGGAAGAGAATAACAGGAACAGATCTAGCTAAACTTAATATATATATATATATATATATATATATATATATATATATATATATATATATATATATATATATATACACACACACACACACAACACCTAGGATGCATATATATCCTCCTATCCTCCATACACTGTAACTGCAGCTAAATGACTATCCTGCCTACTCTATCTAACTTAAATCAAATGACACTGTCTCTCTGTCTATCTCTCTCCGCCACCGCAACACACTACACAAGGCCACCACGTAGGTGGCCTTATATAGTGTGGGGCATGTACTAAACCCCCTGAGTCATAATTGTGGAACCCAGCATACCTTGGAGAGCACTGGAAGCTCCTTGTCCAGCTTTCCTCGGCCCCTCCTATGTGTAAGTTAACCTGTGTCTATTAGGGGCACAGGGTGACCGAGAACTCCAGTTGGGTCTTCCTAACCCAACTCACCGTACAACCACACCAAACTGAACATTTCCTTTTGACATTGTTGTCCTGTATTCTGTGTGCATGGTTTGTGCTGAAGAAGTGAAGGGGCTCTTTTCACTTAGGATATTAATGTTTGTGAGCAATATCTTTCACCTTTAAGACTGTTAGACTCTTGTAAGGGTATTTTCCAGACCATGGCTACATAGTTTGAGGTAGGGTGGGGGTTGTTGTATCCCATTGTTCTATTGTTTGTGTCTGCCTTAAGAGCAGCCTATTATGGAATGTATGTCTATGTGGATTAGATTTGAGAGGGGAGGGGAGATTTCTCCAGCAGCCCCTCCCAAGGACAGTCTAATATTTTGCTAAGGGACCTTGGATCATGCTGGTACCAGACGAAGGAAGCATTTACGGCAGACAGACTCATCTTGAGTCTGGGGGTCCGTCACAGAATGTTTTCTAGCAAACTTAATATTCATTGACAATCTTAATAAGGAAGGTACACAGAATCACAAAATCATTTGTGACTCCCTCATGCAGCAAGTTTGCCAATGTAAATTCGGGATATATATCTTGCACTACAGCATTGAGTCTGCATTCACAAAGCTACTTCCTATATCTATCCCCTGACCCCCTGTTCCTCCCTTATTTACCAACAATTTTTTTTTATTAAAGTTTTCCATTATAGAAGACAAAGGTTACACTTACAGTAAACATGCAAGTTTGGGGTACAATGTATACCCATTGTAAGCCAAGGTTTATTTATTTCAGGTATTTATATAGCTCTGTCAATGTATGCAGTGCTTCACATATACATTGTACATTCACATCAGTCCCTACCCTCAAGGAGCTTACACTCTAAAGTCCCTAACTCACATTCATATATACACATACTAGGGACAATTTAGAAAGGATCCAATTAACCTACCAGCATGTCTTTGGAGTGTGGGAGGAAACCCACGCAGGCACAGGGAGAACATGCAAACTCCAGGCAGGTAGTGTTGTGGTTGGGATTCAAACCAGCAACTAGACATGTGCAATTAGTTTCGTACGAATAAAAAATTTGTGCGAATTTCCGGAAATTTGTACATTCGTACGGATTTGAAATACAAATTTTTATGCATGCAAATTCTGTACGGAATACGAAATTACGTTTACGAATGTCGGATCCAAATTAACAGAAATGTGACTGTTGTTTTGTTCATCAATCACTCAGGAAGTCAGCACAGCACAGGGATGGTGGGAACCCCTCAATGATAAATTCATCATAACGAACTTTCATTATTTTAACGAAAATATAACAAAATTAAAGTTTAAAAATACAGGAAGTCAGCACAGCACAGGGATGGTGGGAACCCCTCATAATGATAAATTCATCATAACGAACTTTCGTTATTTTAACGAAAAGTTTACGAATCTAACGAAAATTCGTATTTCGTACGAATCCGAATTGAATTCCGTACACAAATTACGAAATCAGATTTTTTTTTTAATACGAAGCGGAACTGAACAAAACTAATTTTTTGACGGCGCCCATGTCTACCAGCAACCCTTTTTACTGCTAGGCAAAAGTATTATCCACTACACCACTGTGCCACCCAAGGTTACGTAAGTATTTAGTATGATCAAATACTATAGTTAAGTTTAGGCAGTCATATATTCTATGTTTGCTTTTGAGAAGCACATCTACGTATATATTGTTCATATTACACTCGCTAAGCACAGGAAAATAAATAAATAAATAGGCAAACAGAAGCACTCCATCATGGCTAGATAGAAACAGTGGCAGAGTTCCCTTTAACCCAAATCAGGAACTCATGTGAGCATCTAAACCTGGCCCGAGCGATCTAGGTATGAGAACATTTTTCTTCTTTTTCCATTTCCTGTGCTAACAGCCATTTTAATGGAGTCTAGTTCAGTTGCCCATTCCAAAAAAAAAAAAAGGTACGGAAGTTGTTTTCCAATATTGAGGAATGACCGCTCTAGTAAAAAAGTGTCTAAGCACATCCTTTTTCGCTGACTTAAGAAGTCCAGGGATCATAGACAGAAGGACCATCCTGGTGATGCTTGGATAGAAGTGTCTGTGAATTTACAGTATAAATCAAAAATTTGTTTCCAAAACGTCTGCACAGGGGGACAGTCCCACTAACGGTGAAGTATGTTCCCCTTCAAGACATGGCATTGCCAACATATATCAGGTACATCATAGTTTAAGGGATGTAGAACTGAGGGGCACCTATACCATCTACAGTAGATACCAATTTAGATCCTCTAAATCTACAGTAGATACCAATTTAGATCCTTTAGAGCACACACTCTTCCACTCATTGTCTCCAATAACCAGTCTAGGGGATGTGTTTTTATGTTTTATTTGGAGAACTTATATAGGAGAAGGGAATTAGTAGGATATTCCAAATTAACTATTCACAAAAGAGGACAGCTTCTAAATAGGACTGTGTAGCGATTGTCAGTATCACTATGCAGCAGGCTGTTCAGAATAAAGCAAGTCCCTTTGTAGCAGAGGGAATTTAGTGGACTTTGCTTCTTCAAGACACTAGCCAGTGTCCCCTTTAGCTTACACCCAGTATGCTGACTTCTAACTCCAAGAGGGGGATTTTAGCAACAACAATCTCTAGGATCCCTTTAGGGGGTCTGTACACACAAGGCCGCAGGTCACCTTCCTCTGTGATACCAGACAGGATCCGTAGACATCCTCCCTCAGTCAGCTTCTGCAAGGACCATGGGTTTCAGCTTCAGGGGTTCAGGCCCGCAGGCTGACCACCTGAGGCCACATGGAAGCCTGTGCTGGGAAAGGCAGCAGCCCCCTCCCCGCCTGGACCTTTCGCTTCAGAGGAAGACTGGACCCGGAGCCCATGTGCTCTTCAGATATAAATACAGGTACCCAGCATACCTTGGGACGCATCCCCTTCTAATTGGCTGTACAGACATCCATGCTTTCATCTGGTAGGTTTCCACCCACTGCCCAGTATACTCCATAGCTATTTGATCAGTGTGAAACATCAAGATAGCATGAGCAGCACCAGAGCACACTGAGCAGACCTCACTAAGACCCCTTTCACACTGCCAGCGGTTTTCAGGCGTTACAGCGCTAAAAATAACGTCTGTATAGTGCTTGAAAAAAGCGGCTCCATTCACTCCAGTGTGAAAGCCCGAGGGCTTTTACACTGGAGCGGTGCGCTGGCAGGGCGTCACAAAAAGTCCTGCCAGCAGCTTCTTTGGAGCGGTGAAGGAGCGGTGAACTCACCACTCCTTTACCGCTGCTCCCCATTGAAATCAATGGGGCAGCACTGCGATACCCCTTTGCGATTCAACCCCTTTTCGGCTGCTAGCGGGGAGTTAAAACTGCCCCGCTAGCGGCCGAATAGCGCTGCTAAAACGATGGTAAATCTGCACTAAAAATATTTTTAGCGCCGCTTTACCACCGACGCCCCACCCGGGCTTGGTGTGAAAGCCCTCTAAACAATCACAGCTCTCTGTTAAGCAGACAGACCATAAATTTAGCTGTCTCCCTGTTTAGCAGAGAAACCAAAAAACTATATACTGTACACTGACTCTAGCATCTAGCTGGTACAGTGATCAGTCACTGGCTGTGTCCGGTGGACACAGCTGGCGTCAGACCGCGCTGTGGCCACGGCCGCACGAGATATATGACAATCTCCCAGAACAACAGTGCTCCTGGCCAGCCATCATTTTATTATACGCCAGGTGGGAAGGAGTTAAAGAACAAAATGTCAGAAGGGACCATGAGAATTCTGAGAAGGGATCAAGGCACTCTGTGGCTAGATACAGTAGATAACCCTTCTTTACAACAGCTACTTTGATGAAGGAAAGTTTTACATACAGTTTTGGTATTGTCTGCGCTTCACCACCCTTGGTAAAGTTATCAAGAAATATTCAGACGGCTATAAAACATTTTGTAGTTACTATATTGAGGTGAGCAAAGTAGGTTGACCTGGACAGCAATGCTGGCATATTTGAAGCCTTTACTTTTAAATATGACAGTGCCCCTGCTGGGCATGGTTCTTAAGAAGTAGGCTAGGAAGGTTTGACATACACATTACTTATCCTTTTTTCAAAGGAAGTTTGATCAATGATAGGATAAATAAAAAATGTATCAACTATTTTTGCATTCTTCAGTACATTCTGGCGACAGTATGTAAAAAAAAAAAAAAAAAAAAAATTTAGATTTTTTTTTTATTTCTTAATTTTCCAAATAATTGTAACAAAAAAATTACAACTTCAAAAAACTCACCATACCTCTTAGTAAATACATTGGACTGTCTACTTTCCAAAAAAGGGTCATTTGGGGGTATTTGTACTGTCCTGACATTCCCGGGCCTCAAGAAATTATATTTTCAGATATATACCATAGCTTGTGGACTTTATAACTTTCCTACAGACTAAATAATAAACACTGATTTGGGTTATTTTCACAAAAGAAATGTAGCAGAATACATTTTTACCAAAATTTATGAAGAAAGATAATTTATTTACATGTTTGTTTTTTTTAGTTTTTGGTGTTTTTTCATTTATTTAGCAAAAAAATTAAAAATACAGAGGTGATTAAATACCACCAGAAGAAAACTCTATTTGTGTGAAAAAATTATACAAATTTCTTATGGGTACAGTGTTGCATGACCGCGCAATTGTCATTCAAAGTGTGAGAGCACTGAAAGCTGAAAATTGATATGGGCAGGAAGTGGGTAAAAGTGCCTGGCAGTGAAGTGGTTAAAGAAAATGTGTAGCCCAATCTTGTAAGAGCAGCTGGAATTAATTTCAGGGTCCTCCTACATTGCACCAGTGGTAACCAGCTTACGTTTTTTTTATTGGGTTAGTGTCTAGACAACCCAAAGCAGATATACCTGTACATGAAAGATAGCAATGTGAATCACAAAGCACGTCAACCTCATACAACTAACGGTAGCTGTAAAAACTGTCACACTGGCCAGTGAAGAAAATGTCCACAGCCAGCAAATTTGGTGCATGTTGGAGTTTGTGTATAATGTCTTTTCCTACAAATACAGAATAGTGTAAGATGGCTTGCCATATTTTAGACCAGACATCTAGTTATTGTCTTTAACTGTCTCTGTCCTTAAGAAATTTTGTAACACAGTCCCCTTAATATAAGGTGACCAGATTTCTAAAATGAAATCCGGGGACATCTTTTTTTTTTACTAGTAATGGCAGCAATCGGCGACTCTTTGCCCATCTCCGCCGCCCGCCTCACAGCCTGTCAAGTCTTACTCTCCGGGCCCCAGGAACTACTGGGTGGGGAGCAGAGGAAGATCACTCCACCAGGGAAGGCAAGGAGATAAACAGGCAGGCGGCTGGCCGGGACTTGAGCCAAGGCAGAAGAACATGCGAGCAGAGCTGAATGAGCATGTGCCCGAAACTGAAGAAATAGTCCCTCCGCTCCGACCAGAACATGATCATCAGAAAGGGGCACAAATAATGTAAAAAAATTGGTGTATACTAAAGCGCTGATATATAATTTAAAAGCCCCAAATCTAATAGAATAAAATAAGATTACTAAATGAAATGCTGCTACCATTAAAAGTGTTCCCACACTTGAAAATAGGTGAAAGATATACAAATAGCGTATAAATGGTGCGCAATTCAACCTTAATTATGTGAGCACAGATCTTTAAAAATAATTATTGCCACAATGTCAATTGTGGTCAATAGTGCACAAGTGAAAAAAATTAAATAAAATATATATACACTCCGTATATATAGTGCTGGAGGTGTGTGAAATAAAATATACAATCCTTGTATATAAATTAATATGTGAGTATGTGATCCTTATTATAAAAGAAATGCCAAACGTGCATATAAAATCTTATTTAATAGGTGAAAGTATTTGTTGTGTTGGTAAAATGAAAAAAAGTTGAACAACGATTCAGTGATAGCAATCAAGATGATTGGGAATTGTGTGCTGTGTTAGAAAGAGTGAAGGAACTCTGGCGTAGCAACAGGTGCTCTGATTACAAGATTGGTGCCATACACCAGACAATTAGTGTTGAATACAATCTAATTGCAACAATATGCAGATACACCAGGCGATTACTCTAATTGCAAGGTTGGTGCCATACACCATACAATCCTATGTATGCAATCTATTTGCTACGATAACCAGATAAACATATACACCAGGCGATTGGTGTTTTAAAAGTGCAGTGGTGCATTACTGATATAACAATTAAGACAGCTGGTTTAAACTCCCACTGTTTAGAGAAACAAAAAGCAAAAAAGACTGCTATTTTGGAAAATATAAATATAAAATGTTGCCACTTCGGTATTGGTATTTATAAATATATAGGAAGAAAGAAACAAAAACTTCCCTTAATGTTGCCGGTACAATTATAGGTGACAGGAAGATTTCAAAGAATCACCTATAATTGTACCGGCAACATTAAAGCGGGACTGTACTGAAAAAAAAAAAATTTAAAAGCCAGCAGCTACAAATACTGCAGCTGCTGACTTTTAAGAAATGGACACTTACCTGTTCCAGGGTCCAGCAGTGACGGCAGCAGAGGCCGATCGATCGCTCGGCTCTCTGCTGTAGCCGGCGCCATTCTCGGTGAGGGAATCAGGAAGTGGCTTCACTTCACGATTCCCTACTGCGCATGCACGAGTCGCAATGAGAATGTTCAGCGCTGTCTGCCGGGACACGTGTGTCCCGGCAGACAGCGCGCCGGGACAGGAAGTGACGTAAACTCCCATGGGAGTTTATGCCCGGAAGTGGGTGCAGATACCTGTCTTAGACAGGTATCTGCACCCCCCTCCCCCCTGAAAGGTGCCAAATGTGACACCGGAGGGGGGGAGGGTTCCGAAAAGCGGGAGTTCCACTTTAGGGTGGAATCCCCCTTTAAGGGAAGTTTCTGTTTCTTTCTTCCTATATATTTATAAATACCAATACCGAAGTGGCAACATTTTATATTTATATTTTCCAAAATAGCAGTCTTTTTTGCTTTTTGTTTCTCTAAACAGTGGGAGTTTAAACCAGCTGTCTTAATTGTTATATCAGTAATGCACCACTGCACTTTTAAAACACCAATCGCCTGGTGTATATGTTTATCTGGTTATCGTAGCAAATAGATTGCATACAATAGGATTGTATGGTGTATGGCACCAACCTTGCAATTAGAGTAATTGCCTGGTGTATCTGCATATTGTTGCAATTAGATTGTATTCAACACTAATTGTCTGGTGTATGGCACCAATCTTGTAATCAGAGCACCTGTTGCTACGCCAGAGTTCCTTCACTCTTTCTAACACAGCACACAATTCCCAATCATCTTGATTGCTATCACTGAATCGTCGTTCAACTTTTTTTCATTTTAACAACACAACAAATACTTTCACCTATTAAATAAGATTTTATATGCACGTTTGGCATTTCTTTTATAATAAGGATCACATACTCACATATTAATTTATATACAAGGATTGTATATTTTATTTCACACACCTCCAGCACTATATATACGGAGTGTATTTATATTTTATTTAATTTTTTTCACTTGTGCACTATTGACCACAATTGACATTGTGGCAATAATTATTTTTAAAGATCTATGCTCACATAATTAACCACTTCCCGACCGCCCCATGTAGATATACGTCGGCAGAATGGCACGTACAGGCAGAATCACGTACCTGTACGTGACATTCTTCCGGCGGTTGGGGGGTCCGATCGGACCCCCCTCCGCCGGCGGGGACGGTCGGGATCGTGTCAGGAGCGATCCGGGACGAGGGGACGGCCAGTGGTTTCTGGCCACCCCCTCGCGATCGCTCCTGGCCAATGAAAAGCTTCCCCTTCCTGTCTATTGTATAGACAGGAAGGCGGAAGTGATGTCACGCTCGGTGCGCCGGTCTATGTGACCGGAGACGCCGAGCGGCGAACATGTAAAGGTTAGTGCACAACAGTACACTGACACCAGTACAGTTAGGCACATATTCCACCCCCCTGTCACCCCCTGATCACCCCCCAGATCACCCCCCCCCCCCCCAGTCACAGTGTCACTAATTGCAGTGATCATTTTTTTACTGATCACTGCATTTAGTGTCAGTGTGACTGTAATAACTGTCAGGGCAGTTAGTTTTAGGTCCAAGGTAGCCCCCTACCCCCCCCTAATAAAGGTTTAACCCCCTTGATTGCCCCCCAGGTAACCCTTTCACCCCCTTTTGCCAGTGTCACTAAGCGATCGTTTTTCTGATCGCTGTATTAGTGTCACTGCTGTCGCTAGGTAACCATTTTTTTTTTTTAGGTAACCGCCATGTTTATATAGGTTCATAAATAGGTTTATAGGTCAGGTACCCCCATATTACAACCTAAATAAAGGTTTTAACCCCCTGATTGCCCCTAGAGTTAACCCTTTCACCAGTGATCACTGTATAACTGTCACTGGTGACGCTGGTTAGCCAGTTAGTTATTTCGTTATTTAGGTTCCCCGTCAGGTTTTTATATAGCGTCAGGTACCCCCATATATTACCTAATAAAGGTTTAACCCCCTGATTGCCCCTAGTTAACCCTTTCACCCCCTTTTGCCAGTGTCACTAAGCGATCGTTTTTCTGATCGCTGCATTAGTGTCGCTAGGTAACCAGTTTTTTTTTGTATTACTGTTACGGGTGACGCTGGTTAGTTAGCTTGTTTTTTATACTGTCAGGGCACCCGCCATTTATTACCCAATAACGGTTTAACCCCCTGATCGCCCGGCGGGTGATATCAATTAGGTTTTAGGGTCAAATAAGGTCTGCGTCGCCCCAGGTTAGTGCCAGTACCGCAAACACCCACGCACAAAGCATACACCTCCCTTAGTGGCACAGTATCTGAACAGATCAATATCTGATCTGATCAGATCTATACTAGCGTCCCAGCAGTTTAGGGTTCCAAAAAAAAAAAAATCGCATTGTTAGCGGGATCAGCCCAGATACCTGCTAGCACCTGCGTTTTCCCCCTCCGCCCAGCCCAGCCCAGCCCACCCAAGTGCAGTATCGATCGATCACTGTCACTTACAAAACACTAAGCACACATAACTGCAGCGTTCGCAGAGTCAGGCCTGATCCCTGCGATCGCTAACAGTTTTTTTGTGGTAGCGTTTTGATTCAGTCGCTTCAGTCAGGAGCTTTTTTACCTGTGAATCTCAAAAAAATAAAAAAAAATAAAATAGTTGTCGTTTTATTGTTCTCTCTCTCACTCTATTCTCTCTCTATTGTTGCTCTTTTTTTACTCCATTCTATTCTGCAATGTTTTATTATGTTTTATCATGCTTGCTTTTCAGGTATGTAATTTTGTTTACTGTGTTTTAGTGTTAAGCATTTTTTTGTTTTCAGGTGCGCCATTCAGTTGCAACGCGGATTTATTTATCTTGACAGCAACAGCGTTTGCTCCCACGATACATAAAGACGCGACTCCAACACTGTAGGAGGTGATTTCACCACCACAGTTAAAAAAAAGAGCATATATGCCGAAGCATGGGGGCAGCAGGGGGGGGGAGGAGCGATTGGCTCCTAATGCCACGTACATACGGTCGAAATTCCGACCGTGTGTACACGGCATAACTTTTGCGGGAGGATGCCCCCATGCATCGGCATATATAAATGGTGCATGTATGCCCATCATTAGAAGTGGGTGGATGAAGGGAGGTATTCTAATGGTGGGCATACCCACCAATCAATCTCTTTTTTTCGTTCAGCCAAGAGGCTGCATGAAAAAAAAAAGATTACAATATATGTCCAGTATGTTGCTGGACTTTGAATGGTTATACCAGAATGATGCCTGCAGGTTTAGGTATCATCTTGGTATCATTCTTTTCAGCCAGTGATCGGCTTTCATGTAAAAGCAATTCTAGCGGGTAATTAGCCTCTAGACTGCTTTTACAAGCAGTGGGAGGGAATGTCCCCCCTCCCGGATATAAACCGCGCCATTGGGAAATTGGGAAAGCATTTTATCACACCAATCTTGGTGTGGTCAGATGCTTTGAGGGCAGAGGAAAGATCTAGGGTCTAATAGACCCCAATTTTTTCAAAAAAAGAGTACCTGTCACTGCCTATTGCTATCATAGGGGATATTTACATTCCCTGAGATAACAATAAAAATCATAACAAAGAAAAAAAATGGAAGGAACAGTTTAAAAATAAAATAAAAAAGCTAAATAAATAAAAAAAAAACCAAAAAAAAAAAAAAAAAAAAAAAAAAGCACCCCTGCCCCCCCTTCTCTTGCGCAAAGGCGTACACAAGCGTTGGTCTGGCGTCATATGTAAACAGCAATTGCACCATGCATGTGAGGTATCACCGCGAAGGTCAGATCGAGGGCAGTAATTTTAGCAGTAGACCTCCTCCGTGAATCTAATGTGGTATCATGTAAAGGCTTTTAAAGGCTTTTAAAAATGTATGTAGTTTGTCGCCACTGCGTGTTTGTGCGCAATTTTAAAGCATGTCGTGTTTGGTATCCATGTACTCGGCCTAAGATCATATTTTTTATTTCATCAAAAATTTGAGCAATATAGTGTGTTTTAGTGCATTAAAATAAAAAAAGTGTATTTTTTCCACAAAAAATGCGTTTGAAAATTCGCTGCGCAAATACTGTGTGGAAAAAAAAAAAATGCAACACCCACCATTTTAATCTGTAGGGCCTTTGCTTTAACATTATATATAGTGTTTGGGGGTTCAACGTAATTTTCTTGCAAAAAAAAAATATGTTTTCATGTAAACAAAAAGTGTCAGAAAGGGCTTTGTCTACAAGTGGTTAGAAGAGTGGGTGACGTGTGACATAGGCTTCTAAATGTTGTGCATAAAATGCCAGGACAGTTCAAACCCCCCCCAAATGACCCCATTTTGGAAAGTAGACACCCCAAGCTATTTGATGAGAGCAATGTTGAGCCCATTAAATATTTTTTTTTTTTTGTCCCAAGAGATTGAATAATGAAAAAAAAAAAAATATATATATTTTTTTTTACAAAAAGTTGTCACTAAATGATATATTGCTCAAACATGTCATGGGCATATGTAGAAATACACCCCAAAATACATTCTGTTGCTTCTCCTGAGTACGGGGATACCACATGTGTGGGACTTTTTGGGAGCCTAGCTGCGTACGGAACCCCAAAAACCAATCACCGCCTTCAGGCTTTCTAAGGGTGTAATTTTTTTATTTCACTTCTCACTGCCAATCACAGTTTCGGAGGCCATGGAATGCCCAGATGGCATAAAACCCCCCAAAATGACCCCATTTTGGAAAGTAGACACCCCAAGCTATTTGCTGAGAGGTATTGTGAGTATTTTGCAGATGTCGCTTTTTGTCACAAAGTTTTGAAAATTGAAAAAAGAAAAAAAAAATTTTTTTTTTCTTTACTTTCTTCATTTTCAAAAAAACAAATGACAGCTGTAAAATACTCACCATGCCTCTAAACAAATAGCTTGGGGTGTCTACTTTCCAAAATGGGGTCATTTGGGGGGGTTTTGTGCTATTTTGGCATTTTATGGCCTTCGAAACTGTGATAGGTAGTGAGGAGTGAAATCAAAAATTTGCACCCTTAGAAATCCTGAAGGCGGTGCTTGGGTTTCGGGGCCCCGTACGCGGCTAGGCTCCCAAAAAGTCCCACACATGTGGTATCCCCATACTCAGGAGAAGCAGCAAAATGTATTTTGGGGTGCAATTCCACATATAACTATGGCATGTGTGAGCAATATATCATTTAGTGACAACTTTTTGAAAAAAAAAAAATCTTTTTTATTTTGTCTTTATTCAATCACTTGGGACTAAAAAAAAAAATATTCAATGGGCTCAACATGCCTCTCAGCAAATAGCTTGGGGTGTCTACTTTCCAAAATGGGGTCATTTGGGGGGGTTTTGTACTTCTCTGCCATTTTAGCACCTCAAGAAATGAAATAGGCAGTCATAAATTAAAAGCGGTGTAAATTCCAGAAAATGTACTCTAGTTTGTAGACGCTATAACTTTTGCGCAAACCAATAAATATACGCTTATTGGCATTTTTTTTACTAAAGACATGTGGCTGAATACATTTTGGCCCAAATGTTTGACTAAAATTGAGTTTATTAGATTTTTTTTATAACAAAAAGTAGAAAATCTCTTTTTTTTTCAAAATTTTCGCTCTTTTTCCGTTTATATCGCAAAAAATAAAAATCACAGAGGCAATCAAATACCATCAAAAGAAAGCTCTATTTGTGGGAAGAAAAGGACGCAAATTTCGTTTGGTTACAAAATTGCATGACCGCGCAATTACCAGTTAAAGTAGTGCAGTGCGAAATTGAAAAAAGACCTCTGGTCCTTTGGCTGCCAAATGGTCCGGGGCTGAAGTGGTTAAGGTTGAATTGCGCACCATTTATACGCTATTTGTATATCTTTCACCAATGTAAAAAAAATAAACCCCCATAAGCAAGTAGGAGCGGCAGAGGAGGGGGGGTGCAATTCAGATTTTTTTTTTTCTGCACCGGCTGTCTTTGAAATTGCCCCAGCCCCTGTTCAAATTCCAATACGGGGACAAAACCGGGGACAGACTTGGTCCGGGGACAGTATCCTCAATCCGGGGACTGTCCCTGGAAACCGGGGATGTCTGGTCACCCTACCTTAATAAAGGTCCCCTTAAAGTTTACACTTTTCTTTTGTGGGCTGGGACAAAAAGGGCACTGAAGATCTGACCACTCACTGTTGCCCACTGTAGAAACTGTTTCAAATGCAGCACTGTCTTCTGCATGCAACTTATATTTGGTGAGCTTTTATCACCTTTAGATAAAATCCTGTCTTTCCCCCAAACACTCTAAAAAAGAGTGCTGAGTTCTCTTGAGTAGTTCCAAGCTCAAATGATATACTCACAGATAGATAATCAATAGCTTGACCCTCCCTGGAAACACATTTCACACATTTCACCTGCTTCTCCAAAAATTTGCTGCTGTCCTTCCCTTTTCCTTTCTTCTTCTCATGTCTCTCATTGGCTGAGAGAAAGTTAAGCAGCCTCCAACCCTTCTGGGCAAGTTTATCTGTGGCAACACTTACAGTGGGGAAAATAATTATTTGATGACGTTTGCCCACTTACAAAGAAATGGAGGGTCTATCGTTTTTATCATAGGTGTATTTTAAATTATAGAGACAGAATATCAACCAAGAATCCAGAAAAAAACACAGAAAAAAAAATTCAGTTCAGTGAGTAAAATAAGTATTTGATCCCCAAGCAAAACATGACGGGTGGAGAAACCCTTGTTGACAATCACAGAGGTAGGTTTCTTGTAGTTAGGGACCAGGTTTGCACACATCTCAGGAGGGATTTTGGTCTACTCTTCTTTACAGATATTCTCTAAATCCTTAAGGTTTTTTGGCTGTCTCTTGGCAACTTGAAGTTTCAGCTCCCTCCATACATTTTCTGTAGAATTAGGGTCTGGATGGTGTTCTTAAAGAATCATAGTCAACATTTTTCTTCCTCCAAACACTGTGTGTCGAGTTAATGCCAAAGAGCTCAGTTTTGGTTTCATCTGACCACAGCACTTTCACCCAATCCTTCTCTGAATCATTTAGATGTTTATTGGCATGACTGTACATGTGCCTTCTTGAGGAGGGGGGACTCACCGTGTTTGGAGGAAGAAAAAGGCTGACTATGACCCTAAGAACACCATCCCTACAGTCAAGCACGGAAGTGGAAACATTATGCTTTGGGGCTGTTTCTCTGCTAAAGGTACAGACCGACTTTGTCTCACCATACCTACCTATATTGCAACTGCCTCATTTAAAGTCCCAAACTTTTTATTTTTTATCCAGATTAGGGATGAGGGTGGATCTCCCCTTATGCACCTCATTCAAAGTCCCAGTGTATTGGTTATACATTTCCCCCTTTCTTGTATCGACTTTGCCACATTAAGGGGCCAATGGACAGGGCCATGTATTGTAAAATCTTGGATGAGAACCTTCTTCCCTCAGCCAGAACACTGAAGATGGGTCATGGATGGGTCTTTCAGCAGGACGATGACCCAAAACATACCACCAAGGCAACAAAGGAGTGGCTCAAGAAGAAACACATTAAGGTTATAGAGTGGCCTAGCCAGTCTCCAGACCTTAATCCTATAGAACATTTATGGAGAAAGCTGAAACTTCGAGTTGCCAAGCGACAGCCAAAAAACCTTAAGGATTTAGAGAAGATCTGTAAAGAAGACTGGGCCAAAATCCCTCCTGAGATGTGTGCAAACCTGGTCACTAACTACAAGAAACGTCTTACCTCTGTGCTTGCCAACAAGGGTTTCTTCACCAAGTACTAAGTCATGTTTTGCTTGGGGATCAAATATTTATTTTACTCATTGTAAGATTTTAAAGCCCAGCCAAGTTTATCAGAGCACTATAGCTCCCTAACTCAATTTATAACATTTGTATCGTGTTTTTTCTGGATTTTTGGTTGATATTCTGTCTCTATCATTTAAAATTCACCTATGATAACAATTATAGACCCTTAATTTCTTTGTAAGTGGGCAAACGTTCAAAATCTGCAGGGGCTCAAATAATTATTTCCCCCACTGTAAGATTTTAACCACATACCGACCAGCGCACGACGATGTACGTCGGCACAATGGCTCACTTACAGGTATGTCCCCTTTAAATCGCGGCATTGTGGTGCGTGCATGCCCACCGCGTACACCGTGTCCGTGGGTTCCGCGGACTCGATATGATGTGATCCCCACTGAGCTCTGGAAAAAACTGATACATGTTGCTGATTTTCTTTTTATACCACAGCCAAGTGTTCCCTTAGTAAACTCGCTGAGCCTCACTAATAGAATCCAAATAATAAAATAAGGCAAAACAATTCCCATGCTGCTTCTTGCCAATAGTACTCCCAAAGATGAAGAAAGTTTACAGCCGTCCTAAAAGTTCATGATTTGAGACTAAACAGGCTTCCATCCTTTTCCTCCTCTTTTCTTAATCCCTCCTTTCTCTTAGTTTAAAATGCCCTGGCGGTAACAAAGTAAAAGTGTACATTTACTCCTTCCAGATTTTATTTTTAACCTCTGTATAAAGCTGAACACCCAATGGAACCTCATAGCAAACATATGAATTACCGTTCTCTTAACCAAAAATGTATTTAGGTTTATATAGACATTTATCACATATCAAATAAGAAACACCACTAGCTGTGGAACTCCACTGACTGATTTGGGAATGTTCCACCCCAGGGGCCCCAGAGCGCCTAACCTCAGAAAATGTATTTAGGTTTATATAGACATTTATCACATAATACCAAATTTGGGGTTCCTAGCACCAAGTAGCCCGGGATACGGGGCCCCAAAGTCGGGTCGGACTGATTTGGGAATGTTCCAACTCATTGCTCAGAAGCAGCCTACCTCATTGCAACAAGACCAATGCTCAGGGGACCAAACGTGCAACCACCACAACTGAGGAGTTTAAAGGACCCTCAAATCTGCATAAAAAAGTCCTAACCCATGAAGCTCTGAACACCCAACACTGAATGTGAGCATGTATTGCTTGCTGGGGTATCTGAAACTAAGTACGTGAAAAGGAACTAAGGTTTATTTGAAGGATGCGAGTGGGTATTGCTTCTGCTATCTGGACAAACAGGGATACGTCTAAGCCACCACTAGAAGTGGATGAATCATCCTAAATGAGGCAGCAAGGTGAGTTAAATCTGCCATGCTTTGTTCTGCAGAGGTCTACCGGGAATATAAACAGTGAGAACAGGAATCTGCACCAACAACAGAATTCTTCCTGCTGCTTGACCCTAACACCCCATATGGTAAAAAGGAGGAGCTATGTCCTAATAGGAGCACGAAAGCCTGCTGAGACCCCTCTACCAGGAGTCTCACTGTCAGGAATGAGGGGCAGGTAAAGGAGCTTGGGAAGTTAAAGAGCTGGGATGGGCATGTAATCTACACATGGGTGAGAAGTGACTAATCAGGCCAAAAATAGCTCTGTAACAAGAAAACCACCAATGTATGAGGGGAAGTAGCACTAGTGCTGCCATGGGTTTTGGCATTAGTGTCAGCTATATTGGCTGGATTAAAGTCAGAAATGACAGAGATAGTAACTAAACCTGGAGACTCCAATAAGAAAGGAGGGGACCCCCTTATACCCAGATTGCAAGTCCTGCATAGGAGAAAACAGCAATTACAGTTACATGGGAACAGGTTGTTGGTAGGTGCATTTAGCTTGCATGCAACTAGATGGCTCTGTTCCCATTGTGGTAAAGAGATGTAATTTGGTGTTATGTCCCCTTTCGAAAAAGAGCTTTCCTCTAGTGATGTCATAGGTGTAGTCAGTGACCATACAAATGCCAGTGTGGGAGGAGCCCAGTTTAGATGGGGCATGGAAACCAAACACCCTGAATTTGCTTAAGATGTAGTCCCTTATAGAGCTGATCTAAAGGGCACTCTGCAGGGCTGAAGTCCCAGGTGAGGTGGTACAGAACACAGAAGGAACAGCTGTAGTTGCCCTGTCTCCCCTGACCTTTTTCTATGGGTCCTGTAGCGAAATGCATAAGGCATTCTGGGTCAGGCAAGAGTCCTTTGATGGGAGTAGTGGTGAAGCCTGGGAATGAGAGTGGCATCTGGGAGCATGCCCTACTGGGCAGAACTATGGAAGGTACATTGGGAGAGACTGGTATAATAAAGGCACCTTAATTCTACTTAGTGAAGGAGGTTGAATGCTGTGGACTTAGTATACATGGGGGAAGTGCTCCTAAATCTGTGGTGCTCCCAAGGAGAGAAGGTGCAAAGGGAAGACAGCTTACAAAATATTTTCCTGCATTCTACACAGAAATGGCAACTACAGAACTTCGACTCTTTCTACTTTCTTTGGTATGGCTGCTTAGTGAGTGGTCTGAGGTAACACGCTGCTCTTGGTGGAAACATTGGCCACTGCCCTCCCCTTAACCCCCCCACCCGCCTCTGCCCCACTCCATTCAGGAACTGGAGAGTTAACATGATAACTTGCCCCAGTCATGGCATTTTATCATAAAAAAGGACAGTACATTCCTTTTTTATTTTTTTATCAAGGCAGAAAATATATTAGAATTTGCCCAAATGCATCTTTTTCAGCTGTAGCCAATGAGCATTCAAGGGTCGACTTAAAGCGGAGCTCCGTCCTGGGGAAAATTTTTTTTTTTTTTTAAAAAGTCAACAGCTAAAAAATACTGCAGCTGCTGACTTTTAAAAATCGGACACTTACCTGTCCCAGGGTCCAGCGATGCGGGGGAACGAGGCCCCCCCTTATTCCCCGCTCCGCTCACGGTGCCGACATTCCTAATGTGGGAACCCCACTGTGGCTTCACAGCCGGGCACCCACTGCGAATGCGCGAGCAGCGCCGTGCGCTGTGATTTGACGCTCAGTCATCTGGGACACGTGACAGGTCCCAGATGACTGTGCGGCGCCGAGGGGGAAGTGGCGTTTAGCCCGGGCACTGAAGGTGGCAGACTACGAGGGACCCCATAGCAACAGGCATTTGGAGGTGAGTAAAAACATTTTTTTTTTCCAATTATTTTTTTTTTATTTTTTTTATGATTTTTAAGCCCCCCTTTTTTTTTTTGACTGGAACCCCACTTTAAACAAAACAATGATCGGTTGATAAATTATTAATACATTTCTAGACTGCATTATCGCAAAAAGCTCTGTTTTCAGTGAAAAGTGGAAAGAGCACACATTGTATAACTAGTCTGCAAAACTATGTTAGTTGTGTGTTGCCCTGTGAGAAGCCAGAAACTGTATTTTCAAAACTTTGCAGAAATGAAAGCTGTCCTTTGGCACAAAATTCATTAAGCCCAAAGATTGAAAGCAGAAGTCCCAACGCAGCAATAAGAGTGTTCTGGTGTTTTTAAATTTCCTCTAGCCTGTCAAACTTCTCTTCACTCTATAGCTATATCCTGATGCACAAATGTAGTCTTTCCACACTGCTAGACCTGAGCTACTGTACTGGTCTACACCCCCCTGCTTTTTAGGCAGAAAAGGAAGCACCGGTGACTTAATTGCTTGCTGGCCCTTCCCTGAAGTACAATTTGAAAGCGTTTGCAGTAGCATTGCTCTATGAAATGTCAGATTTACATGTTAAGTACATTTAAAGTGTAATAACATGCAAAAATATGGAATATTGCTGCACTTCCTGGTATCTTTACTGAAGCAATAAAATCACATGACAGGTATGACAGGAACGTAAAAGGCAACACGTTTTTTGCTAAAGTCAGCGCTTACTCAAAGAGTAAAGACTTTAGTGCGAAACGCATTACCTTTTACGTTCCTGTCATACCTGTCATGTGATTTTAATGCTTCAATAAAGATAACAAGGAGTGCAGCAATATTGTGGATTTTTGCATGTTACTGCATTTCTTTTACATTTAAAGTCAACCTAAATCCTTAAGAATTGGTTCACACTGTGAACTGCATGTGAATAGCACAAGAACCGCACCTCATTCCTGTTCAATTCACATGTGAATCAGTGTGGTGCGATTTGAGCCCATTCATATTGAATGGGCTCAAATCGCACTGCATCTCACCAAAGTCGTGCATGCACCAATTTTGGAGCCGCACTACAATACCAATTCTGGGTGTCCAGTGCAGCCCTGTACCTTTAACTACTTGCCGAACAGCCGCTGTCATTGTACGTCGGCTCGGGAACTCTAGTTTTGCGCTCCCATTGGCCAGTGGGGTGGACTTGATGTCTGCTGGCCACCCGCGATCATTCCCTGCAGTGACAGAATGGGGATTTGCCTCTGTAAACAAGGCAAATCTCCGTTCTGACAGGGGAGATCACACAGATCCTGTCTTTCTGCTATGCAGGAAGATGGATCTGTGTGTTTTCCCAGGCAGCCCATCCCACATAAAGTTAGAACACATTTAACCCCTTGATCATCCCTGATGTTAACTCCTTCCCTGCCAGTGTCATTAGTACAATAACAGTGCATATTTTTAGCACTGATTACAGTAATAATATCGCTGGTTACCAAAAAAGTGTAAAAAATGTTAGGTGTCCGATCTGTCCACCGCAATGTCGCAGTCCTGATAAAAATCACAGATCACCGCTATTACTAGTAAAAAAATGTAAATAATAAAAATGCCATAAATCTATTCCCTATTTTGTAGATGCTATAACTTTTGCACAAACCAATCTATATACGCTTATTGCAATTTTTTTTAACAAAAATATGTAGAAGAATATATATTGGCCTAAACTGAGGAAGAAATTCATTTTTTATATATTTTTTGGGGGATATTTATTATAGCAAAAAATATTGCTTTTTTTTCTAAATTGTCGCTCTTTTTTTGTTTATAGCCCAAAAAATAAAAACCGCAGAGGTGATCAAATACCACCAAAAGAAAGCTCTATTTGTGGCAAACGGACAGTATTGTTTGGGTACAGCATCACTCTACCGAGCAATTGTCAGTTCCTCCAGGCATACCTGCCCTTAATCTATCCATTATTATATACTGTAAATGCCAACTCAGCACACTCTCAAAATTATAGAGTTAGGACTGCAGTACACTGGGGTGCAATGACATGGTCGTTGCAGCTTACGCATTTATTTGTATATGTGTGCAAACAAAACCCCTTGGTTATAACATGAACTGTTAGACCCCTTTCACACTGGGGCGTAATTCAGGCGTTTTCAGGCGCTTTAGCGTTAAAAAAAAGAGCCTGTAAAGCGCTTGAAAGAAGCCTCATCTGCAATCCCAATGTGAAAGCCCAAGGGCTTTAAGAGCCCTTCCACACTGCCAGTGCCCGAAAAACAATGGTAAAGTGCCGCTTAAACTAGCAGCGCTTTGCCAGTGTTTTTCGAGCCCTAGTGGGGTGCTTTTAACCCCCACTAGTGGCCAAATAAAGGGTTAACAGCGCCCACAAAGCCCTGCTGCCCAAATTGCTTTGCAGGCACTTTTCAGGCGCTTTGCAGGCGTTTTGCAGGCGCTTCCCATTGATTTCAATGGGAAGGGGCTCTTTAGGAGCGGTGTATTCACTGCTCCAAAAGCGCTGCAAAGAAGCTGCTTGCAGGACTTTTTTTGACGCCCTGCCAGCGCAGCGCCTCAGTGTGAAAGCACTCGGGCTTTCACATTGGGATTGCATTTGAGGCTTCTTTCAGGTGCTTTACAGGCGCTTTTTTTAACGCTAAAGCACCTGAAAAATGCCATAGTGTGAAAGGGGTCTCAGTGTGAAAGCACTCAGGCTTTCACATTGGGATTGCAGATGAGGCTTCTTTCAGGCGCTTTACAGGTGCTTTTTTTAACGCTAAAGCGCCTGAAAAACACCTGAAAAATGCCACAGTGTGAAAGGGGTCTTAGACAGGATCAATGCGGTTTGTTGTAGGCTGTCTGGTAAGTGAGCTGGTAAGTTTTGTTTGTTTGATTTTGTTTGATGCAGTACCTTTTAAAGGGTCATACTGCCAGAAGATTTCTCACAAGATTTCTGGCAGAACTAAAGCCCCATACACACGCGCGGATTATCCGAGGACCAGGTCCGTCAGACCATGTCCGTCATACTTTGTCTGATGTTGGTTTTGCGTACACACGGTCGGACAAAGTTGTCGGAAAATCCGATCATTCTGAACGTGGTGACGTTTGTTGCCTACGACGGGACTACGTAGAGGCTAGTAGCCAATAGCTTTGGTCTTGTAATGTGATCTGAGCATGCGTAGCACTTTGTCCGGTCGGAATTCGCTACACACCATCGGATTTGGTGTGATCGGACTTTGTTGTCAAAAAATCTATCCAGCAGGAGATAGGACTTTGTCCGTCAGACAATCTGATGGAAACTGTCCGATGGTGCCTACACACGGTCTGATTTTCCGACAACATTGTCTGATAGGACAGAATCCATCGGAAAATCCTACCGTGTGTATGGGGCTTAATAGGCATTTATTAATTTATCAAACCGATACAATAGGTTGCTTTCAATATAGTTTCAATATAGTTACCAAGACCAAAAAGGAGCAAATAAGAGAAATGTATTGTTGGGCTTTTCATATACTTTTACAATTAGTTTGTAGTAATAACTTGCATTACATAATTAGAAATGCATTTATATTTTTTGGACTGTTAAGACCCTGTTCACACATAGTGTATTGAACTGCGTTTTTACTGCAATGGATGAACTCAGGTCACCACTAGGACGCACAGAAAACAATTGTTTTCTATGTGTCCTATTTACCTTGCAATGCAGCACAGAGGTGCATCGCAGCGAACTGCGATAAAATGCAAACATGCTGCATTTTATTGCAGGATACAGGACAGGATTGCATGTCTTGTGGACACAGAGAGCAGGACTCAGCTGCTTCCTATGGGGGCACTCAATAGAGGGGAGGGGCCCCGAGCGATTCGGGCTGCTCTGAGCAGAACCGTTACACAGAACAGGTAAGTATAATATATATATTTTTTTTATTTGCCTTTTCAAACGCTTTTAATGTTTGTACAGTTAAAATTCATGTGCAAAGGACAAAGATTAGCACACATTGCCAGATCTAAGGGGGGTGCTGTGCTGGGATGGTCTGTTGCTCCCCAATAGATGCTGTATTGGGCCCACTGAGCTCCTCCTCCCATCCCCACACTGCAAACAGCCTGGGCACAGGCAGCAAAACTCCTCCTTCCCACACAATTGAGATTAAAGATTACAATACAGGCACATCCTCGATCTGTACAATGTGTAACTGGCTGCTATGTTGCAGTTCTGACCCGTGAAATTCACAGATTGGAAGAGCAGCACAGCGGCGGTAGCCAGCACACACTGTGCAGATTGAGGCTGTGTCTATAGGGGAATCTGATCTCAGTTATGTGCTATGTGGGGAGGAGGAGCAATTCTGAGTGCCCTGCCAGCAGTGTCCCTTGTCCTCTGCCCTTCTGACTCCTGTGCTCTTGCCTTGCTGACCCCTGTGAACTGCCCTGCTGACCCCTGTACCTTGCCCTGCTGACTCCTGTACACTGCCCTGGTGACACCTGTACTCTCCCTGCTGACCCCTGTCCTCTGCCCTACTGACCCCTAGCCCCTGCCCAACTTACCCCTGTCCTAGGCTCTTCTGGCCCCTGTAAACTGTCATGACCCCTGTCTACTTCTTTACTGACCCCTATCCTCTGGCATGCTGACCCCTGTACCTTGTCCTGCTGACTTCTGTACACTGCCCTGGCGACACCTGTACTCTCCCTGCTGACCCCTGTCTTCTACCCTCCTGCTGACCCATGTCCTCTGCCCTGCTGACCCCTAACCTCCACCCAACTGACCCCTGTCCTAGGCTCTTCTGGCCCCTGTACACTGTCCTGACCCCTGTCCACTTCTCTATTGACCCCTATCCTCTGCCCTGCTGACCCCTGTCCACTGCCCTGCTAATCCCTGTTCTTTGGCTTCCTAACCCATTTTAACTAAATGATTGGGCCAAAATATCAGCGTTCTGCTGTTGATAAAATCCAGATTGTAACTCCTGGCTTTGGAAAAACTGGGAGGGATCAGCTCAAGAAGAAGGTGATATATAGTGCAAACCAATTAACAGGGTGACTGGTACTTTATTTGTAGTAAAGTAAATCTATAGTAAAAAAAGCTTGGAAGCTGCCATTGATGACTTCTTTTGTAAACACTAGTTCTTTTCTGGACTGCTGTACTTTGACGACTTGGAACACGTATACAGATTACTCATTTTGGCTTTACTTCGCCTTTACTCATCTGCATCTACGTTGATCAAGATCACAGTTAAAGTACTGAAGACAGAGACAGCCGGGGAAGGAACGTATTTAGAAAGTGGTCTGTATGTCTCTCAGCACAAGTTTCATATACAGTATGTGCAAAAGAAGGCTCAAAGGTGCAGGAGGGTCTATAATACCCTGGGGGGGGGGGGGGGGTGGTGGCTGTGAACATGTTCTATAGTGGATAATTTGAGTCTGTCATTTTAAAAGATATATATATATATATATATATATATATATATACAGTGCCTTGCGAAAGTATTCGGCCCCCTTGAACTTTTCAACCTTTTGCCACATTTTAGGCTTCAAACATAAAGATCTAAAATTTAAATTTTTTGTGAAGAATCACCAACAAGTGGGACACAATTGTGAAGTGGAACGAAATCTATTGGATTTTTGAAACTTTTTTAACTAATAAAAAAATGAAAAGTGGGGCGTGCAAAATTATTCGGCCCCCTTGCGTTAATACTTTGTAGAGCCACCTTTTGCTGCGATTACAGCTGCAAGTCGCTTGGGGTATGTCTCTATCAGTTTTGCACATCAAGAGACTGAAATTCTTGCCCATTCTTCCTTGAAAAACAGCTCAAGCTCAGTGAGGTTGGATTGGATTCAGGTCTGGACTTTGACTTGGCCATTCTAACACCTGAATACGTTTATTTGTGAATCATTCCTTTTTAGATTTTGCTGTATGTTTGGGATCATTGTCTTGTTGGAAGATAAATCTCCGTCCCACTTTCAGGTCTTTTGCAGACTCCAACAGGTTTTCATCCAGAATGGTCCTGTATTTG
Organism: Lithobates sylvaticus; assembly: GCA_028564925.1. Lineage (NCBI taxonomy): Eukaryota > Metazoa > Chordata > Amphibia > Anura > Ranidae > Lithobates > Lithobates sylvaticus. The sequence goes on from CM053026.1 coordinate 169,623,043, forward strand.
GCTGCATCCATCTTCCCCTCAATTTTAACCATCTTCCCTGTCCCTGCTGAAGAAAAGCAGGCCCAAACCATGATGCTGCCACCACCATGTTTGACAGTGGGGATGGTGTGTTGAGGGTGATGAGCTGTGTTGCTTTTACGCCAAACATATCATTTTGCATTGTGGCCAAAAAGTTTGATTTTGGTTTCATCGGACCAGAGCACCTTCTTCCACATGTTTGGTGTGTCTCCCAGGTGGCTTGTGGCAAACTTTAGATGAGACTTTTTATGGATATCTTTGAGAAATGGCTTTCTTCTTGCCACTCTTCCATAAAGGCCAGATTTGTGCAGTGTACAACTGATTGTTGTCCTATGGACAGACTCTCCCACCTCAGCTGTAGTTCTCTGCAGTTCATCCAGAGTGATCATGGGCCTCTTGGCTGCATCTCTGATCAGTCTTCTCCTTGTCTGAGCTGAAAGTTTAGAGGGACAGCCAGGTCTTGGTAGATTTGCAGTGGTCTGATACTCCTTCCATTTCAAAATGATCGCTTGCACAGTGCTCCTTGGGATGTTTAAAGCTTGGGAAATCTTTTTGTATCCAAATCCGGCTTTAAACTTCTCCACAACAGTATTACGGACCTGCCTGGTGTGTTCCTTGGTCTTCATGATGCTCTCTGCGCTTTCAACAGAACCCTGAGACTATCACAGAGCAGGTGCATTTATACAGAGACTTGATTACACACAGGTGGATTCTATTTATCACCATCAGTCATTTAGGACAACATTGGATCATTCAGAGATCCTCGCTGAACTTCTGCAGTGAGTTTGCTGCACTGAAAGTAAAGGGGCCGAATAATTTTGCACGCACCACTTTTCAGTTTTTTATTTGCTAAAAAAGTTTAAAATATCCAATAGATTTCGTTCCACTTCACAATTGTGTCCCACTTGTTGGTGATTCTTCACAAAAAAAATTAATTTTATATCTTTATGTTTGAAGCCTGAAATGTGGCAAAAGTTGAAAAGTTCAAGGGGGCCGAATACTTTCGCAAGCCACTGTATATACCGGTATATATATATATATATATATATATATATATATATATATATATATATATATATACTGTGCAATAAATTGTTATTTTAATGAACGTTTGTGTCTGCTTACTTGGTGTTTTAAAAATCCATCTTTTTTTTTTTTTATTAACTATGTACTTGAGAGCAAGAGCAAGGAAGAGAGAGTAAAAAAAATTTGAGAACACAAGAGACACATTGAATAAGAGAGTATGAGAGTTAAAAATAAAGAGTGAGTGAAATATACCCCTACAATGGCTCTTGGTCTTGTTCCCTTTGGAGCTTTATCTGTTCCAATGCTTATTGATGCACTCTTCATTACATAGAATAAAATCAATGAAAAATTTAATTTTGAAAGTGTGGTTCCATTTTACTTGCTGCATATTAGCTGATTTGTCCCAGTGACAAATCAGTAGTGGGATTTACTCTCTAATATCTAAGAAATGTACATTGTAATAAACCAATCAAAAATTGATAAAATAACATTCACCTATTAAATTTATTGTGCATTCAGTAAATTCATACTATTCAAACAACATAAACATTCCCTTTACAAAGTGAACATTCTCAACTCCTTTAGTGGATCAACCCAGTAATATGTAGTGGAATTTATCTACCCGACTTGTTCCATTTGTCAGTAAAAAAAATCTTCTCTGTCAGTACATTTTCTGAATTTCAACGCTAACAATTTTTGGGGCTGGCAACCCTGAGGGCTGTTCGGAAAAGAAATAACAGGCAGGATAGCACAAGGTGCTTGTCAGTGAGAGGCACGTAGCATGCAATCTCAGTTCCTTTTGTATAATATTTAGTAAAATGTATGGTATTCAGTTTAGTTATAAAACCTGAATTGAGAGAAGAATGCAGACTGCCATGTGAATGACACCCCAACGCTTTGTACAGTAGAGCTTGAAGCACAGTGCAGCACAGTGCACTTTAACTCATATACTGTCCATTGTGATGTGTTTTGTTGTTAAAAAAAAGTCATGCCTTTTTTTTTAATCAATTGTGGGACATTGGCAGCGCATTAATAATAAATGGCTGCCTTAATACAACGCCCATTAACGCATGTTCACTAACACACTGCAACAGAACACTTTAATGTGAACAAGCCCCTAGAAAAGTCACATTTCTAAGCCTTCTTTTTGGAAGATCTACATTTCTCCCACCTTTTAGCCTCATTTACAGTATTTTTAGGATGGTGTTGTAAATCATATAAGCCTAACTCTAGCCAAACCTTTTTTTCTTTTGGTTTTGTGAGTGGGTAAGAGATAGAATCCCATTCAGGCTTTTATTTGAGGTTTGCGGTTCCATTGGGGAGATTTGGGACAGGAAGTACATGTAAATGTCTCCTTCTTGGACACTCTGCAGCCAGAACCTTTTTTGGTTAAATGGGGTAGGCTTGGAGCCACTGTACAGTTTTCATTGTTATTGTTTTTGTCTTTTTGCCCCAGTGACAAATCAATGGGGTCACAAACAACAATAAAAAAATAATAATATTTATCTAAAAATCTTAATAAAATTTTCCTGACTTTGGATTTTTAAGAGGTGGCCTCTGTGATAATAAAAACATTTTCTATATCTGTAATGATGGTTTAAGTGCACTGCTACATGATAAAGTCTGCTAATGGATTTTTTTTACTGTAACTCCTGCGATAAACACACTCCTGTTATATGTTGATTTTGCTTGACATTCCCAGGCAGTGAGTCATTTTCCCACTCAATGAACCCATTGCATTACTAGAGCTAGTAACTAAATGATATAGAATATAGTCAGAAACTTCCTCCAAGAATGATAAAAAGGAAAAAACTAGCCATTCCTTTAAGAGGCCTTAGACTGAATTCACACCTTGGCATTTTGAAACGCTGGCAGATTTTCAGCGATTCTGCCCGCATTTTCAAAGCACCAAGGTGTGAATGACAAATCGCAGAACGCACATTTGGGATGCCATTTATTTGAATAGCGCCTAAAATTCCGTTGCGGTTCTGCTGCGTTTGTTGTGCGATACATCTTGCTGCAGTCACGGCAAACCACATCACATGAAGCTTGTCACCCAAAAAAAGTTCAAGAGCTACTTTTGGGTAACATGCTTCACGCGATGCTGGTTGACGCATTTGCAGCGCGATTTATCATGTGACAATCACAGCAGAACCGCACCATGATTTTAGGTGCCATTTAAATGAATAGCATCTAAAATGTGGGTTCTGCAAATTATCATTCACATCTCGGCACTTGGAAATAGCGGAGAGAATCATGGCAAATCTGCCCACGATTCAAAATGCAGAGGTGTGAATGCAGCCTGAGGCTTGTTTACACTTGATTACATTTCTAACTCTTAACAAATGCTCCTATAGAGTTAATGTGCTATGCTATGGGCGTTAGACTCACATTAATGCGCCTTGGTATAGGAGTTAAGCTGGCCATACACCTATAGATTATCTGCAGATTTTCTATGGTTAGATGGAAAAAGTGCAACAGATTTTCCCATCTATGCTAAACTGTGTGGATGGAGGAATATCACACTGGGCCAAGCTTCAGTATCTTGCTAGTCGGCCCCGCTGGCTCTCAACCTAAACAATGCCTGCACCCAATCAGAATGTTCAGGTATTGTGAGAGCCAGCGGGGCCGACTAGCAAGATATGGAAGCTTGGGCAAGTGGAAGATTCTTCCATCCACACAGTTCAGCGTAGATGGAGGAATCTGTTCCACTTTTTCAATCTGACCATAGAAAATCTGCACATAATCTATAGGTGTATAGCCAGTCTTAGACTGGCATTTTACAAGCGTTAAGGATGCTTAAAAACACTCCCCAATGCGCGGTTTTGACATGTTTGCCTGTTAAGGCGTATTAAAACCACTCCACAAACGCCTCTTTTTTATTTTTTGAGGTGTGGCTTGTCATGGTGAATTTTTCCTGTGCATACTCCATTAGCAGGGAGGGTAGCAGCATGTATTTCTTTACTATACTTTATCTCATGTTTGTCTTCCTGCAGATAATGCTAAAGTATGAGCAATTGGCTGAGCAGAGGAAGAGGAGGGGGGCATCCAGGCGCTATTGGGTTCATTCAATTGTCTCTCAGAGATATTCTAAAAGGCACTTTCATGCCCTGTATAATGATTTATGCACCTACCCTCAGAAGTTGATGTCAGCCATCTTCAAGCACTGTAGTATCATTTGCATAGGAGTTTGAGGAGCGTTAAAAATGCCCCTCAAAGCCTGCTTTCAATGCTAGTGTTATGTTAGCCTTGCTCCCACGAGTTCTTATTTTTAAAGTCCTAAAGTCTCAAGGTTTTTCACCTTAATGCATTCTATGCATTAAGGTGAAAAACCTTCGGTGCTGCACCCAATCTATCCAATTACCTGAACCCAATCGTTCCAGCGACGAGAATGAGCCCAGCAGCTCCAGCCGCTGTCTCGCATCCTCATTGGATAGATTGATAGCAGCAGGAGCCATTGACTCCTGCTGCTGTCAATCAAATCCAGTGATACGGGAGTCGGGGCGGGGCCGAGTCCTGCTGTCTGTGTCAATGAACGCAGCAGCAGGACTCGGGAGCGCACCCACACGAGTGCCCCATGGAAAGCAGCTCTCCGTGGGGGCACTCTATGAAGAGGAGAAGCCTAGAGCGCCACCGGGGGACCCCAGAAAAGGAGGATCAGGGCCACTCTGTGCAAAACCTTTACACGGAGCAGGTAAGTATAACATGTTTGTTGTTTAAAAAAAACAAAGCCTTTAGATTTACTTTAATCTCTAATTTTTCAATACATTATCCCATAGCAACCATTCAAAATCCATCTTGCACTAGTCTGATTTCATTACATAACCTGCAGACTGCTGCTTATTGTAAAAGTCCTCCTTTCATGCTGCCTTTATGTGATGGAATATTTAATAAATTAGGACCATAAATAGTGTGAGTAAGCTTCTTGGATCAGTGATTCTGGATAATATTTATCTCTCAGTTTTTGACTAAGCACAGTACTCTCCTCAATAAAATCATTGTGGTTTGTACAATTACGTTTGAGGCGGAAAAACTGTCCTCTGGGTATGTTTTTCTTCCACTTATGGTAATGACAACTTCTGTAATGTAACAGAGAGTTGCCAACAGTAGATAATAAAATTAAATAATTCCTGGCATGTATTGTGTCCTTAACATGGTACAACTCGAGATCCAAAAATGCCAGTTTGTCGGCATCGGAGAAGTAGGTGAACCTTAAAGCGGAGCTCCACCCTAAAGTGGAACTTCCGCTCATCGGATTCCTCACCCCTCCGGTGCCACAATTGGCACCTTTCAGGGGGGAGGGGGGTGCAGATACCTGTATAATACTGGTAGCTGCACCCACTTCTGGGCATAGATAGCCACAGAATATGCGGGTATCTACGCAACTTACTATTCCCCCGCTGTCTGCTGGGAAACACACGGGTCCCAGAGACAGCAGGGACTATTCGCATTGCGCAGCGCAACTCATGCATGCACAGTAGGGAACCTTGCGGCTTCACTTCCTAATTCCCATACCGAAGATGGCAGCGGCAGCGCCCGAGAGCCAATCGACAGATCGGCTTCAGGTTGTGACATTGCGGGCGCGCTGAACAGGTAAGTGTCCATATTTTAAGTCAGCAGCTGCACAAAAAAAAATTTGGTGGAACTCCCGCTATAAGCCATGTGGGTTATCATTGCAGTGGTTGACAAAATCAACAGTGTATCGGGGGGAACCATTCCAAATAATAACAATATCATCTATATACCGGCCATAGTATATAAGATGTTTGGAATAAGGATTATTATTCCATATATATTTGTGTTCCCAGAAGCCCATGGCTAACTTAGCATACGAGGGAGCCAAGTTTGCGCCCATCGCAGTGCCTTGGACTTGCACATAATATTGATCCTCAAAGACAAAATAGTTGTGCTCTAGACAAAACTCTGTACAATCCAAAATGAATGCGGCTTGTCCATTACTCATATAATGGTCCTGGAACAGGAAATAATGGAGGGCCACAAGTCCAAAAGGATGTGGGATGTACGTATATAAAGGTCCCACTGTGAAAACAACACACAATGCACCTGAAATGGTGATGAGAGAAAAGATCTGCCTTCCACCTCCACACACACTGCCGCTTACCGAGATCTCAAACGCTTCTGGATTAATACCCAGCCCGGGCCTTTTAAACACTCAGCCAAGGTCTCAGCGTCTTCCCAGGTATTGTGACTCTTACAGGTATGCGTTCGAGGCACAAATTTATTTCATTCACATGCCAAAATTGGGCAAAAGGCAGGAATATTTGTTAGTGATAGTTGACATGTTCTTCAGGTGGGCAGAAGTTTTAAGAAAGTTGGGAGGTATGTGTATTAATTGTTTAAACTGCATAAACAAGTAAGAAGGGTGGGCTCCCCTAAGCCAGTACTAATAGGATATTTTGAGCTGGTGGCTGTGTGATGTGATTTCACCATTCAGACATTGAGCAATGCAGAACCCTCAGTCAATGACACATGCTGAGGTATTATATAGCTACCCGTTCCCTGTTCAGCCCTATGATCACAGATTCTGGCAGAGGGAAGTCCTCCAGCACCAAGTTTCTGCTTCGGCTCTGAGATGACATATAAAGGAATGCTGAGAGCCACAAAGAAGGCAGATACTAGGAAATGTGAAAAGGTGTATCAAAATAATCCACGTCCTTTAGCAACACCCACTTTTCATCATGTACATCAATAACTGTGACATCTGTACACTTTGCAAGATACACTTTCTTTAACCCCAAGAAATCTGTCCCTACCATTAAAAGGCATTTTTTTTTGTGTTTCTCTCTTGGCTAAAGGCTTCCCTATCAGTGACTCAAGCCAAGGTATCAGCTTGGCAGCGAAGCCAAGGTCAGTGGTGGCATCCTACACAGCAGGTGTACTTTAAAAACATATAAAAATATAATTTTTGAATATATAAATTGTCCCCTAGCCTTTTAAGGATAAAGCTGAACATTACCTTGCATTCCACTTGAACAATCTCCTTTAGTTCTACTAACAAGTACAGTCAGGTCCATAAATATTGGGACATCGACACAATTCTAATCTTTTTGAAATTAAATGAACAAGATGTGCTTTAACTGCAGACATTCAGCTTTAATTTGAGGGTATTTACATCCAAATCAGGTGAACAGTGTAGGAATTACAACAGTTTGTATATGTGCCTCCCACTTTTTAAGGGACCAAAAGTAATGGGACAATTGGCTGCTCATCTCTTCCATGGCCAGGTGTGTGTTAGTCACTCATTATCCCATTTACAAGGAGCAGATAAAAGGTCCAGAGTTCATTCCAAGTGTGCTATTTGCATTTGGAATCTGTTGCTGTCAACTCTCAATATCAGTGGGATTTGTATCATGAAGGGAGGGGCGTGACAACGGTGTGAGAACGTTGCTTATTCTCCAAAAGATAAAGGAAAGTGGTTCCCCAGGTCTATTCCTGTCAATTGATGCTGAAAAAGCATTTGACAGGGTAGACTGGGGACTCATGATACAGACACTAGAAAATATGGGACTTGGCCCAAGAATGATCAAGTGGGTCAAAACATTGTACCACCATCCGACAGCAAATATAAAAAATAAATGGTGTAGCATCTCCCTCCTTCGAGATGAGAAATGGGATGAGACAGGGGTGCCCCCTGTCCCCTCTTCTTTTTGTCCTGTCCCTAGAGCCATTACTTGCTACGATCCAATAAAACACAATAAGAGGAATCAGGGTAGAAGAAGAAGAACACAAACTTGCAGCATTTGCGAAAGATATTTTATTTTATATAGGGAACCCATGGTCTACAATTCCTAATATATTAAAGACCTTAAGACAATATGGGGGAATTTCAAACTTTAAAATAAATTTAACAAAATCTGAAATATTAAATATAAATCTAGGTAAGTTTGAAGAACAGAGGCTACAATGTGAATTCAAATTCCCTTAGAAGAAAGAACTAAAGTACCTAGGAATAAAACAAGCGAAAGATTATTTACTTTTATTAGATGAAATTAAAAGTAAGTAAAGAATTAATTAATAGGCCACTTTCATGGATAGGACGCATTAACACCTTAAAGATGATTCTTCTCCCTAAGATAACTTAAAAGTTTCAGATGCTCCCGTTGCCACTTCCTCAATTGTATTTCAGAAAACTAAAATCTTTGGTAATGAATTTTGTTTGGAAAAATGAAAAACCCAGAGTCTCCTTCTTAATACTAAAACAGGAAAAAAGTCATGGAGGTCTTGCAATCCTCGATATTCAAAAATATTACAACGCAGTAGTATTGTCGAGAATTCCCGAATGGATTAGGGAAACAAGTGATAAAAGGTGGGTTAACATAGAAAATACACTTTGCAAGGCACAACTGAGAAATATAATATGGAACCCTCCAAATTATCGAGCACTGGATGGTTTTCATGCACTGACACGCAACACTTTAAAAATTTGGGACAAAATATATAAACAACTAAACAGGAAATATAATTCACCGCTGATCGCATTACTTTGCACCAGGAAAAAAGATATTAGGAGGGAGTTGGATAAAAAAGAACAGTGCACAACTGAAAGATGTAACAAAAAAAGGAAACATTTTATCACTTTAAGAATTAAGACACAAAAGGGAATTAATGGTGATTGATGAGTGACTGTATCTCCAGTTGAGTCATTTTGTAAAAAAATGACCCCACCCAATAAGAGCGGGAGAATATCGGATGATGCTGTAACGGCTATGTACAGCAGACAATACTAAAAATATTATATCAAAAATGTACAATCTATTGTTAAAGATTGACGAACTGGAGATACTGCCATATATCAAAAAATGGAAGAGGGAACTAGGTTCACAGATAGATACAATTACCCTAGGAAAAATATTGAAATTAATTCATAGCTCTAGATACTAGAGCGGCGGAAATTAACTATATATGCCTAACCGGGTGGTACGCAACTACTGATAAAACCAGTAAATACCAACCCCGCAAATCAGCGGATTGCTGGAGAGGGTATAAAAAGATAGGAACAATGGCCCATCTTTGGTGGGATTGTCCTAAAATCAAAAAGTATTGGGCAAAGATTATATGCTTCATAAAAGAAATCACCAAAAAAGAAATAGTAAACGGTTCTTGGGTGATTTTGATGCATGGAGTAGAAGGAGGGATTGATCAATATAAAGAATCATTAGTACCGCACCTACTAAATGCAGCAAAAAGACTCATCCCTAAGAAATGGCGCGATGTTGATAGCCCACTTATTTGGGAATGGATAGACGCGGTAGAAGAAATATATAATATGGAATGTTTGAGGTACAACGTAGAGGAAAAAAGTGAGGGGGTAAAGGGAAAATGGGAGTGCTTGAAATTTTTTTAAAAAACATGGAGCTATGCAGAAGCACTAAGGGACTAGCTCTACATTGGTAAAGAACTATAAGAATAGAATTATATTAAACAAATGAACGACCGGGGAGCTGCGAGGTGGGGGGAGAGGTGGGGGGAGGAGGAGGGGGTAGGGGGGAGAGTGGGGATGTCACAAATAGGTGAAAGATATTGTATATGAAGTGGTTTGTATTTATTTGGAGAAAAGATGTATATTAGTGTACATAAGAAACTCAAAATTAACAAATATTTAAGAGCAAAAGATAAAGGCCACAGTGATGTGAAGATGAAAAGGGACAAAAAATGAGCGAACAAGTTGATTCAAGTCTCTCAAATAAGTTCGCTGATGTGGCAAAAAAAAAAAGAACTCTCAATATGAGATCCAAAGAGCTGTCACTATCAGTGATAAAACAAAACAAACCCATCAGAGAGATAGCAAAAACATTAGGTGTTGTCAAATCAACTGTTTGGAACATCCTTAAAGCAGAGTTCCAGTCCCCCAATTCGATTTTTTTTAAGACTCCACTCTAACGTGATCCACTCTGTATGCAAGCTTTAGATTAGTGTTATTCATTTTTATTTATGTTTGAATTTAATAAAAGTGCCTGGATCTCGGAAGCAGGCAGGGTCTCCACTGTGGGCATCTGAAGCCCTCTTCTATCTATTTCGGTGCAGCTGGCTACCCAGCATGCACCTCCCAATCTTGCGCTTGCGCAGCACTGCACTGCGCTCTATCCTCCTGAGTTCCAACAAGTTGCCATAGTGGCGCCGGCGGACGTTCCCATCAATCACCGCGAGATCTCGCCACTAGGTGATTTGCAAGGACTCCTGGGATATATGATGCCACTATCCCAGGAGCCCTAGCAAATCGCCTAGTGACGTAATCGCCTAGGCACTTCCGGATACTGCCGGAAGTGCAGGAGAAAGAAGGTAATTAAAGGTATTTCCTTAAAAAAAAAAAGGAATTTCCATTGCGAAACGGATACTCACAGGGGATACCATAGGGAGGGAGTATAGAAAATGGGTGGAACTACGCTTTAAAAAGAAAGAATGCACCATTGAGCTCAGTATCACCAAGAGACACGGAAAAGACCACGGAAAACAACTGTGGTGGATGACCGAAGAATTCTTTCCCTGGTGAATAAAACACCATTCACAACAGTTGGTCAGATCAAGAACCCTCTCCAGGAGGTAGGTGTATGTGTGTCAAAGTCAACAATCAAGAGAAGACTTCACCAGAGTGAATACAGAGGGTTCACCACACAATGTAAACCATCGGTGAGCCTCAAAAACAGGAAGGCCAGATTAGAGTTTGCCAAACAACATCTAAAAAAGCCTTTACAGTTCTGGAACAACATCCTATGGACAGATGAGACCAAGATCAACCTGTACCAGAGTGATGGGAAGAGAAGAGTATGGAGAAGGATAGGAACTGCTCATGATCCAAAGCATACCACCTCATCAGTGAAGCATGATGGTGGTAGTGTCATGGCGTGGGCATGTATGTATCCTTATGCATGTATGCCAATGGAACTGGTTCTCTTGTATTTATTGATGTGACTGCTGACAAAAGCAACAGGATGAATTCTGAAGGTAATATTATCTGCACATGTTCAGCAAAATGCTTCAGAACTCATTGGGCGGCGCTTCACAGTGCAGATGGACAATGCGTATACTGCGAAAGTAACCAAAGAGTTTTTTAAGGGAAAGAAGTGGAATGTTATGCAAAGGCCAAGTCAATCACCTGACCTGAATCCGATTGAGCATGCATTTCACTTGCTGAAGACAACACTCAAGGGAAAATGCCCCAAGAACAAGCAGGAACTGAAGACAGTTGCAGTAGAGGCCTGGCAGAGCATCACCAGGGGTGAAACCCAGCATCTGGTGATGTCTATGCATTCCAGACTTCAGGCTGTAATTGACTGCAAAGGATATGCAACCAAGTTTTAAAAAGTGAAAGTTTGATGGATGATTGTTAATCTGTCCCATTACTTTTGGTCCCTTAAAAAGTGTGAGGCACATATACAAACTGTTGTAATTCCTACACCGTTCACCTGATTTGGATGTAAATACCCTCAAATTAAAGCTGCAAGTCTGCAGTTACAGCACATCTTGTTCGTTTTATTTCAAATCCATTTTGGTGGTGTATAGAGCCAAAAAGATTAGAATTAGATACAGTGAATTCAGGTACTCCATAATTTTGGTAAATCTAAAGGTGATTGTAAAGGAATAAATAAAAATGAATAAAGCACTTTCCAACATATTTTGAAACTCAAAATCCTCTGCTGAAAGGCCAGGTGAACGAAAAGTTCAACATTCCATGTTGGTTTGTGTATAATTATTTCAGAATAACATTTCAGAAAGACTGTGTAATGGCTTCTGGAGATTATGAAAACTGTTTTCAGTTGAGGTGGTTGGTGGAAAAACTATATAATCAGGCACACAAATTACTTCTTGTCCCTTTGAAGAAAATTACTTACTGTTATTGTGGAGCCACTTTTTGCCAAATATAGCAGCTATGAAGCAATGGACTTTATAAGTGCCAAATGAGCCAGATTTTGTATAGGTGTGGATACATTTGAATACATAATGCAACTCTTTTAATTTGGGCCCATTAACATCTTTTAGGTGCTTTTAAAAGACAATTATTGACTTATTAAAAAAAAAAATAATCCAATGCTGTGTCTGTCCCCTCCCGGCTCTATATTCCTGTGACCTACAGGAGAAGTATAGCCAAAATAGCTTTGGCTATACTTCTCCTTTTAATGCATGTGTTAGAACTTGTTATGTCAGCTGGCGTCGGTCCTGAATGCATGCAAACTGTGATTGTCCCACACATGTGAAGTATCACTGCAAACATCAGATCATGGGCAGTAATTCTAGCACTAGACCTCCTCTGTACATCTAAAGTGGTAACCTGTAAAGGCTTTTAAAGCGTTGTCTATAGATAGTAAAATGTACATTGTTTGTGGCCGTTGTGTGGGCGTGCACAATTTTAAAGAGTGACATGTTTGATATCTTTTTACTCGGCGTGACATCATCTTTTATATTTTACAAAAAATCTAATTTTTTTTCCAAAAACTGCGTTTGAAAAACCACTACGCAAATACTGTGTGACATAAAAAATTGCAAAACCTGCCATTTTATTCCCTAGGGCTTCTGCTAAAAAAATGTATAATGTTTGGGGCTGAAATCTGTTTGGGGTTGTAATCACAAGCTAAAATGATCAGTAAATTATATCAATTTGTATGCAAAATATCTGCATATTTCAAACTAAAACCTGCCCCTCCCACTTTCCAAGCCTCCTTATTGGTCAGTGAGGCTGTCCATCAGATCAATGGTGCAACAGGAAGGCTAGGGTGGTTTTAGGGGAATAACTAAACTTTTAAAAGAAACAAAATTCAGAGTCCTATTCAGTTGCCTATGTCTCTGAGTCTCCAAAATGATTTAACATGTGGCTTTCACTTGAAATAACCCTGGCTTATGTATTGCTTCATCATATGCTTAGTTTGAATTGACTTTGTGACAGATTTACTTTAAACTGAAAGACAGAAAGCTGAAAGATTTACTATTACAACATTCTGAGGAAAAGATAAGGATGATTGCAATCTATGAATGTATATAAATCACTGCCAGGGCTGTTTTTAAAATACGAGAGGAACAAGTGAGACACTGACATAGAACACCACTATGTATGGAAAGAGAAAATTGTATATATATTCTTTAGCGTATTGTCAATATTTTACTGCTCTATATGCTCCAAATTAAGTGGTAAAAGAGAAAACAGCATATTATCACCAAATAATTATGACTTTTCTTGGTTTTGTTTCCTTTAGCTTCAAACCTAGTTATCTGTGAATTTAAAATAGTAGAATACCACCATCCTTTTACCATTCATGGTGTTTTTTTTTATCTTTTGGGGTCAAGACCATTTTATTAAATTCAAAAATAGTGTTTGCCTAGGGTCAAGACATGGAGATATTTAAACCATTATAAAATGATCTGAATAACAGACAAGGATACACAGGGGTTAATTTATAATTCATTGGTTTGACCCTAAAAAAAAGCTAATTTATAGACCACAGTGCTGTGTTTTACAAATATACTCTCTAATGGTTTATTTCCAGATTCTTCATTCATTTTACTGAGTAGAAAAAGGAGGGGAGTTCAGTTGATTGGTTACAATCAAGTTACTTATAATGATAGGGAGTATGGCCAATTCAATAGGTCACCATATAATTATAATCAAAATTTACCCAGACCCGCTAATTCGCAGGGTTTTCCCAGAGAGTTGGAAAGTCACAACAGAAAACAAGAACAAAGCGGGGGTGCAGAGGGGGGCGGCGCTCCAGGGAAAAGAAAACGAGTTTAACCAATAGCGGAATATTCAATTTAAGTAACGTAGCACTGTCAGAAGCCGAACAATCAGTCCTTGCCAAAGGCCTAAAGTTTGTTCCTCCAAAAAAACTCAATAAGTTTCAGACTTTTATTGATGTACAAAAATACGTACGAAAATTGAATATACAACGCTATATACTCTCTAACCCTAGGAATAATCCCGTTCCACATTTCCCTTCGAACACTGTACATTCGGGTCTAGCAAACCCTTCACTCTTTAACCCACCATGCTCAGTTGCACCTTCAATTAAGGTCTTCAGAGACTTGGTGTTAAATGACCTAGAGAATCTTCCAAGTAAAAAAATACATAATAATTTAGACATCAAAATAGGATTAAAATCCTTATGTGAACGCAAGGACTTGGTTATCCGCCCGGCGGATAAGGGGGGAGGGATTGTCGTACTTGACAGAATTGCTTATCATACTGAAATGACGAGAATTCTGAGCGACTCTGACACATACTCCCCTCTAACAAAAAACCCCACATCTGATTACAAAAAAACCCTTATTGACCTCGTAGACACTGGGGCACAATTGGGGATTTTGGACAAAAAAGAAAGAAGTTACCTCGTACCTGTTGCGCCAAGAATACCTATCATGTACTATTTACCTAAAGTACATAAAAATATTAACAACCCCCCGGGCAGACCAATCGTGAGTGGTATAGATTCCATTACTTCGAGGATCGGAAAATATATCGATTTTTACCTACAGCCACTAGTTAAGACTCTACCCTCATACCTGAAGGATACTAGAGATACCATCTCAAAACTGCAAAAAGTTACATATAGTAATGACCTTTTGATGGTCACGGCTGATGTTACTTCTTTATATACATGTATCCCCCACGATTTAGGTCTTAAAGCGGTTGATATTTTTCTTGGTCGTAATAAATCCATCTCTCTTACCCAAAAGAGATTTATAATGGACTTATTACATTACGCAACCAAACACAATTACTTTTGGTACGATGGTAACTATTTTTTACAAACCAAGGGAGTCGCTATGGGCGCTAAGTTCGCCCCCAGCCTTGCCAATATTTTCATGGGGAAATGGGAGGAGGATGTCGTCCATGTTCTGGACCCTCCACAGCTTGTGTTTTGGTCCAGATACATCGACGACATCCTCCTCCTATGGAAAGGCTCCAGGGATTCACTTGATGATTTTATGTCTATGTTAAATAACAATGACATTGGCATCGAACTTTCCTATGAAGCTAGCACCTCGACTATTCACTTTTTAGATTTAGAAATCAGTGCCAGTGAGGGTCGTATTTCCACCAAAACGTTTTTCAAAACCACAGACCGGAATGGTTACATTCCGGTCGATAGCTGCCATCACGCCTCATGGTTGAAATCAGTACCTCGAAGTCAACTTATGCGCATCAGGCGAAATTGTTCATTTCTTCCTGATTATTTCCACCAGGCTGATATTCTCAAACAGAGATTTCTGGATAAAGGTTATATGGCAGCTCAAATCGATGATGAAATACAAAAAGTATCCATTATTGATCGTGAGACTCTATTAGTGGAGAATCCCCCAAAAAATAAAGATAATAAACACAAATGGTCTTTTATGACTAATTTTTCAGTCCAACATAGACAAATTAAAGAAATTATGGTCAAACACTGGAAGATTCTCAAAAACGATCAAGTATTGGGACCTCTACTACCCGAAAGAGCAGGTGTGATATATAGAGGCGCCATGTCTCTCAGGGGAAAGATTGCTCCCAATACCATTGATCCTCCCTGTCCACCTACGTTTTTTCACAATATGAAAGGGTTTTACCCATGCCGCAAATGTAACGTGTGTCTAAATAACACATGTCGCAAGAAATGTGACTCCTTCACGTCTAGTGTGACAGGCAAAACCTATGAAATGAACTGCTTTACAACCTGCCACACTAAATACATAGTCTACCTTATCACCTGTCCGTGCGGGAAGCAATACATCGGACGCACTATTAGGACCTTTGCCATCAGAGTAAACGAACATCTTGCTGCGATAAGGGCAGGACGCACCAATCACAGTGTTCCGAAACACTATTTGTCATGTCATAATAGAAACCCAGCAGGTTCAAAATTCCAGATTATAGATAAATTTACAGCCCACTGGAGAGGTGAATCCAAGATTAGGGGTGTATCTAAACTCGAAACATTTTGGATACACCAGATTAAATGTTATTACCCACACGGGATGAATGTAGAGTGGGACATTAATTCGTTTATTAATCGTTCCTGATACACCTGTATTTTATTTTTATTTTTAATTTTTAATTTTTAATTTTTTATTCTTGATATTGCTTTTTTCTATATCGATATCACTATGAGCACTTCATGTTCCATATATACGATTTGAGACTCAGTTATATATGGTAGTCGGCATATGAGATAACATTAGCCAACTTAGTACTAACTAAATGCGATTCATAGTAATACAAATGAATATTATTGTGTTAATACATATATATATATTCTTTTTGTAATATTGATATTGTTTTGAGTTTTGGTTTATTTAATTAATTTTTTGGTTTTAAATATTGGACCAATTAATAATGTGCTGAATTAATGTATACTATTTTCTAATGTGCTGAATTAATGTATACTATTTTCTTGGATAACATGATTGCATATGTACATTATTGTCCTCTTTATAAGACAGTGATATGTGTACGTTTTAGGTCTAGTGACTTGGGATAGTCAGACTCCGGTTTCCTAAAACATATTTACATGCACCCACCAAGAAGTTATTACAAGTCCGCTTTTATATTATATTTTTTCTTCTTTTTCTGTTTCTCTGTTTTTTATTAGCCATATTATTGTCCGCGGATGATGATATAATGTCCCATCCACTCCCATGTAGTTTCGTCATGTGATCTTAATGTTTACTCATTCCCGTCACGTGGGGTTGACACGTGATTCACGTTCCGGCTGACGCGGGCACAGTTGCAGTGCACGCCACTCGCGGACGTGCACGGGCTGCGTCACGGTCTGCGTTGGGACTGGTAATTGGCTGCTGGATGACGTGGTTGCGTCCTTACTCGTGACCGCGAGTCCCGCATGCGCTGTACGCCTTACACGGTGTCTGATCGGGGACAAATATTTCCCCAATTATTTCGAGTCGGAAGTTTGCGGCCACGTGACTTTTCCTCTCCATACAGGATTGACATTCTGTTGGCGCCCAAACCTATATACGTTTTCGCGCCCAAACAAATATCCCTCCTATACACATGTTAATGAGGACTGGGCTTGTCTATGGCGCTTATCAACCAATGGCTTCCATATCATCTCTATTGACACCTGGATGACCCAATACACCCTTGGTATGTCCATAATGGACCTTCCCTCTTTGGTGAGTAGACTCTATGATTGGTTGTTTTGTAACCAATCAGACCTTTTGGGGTAGATGGGAGGGCACAACCGGAAGTGTGACTGCCCCTAACTAGTCCAGGTGTTAATCTGTTTACAGTGGTATATATATAACGCAGAGGGGGTGCACTAGCCTATGCCCCTGTAGAAGTCTTGTAAGACGAAACGCGTAGGGCGGATACGCTATACCCATCACCACTGCGTTTACTTTTTCATTTCTTGATTTGTCTTTGTTTTTACTTTGATTGTTTTATCTTGACAAACAAGAATTTTTAAATAAATCTATTCCGTCACTGGATTGATTTACACTATGAGGAGGCCCTCTCTATCTCTTTTTTTCATGGTCTTGACCCATTGAGGGGTCCCGTGGGTAACAACCGTGTTCCTGTGCAGTCCTTTAAAGTGCAGTTCCTATATTGTGACCGGTGATTCGGTGAGTACAGACTGTGGTGTCTGCCCAGTCTTGCCTTCTCAAGCTCCTGATCCCGGCCTGAGATCCCGGCCTACCATCTTGCCAGTGCCATCCATCGGCATACTCAAGCTCGGTTTGACCCCTCACCAAATGGTCAGCGGGTCCATCTTTGACGGTAAGCGTACCCGATCTCATTTCTGCATCTTACAGTTCTTTGACGCCGTCCAAAGTATATGAGGATGATACGTTGATGAACATTTTTTAGTATCATAAGAATACTTGCATATCATCACATATGAAATACATCATTTGGGACACTCGAATTCAGATATTTAAATTAATTTCAACACTTGTCACTACAGCACTCGTGGGAGGTTATTTCCTCATATATGTCATTATTAAGTCCAATACTTTTATGAAATGATATATATTTTTTTAGATCATGATTGCACTTTGTTTATTCAAATTGAAGTTATGGTTACAGGTGTAAAAAAACAATTGCAATACACTGTATGACTTTCTATTTTGAGAGTATCACGTTATCTCAGAGTTTCACCACATATTATTGTAGTACTTTCTTGCCTTTGTACTATAATTAATTCACGTATATGATTCACATAGATTTGTGATTTTTATTTATTTAGTTTGTTGATCTATAAACAGTTCTGACGTGGATTGTTTATACACATTTTCTTTTCACCATTCTTTATATATGGTGATTAGCCACTAAAATCTGGATGATAGCATTGTAACGGAGATTGGATTCTTCCTTATAGCTACCGATCAGATACAAGGTTTACAGCGCCACACTTTTCACTTTTTATTCTTTTTCACAATTGGTCACATTGTTGTGTTGGCAGCTTTTTTTCACAGGGAAGCGCAGCTGCATCCATATATATAGTTCAGTTGATTGGCATGACAAAGTCACGTGACTGAGCTCTCCTCCTATCATGAATGGTTCTCTGCAGTATTACGCAGAGGACACACCAATGAATACTACATGCTCTACTCTGCAGCCTGCGTTTTATGAATGATTCATTGGTGGTTAGCACTTCTGCTTTGCAGCACTGGGGTGCCTGGTTTGAATCCCTGGTATGAATGTATCTCTCTGGATCTATCTATATGGAGTTTGCATGTTCTCCCTGTGTCTGCATGGGTTTCCTCCAGATAGATCTGTTAACCTCCAACCCTCCGAAGGCATGCTGATGGGTTAAGCTGTTGAGACAGAATTCTATCTCATGGGTTCATCAGAATGGGGTAATGTAATGAATAGTGAAGGAAAGTCTGTCCACAGTTTGAATTAGGGATGTTGGTGACTTCAGATACTGTATTGCTATACATGCAGTGATGAGATAAGTGCCACCAGTATGTGGAAGAGATGTCTGACTGTGCTATGGCAAGCAGAATACCAGGATTCCTGTGGACAGTAGATCTGCCAGTGAGGTGTGGCAGTTAGGAAGCAACATGCATATATATTCACCATTGTTTTATGTAAGTAAACTCCACCAAACAAGAATAACCTGTAAGCAGGTGCTTGATTGTATTAATTATTTCCTTGGTTAAGTGTATTTTATGCTGTAAGTTGCACTACTTAGTTAATGTTGCCTAGCAGAAGTGTTGCTGTCTGAGAGCTAAGGGTTAACTTTGCTATTCAAGCTTTCCCTGGCTTTTCTGAGGAGTACTGCCCTGTGCTGGACAAAACATAACAAAAAGGAAACTGTATCTAGGTTAATTGCTGTTGGTTGCTCTCTGCATGGGAATAGAAGACGAGTGCTGTTGAGAATGTAGGAGTCACTTTGCTACTTTACCACCCCTTGTGGGAGCCTAGGTAGGGTTCCAAGGGAGATAGATTTTGCTGCTAAATGGACTATTGGACTTTCTCACCTATTTCAGGTATGAACATCTCATAGGGCACATAGGAAAAGTTAAAAGGGCACTTAGAGAACTTTGTACAGGAATATGTATAGAAGATGTCTGAGAACTGTTTATCTGTATGTCATGGCGGGATTAAATTGGAAGTCCATGCAAAAACTAAAATCCCTGCATCTATAGCCACCAACATTCTAACACTAACCTCTCTAGCCCTGAAAAGAAAAAAAAATCAGTATACATCCCTTTTCTGCAGGCGATCCGACCCAATCTCCAGCAGCGGAAGCTCTGCTGAGTACACATCTGACAACGGCTGTGAAATGCAAGGGAAGTGATGTCACCCATAGAATTACTATGGGGCTTTGGATGTGTCCTCTGCACCCACCCACACAGGAAAGCTGCGGCTGACAGCTCTTCGTGGGTTCAGAGCTTCCGCCGCTGGAGATCGGGTCAGATCGCCTGTAGAAAAGGTATGTGTACAGATTTTTTTCTTTTCAGGGATAGAGAGGTTAGTGTTAGAATGTCTGTGGCAATAGATGCAGGTATTTTAGTTTTTGCATGGACTTCCACTTTAAGGATTAAGGCCTCGGGGTTATAAAAAAGCAGCTTGTATGTGATTTAAAAACAGCTTTCTGGTGTCCAAGAATATTGCAGGCCGAAGTCACTTGTAGTAAGGTGACTGTAATCTGTGTTTGAGCAGTCTTGTCACCAGCCGGGGACGGTGAAGAAGTGGGAAAGCTTCAGTGAGTGCCAAGCCAGGGACCCAGCATGTTAGCAGGGGTGACGCTTGAGGAGTATACAGCGGGATAGCCATGGAAGAGCTTAGGAGATCTGGTGATGACTGGGATCTGAAAGTCTAGTGAGAGACTGGAAACTCCGCAATCAGGGCTGCCCATCAGTGCCAATCAATGCTGCCAATCAGTGCCGCAATCAGGGCTCCCCAACAGTGCCAATCAATGCTACCAATCAGTGCCGCTATCAGTGCCCACCAGCGGCACTGATGGGCATTGATTGTGGCACTGATAACGACACTGATTTAAACTGGCAGCATTGATTGGCACTGATGGGCAGAACTGATTGGCACTGATATTGGCACTGATTGGCAGCATTGATTGGTACTGATGGGCAGCCCTAATTGCGGCACTGATTGGCAGTATTGATTGGCACTGATGGGCAGCCCTGATTGTGGCACTGATTGGCAGCATTGATTGGCACCGATTGGCAGCATTGCTCTGCATTGATGGGTAGCACTTATTGGCACTGATAGGTGACACTGATTGGCACTGATAAGGGCACTGATGGGCACTGATTGTGGCACTGATAGTGGCACTGATTTAAATTGAATGGCAGCATTGATTGGCACTGATTGGCACTGATAGTGGCACTGATTTGCACTGGCAGCATTAATTGGCACTGATGGGCAGCACTGATTGGCACTGATAGCGGCACTGATTGGCAGCATTGATTGGCACTGATTGCGACACTGATTGCGGCACTGATGGGTACTGATTGACAGCATTGATGATTGGCACTACTGATTGCCACTGATAGCGGCACTGACAGAGGAGATTGTGAGGCAAGATCGTGAGGAGATTGTGAGGCGAGAGCCACTCAGTGTGTGAAGCTGTCAGCTAATGTAACTGCACACAGGGAAAAGATCAGCTGTCACAACTCCACGGTGATGCTGGGGGTGGGCGGGACCAAGCAGCTATCAAACACCAGCCAATGATTGTGCTGCTTAAGAAAGGGGCAGGGGCCACATACATGTAGCAGCCCGTCCAGACTCCATCCCATTGGCTGGAGTTTGTTGTCCTTTTGGTCTTGCCCACCCCCGACATCACAGCTGAGTTGTGACAACTGGTCTCTCTCTCTCTCTGCAAGCAGTGACATTAGCTGACAGTTTCACACACTGAGCAACTCTCGCCTCACGATCTGCTCAGTGTTTTATAGGCAGCACGGGCTACACAATGCCTGGATGTAGCATTTCAAAGAAGATCCCGGGGGAGACAGCTCCAGGCAATTAGGGTGTGCCCAGGCACACCCAGTACACCCCTGTGCACGACTATGAGTGGTCCTACCTATACAGACGTGGCATCTGGCTGGAGGCCTTTCCCTGTATAGCTCTCTTCTTATAGTGTCGCGGAGTCTGCCAATTAACGTTGCATCTAGCTAAGGGTGTCCTGGCCATAACCCGCTCTCTTGCACTTCTTCTTAAGAGACAATAAAGCTCTTGTTCGCATTCAAAAAGTGACTGGCGCCCATCATTTCATCTTGCATTACACCCACCATGCCTGGTAACCCAACTCAATTGTACATTAAAAAAGGGACCAAATAAGAAAAGTTTATTGCTAGGATTAATATAACCTGTAAAGTGTGTTGCAGCCTATTCATTATGTATAGGCTGCAGAGCACCGCAACACACCTAAAGACATTTCTGCACCATTTTTGCCAGTGCAACGCTGTTCAGAGTGGTTTGTTATAGAGCAGGTGCATTAGGAACTACTGTATATGTGCATCGGGTTGCCATTGCACATATACAGTACCTATGCGTTAACATCCATAGCGGTAATGCACATTTTATGACACACTAGCTTTGGCACCCTTCATCTCCATCTATCTGTAGGTGGGGCCTAAGACAGGTAGCCTATTTAGGAGCTGGTATGTTCTGTATTGACTTGTTGATTTACAGTAACAACAAATAGGCAAGTCTTTGGCACTGTTACACAGTAGTCCAGTAATACAGTAATCACAATGTTTGACAAGATGTATTACTAGAGGATGGTTTCAGTATATTCAGTATATGTCCAGTATGCCTCACAACGAGGAGGGAGATGGTCACGCCCCCCCCCCCATCTCACTGGTCATGCTACTTGTTTAATGACCATGCCCCTTAACTCATGTACTTGGTGCTTCTCAGCAACAAAATGTTTTGCTACAGGTTTATTTAAATCGGGGGCTTCACCTTTCAGGGTCGGGTCCTCTCCAGCGCTACTCTCATATCACTCCTATGTTTCTGAAATCGTCGTTTAAAAGGACCAACAGTTTTTCCTACATACACCAATGAGCAGGGACATTTTAAAATATAGACACAAAACTCTGTGTTACAGTTCATATACCCTTGTATGGGTTATTGCCTGACATTATGTGGGTGGGTGAAATGTTCACAACTTATTATAGAATTGCAAACGTTACAATTATAACATCGTTAACAACCGCTTTTTTGTGAGATTCTGACCTTTGGCTTGGCATATTTGGATCTTGGGTCTGCCTGTACCAATATGTCACGCAAAGACCTACTTCGTTTATGAACTAGTAGTGGTGGATTTTTAATACTGGTGGTCAACGAGCCGTCAGCCCTCAAAATGTTAATGTTGCGTGTGGTTGCCTGCCTAATACGGTCTGATTCCTGATTGAAACCATGTATAAAAAAAGGCCTATCGGCTGTTTTGTTGTTTTTAACCGGATTTGAAGTGGCTCTGGTAAGCGCCTTGTCAAGTGTAGTGGTGGGATACCCTCGCTCCACAAATTTACCGTACATAGCCATTAGTTGTAAATTTCTCTCACTCTCATCTGAGCAGATGCATATTGCCCTTTTGAAATGGGAAATGGGTAAGCTATCTCAGAGATGTTTCAGATGTGCACTCTGGTAATGTAACAACGTGTTCCTGTCAGTTGGTTTTGCAAATAATGATGTATGTAATGTGCCCTGCTCATTAGTTAATCTGACATCCAGATAGGTAATACTATCCTGGGACATTTCTGGGTTAAATATTATGCCAGGGAATATCCTCTTCAAATGCACCACAAACTCATGAAAAATACAAATCTCGCCATCCCAGATTCAAAAAAAGGCAATGGGGGTTATTTACTAAAGGAAACTCCACTTTGCACTGCAAGTGCACTTGGAAGTAAAGTCACTGTAGATCCGTGGAAGATCTGTGGAATTCATCTGGGGGATTATGGACCGTCAGTTTGAATAAGTAGTATCTCACCACTATCAGGCCGGCTTCATTTGGTATGCTTGTGTACAACGATGAAATGTCCATAGTGGCCAATTTCCAATTGGCGTCAAATGTCAGGAAACTTCCTAATTTCTCAAAAAAGTCACTTGTGACCCTAGCGTATAATGACAATTTTTTTGACCAGGGGCTGAAGATAAAAGTCAATCAACTGGGCCAAGGGCTGTGTGATCGATCCTGTTGCTGAGACTATCGACTTCAAGGGTGTCGTTCCCTTGTGAACCTTTGGTAGCCCATAAATGACTGGCAGTCTAGGGTGCTTATCCAGTCATTAGAGAGGCCAATGTAAATTAGACATGTGCGATTCGTTTCGTACGAATTCGTAATTCGTACGATTTTTCGAAATTCGTACGAATTTACGAATCTGTAGTACGAATTTTTTTTTTTTACGAATTCCGTACGGAATACGAATTTTTTTTTACGAATCGTTAGTAAAGTTACGAATCGTTACGAATCGTTACGAATCGTTAACGCGGCTAATGAATTGTTGGTTCTCATAACACAGAGAACAATTCGAATCCAACTACAAATATCGAATTTCAATTTCAAGTTACGAATCGTTACGAATCGTTATGAATAGTTACGAATCGTTACGAATCGTTATGAATAGTTACGAATCGTTAGTAAATCCAACTACCAATATCGAATTTCAACTAATTTGAACGAAATTATTATAGCAGATATAACGAATGAATTCGAATGACAAAGTGTCATTTTTGCAGAAAAAAAAAAAGCGTAGGGGTCCCCCCAAATTCAATAACCAGGCCCTTCAGGTCTGGTATGGATATTAAGGGGGACCCCAGCCAAAAAAAATAAAAAAAAATGGCGTGGGGTCCCCCCCAAATATCCATACCAGACCCTTCAGGTCTGGGATGGATTTTAAGGGGAACCCCGGCCAAAAAAAAAAAAAATGGCGTGGGGTCCCCCTCAAAATCCATACCAGACCCTTTATCCGAGCACGCAACCTGGCAGGCCGCAGGAAAGGAGGGGGGGACGAGAGCGGCCCCCCCTCCCGCCTGAACCGTACCAGGCCACATGCCTCAACATTGGGAGGGTGCTTTGGGGTCCCCCCCAAAGCACCTTGTCCCCATGTTGATGAGGACAAGGGCCTCATCCCCACAACCCTGGCCGGTGGTTGTGGGGGTCTGCGGGCGGGGGGCTTATCGGAATCTGGAAGCCCCCTTTAACAAGGGGACCCCCAGATCCCGGCCCCCCCCCTGTGTGAAATGGTAAGGGGGTACAAAAGTACCCCTACCATTTCACCAAAAAAGTGGCAAAAATGGTAAAAATGACAGGAGACAGTCTTTGACAATTCCTTTATTAAAATCTTCTTTCTGCTTTCTTCTTTCTTCTGGTCTTCCTTTCTTCATCTTCTCCTTCCGGCATCTTCTTCCATCTTCTTCTTCCTTCGATTCGCTTCTTCTTCCTCCGGTCTTCTCGTCCTTCTCGTCCGGCGTCGTCCTTCTCGTCCGGCATCGTCGTCTCTTCTCGCAGGCCGCTCCTCGCAATGGGAGGCTCCCGCTCTGTGAGGCTCCGCTCCGGGTGACAGGTCTTTTATAACGAAGGCACCCGGTGACCCCGCCCCCTCTGACGCACGGGGACGTCATGTGGAATTCCCTATGGCTTTCCCCATGACGTCAGAGGGGGGGCGGGGTCACCGGGTGCCTTCGTTATACAAGACCTGTCACCCGGAGCGGAGCCTCACAGAGCGGGAGCCTCCCATTGCGAGGAGCGGCCTGCGAGAAGAGACGACGATGCCGGACGAGAAGGACGACGCCGGACGAGAAGGACGAGAAGACCGGAGGAAGAAGAAGCGAATCGAAGGAGAAGATGAAGAAAGGAAGACCAGAAGAAAGAAGAAAGAAGATTTTAATAAAGGAATTGTCAAAGACTGTCTCCTGTCATTTTTACCATTTTTGCCACTTTTTTGGTGAAATGGTAGGGGTACTTTTGTACCCCCTTACCATTTCACACAGGGGGGGGGGCGGGATCTGGGGGTCCCCTTGTTAAAGGGGGCTTCCAGATTCCGATAAGCCCCCCGCCCGCAGACCCCCACAACCACCGGCCAGGGTTGTGGGGATGAGGCCCTTGTCCTCATCAACATGGGGACAAGGTGCTTTGGGGGGGACCCCAAAGCATCCTCCCAATGTTGAGGGCATGTGGCCTGGTACAGTTCAGGCGAGAGGGGGGGCCGCTCTCGTCCCCCCCTCCTTTCCTGCGGCCTGCCAGGTTGCGTGCTCGGATAAGGGTCTGGTATGGATTTTATGGGGGACCCCACGCCATTTTTTTGGGCTAGGGTTCCCCTTAATATCCATCCCAGACCTGAAGGGCCTGGTTATTGAATTTGGGGGGACCCTACACATTTTTTTTATCAATGACTTCAATGAATGACAGTTCTCTGTATTACGGATCCAACAATTCATTTGCCGGCAATAGCTGCGACTCGTGATTTTAAATAGTTTTTTTTTTCCTGCAAAAATGACACATTGTACAGAGACAGTTCTCTATATTAGATATACTGAATCTCGAATCATTCGAAGCATTCGTTATATCCGCTATTATAATTTCTTTCATATTAGTTGAAATTACATATTTGTTAGTTACAATACAACATTCGAATTGTTCTCTGTATTACGGGAATCGGCAATTAGCCGCGAGTGATTTTAAATGTCTTTTTTTCCTGCAAAAATGACACATTGTACAGAGAGAGTTGTAAGCACAGGAAACCTGCGCCCTTCTATATACTATATACTCTATAGTATGTCTATGAAGGGGGTCACGTTTCCCGTGTTTACAACTCTCTCTGTACAATGTGTCATTTTTGCAGGAAAAAAAGACATTTAAAATCACTCGCGGCTAATTGCCGATTCCCGCAATACAGAGAACAATTCGAATGTTGTATTGTAACTAACAAATATGTAATTTCAACTAATATGAAAGAAATGATAATAGCGGCTATAACGAATGCTTCGAATGATTCGAGATTCAGTATATCTAATATAGAGAACTGTTCCTGCACAGTGTCATTTTTGCAGGAAAAAAAAAACTATTTAAAATCGAGTCGCAGCTATTGCCGGCAAATGAATTGTTGGATCCGTAATACAGAGAACTGTCATTCATTGAAGTCATTGATAAAAAAAAATGCGTAGGGGTCCCCCAAATTCAATAACCAGGCCCTTCAGGTCTGGGATGGATATTAAGGGGGACCCCCAGCCAAAAAAAAAAAAAATGGCGTAGGGTCCCCCTCAAAATCCATACCAGACCCTTGAGGTCTGGGATGGATTTTAAGGGGAACCCTAGCCAAAAAAAATGGCGTGGGGTCCCCCATAAAATCCATACCAGACCCTTATCCGAGCACGCAACCTGGCAGGCCGCAGGAAAGGAGGGGGGGACGAGAGCGGCCCCCCCTCCCGCCTGAACCGTACCAGGCCACATGCCCTCAACATTGGGAGGATGCTTTGGGGTCCCCCCCAAAGCACCTTGTCCCCATGTTGATGAGGACAAGGGCCTCATCCCCACAACCCTGCCCGGTGGTTGTGGGGGTCTGCGGGCGGGGGGCTTATCGGAATCCGGAAGCCCCCTTTAACAAGGGGACCCCCAGATCCCGGCCTCCCCCCTGTGTGAAATGGTAAGGGGGTACAAAAGTACCCCTACCATTTCACCAAAAAAGCGTCAAAAATTGTAAAAATGACAGGAGACGGTCTTTGACAATTCCTTTATTAAAATCTTCTTTCTTCTTTCTTCTGGTCTTCCTTCTTCCTTTCTTCATCTTCTCCTTCCGGCATCTTCTTCCATCTTCTTCTTCCTTCGATTCGCTTCTTCTTCCTCCGGTCTTCTCGTCCTTCTCGTCCGGCGTCGTCCTTCTCGTCCGGCATCGTCGTCTCTTCTCGCAGGCCGCTCCTCGCAATGGGAGGCTCCCGCTCTGTGAGGCTCCGCTCCGGGTGACAGGTCTTGTATAACGAAGGCACCCGGTGACCCCGCCCCCCCTCTGACGTCATGGGGAAAGCCATAGGGAATTCCACATGACGTCCCCGTGCGTCAGAGGGGGCGGGGTCACCGGGTGCCTTCGTTATAAAAGACCTGTCACCCGGAGCGGAGCCTCACAGAGCGGGAGCCTCCCATTGCGAGGAGCGGCCTGCGAGAAGAGACGACGATGCCGGACGAGAAGGACGACGCCGGACGAGAAGGACGAGAAGACCGGAGGAAGAAGAAGCGAATCGAAGGAAGAAGAAGATGGAAGAAGATGCCGGAAGGAGAAGATGAAGAAAGGAAGAAGGAAGACCAGAAGAAAGAAGAAAGAAGATTTTAATAAAGGAATTGTCAAAGACTGTCTCCTGTCATTTTTACCATTTTTGTCACTTTTTTTGGTGAAATGGTAGGGGTACTTTTGTACCCCCTTACCATTTCACACAGGGGGGGGGGCCGGGATCTGGGGGTCCCCTTGTTAAAGGGGGCTTCCAGATTCCGATAAGCCCCCCGCCCGCAGACCCCCACAACCACCGGCCAGGGTTGTGGGGATGAGGCCCTTGTCCTCATCAACATGGGGACAAGGTGCTTTGGGGGGGACCCCAAAGCACCCTCCCAATGTTGAGGGCATGTGGCCTGGTACGGTTCAGGCGGGAGGGGGGGCCGCTCTCGTCCCCCCCTCCTTTCCTGCGGCCTGCCAGGTTGCGTGCTCGGAAAAGGGTCTGGTATGGATTTTGAAATTCGATATTGGTAGTTGGATTTACTAACGATTCGTAACTATTCATAACGATTCGTAACGATTCGTAACTATTCATAACGATTCGTAACGATTCGTAACTTGAAATTGAAATTGAAATTCGATATTTGTAGTTGGATTCGAATTGTTCTCTGTGTTATGAGAACCAACAATTCATTAGCCGCGTTAACCATTCGTAACGATTCGTAACGATTCGTAACTTTACTAACGATTCGTAAAAAAAAATTACGATTCGTCCGAATTTCGTATTTCGTACGAATTCGAACGAATTTCGTACACGAATTACGATTTACGAATTTTTTTATATACGAAACGGGACGAAACGAAACGAAACGAATTTTTTGGCAGTTCCCATGTCTAATGTAAATTAGTGATGACAGGGCATTAATTGTACTTTGCTTAGGATCCCTATAAAGTTGTATATAGCTGGCAGTATCTGCCAGCATCAGCAGCATGCCATCCCTATAGTCCATGTAATTCATTATCGGCGGGTTTAAGAATGAGGTTTTTGTTGTCCCTCAATGATTTCAAAGCCTTATATTTCACCGAACTTAAGTTGGTATATTTTTTTGTTGTAGTGGAGGCACTCGAGCAAACATCATGCTTCAGAGTGCGGATATAACTTTCTATAGACTGATATTGGCCAGGAGGAATACATTTGCTTTTCATCTTAAATGTTACAGTCCAAGGTTGCATACAAATTTTTTTTTTATCTTTAATGCCCTTTTAAACTTGAACAGTTCTATTTCAAAGTTAAAACGATCAAATTGTGCTGTAGGACAAAATGAAAGACCTTTGGATAGAAGGCCTAACTCACCCTCTGTAAAGATTCTAGACCACAGGTTGATCACCGGGCTCGTCTGCCTGTTTGTTGGTGACCCCTGCAGGTCTGGTAGGTACTGTGACCTCTTGATGCCCCTCTTGGTTCTTCTTCCTCTCCCTCCTTTGGAAAAAGGGAATAAAGGAGCATGGTCATTGAACGAGTATCACGACCAGTGAGGGAGGGAGACTGTGACTGTCTCCTCCTTCGTCGTTAGGCATACTGGACATATACCTTGGGTACAGTTCAATCCTATCTGTGTTTTCTTGAAGACAGATAATTTAGATTGTGATGTTGTTTATGGTAATGTATCAACAAATTTAATCTCTATTCTACACTTTATCTGCATACTTTTCTCGTAGCTTTTCTGTCTCCTCATAATCTAATATGGCAGCTGGCACAGGCAATCCCTTTTAGTTTTTTTATTTTCTTTCTTTTTTCCCCTTTTTTTGTTTTTGTCATTATTATTGCCATTATAATTTTCTTTTATGTTCACTTCTCTTTTTCTTTTTTTATTTCATCTATATTTATTTCATTATATTTATTTTTATTTCTATTTTTGCTTCTCATTTGTTTTTTGTGATTCATCTTTTTTAAATTTTATACTTTATCATTTATTTTTTCATATGTTTGAAGTGCAGTTGCCATGATTCCCTGTCACATTCGGTCTTCACTTGTTTTCTTTCTTAGTCCCAGGGAGCTCCCTGTCTGCTTGCAGACTGCCGCCGGCGTCATGGAATGGAATGGCATGGCAACGGCGGACGGCTGCATTAACGTACCCATCCCCTAAGGCACATGCGCACAGCTTGTTGCCAGATTGGAGCAGAGAGACAAGCCTCCTACAGTCACCTAGCAACGCTAATAAACGGCCAGGCGGAAGTATACAGAGGGCACAGAAACGTCAGATGAGGCTGCGATTGCGGGTTAGTTTTCTGTGGAGAATATGATTAGTTTTAGACTAACATTATAGTAGCACACTAATACGTTCTGGCTAGAGTAGCTATCATAGCTTGATGGCTGTTTTATTTAAATGGCAAACAAGAATGTTTGTATGGGTTCTGCCACAGGTTATGGCGGGAATATGACGTCATTGGATGTCAGGGGGCGGGTCTGGGGTAATTTCCTCTTTGCACTGATTGGTGAATAGTTCTTTAAATAGTGTGTTGTCTATATCACAATTTGTCACATGCCTGAAGAAGGGGTCCTGCGTGGCTCCAAAACGTTGGTTTTACTTTTTGATACTATGTGATTAAAGTTTTGGACCCATTCTTGGAGATCCTGGTGTGATGGTGACATTTCCTTTTTCCTTATCCCTAGCCTGCCACTCGCCAAATGCATGCCCCAAATGATGTGGGACCCCTTAGTTAAAAGGTTCACCAACAAAACGGCCACTAAAGTCTATCAAGAGTTCTGTGTCCAATCGGAGAACTTCCCTTCTCGAGGCAATGGGCGGAATCCCTAGGGGGTCAATTCCCTTATGAGACTCCCTTTCCCATGTAATGATGGCACAAGGCCACCTACAGGTGGGAAGACTACCTGCACCTATCTATCTATGATCTTGCACAGGGATTTTTGGTGATTATGTCTGTCTGTCAATGATCTTAGTCATGGAGTTACAGGGGCAAGTAAAGAGCCTTCTGTGTTAATTAACACTCAGGAACCCAAACACACTACATATTTAGGAATAAGAAAACTGCTCTTGTACAAATGTCTCTACCGACCTCACGTATTCATTCAAATATAAAAATAAACAACAAACCTGCCTTCAGCGCACCTTTGACTCATCATGTAAATCCGTCTCTTTGCGGGCTTCTATATTTAGCATCTGGTATGCCTAAACTAGTTCATTTTAGGCCCAGACATAGCAGAACAGACCTATAAATATTTACTTGTGCCCCGGTGCTGGATTTATATGAATGAGTCTCTAATGTTGTTTGATTGGAGTGCTTTAACAACACCAAAGGTTTCAAAACAGAAACCCAGCCCGTAAAATCAACAGGAAGCCTGAAGCCAATCCATTTATTTTAGAAAAAAAAAAAAATATTTTTGAAGCATGTGGTGGGGGCTAAATAACACAATATTTGAGGGAAAAAAAAGCAGTTTGGTGATATTTATAACCAACAATTGTGTTATTTGCCAATAGAGGACTTTGGTTCTGGACGTACTTATGACTGCTACGTCTCCGTCTTAGGGGTTGATTCTGTTTTGCAAGGGAGTTCCTGGTTTAGGAAGGAGTACAATTATACGGTTTTGGGTACAACCAAAGTTTACTGCTGTTTACGTCTCGTCTTGGTTGTAAAAGCAGACTTCTCAGATCAAAACAGTTTTTAGGGAAAAGACCAGCATATAAATGTCAGCTCAAGTTTAATGTAGATAGATCACTGTTTGAGAGTTCATCTAGAGTTTAAAAAGTCAGTGAACAAGCCAAAAAAGTATTTACCACATCTATGAATGATTATTAAAACACTTAGTAGTGTTGATTCTTTTCTATAGACGGGATTGTTTAAGTGCCCCATCATTCTTGGTATCACACTGTGATAAACACCCACAGAAACCTGTAAATGCTGAAAAGATTAGTCATTCTGATAAAATGTGTCGGCCTTAAAAAATTTTGCGAGTCATTTATATGGAAAGGGGGTTGTTTGCTGTTGATCTGTACGTTTCTAGATATAAAAGATAATATATTTACAGACTAAGCAGTTTATACATTCTCTTAGCACCCTCTGCTGTGATAAAAAGGAATTGTATGCAGGCTCACATAGCTGAAATCATAAGCAAGGGAAAGGCCAAATCTTCAAATTTTAAGCATA
The DNA here is from genome assembly GCA_028564925.1 of Lithobates sylvaticus. NCBI lineage: Eukaryota > Metazoa > Chordata > Amphibia > Anura > Ranidae > Lithobates > Lithobates sylvaticus. Next base: position 169,654,876 of record CM053026.1, read on the forward strand.
TTAAATTAACATATATTACATAGCATTACACAAAAGAGACAATAAGCGTAGAACGATAAAAAGAAAGCTGACTTTACAAAGTGAAGCTGTGTTTCAGTTATGAGCCTGGGAAATTAAAAATAGGATTTTTCTTGCACAGGATTTTCTTGCATTCAGATTTACTTAATTCACATTGCAAAGTGAATGTTTTCTATTCCATAAGTAAACCAATCATACTGAGTTTAATGCGCTACAAATTAAGCTTTTATAAATAAGGGGTTTAAGTGGTATTTAACGCAAAAACAAAAATGTAATATAATGCACCTTACCATTGTGGTAGCTGCAGCATATCTCCCAACTGTCCCTGATTTGGACCACAGTCCCTCTGTCCCTCTTTCCCCCTCATTTGTCCCTCATTTCGGTCTGATTTATATATTTGTATATAAAAGGCACCTTTAAAAAATAATTTCCCAGTGCTAAACCTTTCATCCAATTTCTAAATTTCTTCATTTGTAACATTTAAAAGCCAATATAAAGGAATATTAGTGGTAAAAAAAAAGCACTTGTGGGTTTAACTAAACATTTTCTTTGTATAATTCTCCTTTAACCTCTTGCTGCCCGCTCACTGTCAAATTATGGCGGGGTGGTGTGGCTCTCGTTCTGAGATTACGTCATATGACGTCGTCCCAGAACGGCCAGCAATCGTGGCCGTGCTGTGTTGCTAGGACACGGCGCGACCCCGATCTCTGTAAAGAGCTGATAACACGGCTCTTTAACCATGTGATTGGCTGTGTCCAATCACATCTGGTCACATGTAAACATGGAAGTGCTGGCTCTCATCGCCTCACACTGACAGTGTGTGGCAAGGAGATGTCGCTGATTGGGGACAGCAAGACAGGTAATCGGGGCACTGATCATCAGTGCCTGATTACAATAAAGCGCTAGCAGTGCTATAAATCAGTGCCCATTAGTGATGCCAGTCAGTGCTGATTTTCAGTGCCGCCTATCAGTGCTGTCCATCAATTCCCACCAATGCCAACCATCAATGCCCATCAGTGCCCACCAGTGCCACCCATCAGTGCCGCCTATCAGTGCTCATCAGTGTCACATATCAGTGCCACCTATCAGTGCCCATAAGTACGGCATATTGGTGCCTCCTCATCAGTGCCTATAAGTGCCGCCTCATCAGTGCCCACCAGTGCAGTCTCATCAGCGCACAAATCAGTGAAGGAGAAAAATTACTTATTTACAAATATACTAATGCCGCGTACACACGAAGGGACTATCCCGCGGGATTGTCTGCTGGACTCGAGTCCACCGGACAATCCCCTCGTGTGTGGGCCTTCGACTGATTTTTTTTCCCAAAAGTCCGGTGGACTAGGTTTTAAGTTTTGTTTTAAAATTATCCGCTGGACTTGGCAGTCCGGCGTACAATACGGCCTTCTGTAGTATGGCCCGGCGGACCAAAAAGGACGCATGCTCAGTAGCAAGTATTTTTCTAGTATTTTTCCTTTTCTAGTCGCGTCGTACGTGCTGTACGTCATCGCGTGAACCGCCGGACTTTTAGCGTGATCGTGTGTGGTCAAGTCCGTTCGCTTTCAAGTCCGCCGAAGCCCAGCTGGAAAGTCCGGCGGTTTGTCCGCTGGACTAGGTCCGGCGGACAAAGTCCCTTCGTGTGTACGCGGCATATAACAGAAACTAAGAAACTTTTTTTTTCAAAATGTTCGGTCTTTTTTTTTTTTTTTTTTTTGTAAAAATAAACAACCCAGCAGTGATTAAATACCATCTGTGTGAAGCAAATGATAACAATTGTGTATGGGTACAGTGTAGCATGGCCGTGCAATTGTCATTCGAAATGTGATAGCGCTGAAAGCTGAAAAATGGCCTGGGCAGGAAAGGGGTGAGAGTGTCCGGTATTGAGGTGGTTAAGAGGGCGTGGCAAGGGGTGTATCCTATGCCTACATACTTTTGCTAAAAGTTGTCCCTCATTTCCATCTCAAAAAGTTGGGCGGTATGCTGCAGGATTTTTTTTTTTTTTTTTTTTAGGCTTTTCTCCTTTATTTTTACCTGTTGATCAACTTCCTTTAACAAACCAAACAGTAAAAGTGCCAGTTACAGGGTTGAGGCTATTGTACTATAGAACACTGACAGGGCTGCTTCCAATGATCATATTTTTTTATCTTTATCCCAAAAGAAAAATAAATCTGGCTGCAACAGCTTAAAAAGTGATTTCTCCTCCATCCACAACAAAGACGCCCTAAGACAGTAAGACAGGAAGTGTGTTACTGACCTTAACACAAGAAGAAAATAAAGAGTAGAAATGTATAAGCTGCGATTTATTACATGTTTGTTTTTGGATTTAATACTGCTTTAAAGTGATTGTAAAGTCTTGTTTAAAAAATAATAATAATAATAAACATGTAATACTTACCTCCCCTGTGCAGGTGGTTCCTCCTCTTCTTGGGTCCCTCTTTGCTGCTCCTGGCCCCTCTCTCCTGTCAAGTGCCCCAACAGCAAGCAGCTTGCTATGGGGGCACCTGAGCCGAGCTGCAGCTCCGTGTGTCAATTCAGAAATGGAACTGCCCCATCCCCTTTCTCCCCTGATTGGCTAACTGATTTGATTATCAGCCATGGGAGCCAATGGCGCCACTGCGGTGTCTCAGCCAATCGGGAGAGGGGGTTCAGTCAGTGGTGGCTGGTAGTAATTTTCTGATTGACGGGTGGGACTGGTGCACTTATATGGTACCATTACTCTAATTAGGTGCCTCAAAAAAACAGCCCCGCCGCTGTAATTCAGGCGCCCAGCTATTTGCGTTTAATAAGTCAACCCTGTAGTGCTCTGGATTGAGGACACACTATAGAGGGAAATGCTTAGCCACAGTGCTTCTCCATATGTCATTCACTGAATTTAAGCCCAACTTAAAGGGGATTTCCGCCCTAAAAAAATGCATAAAAAGGCTCCAAAAAAAAAAAAAAAAAATAGTTTTCACTTACCAAAAATGGCTGTTGCTAGGCCGATCGTCCTAATCTGCCTCCTCCTATTCCGCGGTGATCTTCTGTCTTCTCCTCCTCGCGTTGTCTTCTAGGGAATGGGGCGCGGTGTGTTGTGGGAACTGTGTGTCCCACAACACAGCGCGCCCCATTCACAAAGCACTGCGCGACTCGCGCATGAGCAGTAGGAAACGGACAGTGAAGCCGCAAGGCTCCACTGCCTGTTTCCCTTACTTTGAATGGGGTGGTCGGGACCCGAGAGCCGAGGGAACGGGTCGGCCTCGGGCGGCTGACATTGCGGGAACCCTGGAAAGGTAAGTGCTTATTAAAAGTCAGCAGCTACATTGTTTGTAGCTGCTGACTTTTAGATTTTTTTTTTTTTTTCGCTGGCCCACACCTTTAAGTGTAATGCTTCCCCTGCAGGAGCTGCTTAGTAGACTGGGTTCACGGTTCTTTTGCCTCGACTCTGTGAACAACCTCGGCCCCTTTAACACACCTGGTTGAATGAGAGTTGCTGCAACTCCTTATAGGAACACTAGTATGGATACAATGCACCCAGATGTGATTCAGTACTAGAATATAAACACCAGACTGGTTAATGGTAAATGAGTTTGGTGTATTAAAACAGGTAAATGGCAGTATGTACACATAAATGAGCAAATAGAGAAATAGGTCAACCACAGATCACTAAACAATATGATCGCTGGGTTATATCAGTTTAGAATGGAGTTCTATATGGTTGAATTGCTCTATACCCAGTAATTTATAAATCAGCAATAAACAATGGCATATATCAGTGTTTCTCAACCCTCTTTCAGTCAAGGCACCCTGTAAAATTCCCCTCAATGTTGAGGCGCAGCAACATCAACACATGTAGGACACCCAACATTACAGGTGATTTATTCTGGCAAAGCAAATATACCTTTGCACACTGTTCCTGACTAGTATTCCAGTGTTTCTCTTCTAACACAGGTTCTCTAACTCACTCAGCTAATGTGACCCCAGAACTGATGGAGAGGGGCAAGGGAGGGTCAAACAAGAATGCTGTGCAGGTGCCCAACTTCCTCCTTATCAATCGATGAAGTCATTGGTTGTTAGAATGTCGACAGCTAGAAGGTTGTAATGGTGCACAATGCTGTGATTCGATGCTCACTCATCTGGGACACGTGACAGGTCCCAGGTGACTGTGCGACGCCTAGGGGAAGTGACGTCAGTTGCTGGGCACTGAAGGCGGCAGACTACGAGGAACCCCCTAGCAACAGGCATTTAGAGGTGAGTAAAAAAAAAAAATTTCCAATTATTTATTTATTTATTTTTTTATACGATTTTTAAGACTTTTTTTTTTTTTGGTGGCAACACCACTTTAACCACTTCCCTACCCGCGTATTGTCATATGACGCCCACAAGGTGGATCTCCCATCCTGGGTGGGCGTCATATGACGTCCTCTCATTCCCGGCCGCCTGGGCGGCACGCGCGCGCCCGCGGCGTCGCTCGAGACCCGGTGCGAGTGCCCGGCGGCCGCGATGTCCGCCAGGCACCCGTGATTGCCCGTTAAAACAACGGGACCGTGCGGGACCATGGAGCTGTGTGTGTAAACACACAGCTCCACGTCCTGTCAGCAGAGAGGAGACCATCATGTGATCCCAGTACGGAGGATAACTGATCGGTCTCCTCCCCTTGTGAGTCCCCTCCCCCCACAGTTAGAATCACTCCTATAGGGAACACATTAACCCCTGCAGCGCCCCCTAGTGTTATCCCCTTCCCTGCCAGTCACATTTACACAGTAATCAATGCAATTTTATAGCAATGATCGCTGTGTAAATGTAAAAGTCTGTCCGTATACTACCCTAGCCTGTCTCTATACTACCCTAGCCTGTATATATACTACCCCAGTCTGCCCATATACTGCCCTAGCCTTTCTATATACTACCCTAGCCTGTCTATATACTACCCCAGTCTGTCCCTATACTACCCTAGCCTGTCTATATACTACCCTAGCCTGCCCCTATACTACCCTAGCCTGTCGGTATACTACCCTAGCCCGCCCCTATACCACCCTAGTCTGTCTATATACTACCCTAGCCTGTCTATATACTGCTCTAGCCTGCCCCTATACTATTTTTGGAGGGGGGGGGGGTGGCAGCATTTAATTCTTGGACCCAGGCAGGACAATGTCTTGGGCCAGTCCTGCCCTAATGCCTATATCCATCTCTCTCTGCTGGATAGATGCAGAATGGCACTGAAAGCAAGCATAAGAGCATTGTGTAGGCACACAAAGCAGCTGCATCACAGTGTCTAGCGGCTTCTCCTCTAGCCAAGCACCTGGCTACAGAAGTCTCACCTTTTTTCTCATTATGGTTTCATATAATGTTATGATTTTTGAATGATTTTCACTGGTAAAGTTCAACTTCAGGCAGCTGAAAAATGAAGCTTGTTGTCAGAAATTCCGACCGTGTGTAGGCTCCATTGGACAGTTTCCATCAGAATGTCCATCGCACAAAATTTGAGATCTGGTTCTCAAACTTTCCATCAACAAAATCCGTTCTCGTAAATTTCGATCATTTATACACAATTTCGACGCACAAAGTGCCACGCATGCTCAGAATCAAGCAGAAGAGCAGCACTGGCTTTTGAACTAAATTTTTCTCAGCTCGTCGTACGTGTTGTACGTCACCGCGTTCTTGACGTTCAGAATTTCCGACCAACTTTGTGTGACCTTGTGTATGCAAGACAAGTCCAACATCCGTCGGAAAAAAAACATGGGATTTTGTTGTCGGAATGTCCGATAGTGTGTACACGGCATTAGTGTTTGTGTATATTAGTGACAGATTTAGAAGTAAATCAAAGGTGACACAGCTCTTTTACATTGCAGTGATAATATCACCCTGACACCAGAGCAAATATTGTGGGACGTTGCCAGGCTGACCTCATTGTGTCCAATTAGCCAGAAGTACTGCTGGACTTGCAAGTGCAAATCGTGGATATTTACCAACCCACAAATAACTTCATAGTGTTTTGGCCATAACAGGAAAATAGGTTCCCAAAAGGTTACTTGCACTAATGCCAACGCTAGTTCTTAGCACCTCTAGTAGGAATGAGCATGCAGCTAGCTCTCACTAAAGTCAACTGTATCTGCATATAGCGGACCAGGTCTTATATGGGGAGAAGAGGCACATAGCAGACCAAACCTGTGTATGCAATGCACCATGGGTTCGTTTGCATAAAATCTTTTGGTGAAAAATGTGCAAGAAAGCCCTGTAAATGTTAATTTCCAACTATCATACTGGGCCTGATTTACAAAAAATCTGGTGCAGCTCTACATAGAAACCAATCAGCTTCCAGGTTTTATTGCCAACACTTAACTGAACAAGCTGAAGTGAAACTGATTGGCTACCATGCACAACTACACCAGAATTAGCTTTCTCCAGTTTTAGTAAATCAACCCCACTGTCTCTTTGCTCTGAAACAGGTAAGCATTCAGTGAAGAAATCAGACCTCAGAATCTGCATACTTATTCTTCATAAGTCATTAAGCCAGAAAGTATTGAAGCAGATCAGTTGGAAAGCCAGACAACTAGCATTTTTTTAGATTGGGATGTTTTTTAATATAATTCTTGTTTAAAAAAAAAAAAAAGTTTGCACATGAACACTTCTGAGTCTTTTCAGCTTCTAGTAGCTGTTTTCTGCATCTACTGAATCACCTTGGGTATAATAAATAAAAGCTTTAAAAGATATTTCACTGTAAAATAATGTTTATATTCAAATAATTTATAGAGTTTAAACTTCCACTTGATAGGTTTTCTGCTTTGTATAAAACGGCAATGTTTCCGTACTTGATTGCTATAACAGGTATATTTTGCAATCTGGAACAAGAGATGTATGCTACCTCCATTACACAGATATTGTTGTCAAGACTAAAATATAGAGCACACTGATGACATAATCTCTGCCTAGGCTGACACACAAGTATTGCATATATGATAGAAGTTTGAGTTTTTATTAAAAAATATATTGTAACATATGAGAAATTGTAAAATGACTGGGCTATTGATGCATACACTTATTCCACCAAATACAGGAATGCAGGGGCTTATATTTGTGGCCACTGACACAAATGTTGAGGGGTTATCTGACTACAATGCTGGGGGTTATTATTGCAGTCACTGATACCAGTGCTGGGTGTTATAGTTGCAGCCATTGGCACTAATTCTGCGGGGGGTTATTTTTGCATCCGCTGACTAATGTTGAGGATTATTATTGCATTCATGTTAGGGGTAGTTATTGCAGCCACTGACCTTAATACTGGGGATTATTATTGAAATCACTGACACCAATGATTGGAGTTATTTTGCAGCCACTGAAATCAATGCTGGGAGTCACTGTTACATCTACTGACACCAATGCTGAGGGGTATTATTGTGGCCACTGAGACCAATGCTGTGTTTTTTTATTAAATTCACTGTCACCAATGTTGGGCAAAATGATTGCGGTCACCAACACCAATCCTGGGGATTATTATTGGCTGCAACTATAACTGGCACCAATGAAGGAGCTTATTTTTGGTTAACCAACAAGTTAGGTTTAGATTAGTAATCACGACATGTAAGGCTGTGTTTCTTTAAAGTGGTTCTAAAGGCTCAAAGTTTTTATTTTAATGAATTCTATGGGTGCAACTTATGCTTATCTGAGCCCCATCTCAGTCCAGTAATGTGCACGAGTGCAGCAGCTCTCCCGGTTCTCTCTCTCACCTCATTGGCTCACACAGCAGTTGGGGCCATTGGCCCCCGCTGATGTCAATCACAGCCAGTAAGCCAGTAAGGATAGAGTGGGGGTGGGGCCGAGCCACGATCTGTGTATGGATGGACACACAGAGCATGATTCAGGAGCAAGAGGCTTGCTATTGGGGCACTCGGCAGGGAGGAGGGGCCAGGACCGCTGGCAGGGGGCCCAGAAAGAAGAAGTGTGGGGCTGCTCTGTGCAAAACGATTCCACAGAGCACATAAGCATAACATGTTTGTTACTTTTAATTATTATTTTCTTTAGAATTACTTTAGGTTTATTTGCTGTGCTGTACCAAACATTAGCAGAATTGGGATGTCAAAACATACTGTGCCAATCCATATAATTTACACTTTAATGTTACTTATGAAAATTGTAAAATCATCCTTTAGACATCCTTCTCTGTAAATGTACCAAGGGGGTTTTTCTCTACATGCAAGGCTCTATGTACTGTATAACTGTCAAAACACTACAATTCCACTGATTGCAAAGAGAAGTCTAAGAACTGTTATAATGCTTACGTTTCCTTCTGAACATACATGTTGCCTTCTAACTTCAAAACCTTTTGAGCCGCTGGTCTAAAAAAAATGCAGATCAAGAGTTCTGAGATTACTTGCTGCCTACTTGTTCCAGATCAGTGACTCAAAAAGTACTCCTAAAATACTAAAAACCAGAAGAGGAACATGACAGACAGCCACCTACCATTTTCAGGTGGGTTAGAAGGCCACATATTTATTTCACGATAGGTTCCTTCAATGAGCAACCACAGGGTGGCAAGCAACATCTTTGGCTGATGCGGAAGTGGTGTATACACCGCTCCTAAATCGCCTGCAAAGCACTTCAGCAGCGGCTCTTTTCAGGCGCTTTTAACCCCTTGTTACCCCTTCTTTGGGGTTAAAATCGCCCGCTCCTGCCTGCACAGTGCGGGTAAAGCGCCGCTAAAACTAGTGGCGCTTTACCGCTAACGCTCAGGCAGTCTGAGTGTGAAAGTAGCCTTATACTGGCTTTTGGAATTTACAGATGCTGTCATTTAGAAATTGAATGAAAGGTTTAGCACTGAAAAACACTTTTTGATAGATAAGTAGTTAATTTTATATACAATTCAATCAAACCAAAATGAGGGACAAATGAGGAGGAAAGAGGGACAGGGGGACTTTGTTTCTGAAGTAGGGATAGTCCCTGGAAATCAGTTTGAAGCTATGGATAAAAATAAGCAAAGGGGTTAATTTAGCAAATTGATCTGTGTTCAGATCAGCTGGGGCTAGGCCAGGAACGTCCAACCAGCCCCCCCCCCCCCCCCCCCCAGATCTTGTCAAGTTTAGCTGGGCATCCCGATGCTGGTAGATGACCTGCTCATACCTAAGAGCTGTTCCCATGTGAGCTATCCATTTTTTGAGGGAAGGGGAGGAAGTACTGAAAGAATTCTTAAAGTTTATATCAACCATCACCTTGTAAAGCAACACATTCAGTTTGAAATAGAAATGAAAGGCAAAACATTTATGTATACTTTATAAAAAATAAAAAATAAATTATAAATACATTTTTTATACACATAATCTCTGTTCTCAGCTGCACAGGGAGCCCAGGGAGGAGAAACAGCATTATACTGGTCTTTACAGTGAAAGGCTGTACAGAGGGGGTGTCAGCACAAGTCTGATCAGTGGAGGAGTTCCCAGTACAGTTGTAAAAAACAAAACAGAAGGCGCATCAGCCTAGTGTATAATCCCAAGAGTCATTTAATAGAAGTAGATAAAAACATACTCACAAGCAATATAGGTTCACAAACAATTTAGACCTTTTCCCACAAAATCAAGTGCTTATGAGAATAACCCTATAGTGCCTTAAAGAGGAAGTAAACCCAGATGGGTTTTACTTCCTCTTTTGCTCCCTGCAAGGCCAGCAAATTAAAAGCATAATGGGCCTGTATGTATCGCATACTAGCCCATTATATGACACTGGGCTAGTGTTCCATCTTTGCCCCTCTTCCTTCCGGGCTGCGGACTCCGGCTCTGTGTCTGGCCAGAGCCACGTGGCGTCACTCCCGCGCATGTGCACGGGAGCCGTCAGTCGCGGCGCACGCTGGGGGAAGAAACAGTATGACGGTCCGTTTCTTCACAACGCATGCGCCGATGACGACGTTGGCGCACTACAAGTGAAATATCTCCTAAACGTGCGCCTTACCTATAGGTAAGTCTTATTCTAGGCTTTCCTATAGGTAAATGTCACACAAAAGGGTTTACAACCACTTTAATGGACTAATAATGTGACCATTTAGGTCTAAAGCAGCTACCAAGAACACCCATCAATGGCAAGCATTGATACACCAAATAAAACAAAACATACATAATTAGTGCAAACAAACATAAAAGTCTGGTAAAGCCTCATACACATGATAGGACTTTGTACAAACTTTCCCGTGGATTTTTGTACAAAGAGCGTCGGCCCTGAACTTGTATTGCATACACACAGCAGGACTTTTTCAGCCAACTTTCACCAAATCACGTGTTTTTTCTGCTCTTTACCGCCACCTTTGGTAAACTTCTGTATTGCTGTCTGATCTTTTGCATTGGTTGTGAGCATGCGTGTTTGTACAAAAGTACTATGGTTTTCTGTACACACAATCGGACTTTGCTCCATCTGACTTTTGTTGGCAGAAAGTTGGTCCGTTCGCACAGCCAACAAAAGGCTGATGAAAACTGAAAAAGTTGGTCCGATGGAGCGTACACACGGTCGAATGTTGGTCCAAAACAGCTAATTTGCATGTTTGTTGTCAAAAAGTCTGATCGTGTGTATAGGCCTTAAGAGTTTTATTCAGAGAGGGATTTTCTTACCCCCCTGCCTTGCTTTCACTTGTGGAGGTGACAGCTTTCCATCCCAGTAGGGAAATTAAACACAGTTTGGACTTTCCATATTCACTACAGTGCTGGTATACAGCACATGATTGCAGCTTAATTGGACTTTTAGGTTTGTTTGCACTCATTTAATCATTGCACACTTGAAAAAACTGTAATGTGTGTTTTTTTTAGCGCTGCCTTTATGTATGTTTTGTTTTATTATAGGTTCACAGCATATAAAAACCACCGCCTCGTGGTACAATGTGAAGTACGACCCAGAGAGATCCAATGCCAAAGAGACACCAACTCGGGAGCCAAAGGTGGCTTAAACGTTCCAAGAGCTAAACCTCTTCCTCAGAGCCAAGAAGTTGGAATCCATCCCTTGCATCTTAAATACCCTACCTGGTGGTGGATCACTATGGATCTTACTTACCATTGTACCATGAGGCAGTGGTTTTATATGCTGTGAACCTATATTGTTTGTGAGTATGTTTTTATCTACTTCTATTAAATGACTCTTGGGATAATACACTAGGCTGGTTCGCCCTCTGTTGTTTTGTCTTTTACAGTTGCTATTTAAACTACCCAGGTCACTAGAGGGCAGCAAGGCTTGACTTATCCCTTGGTGGTGTCTTAAAGTTAACCACTTTCCGACCGGCGCACGACGATGTACGTCCATTTTTTGAAGAGGGATATCTCGGTAACGGCAGCAGCTGCTGCCACAACCGAGGTATCCATCTCTTCAGGCGCCGGTCGGCTGTCCGATAATGGTGGTCATCGCGGCGGATTCGCCGCGAGATCACTGTTATCGGCGGCGGGAGAGGTGCCCCCCCTCCCGCCGCTCTCCCGCGCCTTCTGCCGCTTACCGGAACCGTCGGCAGCGGCTGAGGCAATCGGGTCCGTTCCCCTGATGTGTCTAGAGATGAGTGACGCTAAGATGGCCGCCACTCATCTCTATACCATAGGAGGGTGGAAGCGACGTCAAAAACGTCACTTCCGCCCATACCTCTTAAAGAGGAATTTTCAAATGTCATTTTTTTAAATGCCTTTTTTTTTTTTTTTTCATTGAAGTCCAAATATGAGATCTGAGGACTTTTTGACCCCAGATCTCATATTTAAGAGGACCTGTCATGCTTTTTTCTATTACAAGGAATGTTTACATTCCTTGTAATAGGAATAAAAGTGAGCCAATTCATTTTTTTTTTAAAAAACAGTGTAAAAATAAATAAAATCAAAAAAAAAATAAATAAGAAAAACAAAAAAAAAATGTTTTAAAGCGCCCCGTCCCGACGAGCTCGTGCGCAGAAGCGAACGCATATGTGAGTAGTGCCCGCATATGAAAACGGTGGTCAAACCACACATGTGAGGTATCGCCGCGATCGGTAGAGCGAGAGCAATAATTATAACCATAGACCTCCTCTGTAACGCAAAATATGCAACCTGTAGAATTTTTTAAACGTCGCCTATGGAGATTTTTGAGGGTAAAAGTTTGATGCCATTCCACGAGCGGGCGCAATTTTGAAGCGTGACATGTTAGGTATCAATTTACTCGGCGTAACATTATCTTTCACAATATATAAAAAAATTGGACTAACTTTACTGTTGTCTTATTTTTTTATTCAAAAAAGTGAATTTTTTCCAAAAAAAAAGTGCGCTTGCAAGACCGCTGCGCAAATACGGTGTGAAAAAAAGTATTGCAACGATCGGCATTTTATTCTCTAGGGTGTTTGAAAAAAAACAATATATAATGTTTGGGGGTTCTAAGTTTTTTTCTAGCAAAAAAAACTGTTTTAAAACATGTAAACACCTAAAATCCAAAACGAGGCTGGTCTTAAAGTGGTTAAGCTAAAAGTCTCCTGTTTCTCTGCTCGTTTTCTCCCTTTTCTTCCTTTGCAGTTATGAAAAGGCAGGTTAAATGGTTATGAGGAAGTGATAAAAGTGTATCAGAAAATTGTAAATGAGAAGAGTCCAGAATGGTCTAAATACCTGGGCTTGATTGAGAAGTTTGTGACAGACTCCAATGATGTTGCCCAACTAAAAGACTTAGAAGCTGCCCTGGTGTATAAAGAAAATGCCCATGTTGTGAAGATATAAGTGCAATGTTCATCTGTACTGTGTACACAACTCACATCCCAATCTCTTGACTTTTGATGCTAAAGTATACAATTTGTTATGGTTTTGGCCAGTTATTCAGACCATGTTATAATAATTTTTATGCTACGTATCCTATGAGGATGGACAAATGGGACTGGCCAATGCTGACTTGGTTTATAAAGGCTCTGGGGATGTCATCCTGATGCTGGCTTCACTTCTTATCAGTCACTAACCAGGAACAAGCATGCAAGATCGAGTTCAGTTGTTTTTTTTTTTTTCAAATACTTAAAATATGAGCACAGATTATGTCAAAGATTCAATTAAATAGGTATAACAAGTTGGGTAAGGCCCCTTTCACACGGAGCGAATCAGCTCAGCGGACTCCGCTAGCTCAGTGGGGGATCGCTCCATTGATCCCTGCTGAGCAGGCAAATGACAGGTCCGTCTTGCTCACAGTGCAGGGATGGACCTGTCAGAGCCCTGCTGTTCTCTATAGGAATATCGGATGAAAATGGAGAGCAGGTTTGTTTTCATCCGATCCCATGCGATCCGATCCGCTGGATGGGTAGCGTGTGTATCGCCACCCGTCTCTTTTGAGTGGATCTTGTCGAATAGGATGGCAGGCGGGTGTCAGCAGACACATCTCTGCTGACATCCGCCTGCCTATACAATGGCTGGCCCGCTCAGATCCACCAGAAAAACGGATAGGTGGATCTTTGCGGGCTGATCGTGTGAAAGGGGGCCTTAATTGTCTACTAAGATATAAATATCCATTGTAAGGTTTCTGCTTTATAAAACAAGCACTGATATTCCATATATCTGGAGTTTAGTTTTAAAGGCTGCATGTTTGATCCAGGTCAGAGGTTTAATAGGTTGTAGAGCCGCCATCTGTAAAATGTCTGTAAAGGGCAAAACTATTAAATAGATTTGATTTTTACATTGTCTCTAAGGCAAAAAAAAAAATGCAGTTTATTTCTGCAATTTATGCACTTTTCTGTTTATATACTTTGTAATATAGTACAGTACAGAATCCCGGTGATACTGTCAAATCTAGGGTTGCAACGATACTGAGCATTTGCAGGAGTACTTGCGGGTTAAGCTGAAAGCACCTACAGTGTGACAGCGCACCGCTGGAGGGCTTCATTTTCAGTTACGTTTGTCATAATGTGCTAGTATGCTGTGCCCAATTTTTTTTTATGTGGTTTACTACCACTTTAAAGCAGAACTATACTGTATCCAAGCACCAAAAAACAAAAAAGCTATTTGATGCATTTTTAATACTCAAAGCAATCTTCCCCATCCATCCATGTCTCCATGATTTATTTTGCATAGAAATCACTTTAAACACCCCCCCCAAACATTTCTGGCTGTGGCCATCTTGAGTAAGGGCAGATAATTAATGAAGCATTTACTTCCTAGAATCCATCTAACCCATTCATCCATCCACAAATACCCCCCAAATTACCCCTTTTTGGAAAGTAGACATTCCAAGGTATTTAGTAAGAGGCATGGTGAGTTTTTTGAAGTTGTAATTTTTTCCCACAATTCTTTGCAAAATCAATTTTTTTTCTTTTTTCCCCACAAAATTGTTATATTAGCAGATTATTTCTCACACACAGCATATACATAGCTCAAATTACACCCCAAAACACATTTTACTACTCCTCCTGAGTATGGTGATACCACATGTGTGAGACTTTTACACAGCGTGGCCACATACAGAGGCCCAACATGCAGGGAGTGCCATCAGGCAGTCTAGGAGCATAAATTACACATATCATTTCTTGACTGCCTCTTGCACTTTTGAATGCCCTGGAGCACCAGGACAATGGAAACGCCCAAAAATGACCCCATTTTGGAAAGAAAACACCCCAACGTATAATCTATGAGGCATAATGAGTCTTTTGAACATGTCATTTTTTCTACAAGTTTTTGGAAAATGGGTAAAGAAAATGAAAACGCATTTTTTTTTTACACAAAGTTGTCCATTTATACAGTATTTCTAACACATAGCATGTACATACCAAAAATTACACACCAAAATAGATTCTCCTACTCCTCCTGAGTACGGTAATACTACATGTGGGAGACTTTTACACAGCCAGGCCACATAGAGAGGTCCAACATGCAGGGAGCACCGTCAGTTGTTCTAGGGGCATACATTTCAAATCTAATTTGACTACCTATTACACTTTTGTGAGGCACTATAGTGGCATGGATGTGGCATGGAAAATAGCTGATGTGGCATGAATGAGCATGAATGTGGATGGATGAGTCGTGGATGGCTGAGAATGAATGAGTATGGCTGAGTATGGCTGAGTATGGCTGGGTACGGCTGAGTACGGCTGGGTATGGCTGGGTATGGCTGGGTACGGCTGAGTACGGCTGGGTATGGCTTAGTACGGCTGGGTATGGCTGAGTATGGCTGGGTATGACTGGGTATTGCTGAGTATGCCTGGGTATTGCTGGATATGGGTGAGTATGGCTGGGTATGGGTGAGTATGGCTGGGTATGGGTGAGTATGGCTGGGTATGGCTGGGTATGGCTGGGTATGGCTGGGTATGGCTGAGTACGGCTGGGTATGGCTTAGTACGGCTGGGTATGGCTGAGTATGGCTGGGTATGACTGGGTATGGCTGAGTATGCCTGGGTATTGCTGGATATGGGTGAGTATGGCTGGGTATGGGTGAGTATGGCTGGGTATGGCTGGGTATGGCTGGGTGTGGCTGAGTATGGCTGGGTATGGGTGAGTATGGCTGGGTATGGCTGAGTATGGCTGGGTTTGGGTGAGTATGGCTGGGTATGGCTGGGTATGGCTGAGTATTGCTGGGTATGGCTGAGTATTGCTGGGTATGGCTGCGTATTGCTGAGTATGGCTGGGTATGGCTGGGTATGGCTGGGTATGGCTGAGTATTGCTGGGTATGGCTGAGTATTGCTGAGTATTGCTGTGTATGGCTGGGTATGGCTTAGTATGGATGGGGGTGGAAGGGATGACTGAGCATCGATTAATGATTATTGCTGAGTATGCATGGATTGATGAGTAAAAAAGTGATAAATGCTGCGCTCTAATTAACTTCTCACTATGTGCACAAACATACACGAATATTCAGTGCTAAACCCAATTAATCCTTATAAAGTGCTAAATAGTAAAGTGCTACTGAAATTGAAGATAGCAGGAATGACCTGAATAAGTTGTGCCAATTACATAAATAAATATATGAATTGTGCCAATTAATTAAATAAATAAATATAAATTGTGCCAAATATATAAATAAATTAATCAATATAGCTGAGAACCGGGATGCAAAAGCTAATACACATGCTTAAAAATTCATAGGGTTAATTGATGAATCACAGATCATAAATATATCTAAAAAGTCCATCCAGAATATGAAAAGAATAAATAAATAAACAATAATAAAAAAGAGTTCAAAAATTCTTTCTTTATAGAATGCTTGCAAACTGTCCAGCTCCCACCACAACATAAATCTCTAATCTCTCAAACTCCTATAGCAACTGAAGCTTGTTTGTTTCCGTTAGGGACTGGGATCATTAACCATCTCAATACAGGGCATTTTCACCCCCTTCTTGCCCAAGCCATTTTTCAGCTTTCAGCGCTGTCACACTTTGAATGACAATTGCGCGGTCATGCTACACTGTACCCAAATGAAATTGTGTCCCCACAAATAGAGCTTTCTTTTGGTGGTATTTGATCACCTCTGCGGTTTTTATTTTTTGCGCTATAAACAAAAGAAGAGCGGCAAGTTTAAAAAAAACAATATTTTTAACTTTTTGCTATAATAAATATCTAATTTTTTTTTTAACCAGTAGCTGACCACCGGCTGTCTATTGACGGCCAGGGGGCGCAGCTCTCAGGGCGGGAGGACGTCGTCCCCTTCACGGCCCTCCAGGGAGCGCGCCGCCGGCAGCGTTTTAACCACTTAAGGACCGAGCCTCTTTTTTAGATATGTTAAAAAGTTAAAAAAAAAAAATCTTATACCCATAAACCCATGTATTTCCTTGTAGTCAAGAGGGCTGGGCTGGAAGGGAACATTTGTCTTTTAGACACATCCCCCTTCTATGACACTGCAGTGAGAGGCGTGCCTCCACTGCAGCATTTTTAATGGACATCTGGGACCAATGGTACTTTACCATTGGTCCAAGACTCCAAGCTGTCTATTGAGCTCAGTGTCTCTGACAAGAAGTGAGGAAAGGCACTGTGAGCTCATCCTCTCAGTCTGCTGCAAACATAGTGCGTCAGCTTGTATTTAAACTGGCTGCTCTGCATTTAGTTTCTGACAGGCTGCACAAGGAGCCCCATATCTCTGGAACCATAGGTCATAGGCGCCCCATTTTTTACCAGTGGTGGAGTGGGACTTGGGCTACATACCTATGTAGCTATAACCCCAGGGCGCGAGCTATGACCCTCAAAGCTGGATTTTTTAATGTTCATGGCAGGTGAGGCCCTGCCTCACCTTCCTCCCCTGATTGCACGTCCCTGGGATATAGAATATGCTGCTGTGGAGTCTTGACCATAATGCAGATACTTTTGAATGTAATTACAGTTCTTCAGTACTGCTGTGTATTCTATGTTCTGTATACAACATGACATAGTTGACAGGTTGCCTTTCATACTGTCATATGTTAAACTATGAAAGCTATTGACCTTCTTGATGCATGGTTTTCAGCACACACATCTACACAAAGCTTGACAGCATGTATATTTTTCCATGGTTTGAAGTTTGAAAAATCAGAGTTGGCATTTTGTTTCTAGCACTACTGAAAGTCAAAAGGCATGCCAGGCAGGAGTTTTGACTTTTAAAACTTCTCAGCTGGCATACAGAAGGCATGGATCTGTGTTCCAGTAAAGCAGGAACACCGATCCATGCCTTCCACTAGTAAAAGCACCTCCCCCACTACACTGAATCACCAACTAGGGACACATTAAATCCTTTGATGGCCCCTGATGTTAACACCTTCACCGCCAGTGTCATTAGTAAAGTGACAGTGCATATTTTTAGCACTGATCACTGTAATAATGTCACTGGTCACCAAAAAAATGTCAGTATAGGTGTCTGATTTGTCCGCCACAATATCGCAGTCCCGCTATAAGTCGCTGATCACTGCCATTACTAGTAAAAAATAAATAAATAAATAAAAATTCCATAAATATATTCCATAGTTTGCAGACGCTATCACTTTTGCACAAATGAATCAATATACGCTTATTGGGATTTTTTTTTACCAAAAATATTTAGCAGAATACATTGTGGCCTAAATTGATGAAGAAATTCAATTTTTTAATTTTTTTTATTGGATGTGTTTTATTGTCGGTCGTTTTTTGTTATAGCGCAAAAAATAAAAACTGCAGAGGTGATCAAATACCACCAGAGAAAGCTCTATTTGTGGGAAAAAAGGATGAGCAATTTATTTGGGTACAGCGTTGCATGACTGCGCAATTGTCACTTAATGTAACGCAAAAAAATGGCCTGGTCAGGAAGGAGGGTAAATCTTCCCTAGGTGAAGTGGTTAAGACGTTAATGTAATTTTAAAAGTTGTTTTTGATTTATTTATATCTGCAACTTTCATAAAAAATAAAATGATTGGTGATCCTGCTTCGATGGTCTTAGTTCAGGCAGTTCTTGTTATGGGATAACAACTGTCTCCTTATTTTGCTCATGCACTCTCATCCTGTGCTGCTGGAGACTATGTGCAGCCCTGCCAACATATTGCATAGGCAATGTGGAAGAAAGCTGTCCCAGAGCAATGATGTACAGCTGATGCCGTGGAGAGTGCATGCAGACAGGAAGTGGCAAAAAAAGGGTGGAGGAGATCAGCAGTGCTGAGATGGAAAAATTATATTAAAATGCTATAAAAAGCCATAAAAAGATTGTCCGAAACTGTGGGCCCTGGCTGTAATCACATGAAGCCGTAATAAATTACATTCTATATTTTTGTGGACAATTCCATCCTGACCTTCAATCAGTGTAGGCAACAATTCAGCTTAAAAACGTAAATCATCAAGTGTTTTCCCACTTTTGCAGCCAAATTTGGATAATACCTACTTTATATTTTATTATATGTTCCCCGTTTCTTTTTGTAAATTATTTTCAGGTATGCTGTGTGAATAGGAACACATAACAAACATATACCCTAGGTTCATACATCCACATTTTGTGCGGGGCGTGTTTGCGCCGGTGCGGCAGCGGCTCCCTGCATGCACATTTTCAAAAATGTGGCTGCAGGGAAAGTGCATGGTCTTTGGTCAAACAGTAAATGGCAGCCTAAAGCCCCATACACACGGTCGGACAATCCGAGGACCAGGTCCGTCGGATCATGTCGGTCGTACTTTGTCCGATGTTGGTGTTGCGTACACACGGTCGGACAAAGTTGTCGAAAAATCCGATCATTCTGAACGTGGTGACGTTCGTTGCGTACGACGGGACTACGTAGAGGCTAGTAGCCAATAGCTTTGGTCTTGTAATGTGATCTGAGCATGCGTGGCACTTTGTCCGTCAGGAATTCGATACACACGATCGGACTTGGTGTGATCGGACCATGTTGGCGGCAAATCTTTCCAGCAGGAGATAAGACTTTGTCCGTCGGACAAACCGACGAACACTGTCCGATGGTGCATACACACGGTCTGATTTTTCGACAAAATTGTCCGATCGGACAGAATCCATGAAAAAGTCCGACCGTGTGTATGGGGCTTAAGAGTAGCGTGATTTGGTTCCAGGTGCGGGAACAGATGCGATTCCCACACCCGCAGCCACACGCATAGATGTGAACTAAGCCTTATGCCCCGTACACATGGTCGGATTTTCCTCTGGAAAATATTTGATGGGAGCTTGTTGTCGGAAATTCCGACCGTGTGTAGGCTCCATCGGACATTTTCTATCAGAATTTCCGTCACACAAAATTTGAGAACTGGATCTCAAATTTTCTGACAACAAAATCCGTTGTCATAAATTCTGACCATGTGTACACAATTCCGACACACAAAGTTCTACGCATAATCGGAATCAAGCAGAAGAGCCACACTGGCTATTGAACTTCATTTTTCTCGGCTCGTCGTACGTGTTGTACATCACCGCGTTCTTGATGTTCAGAATTTCCGACAAGATTTGTGTGACCGTGTGTATGCAAGACAAGTTTGAGCCAACATCCTTTGGAAAAAATCCATGGATTTTGTTGTCGGAATGTCCGATCGTGTGTACGGGGCATAAGTGGGGCTTCTCAAATTTGACTGAAAGAGTAGAAATAAACTCCAAAGTGTTTCACAGCAACCAGTACTTTAGTCCAGTTAAATCACCTGTTTTAGGCAGTGGACTGACTCGCACTGCGCTGCATTCCAAAAAGTGTGTCCTGCTTTTTTTCAGTGGTACTAAAAAACACAAATGCTTTCCTTTATTCTAATGATCTGATGCCTCTCTCTGTCCCTCACTGGCATCTTCACCCTGGGTTCTTCTGGGCGTCAGTCTTCAATCGTGGGATGACATTACTCCTGTGCATGCGTGGAATGCAGTCATCCCAGCACATTGGAATTGTGTAGACATTTTAAATGAGCTGCACATGCACAGCTCAGTGTACATTCCGCAGAGGATTGCAAATAGGCAGGTAAGTGTGTTTTATTGCAGGAGAGACATTGCATGTCTCTTCTGCAATAAAAAGCCTGCTTGTTTGCATTTTTTTCTTTTATATTTAATGAATCTAATGCAGTGCAGATCTGCACTGCATTAGATTCAGTGGAGTGGATTCAGTGGAGAACAATGGAGATATCCATGGTCTTTTGGACCCAGGATGTCTCATTAAAGAGAACCTGTCACTAAAACAAATCATCACATAAGGGGCTTTGGTCACATAAGGGTCCCCTATGTGATAAACAAAAAAGAAAATGAAAATTGTAAAAAAAAAAATTGAGGCCCACCCTTACATATATACGCACATGCAAATGTAAACACATGCATCAGAAGTGCCTATGCATGAAAATGTAGATTGTGATACACATGCTACATATCATCATGCACGCCAGAGTAAGAGCAATATTTCTAGCACCAGACCTCCTCTGTAATGCTAAACTGATGACCTATAAGGGGCTTTTAAAGGGTTGCCTATCAAAAATTTAGGTTATTGAAGCTTGTCGCCATTTCATGTTGGGTATCTCTTTACTCCTCATCATGTATATTTTACCAAAAATTGGGTAATTAATTGCGGTTATGTGTCTTAAAATTAGCTTTAGTGTATTTTTTACTTTTAAATGTTGAGTTTCCTGGACCTTTACGCTAATATCTTGTGATTTTTGTGAAAATTGGAACTGCCACTATTTTATTCGCCAGGGTGTCTGCTTTTAGAAAATATATAATGTTTTGGGGGGGTTATGCAATCTTGATTTTTAAAACATGTGCAAAAAAAAAAAAAAAAAAAACGCTCTGGCAAAAAAAGGGTTAAAGAAAGGATTTCTAATCGGACACTACATAGTGTGAAAGCTGATTTGAGACCTCTAAGGTCACATGAGCCATGTCTTTCCTCCAGCTATATCCATATGTGATGTTGTTAAACACTGTGATACTTATACTTTAATTAATCTCTTTTTTAATAGCGTGTTGTAATATACAGTGTGTAAGTACATTGCTAGTGAATTGTATTACTGCTGTTTCTATTTTGCACAGGCTAAGTGACATTATTTGTTTAGCAGCCTCCTGGCTTTTTCACAAGGACATGGTATCATCAGGTTTGTTGACACGTTGCTTAGATACCCAGAGATAGCAGCTGCATTATAGTTACTATAGCAACAAGGGGACGCCAACATTCCTCTGCAGCAAAGAAGGAGAGAACATCACGCTGTGTGAAAGAGTTCATGGGATGACCAATATTATACACTGAACAGGTGAGGAAATTGAGAAACAAATTCTGGTAATAATCTGTTTATTAGGAATATACAAAGTGACTCTGAGGATGACAATGACTAGTCCAGTCTCAGCTGTGTTCATACACTGACATGTCCTCAAATGTCATGGACCGTCTCTCACTCCCCTTTTTATAGGTATGCTAGAAACTGGCCCGATTAAATGATTTTGTTTTTATACTAAAGAATTTTATATACTTTTTTTTGTTTGTAAATAGTAATTTGTAGTAAATAGGCCCAATGGGTTTGTATGTATATAATGGCATTGACTTACTAAAGAAGTAGATACTATTCACTTAGCCAAACGAAGGTTGGTAAATAAGGTGAAGCTTCGTTCACTTTAACACGAAACAATCATGTACAGTAC
The DNA here is from genome assembly GCA_028564925.1 of Lithobates sylvaticus. Classification (NCBI taxonomy): domain Eukaryota; kingdom Metazoa; phylum Chordata; class Amphibia; order Anura; family Ranidae; genus Lithobates; species Lithobates sylvaticus. Next base: position 169,676,828 of record CM053026.1, read on the forward strand.
TAGCAAGAATCCTTTATATTTTCATTTCCCTCACTTAGATATTCAGCCTTGCTTTCCCTACTTTACTAACATTTACTTTGCAAATCGAAGATCCACTCTGTTTTAGAAGGGCTGTGTATAGCGAAGTTATCTGGGGGTAGACTCATCTGAAGAATGGTGGTGCTCAGGGTTGGGTGCCAACTGTGGTGAGCTGCCCAGTCTGGGGCTGTGTGACCAGGTCTTCAGGAGGTGCATGAATCAGCACCAGCTTGTGATCCTCTCCCTGCTGTTCTGTTATCCGCTTAAGCCCCGGACCATTTGGCTGGCCAAAGACCAGACCACTGTTTTGCAATTCGGCACTGCGTCGCTTTAACTAACAATTGCGCGGTCATGCGACGTGGCTCCCAAACAAAATTGATGTCCTTTTTTCCCACAAATAGAGCTTTCTTTTGGTGGTATTTGATCACCTCTGCAGTTTTTATTTTTGGCGCTATAAACAAAAAAAGACCGACAATTTCGAAAAAAATATATATATATTTTCTAATTTCTGCTAAAACACATCCAATAAAAAAAATAAAAAAAAAAAAATCGAATTTCTTCATCAATTTAGGCCACAATGTATTCTGCTACATATTTTTGGTAAAAAAAAATCCCAATAAGTGTATATTGATTCATTTGTGCAAAAGTGATAGCGTCTACAATCTATGTAATATATTTATGGAATTTTTATTTATTTATTTTTTACTAGTAATGGCGGTGATCAGCGACTTATAGCGGGACTGCGATATTGTGGCAGACAAATCAGACACCTATACTGACACTTTTGACACTTTTTAGTGGCCAGTGACATTATTACAGTGATCAGTGCTAAAAATATGCACTGTCACTGTACTAATGACACTGGCGGTGAAGGTGTTAACATCAGGGGCCATCAAAGGGTTTAATGTGCCCCTAGTTGGTGATTCAGTGTAGGGGGGAGGTGCTTTTACTAGTGGAAGGCATGGATCGGTGTTACTGCTTTACAGGAATACTGATCCATGCCTTGTGTATGCCAACTGAGAAGTTTTAAAAGTCAAAACTCCTGCCTGGCATGCCTTTTGACTTTCAATTTTGAAAAAAACGCTATATTTTTTACTTTTTGCTATAATAAATATCCCCAAAAAATATATAAAAAAAAAACATTTTTTTTCCCTCAGTTTAGGCAGATTTGTATTCTTCTACATATTTTTGGTTTGCGCAAAAGTTATAGCATCTACAAAATAGGGGATAGTTTTATGGCATTTTTATTAATAATATTTTTTTTACTAGTAATGGTGGTGATCAGCGATTTTTATTGTGACTGCGACATTATGGCAGACACGTCGGACAATTTTGACACATTTTTTGGACCATTGGCATTAAGACAGCGATCAGTGCGATTAAAATTGCATTGATTCTTGTAAAAATTTCACTGGCAGTGAAGGTGTTAACACTAGGGGGCAGTGAAGGGGTTAATGTGTATCCTAGTACGTGTTCTAACTGAAGGGGGGAGGGGACTGTGCATGGAAACTAACAGATCGCTGTTCATACTCTGCATGAACAGACAATCTGTCAGTTCACTCCTCAGAGAACCGGAAATGTGTGTTTACACACACAGCTCCCGGGTTTTCCATGTGCCCCGAGGGATCACGGAAGCCCGGCGGGGATCGAGACCGCTGGGCACTCGCCTCGGCTCGGGGAGCGAGCAAGGGGCGTGCGCGCGCCCCTGGCAGCTCACAAGCCCCCCCCCGGCGGCACACAAACGCCCTCTAGTGGTTGTTTATGTTACCGACGTAACATAACGGCGATTCACGCAGCCGAGCCATGTTGCCGCAGTCCAACTGCGGCGGCTGGTCAGCTAGTGGTTAAATAAAATCCTTAAGAACTTGTTCTTCCTCTACTTCTGGATAGTGGCGGTGGCTTTAGAAAGTAATAATGGTAAAGCCTATAACTTCAAGGGACTGTCCCTGATTTGGAGAAATGTCCCTCTGTCCTTCTTTCCCCCTCATATGTCCCTCATTTTGGTCTGATCTATATAGATGTATATAAAATGCACTTCTTATCTTTCAAAAAGTGTTTCCCAGAGCTAAACCTTTTAATCAAAAATATAAATTGTTGCATTTGTAAATTTAAAAAGCCAATATAAAGGAATAGTAGTGGTAAAGCCATGTAGTTGTGATTTGCAATCTATTTTAGACTTATCGTTGTGTTAGCTTTGTGAGCTGAGCATAGCTTTTATCCTTTATATTTATTTCAAAGATATACGTTGCTTGAAATTAAGGCTTTTGAGAATATGAGCTATTTCACTCTGAAAACCAACATTATATGAACCAAAATAACCAATTCCGCATAATCCCCAAATTTCTTCCATGATTTTCCACCATCTACATTTGGAGTTTGAATGGAAAATACAAAAGACTAGCAATGCTTTCTGACTGAACTCTGGGAATTAGGCAAAATGCCCTCCTACTCTGCAAGTGTTAACTGCTGGTTAAGCTTAGGGGTTAAATAAAGAAAAATACTTACCCAAGGGTCTTTAGACACGGCATTCCGACTGTCTGTTTTTCATCCATCTGTGACGGGTAAATGAATGTAAATGGATGATCATATGTTTACTTCTGTGTCCATTCAGGAAGTGGATCTAAACAGATGTAAACAAACGGTCTGTTTTTGCATTGGTAGTTAGGAGTTGGCACGCTGGCATCCTAACAACTAGTGACTTATTCCTGCTGTCCACAGCAGGGATGAGTCATTGGTTGGAAAGGAGCCAGCACCTGCCGGTCATGGTCCCCACTCTTTTTTTCCATGTCCAGGATCACGGTGCCCCAGTGTCCCCATGGCAGGCTGTGCTGTAAATGTGGCCACGCTGCCCCAGCTCTCTCTGCCTTCTGGCCTTCTCTTGGATGCTGACACCCCCCAGCAGCACCCCTCTCAATGCAGTGCCTGGTGCACATGCCCCCCGCCCCTCCCTAGTTTTGGCCCTGGAGCTCAGTACCAATTGCTTACTGTGTTCATTCAGGAAAGGAAGGGACTGGTGAATAATAGATATTTACTGAACCCCTTTACACTCTCCATCCTGAAACATCCACTTGTGTGCCCACAGCAGCTGCTGGCGAGAGAAGAGAGGAGGAAAGCTGGTATGGCTGTGGGGGAAAGGGGCACACAGGGGGGACCCAGACAGCAGGCAGATGGGGGAGCAAATGCTAGAACCGATCCCCCTGCAGCGCAGCCAGAAGGAGAAAGAGAAGCACTGCAGGGGGAGGCAGAAGAGGATCAGTGCCTGCAATAAGGCAGTGCAGCCAGCTGTCCTGCTCAGCAGGTGCCTGGGCCCCCCCTTTTAGACTGATGGGGCCCAGTATAGGTCTGCCTTATCAGCGGTCCTGGTGCTGTGTACCCAGGGAGGTGAAGGAGACAATGAACTCTATGTCTTCGGTTTCTTTCTCCAACACCAAGGAAGACATCAAGGTACATCAGAACAAAATATTACAGCGCAAAAATGCAAAAAATACATTTACCTCCAGCAAGGCTTATTTAAAACACCTAGACATTTTCAAAAAACATTATCAAAAAATATGGGGACTTGGTCACACCATATTGCTATATGGTGCTTAAGCCCCATTTTTGTTCTGTTGTATGATCTTATGCCTGCACCATCTTTGCTGCATTTTTTAGGGTATGCCCCCCAAATATCTTGTTTGTCTATTGTATGGATTCTGACCAAATTCTTTTGGGTATGGAGCACCCCCACTCCCTCATTAAGTACCTCTCATTATTGTCCACCTGTGTCATGGATGGAGACCTCAAGTTCTCCCATATAGAGGAGTGTATAGCTCCCATGGTTCAGAGAAGCAGGATCTCCCAATCTATGGATAGTGTAGGACCCACTAATCATGGGGTACTTTGTCGCAGTAAGTGGGCTTAAGCACCATATAGCAATGTGGTGTGACCAAATCCCCATATTTTTTGGTAATGCTTTTTGAAAATGTCTAGGTGTTTTAAAATAGCCTTGCTGGAGGTAAATGTATTTTTTGCATGTGTGCACTGTAATATTTTGTTCTGTTGTATGGTCTTATGGCTGCACCATCTTTAATGCATTTTTTAGGGTGTGCCCCCCAAATATCTTGTTTGTTTTTTTAAGATTTACCCATAATCCCATGTTTTTCTCACACAGTTAAGAGGGAGAATGAGAATCTGCAGCTGCTGAAAAGATACTGTTTTAATCAAGCTAAATAATATATTATTATGCTATATGTTATAACATAATAATTTATCTATTCACTGTGAAATTACTGGTTGGAAGTTATAACTTCAAACTTTAGTAATTTGTCCGTTAAGCCACCAGCTTGAGTACAGTTTTTGATATTTTACTTACTTATGGTAATTAACCACTTGCCACCCAGGCCAATTCTGATACTTCTCTCCAACATGGAAAATCATATTATTTTTGCTATAAAATTACTCAGACCCCCCAAACATTTTATATATATATATATATATATATATATATATATATATATATATATATATATATATATATTTAGCAGACATCCTATGGAATAAAATGGTGGTCGTTGCAACTTTTTATGTCACACGGTATTTGCACAGCAATTTTTCAAACGCATTTTTTTGGGAAAAACTTTAGTTAGCTCAATATTTTTGTATAATGTGAAAGATGATGTTACGCTGAGTAAATAGATACCTATAACAACAAAGAGGCCTGGGGAATGCCCAGGAAAAAACCAAGCCTACTTACCACCAGCTTGCAGGCAACCAAATTAACCTGTCTAACAGTATGCGTTAAAAACAGGGGTTTAGTCCGCACGCATTTGCAAAACGCATGCGTAAGCCACAGAGCCTCGTCAAGACACCCTGATATCTGTGGTCCTAACACTAAACTAAGAGTGTCCCCACAGTGGAGGCACATACATTCTAATGGGTAGATGAGGGCAGGTGGACTGAAGGGGAGCCACCCCTTCTTAAAGGTACAGGAGCACACCAAACCCCCAGCAGATTGCACAATGGCTGCAAAGGTGTTGGTGTGTTGCTGGACCAATACAAATAAATAGATACCTAACATGTCATGCTTTAAAATTGCGTACACTTGTGGAATGGTGCCAAACTTCAGTACCTAAAAATCTCCATAGGCTATTGAGTCTAGTGCTAGAATTATTGATCTCGCTCTAACGATCGTGGCGTATGTAACCTGTATCTATCTGTCTCTGATACTAGCCAGTGCCTCACCAGCAACTGACCTCACCGCACGTCCCTGGACCTTATATACACCCCTCGGGCCCCTGCCGGTCACCCTCCTGACTAGGAATTATCTATAGCTGTATACATGACCAGCTTGGGCTCTACTCTCTCCACTCACTATGTTCCAGCACATTCTGCAAAGACAGGGAGAGACAGGCAAAGCTGCAGAACCCATAACAAACCAAATCAATTGAAGGCAGCTCCACTGACTACAGCCGAGCCTAAAATAAACTACATACAGTATCTCACAAAAGTGAATACACCCCTCACATTTTTGTAAATATATTATTATATCTTTTCCTGTGACAACACTGAAGAAATGATACTTTGCTAAAATGTAAAGTAGTGAGTGTACAGCTTGTATAACAGTGTACATTTGCTATTCCCCTCAAAATAACGCAACACACAGCCATTAGTGTCTAAACCGCTGGCAACAAAAGTGAGTACACCCCTGTGAAAATGTCCAAATTGGGCCCAAAGTGTTAATGTTTTGTGTGGCTACCATTATTTTCCAGCACTGCCTTAAACTTCTTGGGCATGGAGCTCACCAGAGCTTCACATTTTGCCACTGGAGTCCTCTTCCACTCCTCCATGATGACATCATGGAGCTGGTGGATGTTAGAGACCTTGTGCTCCTCCACCTTTCATTTGAGGATGCCCCACAGATGCTCAATAGGGTTTAGGTCTGGAGACATGCTTGGCCAGTCCATCACCTTTACCTTCAACTTCTTTAGCAAGGCAGTGGTCGTCTTTGAGGTGTGTTTTGGGTCGTTATAATTTTGGAATACTCCCCTACAGCCCAGTCTCCGAAGGGAGGGGATCATGCTCTGCTTCAGTCAGCCCCAGACCATGACACTCCCACCACCATGCTTGACTGTAGGAAAGACACACTTGTCTTTGTACTCCTTACCTGGTTCCCTCCACACACGCTTGACACAATCTGAACCAAATAAGTTTATCTTGGTCTCAGGACATTGTTCTAGTAATTCATGTCCTTAGTCTGCTTGTCTTCAGCAAACTGTTTGCAGGCTTTTTTGTGCATCATCTTTAGAAGAGGCTTGCTTCTAGTAAGACAACCATGCAGACCAATTTGATGCAGTGTGCGGCATATGGTCTGAGCACTGACAGGCTGACCCACCCACCCCTTCAACCTCTGCAGAAATGCTGGCAGCACTCATACATCTATTTCCCAAAGGCAACCTCTGGATATGATGCTGAGCATGTGCACTCAACTACTTTGGTCGACCATGGCGAAGCCTGTTCTGAGTGGTCTTGGCCACCGTGCTGCAGCTCAGTTTCAGGGTCTTGGCAATCTTCTTATAGCCTAGGCTATCTTTATGTTGAGCAAAAATTATTTTTTTCAGATCCTCAGAGAGTTCTTTGCCATGAGGTGCCATGTTGAACTTCCAGTGACGAGTATGAGAGAGTGAGGGCGATAACACCAAACTTAACACACCTGCTCCCCATTCACACCTGAGACCTTGTAACACAAATGAGTCACATGAGACCGGGAGGGAAAATGGCTAATTGGGCCCAATTTGGACATTTTTACTTAGGGGTGTACTCACTTTTGTGCCAGCGGTTTAGACATTAATAGCTGTATGTTGAGTTATTTTGAGGGGAAGGAAAAAATTTACACTGTTATACAAGCTGTGCACTCGCTACTTTACATTGTAGCAAAGTATCATATCTTCAGTGTTGTCACATGAACAGATATAATAAAATATTGACAAAAATTTGAGGGGTGTACTCACTTTTGAGAGAAACTGTATACCTACATCCTACCTAACACTTGCATGAAATTGTAAATCCTGCTGGAAACATGCAAGAGCCCACCAACACAGGCCTTAATGTTCTCTCAGCATGAAGAATCCTGCTGACGAATATTAATTTACAGATTGCAGGCACCAAACAGTTAAACTACTACCAAGATCTGCCCAGCCACAGAAGAGGATTTTTGTACTGTAAAATATTTTTAATAGAGCTTTTGAGGAACAAAGGTTTCAGAGATATTTGGGTTATACTGCCTCCTACAGGAGGATTTGGACACTGCCTGGTATAACCCCTTCCACTCCCAGTATGCCTAAGTTTTGGAAACAAAGCAGTACCAAGAGTAAGACCATAAATACAAGGGGTAAGCATTTATGTCCCTCAAGGAATTCCAATAAAAAAATTTTTGTTGAGTACCAAAATCTTGTTAATTGAGCAGCACAGGATTCAGAGACATTTGGGATGTCCAAAAGCAGTCCAATGGAAAGGTGGGCAATGCAGCAAAGAAAGCTAACAGGCCCACTCTAAAACAACAGAAAATTGCAGATTGCTAGCAGCTCAAATAGCTGTCTGAAGGACTTTACTCACAAAGCTGGTATCAGATGAGACCTGAGCATCCACATGGTAAAATTTAGAGAACATGTGAATAAAAGACCAGAAGGCAACTTGCAAATCTGGGAAACAGTTGCCTGATGTTGAAAACCCAAAAAGCATTCACGGATCTAGTACAGTGCACTTTGACAGGAAAGGCTGGAATCTGATTATAGGCTTGAATAATGATCTGTCTAAGCCACCAAGAAATAAATGTTGCCAACCTACCAGAAAAATATGGGAAATGTGCAGCGCTTAACAAATGACCGATATCAAAGTCGTGAAATTGACAAAAATATTGACATTTACAAAAATGTTATGAATACATTGTGACATATGAAAAGGAGGGAATAGGTATGGCGCTGCTCTTATTAAGAGGTGACCTACAACCTCTAAATACTTGAGGGGTGTGTGTCACGGGTGCATTTAGTGCAAAAAGTGACTAAAAGTGCAGAAAATAAATATTTGTATATTCACAAAAATCCGCAAAAAGTCCTACAGTGTAAACCTCCTAACCGCTTATATATAAGAATATTGTTATGTTAAAACAAAAATAAGATAAAATAAGCACAATCCTGTGCAAAACTTGCAATTCAATCTGACATTTCTGTGCAAAAAAATCCAACATATATGACTGGTGTATATTGTTGCTGTGAAACTGGGTTCAGAAATATGCATATACCGTCCTTAAACCCTGGTGTATAAAAAGTCCAATAAAGTGACAATGTGCTCCTTCAAATTGTTCTGTGCTTCTTGGAAAACAGTGCCCCACACATGGTCACATGGTCAAAATTTCCGACAACAAGCTCCCATCGAACATTTGATGTTGGAAAATCCGATCATGTGTACGCGGCATTAGTGGATAGTGAGCGGAAGGAAACTGATACCTCAGGATTGCTTGCCGTGTGTTTGAGATCTAATATGTTGTTCTGCAATCAGATACAACCAAGCTCATAATCCTTGGTAAAAACTTAGATAGTCACAAACCAGCTGCTGGAATTAGGAGAGTTTCAAACAGCAGGAGGCGATAAAGTCGCTGTAGATGGTAGCAAGGAATTGTTTGTCTCCTGTGGTTTGGAGCAGTGGCATTAAAGGGGTTGTAAACCCTCATGTTTTTTCACCTTTATGCATCCTAATGCATCTGACACTGACCAGCCCCCCCCCCCCCCCGTTTTACTAACCTGAAACGCGTTCCACATCTCTGCCGTTGTCTCGGCTCTTGATTGGATAGATTGATAGCAGTGCAGCCATTGGCTACCGCTGCTGTCAATCAAATCCAATGACGGGGGCAGGGCCGAGTCTGGTATTCTGTGCCTATGGAGGCAAATGCTGGACTCAAGAGCGTGCCTGCACGCTAACCCCCAGGGAGAGCGCTTCTCCTAGGGGGTTTACCGATGCGAGGAGAAACTGATAGCGCTGCCGGGTGACTCCAGAACAATTGGATTGGGGCCACTCTGTGCAAAACGGACTGCACAGTGGAGGTAAGTATGACATGTTTGTTATTTAAAAATAAAAAAACAAGGGTTTACAACCACTTTAAGGTGATACCTCATCCTGAATGGTGGCAACAAGAGCACTCCACCTAGTAATGCAGCACTCAGTCCCTTCGGCACTCAATTGTTCTAATAAATAAGCATGTAGTGCTTTGCCCACATGGTCTACTCACAAAGGGAGTCTTTAAAGACAGGATCACACAACAGGCTGTGCCATGGCTCTGGATCAGGAAGCACATCTTGTGGCTAACTAACATAGTACACAAAGGTCTGGAAAGTGTCACAATGTGGAGCTCCATGCCCTATGGTCATGTTTCAGACAGGTCCAGCTATGATCCTGTCCAGTGGGGTTTGGGTGCAGCAGTCAAAACTATTGCTGAGGATACATTGATCTGGATAGGTGCAAAAAAGACCAGCTCAAGCAGCATGTGAAGATTTCTTGAATGAGTCATGCTGGGAGTGGGTTATACCAGGCTGGTCACTGCTTTCCCTGTCCTAGTGTCCAAATCCTCCTGTAGATTGCAGTATGACCCAATTGTCACTGAACTCTGTGCCCTTCAATAATAGAGAAAGACAGGGAATATTATGTCAGTTGGCTTGTTAGAAATGTGTGTATTCATCAGGTACCACATTGCACTGTGCTGCTTTAAACAGTTGGGATGCAGCATGCATTTACAGCATCCGTTGCATTGAGCCTGTATTCATAGCACTGGATGTTTTTTTTGTTTTCGGTGCCTGAGTATACATTGCCCATAAGATATTTACAAAGTAATTTATATTTAAAGGAGTTGACATATATCTAAAACTAAACAATACTATTATTATATTATCAGTGTTCATTTTTTTGTATATTTCAGGCAGAAAAAGAAAAAACTGAGCGTTGAAGAAATTTGGTCATTGGCAGAAAACACGTAAACTGAACAAAAGAAGTAACACCATGAAGGAAAAATAATTTAATACATCAAATAAAATGCAAAAAAACAATTTGTTTTACAAAGAAGCTTTTCAAGACACATAAGCTCAAAACATCTTCCCTGATGACCAGTAGCATAGACATATCTAAACCAATTCAAGGAATAGATGCAAAGTGTGCCAATTCTATATCACTACGTAAAGCTATCAGGCCAGAAACTGCTATATTAGTCAAAAGATCCTCTGCAGGAAGCATGTCACAAAGTCAGGCCAACCGACCAGTCATCCCTCCTCGAAGACAGGGTTTTAAAGTGTGTTACATCTGTGGAAGAGAATTTGGTTCAAAGTCTGTTGCCATACATGAACCCAAATGCCTAGAAAAATGGCATGTGGAGAATCAAAATCTGCCCAAGCATCTCAGAAGACCAGCCCCAGTGAAACCTCAGGCGGCTGCACATAGCTCCTCTAATGATGAGAACGAAGCCGCTTGGCAAAGCTCTCAAGCACAACTTTTACCATGTGGGAACTGTGGTCGTACCTTTCTTCCTGACAGACTTGTTGTGCACCAGAAAGGCTGTAAACCAAAAGACAAGAATTTAGATTCTGCCCATTCCACAGTAAATAAGACTGTAATGCATACCAGTTCATTGACATCATCTAATACAGCCAGTGGCTTTTCTGATACTAAGACTCCTGACAATCCAACAAAACCAAAAACATTAATTTGTTACATCTGCGGAAGGGAGTTTGGCACCAAATCTCTCCCAATCCACGAACCAAAATGCCTTGAGAAATGGAAAATAGAAAATGATAGGTTACCTAAAGGACAAAAGAGACCCATTCCTCAGAAACCTCAGATGGCTTTTTCTAAAGGGGTTAGCCAAAAGGAGCAAAATGAAGCAGCTTGGCAGAGCTTTAAGGATCAGTTGCTGCCCTGTTCAAACTGTGGTAGAACTTTTGCAAGTGATCGACTTCAAGTCCACCAAAGAAGTTGCAAGGTTAAACCTTTAGATTCCAGTGTCAGGAGCCCAGACATGCTCAGTAACACAGCGAAGCTAAAACATGAAGATGGAGAATTAAAAAACAATAAGGTAAAGGGTTCATTTAAATTTTTCTTTGCGGTGGGTAAAAAATATTAAATTGTCTAAGACCTCATTTGGAATGCTGTTAGAATTTCATAGTAAACTAAACAGAATAGTCTCAACAGCTGTTACATAGTAGTATACATTTGTAAGTAAAGTTAAAAAATTAGGTTACATGTTTTGACAAGATGCATATTTATTCTTAATGACCCACAAGCAATAGAAAAATGATCTGTAACTTCTCCAGTAGTGGTTGTGGGATTAATACTAATGCGCCTCAGCACACATTTAAAAAACATGTTAAATCACATGAAAAGAGAAATGCAAAGCTGTGAATCTAGTCCTTTTTGTCTCACTTTCATGTCAGATAATTATATAAGCATTATATTTCTCTTTGTAGTCATCTGAAGAGCAGACACTGGCTCAAGACTATAATGTTAACTTTACATAGATTTAAAGAACAGGCATCTATAGTGCACTTGTGAAGGCTCCCAAATACTGTCAGAAGTTATACTCTGTTTTTAAAATGGAAGTGATCAATACAGTACACCCCTGGTTTTGACTTTTCTTGAGTATCTTTTCGTTACCTCAGATCTCAAATCCCATGCAAAGTTTGATAGACAATGTCATCACTTTACATATGCTCTGTCAGAGGCGGCTCTCTAATTAGGCAAACTAGGCGGCCGCTTAAGGCCTCGCACTCACAGGGGCCTCGCGGCCGCCTAGTTTGCCTGTTATCAATAGTAATGGCCAGCGGCTCCGCCTCTCCCCACGGGGCGGGCTGACCAATCAGGCACTGCCTGAGGGCCCCCTTGGCCAATCATGATGGAGCAGTCTGGTGGCAGCACGTGCTGGGAGCGGGACAGCAAGGTCAGCACCAGACTCACACGGGTGCGATCTCAGCAAGGCGTGCGGGACGCACACAGCAGCGGCAGCGCAGCCACATGCCTGTGTGTGAAGGGGAAGGAGCGGAGCTTACATGGATCCGTTATGATGCCGCCTGGAGAGAAAGTTAAGTCTGACCATGCAGCCCTCCTGTGCTCCTGGATAGGAGGAGCCACGGAGCCGCTGCATATAGAATTGATCTTTCCATATTCCTCCTGCAGCCGCTAAATGTTTGCAGGGGAGAGCTGAAACGAGCATTCACCGGCTGCAGGAGGAATATGGAAAGATCAATTCTTCTATATGCAGCGGCTCCGCGGCTCCTCCTATCCAGGAGCACAGGAGGGCTGAATGCACCTCCTATCCAGCTTTTTTTGTTGCTGCCTCCTGGCTCCGCCCCCCCCCCCATGATCTCCTCCGGCCCGACTCTGCTCTCCACCGCACGATCTCGGCCACCCCATCCAATGCTCTCTGTCCCCCTTCCAATGCTCTCTATCTGTGCTCCCTTGCTCCGCCCCATGGTCTTCCCCTGTGCTCCCCACCATGCTCTCAGTCCCCTCATCTGCTCCCCACCATGCTCTCTCAGTCCCCCCCCCCCCATCTGCTCCCCACCCCACCATCTGCTCCCCACCATGCTCTCAGCCCCCCCCATCTGCCCCCCACCCCACCATCTGCTCCCCACCATGCTCTCAGCCCCCCCCCATCTGCTCCCCACCCCACCATGCTCTCAGTCCCCCCATCTGCTCCCCACCATGCTCTGTCCCCCCCATCTGCTCCCCATCCCTTCATCTGCTCCCCACCATGCTCTCAGCCCCCCCCATCTGCTCCCCACCCCACCATGCTCTCAGTCCCCCCATCTTCTCCCCACCCCACCATGCTATTAGTCCTCCCATCTGCTCCCCACCCCACCATCTGCTCCCCACCATGTTCTCAGTCCCCCCATCTGCTCCCCACCCCACCATGCTCCCAGTCCCCCCCCCATCTGCTCCCCACCCCACAATGCTCTCAGCCCCCCCCCATCTGCTCCCCACCCCACCATGCTCTCAGTCCCCCCCATCTGCTCCCCACCCCACCATGCTCTGTCCCCCCCATCTGCTCCCCACCCCACCATGCTCTTAGTCCCCCCCCATCTGCTCCCCACTCCACCATGCTCTCAGTCCCCCCATCTGCTCCCCACCCCACCATGCTCTCAGTCCCCCCATCTGCTCCCCACCCTACCATGCTCTCAGTCCCCCCCATCTGCTCCCCACCCCACCATGCTCTGTCCCCCCCATCTGCTCTCCACCCCACCATCTGCACCCCACCATGCTCTCAGTCCCCCATCTGCTCCCCACCCCACCATGCTCTCAGTCCCCCCCCATCTGCTCCCCACCCCACCATGCTTTCAGTCCCCACCCCACCCCACCATGCTCTTAGTCCCCCCCCATCTGCTCCCCACCATGCTCTGTCCCCCCCTATCTGCTCCCCACCACGCTCTCAGTCCCCCCATCTGCTCCCCACCACGCTCTGTCCCCCCCATCTGCTCCCCACCCCACCATGCTCTCAGTCCCCCCACCTGCTCCCCACCCCACCATGCTCTCAGTCCCCCCACCTGCTCTCAACCCCACCATGCTCTCAGTCCCCCCCATCTGCTCCCCACCCCACCATGCTCTGTCCCCCACCATGCTCTCAGTCCCCCATCTGCTCCCCACCCCACCATGCTCTCAGTCCCCCCATCTGCTCCCCACCCCACCATGCTTTCAGTCCCCACCCCACCCCACCATGCTCTTAGTCCCCCCATCTGCTCCCCACCATGCTCTCAGTCCCCCCCTATCTGCTCCCCACCACGCTCTCAGTCCCCCCATCTGCTCCCCACCACGCTCTGTCCCCCCATCTGCTCCCCACCCCACCATGCTCTCAGTCCCCCCACCTGCTCCCCACCCCACCATGCTCTCATTCCCCCCACCTGCTCTCAACCCCACCATGCTCTCAGTCCCCCCACCTGCTCTCCACCCCACCATGCCCTGACTCTCAGTCAACCCCCCCATGCTCTCCACCTCACCTTCCAGCTCCCCCAGTGCTCTATGGCTCCCCTCCCTAGTGCTCTCCACCACACCGTGCTCTCCAGTTCCCCTCCATGATCTCCTCCACCCTCTCTGTGCTCTCCATCCCACCATGCTCTTGGTTCCCCCCATGTGCTCCCCTGCTCCACCCCACCATGCTCTTGGTCCCACCGTGCTTTCAACCCCCCAACTGCTCTCCACCTCACCTTTGCTTTCCAGTGCTCTTCAGCTCCCCCAGTGATTTTTGCCCCCTCCCATATGTTCCCTGGCTCCCCCAGTGCTTTTCACCGCACTGTGTTCTACGGTCCCCACACAGTGCTCTCTGCCTGCCCCCCATGCTCTTCACCCCACCGTGCTCTCTAGTTCCTCTCCACCCCTCCATACACTCCACCCCACCATGCTTTACAGCTCCCCCTCACAGTTCTCTTCAGCTCCCCCAGTGCTCTCTGCCCCCCATGTGCTCCCTGGCTCCCCCCAGTGCTTTCCGCTGCACCACGCTCTCCGCCCCCCCATGTGCTCCCTGGCTCCTCTCCCTAGTGCTCTCCACCCACCGTGCTCCCCAGCTCCTGTGCTCTCCATCCCCATTCTCTTTGCCCCCCAGTGCTCTCTGCTCCCCCCAACACCAGTGCTCTCTGCCCCACCAGTGCTCTCCATCTCCCCCCTACTCTCTGCCCCCCCTGCTCTACACCCCCTCAGTGCTCTCAACCCACCTGCTCTCTACTCCCCCCAGTGCTCTCCGCCTCACTCCCATGCTATCCGACACCCCTGTGCTCTTTCTCGGCCCCCCTCACCCCCTGCAGCTCTGCAAGGTTCCGGTCTCCTTTCTCCCACCGCTTCTGCAGGGGATCTGTCAGGATGGAGAGCGGGGAGGGGACCAGTCTCATGGACTGCTCAGTCTAAAATACCTAGGCCCCTTTTTTTTGTCCCAGTTCGGGCCTGGTGGGGAAGGTGAGCATCATCGGCAGCAAGGACCGATAGCCCTGGAGGGAGAACAGCTCTGAAGACCTCCCAGGACCGAAGGACAGGCTGACTCGGGCCCAGAAACCAAAGACGGGCAGAAGGTGCTGGCGGCCAGGGACCACTCAATCACACAGCAAACAGATCCTCTGTAAGGAGGAGAACACTGTCCCCACCCGGAACAAGAATGGACCCTGCCTGCTGCTGGCCATCATGAACATCCTGCTGGCTTAGAAGGTACTGTACCAAGCATCACACCACTACAGACTGGGACATGGGGCACAGGAGGAGCTGCAGACAGGGACAGGGCTAGGGATCTCTCTATCACCCCTCTCTCTTTCTCATCTTCCCCTCCCCCCCTCCTCTGGCATTGGCTGCATATGTCTGATGGGTGCCCTGGAAGTGGTGCTGATCCCCTGTATGCTAGATCTGTGCATCTTTTTGCAGACATTTTTCTTGCTGGAATAATTTTTCCCATTATGGGCGTGAGTGGGGCCTCATGTGTAAGTTTTGCCTAAGGCCTCACAAAGCCTAGAGCCGCCTCTGTGCTCTGTGTAGGTCAACTAAAGCACAAAGGAAGATCACATTAAACAGGGAAATAGCATCAGAAAGCTTTTCAGCATGTACTAAGCCTATTGTTAACAGGTCTGTCTGTTCCTTTAGATTAATTACTACTATTGTGAAAATGTCTTACAGTTCATACCATAATGAATGGAGAGGATGCAGCTTTCTGCTAGAAATAAACTGCATAGGCCTCACCTTTCAGAGATAGCTTGAATATGTTTTTTTTCTGAGTTTCCGTCTTACATAGTTACAAAGTTGGTCAGGTTGAAAAAAGACATCTAGTTCAACCATAAAAAATATATATATATATATATATATATATATATATATATATATATATATACAATCCGATATACCCAATCCTATACCCACCCTCTTTGTCTCTTTTCTCACGTGGCTTCCCTTTATCTATCTAATATATGTGCACATTATAGGAAAGGTTAATTTCCTTGTGAACCAATTATGTTTCTATGCAGTAGCAGCTACACTATTAGCTCTTCAGCAAATATCAAAAGATGTCCCCTAGGCAGACCAACTAAAGCACCGCATGGTATCTTTTATAAATTCTTTATTTTCAAAGAAACAGTGTTACAATTCCATAGGAAAACATCTCACAACCATGACATAACGTTTATTATGAAACTTGCTAATCCCCTGGCTAACAAGATTTGCTATTAAAGATATTGCTATACTGTACTGTCATTAAATTGTGTAATAGTTTAACAAATATACCTTGTAGGCAATAGGAGGCCACACCATTTCTCCCTTTATATTTTCCTTAGCGTCCTGGTTAAGACCAGAGGATAGAAAGACAGCAGAGGAGAGGCGCATGCGCGGAAACGTCCAAGATGGCCGCATAGCCTTGGAGCTCCGCACCGTGATGGCTCTCTAAACCCAGCCACAGCACACAGGAACACTGTCCCTGGCCCACACAGCTACCGGAAGAGAGGGAATTATCCCAGGAACCACCCAATGGCCTCGGGATCAGCACGCAGGGACCTCTCGAGCCAGCTGAACTCGGCTCTCCCACAGCCCAGCCGAATCAAGATGGCAGCCGCAACTAGGCCCGGACCGAGAGGCATAGGAATCCATCGTTGATCAGGACTTAGCGCAGGACTTGACAATCCTCTCACCGCTCCCACAGGAGCACAATGCAGTGAGTATCTGGCAGCTCCCCACTCACTCCCCAGCATCCACTGAATCCCTGATTGGGAAAACGATGGGATACCTCAATCTATCACCACTGACCAATGTTTTATCTACCCCAGGCACTCCAGGCATGGGGGTGCCCAGCTATCCCCTCACCCCCTCTGACTTCCCCTCCATGATGGAGACCTTTGCCAGCATGTTATCAAAGGGCCTGGCCCAAACAGCAGCACAGATCACTAACTCCATACATGCTGACCTCCAACAAATTGGAGCAAGGATAGACACAATAGAAAAGAAAACAGACCAATCGGTTGCCAAGAATAATCAAAATTCAGCCAGAATCCAGGATCTCCAGCATCACTTAGAGACTGCAATGACCAAAATTGACGAAACGGGAAAACAGGTAGAGACGCTATCATTTTAGAATCTGGGGCCTACCCGAGTCAGTCAAGGAGGTACATGTGGCAGTCCGTACGCTGATAAAAGATTTAATCCCCGCCAAACCAGAACATCACCTGGATCTTGACAGAGCCCTGCAATCACTACGCACGGATGGCCTACTATAGGACATTATTGTCAAACCCTATTTTTACATGGAAAAAGAAGAAGTAATGAAAAGGTCCCGCAACGCTGACAAACTCACTATCCAAGGTCATCAAATCCAGATTTTTGCAGATCTGTCTCCCTACATAGTCCAAAAAAGGCGCTCCTTGAAACCTCTTCTTCAAGTGCTGATGCAAAAAGTAATCACTTACCACTGGTCCTTCCCCTTCAGGCTGAATGTATCTCATCGGGCCCTTTGGTTTCTCATCATTCACGGAGGGGGAACGTTTACTTTTACACCTGGGGCTGATCACACAAGAAAACCCGATCCCGTCTACCTTCAGAGGTTCCTCATCTGCGAAAAGGCCTTTTCCACCTAATCCTCTCACCCCGGTCTGGCAGCAGCAGCAGTCGAAGAAGTCGAAGGAAGCACATCTTACCTGAGGAAGAGCACCAGCATGTGGACAAAGATGTCTGGCTTTACACCTGAAACTGAACTTTAGAGAGTAGCTTTTTCTTTACACTTTATTGAGCTAAGCTGTATATAAACCGGAACTCTTGCCCTTAGGACAGGAGGCCTAAGTTTAGCGAACACAGTTGATAGTTGAACACTGTCTCCCCAGCCTATGAGAACCTATCCCTACCTTGGGGGGCAGGGCACAAGGTTTGCGGAGATCGGGGATTTACCACATGGATCACACCTTTAACTCACAGCTGGGGACAAGTTTCTGTTCATATATTACAGTTTTTTTGTCGTTGAAAATGTTTTAGACTGGGTAGCCATTGCGTGTGCACCTGACATTGAGGGATCCATGTTACTCCCTTGGGGTCAGACTGATACTCCCCGAGTAAGGGGATATCACCCTTTTTCTGGTTTGGGCAAGGAAGTGGCTAGTCCCTTCCTGACCCTAGTGGGTGTGGAAATTTTGGGATATGTATATTTACTAATGACTTTTTTTTCTTCAACCTCCTACCCTTTCCTTTCTCTTTTGTCTTTCCCTTTCCTACTCTCCCAGTGCTCTTTGGTCCTCGAAGCTGCCAGGAACTTCCCAATCTACGGCAGTGGTGTATTTAGGTTTTGTGCTGCCCTAGGCCTGACTAAACTTATGCACCCCCTAATTCAAATACGACCCACCCTTCCTGTCAAGGCCACACCCCTTCATATTTAAGACCTGCTCTGACATCTGTAAACCACACCCCTTGCTCTTTCAATTGATGGGCACAGTGGCTGCGTTTGATGGGCACAGTGGCTGCGTTTGATGACACAGTGGTGGCAATTGATGGCACAGTGGCTGCAATTGATGGGCATAGTGGTTGCGTTTGATGGACACAGTGGCTGCATTTGATGGGCACAGTGGCTGCGTTTGAGGGCACAGTGGCGGCAATTGATGGCACAGTGGCAGCAATTGAAGGGCATACTGGCTGCGTTTAATGGCACAGTGGCGGCAATTGATGGGCCCAGTGGCTGCGTTTTATGGCACAGTGGCTGTGTTTGATGGCACAGTGGCTGCGTTTGATGGGCACAGTGGCTGCATTTGATGGGAACAGTGGCTGCGTTTGATGGCACAGTGGCAGCAATTGATGGGCATAGTGGCTGTGTTTGATGGCACAGTGGTGGCAATTGATGGGCACAGTGGCTGCGTTTGATGGGCACAGTGGCTGCATTTGATGGGCACAGTGGCGGCAATTGATGGGCACAGTGGCTGCATTTGATGGCACAGTGGCTGCGTTTGATGGCACAGTGGCGGCTTTTGATGGCACAGTGGCGGCAATTGATGGGCACAGTGGCGGCGTTACTAAAGCTCCCTGGCTTAGCCTAACTAGCATCGACAGTAGTCCATTCCATACCTTCCTCTGGCTTTATGGCAATAGACCCCAATAGCAGTTTCAATCAACACCTGTTTCTTTCTAGATGTCATCATCTTGAGGTTGGGAGAAGGAAGAGTCCACACAACAGAATCCTCTTAAGTTTTTAGTTAAACAAAGTTGTTTTATATATATACATCCTATCAGTCATCCAAATGGTGATGGCACTTTCCTTAGCTGCACCCAAATAGAGAACAGCAGAAATTAAAGAGTTTTACATCCCAAGCCAAAGGAATAGGAGTAATCCCATTAGTCCTGTACTTCTCCTTTCTTGCTTCCCCCCTAAGGAGAAGCTCCCACAAGCTAGAGCCTGAAATATTACATCTCTGAATGCCTTATTCCTTGCAATGTTTAGCATTTGGGTATATGTATATATATATATATATATATATATATATATATATATATATATATATATATACACACAGTATCTCACATAAGTGAGGACAACCCTCACATTTTTGTAAATATGTTATTATATCTTTCGTGTAACAAAAGAAGTAAAATGCTGTGCTCAGGATATATATGTAGGTTGCAGCCTCCCCTACAAAGCACCCATAAGAGAGCCCATAAAAGACAAAAACAGACAAAAAAGGGGTGTATGGCCCTACCTATATACCAAAGAGTGATCAATCAGGTCACTCTTTAGTGGCTAAAGGAACTCCTAGAGTGGTTAAATCACACCTGTGATAAGCCACTTACCCTGTAGGGATAGAGGAGTGTTAGGATCCACCTAAAGAGGAACAGAGCTCTCAGATAATCATATGAGATTAACTCTGCAATAATGATCTCATAACTAATATTAAACCAGTAATATTGGAAAACCAGTGAAAAAGGTGAAGTATAGCAAAGTGATAAAATCCAAAAAGTGATTATGACATATATATCCAAAATAAAAGTAAACCTCCATGTGTGCACAGTATACCTAGAAGTATATATGAATAAAAATAGTCCAGAAACTAATCAACATATAAGTGTGCCAAACTTAATGTTCCAGAATATTTGCATTAAATGTGACAGAAAATATTGACCAAAAAAGTTCAAAAAAATAAAAAAAATGCAAAAAATCGCACCAAAAAACCGGTGTGAGTAATTGTTCATGCTTTAATGGATTGTTGCAAGTGACTTTAGTGCTCACAATTCTTGACAGGTGTCTTGTGTGCTCCCCCACATGGGTCCCCACTCACCAGCTTCAATAACACCTACAGAGGTAACACGCCTGTAAATCCACAGTATAGGCCTCAGGTTCCAGCATCCGCAGTCGCTCAGGCAACCTTTGGATATCCAGTCAATGGCAGGTATTTGTAACAGTAGTATTCCTCGTGGAAAAGAAGAATTGTCTCCCATAGTGTAGTTTTCAAGAAATTCCATTTGTTTAAAACATTTTTTTTTTTTAAATCAATCAAAAAAAATATATATGATAAAACAACAGACAAATAAAGGACAAAGTCCATATAACATAGGAGCTTCTTCCTAAAAAAAGCTCTATGTAATGGATAGCACAAGGAGCCCAAGCTGTGGGTGTGCGGCCTGTGCTACACCTGTGTTCCACCCACTAGCTCTAGTTCTTAAAAGTACGTGGTGTGCGTACCAGCGCCGTACGCATTTCGCCACTCACGTCTTTAGCCAGCCTACCTGTGCCTATCAATGCAGCCTACCTGTATCCATCAATGCAGCCTACCTGTGCCCAACAATGCAGCCTACCTGTGCCCACAATGCAGCCTACCTGTGTCTATCAATGCAGTCTACTTGTGCCCAACAATGCAACCTACCTGTGTCCATCAATTCTGCCTACCTGTGCCCAACAATGTAGCCTACCTGTGTCCATCAATGCAGCCTACCTGTGCAGGGGAAGAGAGGAGAGGAAGAGGATTGCCGGCTGGATCATCAGAGCACCGAGGAACATCGCTGTAACAGCTATCATTTGAATTGCCGAGTGTTCCCACCACTCGCAGTCACATACAGCCCCATCTCCTGGCCCAGGTACTAACTTCCTAACTAGTCTTCCTAATGACTTCCTAACTAGTCTGTGTATGTAAAGAAGTTTTTGCAGTTTATGCAACATTAATCCTATCACTTATAATGGTCTCTAAAAAGGAGGGGGGGATAGAAACATAAGTCCTAGCTTGCCTGTGAAATAACGATCACACAGGAAACCTATGGTGATTGAGGGTTAATTGCATAGTCAGCAGGGAAAATAAACCCTTCAGGATATTTTAGAAAGCTTTTATGATGATTCTGGAAATGTAGGGGACCCCCTACTATTCACACATCTCCATTATTCATCTGTTTTTGTTTCCATATAAAATCTATTAGGAGAGGTATAGGAACAAACATCGATGCACTTGTCCCCCTACATAGTCCCTTCTCGAGCTAACACATACCATTAGCGATGAACATCTCCTGCAGGGCTGCGCTGTGCCACAGCCCCAAAGAGTGGTGAAAATTGGCTGTATGAGATGCCGGGAAAAGGCGTCCCTTTGTACACCTGTGCCGGTCATAACGTCAGAGCGGTGCATCCGGAAGTGACGCACAGCGACCCGGCCTTAAGCCACTGTGCATGCGCCTGGCACCAGAGCTGCCGCGCCATAGCTGTTAGATGGCAGCAGGGCAGCCTGACATCAACTACATGACCCAGAGCACATAGCAACCAGAGGGGGCAGTGATACGCTCTCCTCCAGATGCTAAAAGCGCAGAAGACTTCCACTCAAAGGGAGGCTTGGTCAAACGGCGCTTTGTGGCTGCATAGTCACAATAATTGGTCACATAGTCACAAGAGGTGAGTTAACCTTTGTTGCTGCAGGAAGGGCCATGAGTTTGTAGAATAAGTAAATGTTAGTTTTAAACCATAAGTCTGTTTTTAGAGGAAGGAGACTAAGGCCCCTTTCACACTTATACGACTTGTCCCACAATTTGGGACTGCAAAGTAGAATGACAAGTCGTTCCCCATGATTTCCAATGACAGTCATTCATATTAGTACAACTTTAAGTTGTTCTGACTTCAAAGTTGTCCCTGCACTACTTTGGTCCGATTTTGATGGCACTTACACAGGCATTCCTTGAAATCGTGGCAAAAATCGCGTGACTTTGAAGTCGCACAAGTGTGAAAGGGGCCTAAAACAAACTGAATAACAGCACACCAACAGCTGAACCTGGTATAGCTGAATTTACCCTCTAACATTTGATTTTTTGATCTTGACCCCTAACACATGAATGTATGTGAAAAAAATGAGTATTTTATATTCTCACTTAATTTAAATAGAAGAATAATTTAATCAAATTAAGTAAGTTCTTAGGTATTTCAATCTGTCTATGTTCTGGTTTAACTAGAATTTACTATTAAAAAAATACTAAACTGTGAAGGCTTATTGAAAATACGAACTTGTGTCGTCATTAAAGGAAAATCAAACATCCTTTATTGGTTAATTATTTGTGTGATTTTAATTGGAATAAAACTGCTTTTTATTTATTTTTTTAAACGTTGCCAACAGACAAGTGTACACATTTTCTTTGAACTTGTCCCTATCTTGAAAAAAAACATCTGCTAAATATCATCTGAGCACTTGCTGTGTTTTATTTCTAAGTATCTCTTTAGTTAATATGCTCTATCTGAGGAAGCCTTTCTATTTGGTTTGAAGTAAATATCTAGAAGAATGACAGCTATATATCGGAACATCCCACGCACATCTCTTTTTTTCCATGTTTAAATACCCTCTTTTTACCTACAAGTAGAGGAGCTATCTAGTTAAAACAATGTTGGTTAGCCAGTTAACAACACTACTGTCAAAAGAAGCTGTGGATTTGTGAAGTCATTTTTTTAGATAGTTTTACATTGTGCAAGTAGATACTCTGTATAAAATACTAGGGGCTTTGGGATGCTTGCCCTTCAACTTAGTACTTAGTAACACTTGGGCTTATTTATAATGAATGTTAAACTAAAAAATGTATCAGCTTTTGTGTTCCCATTTTAATTTTAATTTCAAAATGTACACACCATTTTATTTTTCAAAGTACAAACTAAAAGGAAATGTATCTAAAAAATGTACTCTACCCAATGATTTTCTTTTTCACAGTTTTTATTATTGCTATTATTAGTGATATCAGACAAAATGCTCAAAAAAAGACTATAACATAAGAAGTCATCCAATGTTCTAACATTTTACATTCAATAACAACAACTCTTTTAATTGGACTAATATATTACAGATCCAGTCTCATCAATAAAAAACACAGGAAAAGGGAAAAAAAAGAAAAACAGGAACGAAAAAACTGTAGTAATGCTTTGCCACTACTTCCTTCAAAATGGACATTGAGGCTGCTTTAACAAATCCAGCTTGTATGTTACATTACATATTCTTTCTGCTCACTTTTGAAAGTCAGCTTCACCATAAAATCTAAGCACATTAAGCAACACCTTAACATATTTTTAGAGTATCTTAATTTCAAACTCTGTGACTAATTTCATAGGTCTTAATGTCTCACCTTTGCTTGTTATTCTATGTAAGAAATTCCACACCTGGAAAAACCTTCCCTTGTCCCTCATTGGGAAGATAAACCTGATTAAGATGAAAGTCCTGCCCTTACTATTATATGTCCTCAGAAATTCTCCAGTGTGGATCCCAAAGTCAGTTTTTAAATCAATAGACGGTATGCTCTCTTCCTTTTTGTGGCAGGGGGGAATTCCCCGCTTTAAACTGGCCATACTTCAGCAGCCATGGGGGGAAGGGGGCCTAGCGGTACCTGTATTCTATACATATTTCCTTGCTGGCCAATTGACAGTAGCACACCACTGGTTGACTTCTCCTCCAGATGATGCCTCTGTGTCCCTGGAGGTTGCATGTGTAGGCTCATTTGAGGCACTCTCTCACTTGGTCTACAGGGTTTTGAGGTCTCCTTATTCCCTGACTTCTTCTATGTGCTCAGTGATTAGGGAATGGTCTGTGGCTCAGGGGTTGAGGCTGTCTAGTTTGAACAGGTTTTCCCCCAATCTACCGCTGTGGAGAAATCCCAATTTAATGCACTTTTATGAATACCCAGACCCTGTGGTTTGGACTAAATATGGTGTTAAAATTTTACATCATATTGTACTAAATGGCATCTTAATGTCATTCAACAAACTAAAAGAACATTATGACCTACCCAACTCACACTTCTGTATACATACAACTGAGACATGCTTTTTATTCTCAATTTGGCAGGGAACCTCTGGACCTTGAACCCAGTGACCTAGAACTACTGACACGCAGTGACTCATTAGCTAAACCAGTCTCTAGTTTATACAAGGACCTCTTCCAAGAAACGGTTCTATTGATGAAAACCTGCAGAGGGGCTTGGGAGGCTGTGGTCCCAGGGTTGGACAGAGACGACTGGGATGACATGCATGTGGGGGACTGAATTTCAGTACCAAGTCTCTACTAGAGATCGTCTAATTCATTATAAATTCTTGCATAGAATATACCTTACCCCAGCTAAATTAGCTAGGATGTTTGGGAACCAACAGTCTTTATGCTGGAGATGCTCAGCACCGCTGGCAAACTTAAAGCACATATTTTGGGAGTGTCCCCATAGTAAACTATAGCCCACTATATTAGGTGGATCACTTCTATTTCGATCCCACTGTCCATTAAAGTATGCTTGTTGAATCTAGTTGAACCTTTAGCCACCCACTACCAGGGCTATACGTACTCTTCTCACCTTATTGTTGTTTTATGCTAAAGGAGGCCTGGAAGTCACTGGTCAACAGAGCAGTACCATTTTACAAAGCTACCTATCTAAACAGAGGGGCTTTGGCCAAGTTTGACAAGGTTTGGGGGTATGGGTGGATGGCATCTGTGGACACAGTATCAGATTAACCTCATAAAAAAGGTACAGTCACTGACCCTGGTACGTACTACAGAGCTGGGAAAAAAATGTTTCTGGAGTGCTGGATGGTTACTGGATGAATCAAGGTTAATGTAAGGATCCTCTTGCTTGGGTTTTCATATGCTTTAAGACTTTAGTTTCTCCTGGTGAGGGGGGTTGGGGGGTGGGGAGACCACATTGCAGGCATTATCCTGTAGGATTGGGCAAGGTGTCATTGAGTTAAATCACCATGAACATACCTCTGGTAGGAGGGCAATATAATGTACATGTCTGTCTAGGCAAATGTTATACTATAGGTGTTTTTTGTTGTGTTTTGTTCCCCTCCCTTTTTCTGTGCCTTTTGTTGTTTTACGCTGGTATGTTTTTTACTGTAACCAGTGTCTGTTTCCGCTATATGTGGGTTATTGTTGTATGTATTTCATGAAACTTAATAAAAAGTAATTTACAAAAAAATATATATATATTTTTCGAAATAAGTAAACATAGCGATTTCCCCTGGAGGGGCTGATGAGAAGCGGGATCGGTCTCCCTTGCTAGTACAGAGGCTGCCAGCCACAGACACAATTCCATGCACACCAACAATACAGGCTCGTTCTAGGGGATGACCTTTTTAAAATGTATTCTTAAAGAACTTGAGCAGGAGAAGGGTTTAGGGATTAGGGTACTCCAAACAATAGCAAAAATACCCAGAAGGACAGCTTCTCACTGATCTTCTCTAAGCAGCCTTTCCTGGAAGAAACAGGGGAGGGCCAGTATATCTAGGACTCTATAATAGCAGTTCCTGTCCATATAGCAACCTCTGACACTTAGTTCCCTTCCAGCACTTGCACACCCAAGAGTCCATAGCAAGGTCTTTACTTTCAATGTCCATGGAGCTGTCTGCCACCCAGCATCCACATAGTTCTTCAGGGAGGAAGACAAAAGATCCCCGGACCAGCAAATAATACTTTACCAATCTTCTCCAGGCCCTCAGCACAGCACCTGCTGAGGCCCTGACTGCATTTTTTTTTCTCAGTAGCTATATCCTAGGGGCAGCTACCCCAGGAGAACTGGAACCCTCTCTGGAGAGAAAAGAACACTCTCGAAAGGCCTCTCAAACATTAACCTCACCAGCCACCTTCTAGACACCCCCTTCCAGGAATTGGCTGAGGCAATATATTTATGTAAAACTGGGTATCTGACTCTCCCTATCCTTTGTTCTGAAAACTTCTCCCAGAAGCAAATAGGAGAAATCAAATAACCAGCTTAGGAAACCCTGACCAGACCAAAACAATAGATCACTTCCCCAATGATTAAAGTGAGGCCAAATCTACATTTACGCGGTTGTATACCCTTTTTTTATTTTTTTACCTACAGGTAAGCCTATAATAAGGCTTAACTGTAGGTAAAATTAATATCTCCTCAACCTGTATGGTTTAGGAGATATTCACTTTGCATGCAGCCGCTGACGCCGGCGGCGCATGCACTGTAAAGGCCATGCTGAAGGTCCGGCAGGCGCTGCTGGACCTTGCCGGAAAGAATACTACCGCACGCATGTGCAGGAGTGATGTCATGCAGGGTTTTCATACAGCATTTTAACATTCTAAAAAGACAGCCCAGCAATAGCCTCTCACTTTTCAGCTGTCTGTCTCTAACTGACACTTCATCCAGAGACATATAGACCGGAGACAGGTAGTAAAGTATATCCCTCCTCCTACTCATTCAGTCTATGTTCTCATTTTCAGTCTAGCTCTATGTTTTCTAAATATAGCTGAACAGTAGTAGATCAGATTGTGCTTTCTTTACATGTGCAGTCAGCAAATTCTATAACTGCGACTTCTATTTCTAAATTGGAAAACAATTAATGTGACATTTTTTATTATTTGGCTGAAAAAATCAAATCTGTTTTACATTTGTATTCTTTTGTAGAGTAAACACTATGCAATGCAATTCAACATTTGTTATCCACCATTGTGCTGAATGATGCATTTATTGCTTACAGCTAGAAAAATTGTCAACTCCATCAAAGATGTATAACAAAGAATATAACTTTGCATCATATCCCTGCCTCTTTTGTAATTGTTTTTAGATAATTCATCAATACCTAAAATTAAAAGTGTGGTCTGGATTAGTTTATTTTCATAATTATATTTTTTTTAAATTGTAGAACTATTACTAAGAACAGAATAAATTAGCAAGTTACATAAGTCATTGACAAGTTCAGTATTAAAGCCAACTTCGGCCCAGACACTGTGTCATGAGAATACAAATAATTTTCATGAAAAAAGTCTTGGCAGGCCTTTTAAGTTGGAGAGGCCTGCTCTTATTGAATTACATGAGAAATGTCAACACTTTGCCTGCTAGCACTTTTACATTGGTCATTGGACATGAGAGATCTCTTGGAATTTACAAATGATCTGACTTGTGAATCGCTGGAATGGTGAAGGTTTGTTTCTTTGAAAACCACAAATTGCTATTGTTGATTAATCAAGGTATGTACTGAAGTTCACTTGTCTAAATACCAAATCTTAATGTCCTTTTTTTGGTCTCCATAGCATTAGTCGGTGTTGCACATTTTTTCAGAAAGGATTTGTTGGATTTTTGTTACTCTATAGAACATAATCTGTCTGGTTCTTCATGAACTACCATTAACACTTCATAAATTCCAAAATGTATTATGCTGTCAAGTTGGCATGTTGTTCTGTTAAAGTGTCATACTAGAAACCTTTATGACTTTTTAAGAATGGTGTTCTATTACATTTCAGTGGCCTCCATAATAGAAGAATTGTTTGATATTATTTTAGAAGGTATTTTTTGTTGCCATTTTTTTTCTTTACTAATTTACAGATGAATTGGAATTAAAACTAATACATTTTTTAAACCATATTTTTAGTTTAACAGTATCCCTCAAACATTTGAAATGATGTGTTTGTGTAGCTTATTGCCAAAGCTATTGAGACTAATTCAAATGCAAACTCCCTACTATTATGATTAAAAAAATGCTACATAGAAATTACAAAAACAATACTTTTCCCAGAAAACCCAAATATATCACAAAACAACCATATATCTGATTTTCTCTACTTTTTCTGAATCTCTGTACTTTTCCTGAATATAGTGTATTTTAAGCAACCATGTTGGTTTAGAACTTCATATTTATATTATAACCATTTAGAAGATAACATTTTCCTTTTTAGATTGGTGCTGTAGATAATAAGCATATCAGCAGTGGAGGGCTATATAGTTTTAGTGTGTTAGGTTACAACTAGGGTTGTCCCGATGCCACTTTTTTAAGACCGAGTACAAGTACCGATACTTTTTTTCAAGTACTCGCCGATACCGATTACCGATACTTTTTTTAATGTCATGTGATGGGGGGGCACGCACTGATGGGGGGCACGCACTGATGGGGGGCACGCATTGATGGGGGGCACGCATTGATGGGGGGCACACATTGATGGGGGGCACACATTGATGGGGGGCTGCATGGGCACTTATTTATGGCTGGCTGGCAGTGGATTTAGGATTTAGTTTTGCTCTGAAAAAGCCCATCTTGGTACACCTAGCACTCAGCCTCAATAAAGCAGCAGCGGACATCTTGTTACACCCAGCCCTAACTATATGGGCTGGGTGTAACAAGATGTCCGCTGCTGCTTTATTGAGGCTGAGTGCTAGGTGTACCAAGATGGGCTTTTTCAGAGCAAAACTAAATCCTAAATCCACTGCCAGACATAAATAAGTGCCCATGCAGCATGGGCACTGGCTGCATGGGCACTTATTTATGGCTGGCAGTGGATTTAGGATTTAGTTTTGCTCTGAAAAAGCCCATCTTGGTACACCTAGCACTCAGCCTCAATAAAGCAGCAGCGGACATCTTGTTACACCCAGCCCTAACTATATGGGCTGGGTGTAACAAGATGTCCGCTGCTGCTTTTTGAGGCCGAGTGAGTGCAGGGTGTACCAAGATGGGCGTCGGGATAATACACGCCACGTGGTTTAACGGCAACACGGAGCGTCACTTGCATTACTGAATGTGACGGCTGACGCCTATCTAGTTGCACAGAAACACGGAGACACGGAGTACTCACTCTCCGCTCGGCTCTCCGTAGTGTACTGATCTGCTCTCCGCTCCGCCCGCTGACTCCGCCCTCCGCTCCGCCCGCTGACTCCGCCCTCCGCACCACCGCCCGCTGACTCCGCCCTCCGCACCGCCGCCCGCTGCCGCTGACAAGGTATCGGGGCTAAGCATCGGGCGCATTTGTGCGAGTACAAGTACTCGCACAAATGCTCGGTATCGGTCCCGATACCGATACTAGTATCGGTATCGGGACAACCCTAGTTACAACACTGCATACATTTTCTTTTTGCCAGTAATCTGGTGTTCGGTAAAGCCTTAATGCGGAGCCACATGAAATAGCTGGCTAAATGGTTGAACTGAACGGACTTGTGTCTTTTTTTCAACCAGACTAACTAAGTCCCCATGTAACTACTCTTAGTTCCACTTTCAGTAAGCTGAACAGCACAGAACCACAGTAAGAAGCCACACATGGTTGCTTCTTGAAATCTAGCTGCACTGGATAACTTAAAGTGATTGTAAAGTCTCCTTTTTGTTCTATAAAAATAACAAATATGTTATACTTACCTGCTCTGTGTAGTGCATAGAGTGCATTAAGATATGAAAAAAAAAAAACTTCTGCCTTTACATCCACTTTAATCTAAAAGAAAATTTACGGAATTTTCAGATTTGATCAAAATTGCAGGCATTAGAAATTCACTGATTTGTTTCTTAAAGATCAATATCATTTGATAGTAGCCCACTGGTAATCCAAACATCTGTTTGGCACCTACAGCCACATGCTTTTTTGAAATGTTTAACATTCTCTATAAATATTATTCTTCATGAATAGCAATATAATAAAATAAAAATAAAAAATGTAAGGAAGTTTGGCTTCTTTGGCTGTAGATTATTTTATTTTTATTTTTATTTCATCAGATTTTTGCCTTCAGGCAAAGGGTATCTTTCATTCACTGTGCTTGAATTTCATTTATTTTCCTTTTCTTTGTTTCCTTCTTAGCAGTAAGCTAATCCAACTTTAGTATAACCTGAGATCACTCCAATTTTTTAGTTTTTTTTTTGTTTTTTTCAGACTACTTTCACACTGAGGCACTAAAAATAGCCTCTGCATAGCGCCTGTAAAAAGCCTCTCCTCTAACTCCAGTGTGAAAGCCTAAGTGCTTTCACACTGGATCGTTGTGCTTGCAGGACGGTAAAAAAAGTCCTGCAGCATCTTTGCAGCACTGTAGGAGCGGTGTATACACCGCTCCTAAAGCGCCCTTGCCCATTGAAATCAATTTCAATATCGGCCGAATAGCGCCGCTAAAACTACGGTAAAGCGACGCTAAAAATAGTGCCACTTTACTGCCGACGCCCGCCTGCCCCAGTGTGAAAGTAGCCAATGGCGCATATTTATAATACAGTGAATGTGACACTCTCCAAACATTTACAGGTGAATAATCATTCCCTGTGTTTTAAAATACATGCATCAGGAAGAAAAATCTTCAGTGAATATTTGGTGACTGTCACATTTACAGCTTTATACATATTCTCCTTTGTGTTTTTTAATATATAATGTAACTACTGTCAAAGATCCATCACAATGCAATAATATTATACTGCTGCTCTGCAAATTGTGGTTGAACTTGATGAACCTATTTATACTGTACAACTATGGCTGTTAAGTGCCTCTGACACGTCCAGGTTCTCTTAGCTCAATAGTAGCGCCAGGGCTTTCCTGCCCACTTTTATTTAAACGAACATCAAAACTTCACACAGGTATGTTTTCCCACACAGGTGGTTCTCACCATCACTTCAAAAACATACATTTAGCCTCCTGGCTCTCTTGTGGCAGCTTTACTGCTCCAAGTACCCCTTTAGGATACCTTTGTTTGGTCTACATGAGCATGAAACACATCCCAATGTTTATGTGCAGACTCTGCACGTTAGCACTGCGTCTTCCTTACAGCTTCCTAGCTGTTTCTCTGTCCCACATGGACTCTCACTTGTCCCTCACAGACTTTCTCTCAGACTCAGGCCTTCCACTGCCCTGACCTGGACACCTTGATACATGACAGCATCTCACACGGCTCCCTTCACACACTCTGACCTCCCTCAGGAGGGGGGGTTTGAGCTCTAGCTCTGGCTCTAATATAAATGCAGCACACACTTGCATCATTATGTGCTTGCTTCCTCCAAAATCTGGCTTAACCATCATTTTACCCAGTGGCACGGGGTCACCCCGCTACCCTGCTACAGTGCCATATTGTTGTTTATTGAAAATCTTGTGGGCTGTCAAGGCATCTGCTGTAGATACCACTCTGCTCTAACATGTTTCAACCCATAAACAGGGTTAGACGTAGTATCTATGATATATGTTAACTAGTTGCTGCTTTGTCCTCGAGTTTTAACTTTTAACTTTTTTTCTTGTAAAACATTTAAGTAAAGAAAATAACTTTGCATAATTTTCAAAACATCTGTTTTCCAGCCACCTGCTGCAAAAGCCCCTCCAACAGTTGTATGCTACATCTGTGGCCGTGAGTTTGGCACAAAGTCTATCGGTATACATGAACCTCAATGTCTGAAGAAGTGGCATCTTGAAAATGACAGATTACCTAAGAATCTGCAAAGACCCGAGCCCAAGAAGCCAGAGGTCAGAACAATAGGAGGTAAGAGTTAAAAAAAAAAAAAAAAAAGTTTCTCCAATTCATGCATTCACACCAGCCCTATTGTGAACTGACAGCATCCTGGCTATTTAAGTCCTGTCATTGTAGAAGGGTGTGTGCTCCCTTGGAAACTGCAACTAGCATCATCGGAACCTACAAACTGGATTGTGAGCCAATCTGAGTTTTGATCATGTGATCTTGTCCACACTTCCAAAATGTTTTACTGGTGTATATGGCCATTGGCCAGCAAAGGCTGTATAAAAGTTAACCAGGGTATGCAGTATCCTAATATACAGTTATTACTGCCAGCTAAATTCACCAATTTAACTATTTAGGAACCATTGGCAACTCTTATGTAAGAAGGGGTGCATATCCTGTTTGCATTAATTACTACAGAAGGCATATGGGGGGGGGGGGGGTTGCCTTTTAACCAAATTCTGCAATCATACCAGGCCAGGAGAGAATTACAGTTGGTCCAAAAAAACAGGTGGAAACATACAACTCATATATCCTCTTTAAAAAGGCTGGTGACACAGACTTATTTGTTTTGTACCAAAAAAAGGTAAAAAGAAGAAGCATGATTTATTTTAAAGACTGTATATATAACCTTAAAACAACTATATGATATAATGTACTCCTTATCGTTCTCATTTAAAGCTGCACTTCACCAATTTCTATTAGATTTGTTTATAAATAAATTATCTTTTTGTCAATTTTTTATTTATAGAACAAATAGATAAATATCATGTATATCACAAATACAAATGTTGTATAGTGGGATTTACAAAATAACAATCAACCATCTATATGGCTGTCTTGTTAACAATATTAACACTGAACCCCAGGCAGTCATACAAAAACACCAATTTATGCAGTTATGCATTTTTGTAATCCTTTATTTAGACCAGGGGTCTCCAAACCCTGGCCCACTTGTGTCTTTTCTCCGGCCTGCGGCTCACCCAGACTCTTCCAACATAGCACCGATCTGCTGCCTTTTAAAAGCAGCAGATTGGCAATATGACTGGCAGGTCCCGCAAACAAAGCCGCTCCCCCACACCCTCCAATGCTGCTACGCTGTGCCGAGAATTGGCAGCTGGGACCGCCGATGTCCTAGCAACCAATGACATCATCAGCGTGGCACCTCCCGGCGTCCCGCCCGATGTTTGTATTAGAGATCCTTCCGAGTGTTTAGCAGCGGGTGGGAGTTGGGAGGTGCAGGAGACTGCTGGGGACACTGATGCTGGAGACACTGATCCTGGGGACACTGATGATGGGGAGACTGCTGGGGACACTGATCCTGGGGACACTGATGATGGGAGACTGCTGGGGACACTGTTCCTTGGGACACTGATGCTGAGGAGACTGCTGGGGACACTGATGATGGGGACACTGATGCTGGGGACACTGATGATGGGGAGACTGCTGGGGCCACTGATGATGGGGACACTGATGCTGGGGACACCGCTGATGGGGACACTACTGATAGAGAGACTGCTGATGGAGAGACTGCTGATGGGGACACTGCTGATGGGGACACTGATGCTGGGGAGACTGATGATGGGGACACTGATGATGGGGAGACTCTGCTGGGGACACTAATGATGGGGACACTGATGATGGGGAGACTCTGCTGGGGACACTGATGATGAGGAGACTCTGCTGGGGACACTGATGATGGGGACACTCTGCTGGTGACACTGATGATGGGGACAGTCTGCTGGGGACACTGATGATGAGGAGACTCTGATGGATGGAGGACACATATATGGGGGCCACTGGTATTGGGGAGACTCTGATGGGGGACACTGATATTGGGAAGACTCTGAAATGGGACACAGAGGTGCGGAAAGGCTCTAATGTGAACACAGACATGTGGAAATGCTCTGATGGGGACACAATATGCAAGGAGACTCTGACAGGGACACAGACATGTGGAAAAGCTCTGAGGGGGACACAGACATGTGGAAAAGCTCTGAGGGGGGCACAGACATGGGGAAAGGCTATGATGAGATTATTTAAATTGTATTCATTTATTTATAAATAACAATTTTTTTCGGCCCACGAATATTTGTAAAATCTACAATGTGGTCCCCCTCTGGCTAAAAAGCTTGGAGACCCCTGATTTAGACCAACCCAAGACAGGGTTAGACATCTAGGCATAGAAATTGTCCTATAATACAACTGTATATAGTGGGAAAACAGGTACATAGCCAAGGCAATAATAATCAAAGCAAAAGCAAGGAAAGAGCAAAGCGAGTTGATGCCTCCACTGTGGTGGTCTGTATTTTAGAATTATGGGGGAAGGGGGAGGAATATGGAGTAAGAAAGATGTAGGGGAAAGAAAAGGAGAGGGGAAAAAGGAAAGTGGGTAGGGAAAGAAAGAAAGAAAGAAACAAAGAAAGAAAGGGAAAGGTTCCTCCCTCTAATACACTTGTTCTAAGGTCCTAAAGTGATACTAAACCTAAAAACGATTTTTAACTTAACCACTTAATCCCCGGAAGGTTTACCCCCCCCCCCCCTTTCATGACCAGGCCCTTTTGTGCAATATGGCACTGGGCTACTTTAACTGAAAATTGCGCTGACGTGCGGCACTGTACCCAATACAATGTATGTCCTTTTTCCCCCCACAAATAGAGCTTTCTTTTGGTGGTATTTGATCACCTCTGCGGTTTATATTTTTTGTGCTATAAACAAAAAAAAGACTTTCTGCTATGAAACATACCCAATAAAAAAATTTAAAAAATCTAATTTATTCATCAATTTAGGCCAATATGTATTCTGCTACTATTCTAGTAATGGCGAGGATCAACGATTCTTAGCGGGACTGCAACATTGCGGCAGACAAATCGGAAACAAAGTGACACTTTTTGGGGACCAGTGACACTAATACAATGATCAGTGCTAAAAAAATATGCACTCTCACTGTACTAATGACACTGGCAGGGAAGGGGTTAACATCAGGGGCGATAAAAGGGTTAACTGTGCTCCTAGGGATTGCTTTCTAATTGTGTGGGGATAGCTTAACTTGAGGAAGACAAAGATCTGTGTTTCTGCATAGCAGAAACACAAGATCTCCATCTTCCTCTCTGATAGAACAGCGGTCTGCCTTGTTTACATAGGCAGACCGCTGTTCTGCCTCTCCTGTCAACGATCGATGGGGCCCGCTGATTGGCTGTGATTATCAAGGTGAGAAGTAACACTAGGCTTCTTATAGCAACATCCTTAGCAGTGGCCTAGAAGTTTTCCAGCCAGGCTTCATGAGATACCTAAATGGCCTACACCTATAGCAAGGGTAATATTTCACTTAGGCCAAAGCTGCACAGCTTGATTTTATCTACAGCCGTCTCTTGTCTGCATAGGCAGTTTTTTTGGTAAAGGTAAACAATACCTTTAAATTTAACATTAGTGTAACTGCAATAAAGAAAGGTCGGATTATTAGGCTGCCTGTGCTCATGTTCTCATGTTAATCTCAGAACTGGATGGAGAAAATTACAAACCCTTTGACAAGCATATATTAATTTCACTTCTGAATTTAGATGTTTGACTGGAATTCAGCTTTAAAAAATGTATTGCATACAGTAATATCTATTATCAGGTGAGATACAAACAAAAACGGGCATAGATGGAAATAAACAAAGAAAAAAATATGGTAATAAAGAAGATAGGTTTGAGATTGACAAACAAATTACACCCTCGTTATTATTAGGTTGCACAATGTTGTCTGTCTCCAAACTCACAACACAATATGAAAAACACATGAAATAGTTGGTGCCCAAAGTATAAAGTATGTTCCTAGCAGATCCAATGCTACACTGCTTGTTCTAACAGCATATGCTGTGGGATATGAATCACATTAAAACTGGGCAGATGAGACATCCTATTCTGCCAACAACAGAGACAGTGTAATATGTAAAAAATGCACCGATCTTAGCTAAAATCAGCAATGTCTGTTGTTCTGACTTTGAAATTGTAAAATCATTTAAATTGATATAACGTTTCATTGTATGCAATGCCAGGAAAAGATTAACAAAACAGAAAACACTTCACCTTGGAAATTTATTAAAAACGGACATTCTATTCTGTATAAAAAAGAGACCATGTTAAATTAGGTATGCAAACAAAATATGCAGCAATTATTTTTCATAAATGAATAAATATGGACTTGTATGAGAATCCCCCCCTAAACATGATATTGTGCTCATCCTGTAGAAAAATGAAATAACCAGAACCTTTGCTATTTGGAAGAGTGGGTTTCGTAATAAAGTTGGCAGTGCCTTCACAAGAATGTTGCAACAAAGTCCCGTTGTAGGGATCCCTGAGGATGATCATGATCTCTTGATGTAGAAGACCTGAAGACAGAATCAGTGACGATGGAGAGATCCTCTAAATCAGGGGTGGCCAACCAGAACATAGCAAGGGACAAATGACACAGCACAAGCACTATGCTGTGTATCCTCCTTTAAAGGATCAGGATACTTTTTTTTAGGGGCAAAACTCCACTTTAAGCAGCACAGCCACTTACAAATACAGACAGTAGGGGGCAGCAGATTCATACAGACATATATCTATGACCATTCAGCTTCCAGGAATGTTGAAAAAAAATTGGGAAATTCTGGATATGAAGATACATGTGACCATTTCACATGACATCACTGGAGCTGAGTATCTGGGCTTACGTTGTCATATGGACTTAGTTCTCAGCCCAATGTAAACTCTAATTCGAGTGACTCTGAGCTTACATAGGACACGAGGAAGTAAATAAGTAGTAACTATGTGCTGCTGGGGAAGGTGGGGCGGTAAAGTGAATCTGCTGCTGTTCCCCGCATTGTCAAAGCACAGGTTCACTTCATGGTTTGAATGTAAAAAGAAGGGTCCCATTGGTTTGTCAGGATTAAAGGGCTGCTTTAGGAAAACAGGTATAAAACTGGAGCTTCTATCTTTTTATACCTGTGTGCATTCTCTGTTATTTTGGGTCGGATACATACTGTATATGCGTTTGCCACTTGTGCCTCATGAAAACTGTTTTAAAAAGCTGTATTCTTTAAAAAAACGGAGCTCCCAAAATAGGTAAAATCTAGGCAGGTTCACATGACTGCTGCTCAATGAGAAGTTCAGTCACTAGATGAAGGTACTTTACGAAAATAGTCTGACTTCTCTGTTGATGTTCAATTGTTAAAGTGCATCTAAAGGCTCTTTTGTTTCAGTCTAACAGGCCTTAAATCCAGTTACTGTGTTATGAAAGAGCTTCATAAAGTAAAGAAAAACTTATTTTACCTCCCTTGAGTTAGCCTAATCCTCTGTCATTAGAATGCCCAGATTCTGCAGCTCACAATGGTATCAGTGGCATAGTCAGTTCTGCTTATCCAGAAAGCGGTGGACAGGGCTAGATGTGGCCAGCTGCTGATTAACAAACTGCAGTCTAATGAATTAAAAGAGAAGTATAGGATTATTTTTTTTTTGGAAGAATTATACTTACCTAGGTAGATGAAGCATTGGTCAAACACCACTGATCGCTCGGTTCTCAGAGCTCCGTGAGCTGAAGGGGTCACCCCCCTCTCTGCTGGGCTGTGGAGGGGGTGGGAGCGGCTCACTCAGGCTCTCAGTGGCTCACTGAGAGGCTGAGCCAGGTGGCAGTCCAGGCTTCTGGGTGAATCCCAACCATATAGTCGCGATCTTTCCCCAGCCTGGTCCGTCTCTGTGATGTCAGCCGAAAACGGGTCACAGGAGTGCAGAATGAACAGCACTCCTGTGAGCCACAGGAGAAGTACAGCCAAATAAGCTTTGTCTGTACTTCTCCTTTAACAGTGGCAATAATGATAACTACACCCCTTGCCAAAGGAGGAACAGCTGACAGGAACAGCAACCCCTTGCCACAGGAGTAACAGCCGACATTAGGGTTAAGGCTGCTTTGAATTCAGTAACAGTGCAGCAGTGGAAGCTGCATTAGGTAGACCTCACTGGCAGGATAAACTGGTATTTGTGAGACTTTGCAGGAGGACTATAGGAAAGTAGTAAGTATAGATGTACTTACATTTAAATGCTGCCATAATTGTGTTACTGGGAAGCCATAGTTCTACTTTAAGTGCCCTTTTTTGGAGAATAAACATCCTGTGGACCTGCTTATTTAATACCCTTTTTTGGAGTTGTGTGACCAGGCAAGGTCCAGAGCTAGGGGTTGCCTCTAGTACAGTGGATGGGAAAGTGAGTCTCCTGCCTACAGCAGCACCAGAGTTCATCTAAAAATGGGGCCCTTAACAATATTTGTTTCATCCAAAGATGAAATGGCTTTACATCTGTTTCAATTTTCATAAAGCATCCTATTGATTTGCACTGACAGCTTAAGGATGATTTCTAAACATTGGAAGCCAGTCAGATTCCCAGTACATCTTGGATAAAGGAAGCTAAAAGGTGAAGAGCTGTTGTGAGAATGTTCTCTTTCCTCTCCTTTGCATGAATTGGCAACACAACAAATATTTCTCAAACTTCAAAACACAGTTGTTATGATTTTACCAAAAAAGTCCTTTAAAACCCTTGTGTCCAATTTAAAGTTGTGTATTTCTGACAGGCTGGATAATGTTCTTCAGGTGCCAAGATCCTGTGAGAAACATAGTGAGATATAGTCACCATTCATTTCCTGTTATAAAACTTTTGAAAGGGAGAGTCATCGTGGCGTGACTATTGTTGACTGGTAGCTATACAAGGTGGAACATGTGCAAAAGCTGATGCATACAATACAGCATAATGGCAAAAAATTATTAGTTACACAACCTAAGAAATATATTAAGTATAGCTAAACTAGAAAGGTAAAGAAATCCGCGCTTAGTAAGCCTCAATATAAGCAGCTGAACACCATAACCCAGATACCGGGCACAAAAACTGTAAAGGAAGAAAAAAAGTGCAGTGCTTAGACTATAAATGATAAAAAAGTGATTGCTCAAATTTAAGTGCAAACATACATCCAAAGTTAAATAGCAATCAAATATGCAAAATACATTGGCAAAAATATATAAACCACACAATCATTGAAGATATACCGTGAAAAATAAAAAGTGTTCTTTGAAAGTTTACCGTGAAAAGTGAAAAAATATATATGAACTAATTAATTTACACATGAACTGTATCTGTATTAATTAGTTCATATATATTTTTTCACTTTTCACGGTATACTTTCAAAGAACACTTTTTATTTTTCACGGTATAGCTTCAATGATTGTGTGGTTTATATATTTTTGCCAATGTATTTTGCATATTTGATTGTTATTTAACTTTGGATGTATGTTTGCACTTTAATTTGAGCAATCACTTTTTTATCATTTATAGTCGGAGCACTGCACTTTTTTTCCTCCTTTATAGCTAAACTAGGCCTGGATTGTTTGCTGTAGTGTTTTCTAAATAGCCTAAGCCACCTAAATGGCCTAGGGCAGTGGTGGCGAACCTTGGCACCACAGATGTTTTGGAACTACATTTACCATGATGCTCATGTACTCTGCAGTGTAGTTGAGCATCATGGGAAATGTAGTTCCAAAACATCTGGGGTGCCAAGGTTCGCCATCACTGGCCTAGGGTGTCAAAAGCAAAGTTCTGGTGAGAAGGCAGGTTACTCCCTCTTACAATGACTTTAGTAGCATAGGGAGTAATTCAATAAATTACTATTATGATTATATGGCTCTATATAAAGCCCCACCACCAGTTCTGGTAACTTTGCTGAAATGTGCAAAAGATTCTGGGAGTTCTTAATGGTGTCACTTTTCCAAAGTGGCACTACGGCTGCACTAAATTCAAAATTAACTACTTCCTGTTCATAGGTAATAAAACTGGAGGTAATTAAGAACTCTAAGTTGGTGTACAGAGACAGGCAGCGTGCTTGTCTTTGTACACTGTTTATCAGGACAGCATATTTGGCAACATTAGCCCTGCCTTGCCTCTAACTGGTTGTCAAGGAAGCTATGGCTTTACAGCTGACATGCTTCTAGCAATCAGTGATGCTGACCTGATGGGGAAGCTGAAGGACAAACTCCCTATCAGGTTCACTCTCTCTTTGTGTTTGATATCAGGCAATGGACAAATTCCATAGACAATAGCAAACTGTCTGTTGTCTATGGAATCCATCCACTGCCTAGTCTTAATAACAAGGGGATTGTACAAGATGGAGAACATACCTGTATAGTACAGGTCATGCTTATTTTGACATTGTGATCAATTTTAAAAGAAAACATCTTACTTTGTATCTACTTTTTGACAATGTATTTGTGACTGAGGATTATTGCAATGTGCAAATAGTTGTGCCTGTTCAGCTTTAATTATACTTGGGCACCTAAGGAATATAAACATTGCATGTTTTAATGATGCTTTGAACAGTTCGGAGTCAGTACAAAATGAAGATGACATACAGTATACCACTCATACACAGACCATTTTGTAATGTAATTGAAATACTTTTCCAGTCACAACCAGGCACAATTTTCTGTATCTGCCAGAAAATTGACGTTTCTTATCTTTACAGCCATGCCAATGATATTTAGTTTTAGGCTGGGTTCACACTTATGAGAATTGGATGTGGATTTCTCTGCATCCAATTCGCAAGACAGGAGATTGTGACTGGCTCTCAATGGGGCCGGGTCACACATCTTCGTGGCGGCTGCGGAGCGAATTGCACAGGAGTCCTGTGCGTCTTTGGCTCCGTTCCGGGTCTGAATTCAGGAAAGATTTGGGCCAGATTCGTCCCTGAAATGGAGAACAGGGACGCACCGGACCCCTGCTGTCAGCCGCATCCGTTTTAGGTGTGAACCCAGCATAAAGACAGGTTTTCTTAGAGTTCCACTACTCCTGACCACTGCCCCCCACCCCAGAAAATTGTACAAAGTACAGACAACTTGTAATGGCATCTCTGGCAAAGCTCTTGGATTTACTGCACAGGAAGTTTCCTGTTCAGTTAATCAGTAAATCAATGTTTTGCGCTACTCAACTGTACATACAGTGATAATAAATCAAAACCAATAAAGATAAAACCACATCCAGAGTTGCTAACACTGCTAAATAAATGTGTAACTCCACAAGCAATAAGTGAATGGTGAATTGTGATATCTGAAACACTAACTCACTCTAAAAAGAGCAACACAAAAACAGGGGAAGGGGAAAACCAGGTGCTAACCTCAATCACTAAAATATATCAAACGTGGTTGCCAAAAAACAAAAAAATCACATTGTTTAAAGACACATAGAAAATAATAATACATGTGAAATTATAATAAATAAAAATACAAAAAGATATAAACACCCACCAGGGGTAAAGTGGTATGAATGAAAAACAAAGTATACATGAATATGAATAATAAATAGCAAATAATACAAATGCTAAATAAATCAAACTTCTACTAACACGTAATTAGCAGAAGGAGCCCAAAGGGTGACACCTGACAATTGAACTTCCTCTTTATCGGCTCGTAGTACATCTAGTACGTCACTACGTTAGTTTTTGTTGGCAGACAATTGTGTGCCGTTTGTATGCAAGACAAGTTTTTGGCCAACGCCCTTCGGACAAAAGTCTGAGGCTTTATCTGCGGAAAATCGTGTGTACAAGACTTTAGTGTTTCAGATATCACAATTCACCATTTACCTATTGGTAGTGGAGTTACCCATTTATTTAGGAGTGTTAGCACTTCTGGATGTGTTTTTTCTTTGTTGGTTTTAATTTATCCTCACTATATGTAGAGTTGAGTAGCGCAACACCATTGATTTACTGATTTTCCATTTTTGGTGTGGGAACACATTAAGGTGTTTGCAGCAGCTCCTGGTTAGCATTTTATATATTGGGTAGCACAGGCAAATCTTTTTTGTTTTGACTGTTACAGGCAGAGGCGGCTCTAGGCTTTGTGAGGCCTTAGGCGAAAATTACACATGAGGCCCCACTCACGCCCATTATAGGAAAAAGCACACAGAAAAGAGGATGAGATAAAGAGGGGGGGGAGAGAGAGAATCAGTGATTGAGCACAGGCAAATTAGGAGGCCGCGAGGCCCCTGTGAGTGCGAGGCCTTAGGCGACCGCCTAATTTGCCTAATTAGAGAGCCGCCTCTGGTTACAGGTATGTAGGAATTAGACGAATGTCCTGTAGGTCAGTGGTCATCAACCCTGTCCTCGGGGCCCACTAACAGGCCAGGTTTGCAAGATAACTGAAATACATAATTTGCTGCTCAGTGATTGCAGTATTCTATTCTGCATGTCCCCAAGGTAATACATAAAACCTGGCCAGTTAGTGGGCCCTGAGGACAGGGTTGATGACCACTGCTGTAGGTGTATGTTACATTTTTGTTACTCAACCTCTTTAACCAAATGCACTTTAATGGCCTATACATCTTGTATATGGTACAAAGACAGGCAAATATCATTAAAATGTGTTGAAATTCTTGTACTGCATATAGCAGAATTTGGAAAGATATTTTTTTTAGAACCAGATTCCAAATTTTTTACATAATATATTAATGTGTGCATTTTGTTTGTAAAGCATGCAGTGTGGTTATAACAGTTGTGTTTGTAATATTTTGTGCTTTAATGCTCTTCCTGAATGAGGGGGAGGGGAAAGTATGATGTGTAATTATTCTAACCAATTAGACCGGATAGAGGAACAATTGGAATTGTGATTCAGTGATCCTGTGCTTTCCCTAGAGGACTGTGGGCATACCACATACATAAAATGATCACGTAAAATCACTGTCATTTTTCAACCACCACATAGCGCTAGGGATTTTGTAAGGAAAAGTTTGTTTGAACATGTTAAATCCGCCATAATCTCTACATAATTTATCTCATAAATTCAAATCTATTTATTTTCATTTAATCATGATACTTGAGCAGTGCCCCAAAATGAAATGGAAAATATTCATTGAATCATGTAAACAGTGTAAAGTTTATTTGTATGATATGTTATGTCAGGACAAGGCATTACGGACGGAGTGTAACTTGTTTTCCTTGTCCATTCCATAGACAATAACCAGAACATCTTGTACATGCAATATGACTGGGTCTTAGATAATGCTAAGTCTACAGGTATTTCCTGAAAATGTTTTCCTACTTTGTTTGACCGAAATGAAAACTGATATTCTGTCTCCTTTTTTTTCCCAGCGAAAGGTTC
Source organism: Lithobates sylvaticus (assembly GCA_028564925.1). Taxonomy (NCBI): domain Eukaryota; kingdom Metazoa; phylum Chordata; class Amphibia; order Anura; family Ranidae; genus Lithobates; species Lithobates sylvaticus. The sequence goes on from CM053026.1 coordinate 169,719,619, forward strand.
CTACGATCTCGTGGCTTTAAACGAAGCTGCCTGGCATAGTGCCCAGAGCCAACTGGTTGCTTGTGATATTTGTGGACGCACCTTCCTGCCAGACAGACTCCTTGTCCACCAAAAGTCCTGTAAACCAAAAAAAACAAAGTAGTGCGACTCACAATCCCGTCTAATAATATAATATGGGACTTGTGGGAGTTGTAAAATCTCTGCACAGTAAGTGTGCCTTCAGGATAACACATTATATTATTATATTAGCAGTGACGTGATTTCCATTGGATACCCTTTATATAGTGAGATTCTATGGTTTTGTGTATAGCAAGAACATGTTTGTGTGTGTTAAACTCATTATAATTTTAATAAAGATATTATTTTCATGTCTGGAGTGTGTCTTTGTGAGCATATGTAGTGTTCCAGACTTCCATCACAAGCTGAGGAACAGGTGAAGAAACAGTGCCAGGAATTCCGTCACCTCCAGGTAACAGGTGTTTTGTCAGAAGTAGGATAAACGCTTATTGATTTACTCTTTGAGCTAGTAACACCAATGGGGAGAACACAGGTTTTGAAATGAAAGTAAATAATACTATAATGCCACATATATACTATATTGTCAAAAATATTGGGACACCTGCCTTTACACGCACATGAAATTTAATGGCATACCACTCTTAGTCCGTAGGGTTCAATATTGAGTCGGCCCACCCTTTGCAGCTATAACTGTTCTAAGAAAGCTGTCCACAAGGTTTAGGAGTGTGTCTATGGGAATGTTTGACCATTCTTCCAGAGGTGCATTTGTGAGGTCAGGCACTGATGTTGGACGACAAAGCCTGGCTCGCACTCTCCGCTCTAATTCATCCCAAAGGTGTTCTATCGGGTTGAGGTCAGGACTCTGTGCAGGCCAGTCAAGTTCCTCCACCCTAAACTCGCTTATTCATGTCTTTATGGACATTGCTTTGTGCACTGATCCAAATCATTTGGTGCAGGGGGTATTATGGTGTGGAGTTGTTTTTCAGGGGTTGGGCTTGGCCCCTTTTTTATATTTTTTATATTTTGGACAATTTCATGCTCCCAACTTTGTGGGAACAGTTTGGGGATAGCCCCTTCCTATTCCAACATGACTTTGCACCAGTGCTCAAAGAAAAGACATGGCATGGCACTGAGCAGAGACTAGAGGTCAGCTGACTGGTGAGGAATGTGAAGTGGGAGGGGCTGGAGGAGACCCTATCTCCTGATTTTGGCATAGGTGTTCTATGAGACACCACAAAGTCTGAGACACAGTGAAGCCAGGGACACAGTGAGAAACACTACCTGTGATGAGAGTTGCCATTATAAGTCCCCACTACAGTTCTCAGCTCAGCAGATGAACTTGATCAAGAGCACCTAAGTTGGCTGATCAGAACTCCCCACCGGCACTACCACTCATCCCTACTCCCCTCCCCCACCAAGGAGTAAGAGAAGGAATAAAAATAGAGAATACATGGAAGGGAGAGGAAAAGAGGAGGAGGAACAAAGAAAAAGGGAGAGAAAGATCAAGAAAGACGGCTAGAGAGAGGGATGGGGCAAAAAAAACAAGAAATGGGGATAGAGAGAGATAAAAGGGAAAGAAAGGAGAACAAAGAGAAAGAGTGGTACATCCTAAAATGTACCATAAGGGGTTTTAATACTGTAGGAGTGGAAGGGACTCAGGGAACGCTAAATATCTGTGGGTTAGGGGTGCAAATTACTTGTCTTCCCTTGGGTGCTGACAACCCACATGCTACGAAAATTATTTTACTGTTAGGGGTTCCCACAACTTGGGAAATTTTATCAAGTGGTCACGGCACTAGAGGGTTGAGAACCACTGCTCTAGAGGTTAGTAAATTAACAGAAACTCTGCTAACCTCCGTCAAGCAATGCAGTTTTTTTATTTTCCTTGCATGTGATTGGGTATTCTTTGCAAAGAAAATCTTTACCTCATTTACTGGGCTTTGGAGCAATTGCACTTGCAGAGTGCACAGTCTATTTGTCTTTAGAAAATCAACCCCAGTGTGTCCCTTTCTCACAAATTGAAACCTCTTTTTCATATACTTCATAAGCATATCAGATTGACGCCTTATGAACTCAACATTTCGTCAGTTTCAGATGATAAAAAGTAAGCAAAAATACACTTCGTTGAATAATAATTACATGAACATTCTTTGGCAGGTTTTTGGAACACACCTCTAAATACCAGACTTTTGGTCTGCCCTAGTTTGATGGACTGCATGTAAACTATTTTTGATCTGCTCACCGGTTTAAATCAGATGGTTTATTCAAGAGCAAATATCAGCACAAGGGACAGTACTTACAACGAGTGTCCCCTTTGCTGGTGCTGGCAGTCCAAGTTGAAATCTGAAGTACCCATTCATAAAAAGTAACAGGTTTACTTTATAGCCCACCTCTTCTGCTAATAATATCTACCCTTCTCATGTTCCCAAGTTCACCTACCACAGCCCAATAAAAAAAGTCTTGTCTGATATTCATGTTAGACTGTGTTAGAGCTTACACCTGTGTAAGATTCGTTAATTGTGTAGTTGTTGTTTTATTGTTGTGTTTTCTTATCCTCCCCTTCTGTTTGGTATAGTCCTCTCTGCCACTTACTGTGGGGATATTTTAATGCAGTGGAGAGGGGGAGGATGGAGCGCCGACGACAGCTAGTGATGAGCGAGTATGGGGGGTCACAGATGGAGTGACACTGAGGGTGGGCGAGAGAGAGTGGGGGCTGAAGGGGAGAAACACTGTGATGTGTTTTTTGGACAGTTTTTTTCTCAGTCCAGGAGTAACAGTGTGTGCTTGTGAGATGCGGCAGCCGGCTCCATAGAGCAGAAGAGACTCTGGTGTAGAGGAGAAAAGAGAGAGAGCAGCGCCGCTCTAAGAGTAGTGGGTCTGATTACAGTGGGAACTGTATGTGAAAATAAAAAGAAAGTATGTACTCACACTTTGTTTAAAAATATCAGGCACGTAGCGGTATCTTTTATTTTGTCTGAAGTCCTCGGCCGTCCTCCGGTGTCATGGCTATGGTGGGGAAACGCATGGTCCCTTGCGTCTCGTGGTTCCGAGGTGAGTGCGTCCCAGGATAGGCACGTCAGCAGGATTGATGACGTTGGTAGGCGTGGCTGGAAGCGCTCGCGTTCGGAGCATGCGTGCTCCTTCATCAGGCGATGTCAATGTTTTAATGGTGGCTTGAGCTAGGAAGGTTGGTTGCAGGCATGGATAAGAGACAGCCTCCTGGAAAGAACATGTAACACTGGAATGCAAATCAAATACGTGTTTCACCTCTTGTTTACTATGGGAAGTAGCAGCCTGGGAATAGTATATAATCTGTTGGACTGTTGTAATTGCCATGAAGCCAAGTAAAGATGTTTCTTGCACCCTACTTTCTTCTTTCTGTGTCACACAGAGTAATAGAAGTGGACCTCATTAGGCCATAGCATGGTCTTGGTCTATAGTATAAACTGTGGGTTAAAAATGTAGCACAAAGCCAGCTCAAAACAGGAGTGGTGGTAGCATGGTAACGGTGGGTTCTAGTGATGGGGTGGTCTAAACGGCCTATGATGCACCCCACCTGGGTGGCTGGACTATTATAACCAGGCCTATAACCATGCTGGACTACAGTCAGGAAAAACCCTGCAGAGTGACTTGTGAATTGTATAGCTCCTGTCCATATCTTAGGGCAAGTTTATGATGGACCTAAAGCAATGCCACAAACCTTGGATTGCTAAGGGTTGCTTACATATGGCGAAGGACCTCCACACATACTATATATCAGTGATTGGGCTTGGCAATTGGCAACAAGTAATTCCAAGGACTAAGGCTGGCAAATGGGGCAGTGGGGTAGTGTAGAGAAGGTAAGTGTTAGAACTGAGGAGGTGTGTTTTATTGCTCTGAATAAAAAAACATGACAAGTTTACTTTACAACCCCTTGCAATTTTAGAGGCATATGCACAGATAGTAACACATACTTCAGATGCTTTTTTTACAGTAATGGGACCCTCTGGTCTGTACAACCACATTAAAAAATTGGTAAATATTTTTCCCCCAGTCAATCTTTATATCCAGACAAGTAAAATAAAAGCAGAAGTCAAAGAAATGAAATAATCCCCTACACAAGCCACCACAAGACTGTGTCAAGAGTACAAGTTTGGATGTGAAAAGTTGAAAGTAAGAGTGTGTATGTCCACAGTGTATACCAGCGGCCAATTTCAACAAGAGCAGTTGCTCGATCAGCTTCTATTGACAACTTCACACAGCACTGCTTACACTGAATCTTTTCCAGGCTTCATATGCCAGGGGAATAATGAACAAGGTTCATTCCAATAGTTCTACTGATTTGTGAATTGAACTTGGAACTACGGAAAACAAACTATTCTGCCTAAGTCTTAACAATAATAACTGTTACTAGTACCATTTTCCTCTTTTTTATTTAATAACATAATGTAGAGCTCAAAGTCAAAGTGTATCTCAAAAATGTCTAAGTCACTATGAGAATAATGTAAAAATCACATGAATAAAAGATTTAAAAAAATAATAAAAAGAAACAGAAAGAATATTAATTTATCAATCTAACAAAGAAATAGAGTAGTATCTGAAATGGCAAAAGAGAGCTGCATTTTAAGAGGAAGGGTCACAATTTTTACAGTGCTAACTGTAAAGAAAAGAATAAATACCTGCCCTCCATTGACCATTCTTTGCTCTCTTGAAGAGCTATCCCCCCTTGAAGAATCTTCATCATCTAACATGACATGCCTGGTCCTGTGTTCACTTCTTCCATCCACAAGTCCCTACATCACCCAGCTGGTGTAGACTTCCCTAACTTTGAATATTGTTACCTAGCTTCTCACTTGGTAGTAATCTATGTACTAATCCTTGTACTGAAGCAGCTACTATAAGCTCCTTCAAAGATTTTGGCAATTTGATTTACAGAAACCAGGTCAAGCCTGCTCAGGGCATGGTGATCATTAAAGCAATGCTTAAAATATTAAAATATTTAAAATATTTACATATGTTTCCAAACCCAGATAACTGGACTGTGTCCCTGAATAACCCTATGTTATTTCCTGTTCAGTCTTTTTTATTGATTTTGTATTCATGCATTATAAACATATTACAAGTTCTAGAGAAAACATGCAAAAATGGAACTGAGATACAGAACATATCATAGTTTAAAGGATAAGTTCAACTTTAATAACATGTTACATGATACACTCGCATTCAGGGTGTAACATGCTACTAAAGCAGCATCCCCTGCATCCCCCTGATCCCTCATTGTGACAGCAGGTGGGGGATCTTCTCCCCGCTGTCACAATTTGAAAACAGTGCGACTGCTTCATTCATTCATAGAGTTCTGCACGGCAGACAGCTTGTAGTTCTTAATGGAATTCTAGGGTGCTGGTGAGCGTCCCCATAGTTTATTGGTTCTTCCTGCAATTCAGTAACTGTCTGCCTGTATGAGAGGTACAGGCAGACAACTATACTGAGAGTTGGTAGTAGCCTGCAGTAACATGCTGATTGAGGGTGCAATGCTTTACAGGCTGCAGTGTAAAAAAATTATAAATGCACATTTTTTTTCCTGCAAAGTGATATGTATTTATTATTTTTTTTACAAAAGGTGAACTTATCCTTTAACATTACAGGCCTTTCAGGTACTTTACAATTGTCTTGGTATGCAAAATATAAAACAGCAGGAAGTTAAAAGTAATAATCATAAAAAAAATCATCAAAGTGAAACCCAAGAAGAGGTCTTACAGTGTTCTATGGGTATATTATTGCAGAATCAGAGGGTACATGGGTAGGACAGGTTGGGGGTCAAGTAGGTAAGGATCTGGTGGGGGCAGGGATAGGAGTTGGAAAAGGTTTGGCCAAAAAGTGATTATCCCCCTAAAGAGTTAGGAGGTTTTTGTTAAATCCTGCAGGGAGAAAATGAGAGGTCCAGGGATGCCAGATGAACAGGTATGTACCCATTTTGTCAGTGAGTTGAGCTTTATTTTTTTTGCTTAACAAAACTGAGTGTATTTTAGATTTGGTTTCAGCCAGCGAATGGGTAGAAGTTTTCTAGGCTTTTGCAAACATCTGTTTGGCTGCTGTTTAAAAATGTAATAGCAATTTGAAGATTTTGTTTGATAGGCCTGGGGATCCAAGATTTAAGAGAGCACATTGGGCTAGGAAGGGATAAGCAAACCCCTTTCGTTCAGAGATCATCTGGAATACCACTTCTCAAAACTGATATGCCATAGGACAGGTCCATCATATGTGAAAAAAAGGTTCCCACCTGATGGCATCCTAGGAAGCCTAGGGCAGAATTACTAGGTACATAGGGGTTATTTACTACAAGTGCAAGCTACAAGTGCAAAGTGTACTTGAAATTGCACTGAAAGTGCACTTGGAAGTGCAGTCGCTATAAATCTGAGGGGTAGATCTGAAATGAGGGGAAGCGCTGAAGATTTTATTATCCAATCATGTGCAAGCTAAAATGCTGTTTTTTACTTTCTTTGCATGTCCCCCTTGTATCTACAGAAAAGAATTAAGGTTGGTTTCCCCAGTGAGATTGATAGAAATTGGTGGTGGTCTCATCCCGTTTTGTATAGATAAGAAAGGATCCCCTACGGTTGGGACTTTATATAGAGCACCACTCTCACAAGATTTTAGTAAATCAAAATTGTAAATGTTTTATTGATAAAAAAGATATAAAATCCTCAAAATTATTTAGCAGCAGAATGCACATTATACAATATGCATGACAGTACATATATACAATACAAAATAACATACAAAAAGAAAATTGTACAAAAAATTACATAAAAATACAGAACAACATTAACAAGATCACAGATACGATACTATTATTCTCCCGGAGGTAGGAGTCCCCCAATGAACTCGACGCGTTTCCAGTTACCCAGATATGGGAACCTTCGTCAGGAGTGGGGAGTAAAGTTTATAATGAAGAAGTACCTGTCGCTCAAGTTGAAGACGGAATTCATGGATCAGTGGCATGTATATCCGCGGAGGCGGAGAGAAATGTGTATCGCCCCCAAAAAAACAGAAAAAATGTAGAAAAAGGGGGGGGTTTACGGATGTGGCAGCACACGCTAGGTTCCTTGACGGGTGATCCTATATATGTGTGTCGTAGCGACCAGATATATAAATCACATAGTAGTTGGAGGAGTCCGTCATCCCCCGAGAGTTAATGTCTCGGATAAGTAAGGGGGGGTAATCCTAAAAAATGGGTACCCTAAAGACCCTTTCCTTTGTATGTTGTCCCTCGTTCGTTTAGACCGTATTGGTCCGACCTAGGTGTTCCTCTGCTGCCCCTAAGCAGAGGAACACCTAGGTCGGACCAATACATGAATGCCGTCTTCAACTTGAGCGACAGGTACTTCTTCATTATAAACTTTACTCCCCACTCCTGACGAAGGTTCCCATATCTGGGTAACTGGAAACGCGTCGAGTTCATTGGGGGACTCCTACCTCCGGGAGAATAATAGTATCGTATCTGTGATCTTGTTAATGTTGTTCTGTATTTTTATGTAATTTTTTGTACAATTTTCTTTTTGTATGTTATTTTGTATTGTATATATGTACTGTCATGCATATTGTATAATGTGCATTCTGCTGCTAAATAATTTTGAGGATTTTATATCTTTTTTATCAATAAAACATTTACAATTTTGATTTACTAAAATCTTGTGAGAGTGGTGCTCTATATAAAGTCCCAACCGTAGGGGATCCTTTCTTACCTTGTATCTACAGCGACTGCACTTCCAAGTGCACTTTCAGTGCAATTTCAAGTGCACTTTGCACTTGTAGTTTGCACTTGTAGTGCAAAGTGGATTTGCCTTTTGTAAATAACCCCCATAGTGAGTGATCCTAGTGGGTACTAAGTACCATCACGTCATGACCTTGTAATTGGTTTCAATCACCAACACATTAGGCTAGCAGGACTCAATTCTTACAAGATGGTACCTAGATGCCCAATCCATTTTCCCTAATGTATTTTCTATATATACAACATATACATATGCATGCAACTAAGACACAGGTAAGCCTTACCAATGTCAGTCTTGGTTGTACTATCCTGTACAAAATCCTGTTTGAGCCGGATGCTTCAAAGCTCGTATCTAGATATTATTCAATGCTCAGGCATATAAATCCATGCTTGCCGTGAATTTGATGAGACATACATGTCATCCGTGATCTGAATGACACAGCTTAACCACTTGCCGACCGGCGCACGACGATATACGTTGGCAGAATGGCACGGACAGGCAGGAGGGTGTATATATAAGTCCCTCCTTTCTGCCTGTCCGTGCCATCGGGAGCGCGCCGGGAGCGGCGCGCTCCCGCGCCGGTCGGGACCCCCGTGAGTCCGGTCGCGGTCCCCGCGGACTCGATCGCCGCGGGGACCCCCGCGATCATCTCACGGGACGGCTGAACAGGGAGATGCCAAGATAAACAGCATCTCCCCGTTCTGCCTAGCAACTAGTGACGCCGATCTCTGCCCCCTGTGATTGGAGCAGAGATCAGCATTCACTAGCTGACAGCCACGCCCCCCCACAGTAAGAAACACACCCCTAGGCATACTTAACCCTTACACTGCCCCCGTGTGGTTAACCCCTTCACTGCCAGTGTCATTTATACAGGAATCAATGCATTTAAATAGCATTGATTGCTGTATAAATGACAATGGTCCCAAAAATGTGTCAAAAATGTCCGATGTGTCCGCCATAATGTCGCAGTCACAAAAAAAATCGCAGATCTCCGCCATTACTAATAAAAAAAAAAAATTATTAAGAAAAATGCTATAAAACTATCCCCTATCTTGTAAACGCTATAACTTCTGCGCAAACTGATCAATAATCGCTTATTGAGATTTTTTTTACCAAAAATATGTAGAAGAATACGGCCTAAACTGAGGAAAAAATTTTTTTTTATATATTTTTTGGGGATATTTATTATAGCAAAAAGTAAAAAATAATGCATTTTTTTCAAAATTGTCGCTCTATTTTTGTTTATAGCGCAAAAAATAAAAACCGCAGGGGCAATCAAATACCACCAAAAGAAAGCTCTATTTGTGGGAAAAAAAGGACGCCAATTTTGTTTGGGAGCCACGTCGCACGACCGCGCAATTGTCAGTTAAAGCGACGCAGTGCCGAATCGCAAAAAGGGGCCTGGTCCTTTGGCTGCAAATTGGTCCGGTCTGAAAGTGGTTAAGCTCTTTATTACATACCTACTAAACTTGGCCTAAAATCTGAATCTGTTTTATTTAAGGGTTGCCCAGAAACTGCAGATTGTTATCGCATTCTAGGACAATGCAGACACATGGCTGACTTTTTGAACCAAATTATTCATTTAATAGCTATTTTCTTCATGCTGCCTGTATGCTTGCTGGGAATCCTGGAAGATTTTTATTCTATTCAAAAAGAGTATCCTTAAATGGAAACACTCTTATCCCCTTACTTTGTCATTAGCAATACAAACTAAATTGGCACAGCTTTTGTATTAATTTAATGTATGGACACAGAGGCCACTGGTATCTATTTGAGCACATTTGGTATACATGGATTTTAGCCCTTTAGACCCTTTTTAGCATCATATATGATAAGAACAAACGTTTGCAGTATTTGCATAGCTTGGTGATGTAATTGATATTTACACTTACTGTATATTTTTTGATAACTGCATGGCTTAGACTTAATATTAGTATCTTCTGGGTTCTAGCAGATGAACACACAACTGCCCAATGAATCCACCTTACAACACCTAAGTTATATTATAAAAAATAAATTTTAAAGACTTTAAAATATTTTAAAGACTCATCTGAATTTATAAATATTTACAACTTTCAGTCTGTGATCTGGGGATCTAAAGATAGGCAATTATGAACTAAAACTAGGCAATAATGAATCACCTAGTAACAGTGTAATTAGAGTAAATATAGTTCTGCTCATTAGGGAAATAGTGACAACAGATATAGCACTATTCAAAGATTTTGTCCCATGGCACACAGATAAACGTGATGTGAGCATTCCAACATGCACTGAGAAAACTGGATTAGAAAATAAAAGGTAAAAGCTGATTAAAATATTTTTGTGAACTCAGTGGTGGGCTGGGACTCTGGGGCCCACCTCATCCACTTGCAAAATGTTTCAACATGACACAGCTTCAGTCTTCATCCAACACAATTGTGTTTATTTCTGGAGCAATAATTTACCACACAATTAGTCATTTGCATTGTATGTATAACACAATCTTGCATATGTCATCAGACAAATATATCAGTTAACATATGTTATCAGTGGAGCACCCTCCTAGTATAGGATGCTAGGTAAATTTAATTTATGGCTTGCTCTGTAATCAGAAGAGCAGTGATTATTTGCCTTAGTCTGCTCATGGTTTCACAGGCTAGGAGTTTAATTGTTTTCCCCTGCCTCTGGGAAAAGCTTCAAGAGCATAGTGATTCAAATGATTGGTCAGAATAATGTCCTGGCCAATCCCTGGGCAAGTATACCCATATGGTGGTCTGAGAGGTGGTGATGAATAGTCTGAAGCTTGGAGAAGGTTGCCTTTTTCCCCATGAGGGATGGATCAGTAAGCTTGCTTGCCCCTGAGGCATTTCAGGACTGGCTGCTGAGCTTCACTATCAATGGACCAAGCCTGAGGAGATGTCTGTTCTGGGACTTTGTTTGATAGGCCTGGGGATCCAAGATTTAAGAGAGCACATTGGGGTAGGAAGGGATAAGCAAACCCCTTTAGTTCAGAGATCATCTGGAATACCACTTCTCAAAACTAGGACAGGTCCATCATATGTGAAAAAAAGGTTCCCACCTGACGGCATCCTAGGAAGCCTAGGGCAGAATTACTAGGTACATAGGGGTTATTTACGAAAGGCAAATCCACTTTGCACTACAAGTGCAAACTACAAGTGCAAAGTGTACTTGAAGTTGCACTGAAAGTGCACTTGGAAGTGCAGTCGCTGTAAATCTGAGGGGTAGATCTGAAATGAGGGGAAGCGCTGCAGATTTTATTATCCAATCTTGTGCAAGCTAAAATGCTAGTATAGGATGCTAGGTAAATTTAATTTATGGCTTGCTCTGTATTTAGAGGAGCAGTGATTATTTGCCTTAGTCTGCTCATGGTTTCACCGGCTAGGAGTTTAATTGTTTTCCCCTGCCTCTGGGAAAACCTTCAAGACCATAGTGATTCAAATGATTGGTCAGAATAATGTCCTGGTCGATCCCTGGGCAAGTGTACCCAGATGGTGGTCTGAGAGGTGGTGATGAATAGTCTGAAGCTTGGAGAAGGTTGTCTTTTTCCCCATGAGGGATGGATCAGTAAGCTTGCTTGCCTCTGAGGCAATTTAGCTTCACTATCAATGGACCAAGCCTGAGGAGATGTCTGTTCTGGGACTTGTGAGTAGAGACTTCAACTGTTCTGCAAGGTATCTCATTGTCCCCAGCTGTGAGATTTTAACTATCCTAGCACTATCTCATGATCCTCAGCTGTGAGAACTACAGGGGGTCCCCGACTTACGAACGCCCGACCTACGAACATCCCCTACTTACGAACGAGGCGCTGCGGGGACCCCCCGCCATTTTCCGCCGTGTTTTGGCCGTTCTGCGCATGCGCGGCCATTCGGAGCCTCGGAAAACTTCGGAAATGTCCGTAATTTGCCGCGCATGCGCAGAACGGCATTGGACGGAACATCGGAAATGTCCGGAAATGGTCGTATTTGTCGGTCTGCGCATGCGCGGCCGACTTACGAACATTTCCGACTTAAGTACAGGCGGGCAGTCCCTAACGAGTTCGTAACTCGGGGACCCCCTGTATACTGTGCTATCTTTACTTAGAGAAGAGAGTCCTCTACCACTGTTCTTAAGCGTTTTGGAGTATCCCATGCCTCTACCCCTCTCCTCAAAGTTTGCAAGCAATAAATTACAAACATTCACCTAGACTGTTTATTGGAGCCAGAGTAAATGGACTGTTGCCTGTGTGTTTGGCAGCCTCTGCAGTGTGTGGGGAAGTACTAGCTAAAATCAGAGGTTCCTGCAGGGGTAGTGCTACACATTTTTGTGGTCAGTGAACATAAAGATTTATAGATTCTTGATCCCCTTCAGTCTGGATTTCATCCACAGCACTCCACAGAAACTGCTGAAAAAAATCACAAACGACTTACTAACAGCTAAAACCAATGGTCATTATTCCGTATCTCTTATGCCGCGTACACACGATCCGAATTTCTGACAACAAATGTTCGATGTGAGCTTGTTGTTGGAAATTACGATCGTGTGTATGCTTCATCGGACATTTTCTGTCGGAAATTCCGACAACAAATGTTTGAGAGCTGGTTCTCAAATTTTCCCACAACAATACTGTTCCGAGCGTGTGTACACAATTCCGACACACAAAAGTCCACGCATGCTCGGAATCAAGCAGAAGAGCCGCACTGGCCATTGAACTTCATTTTTTCTGCTTGTCGTATGTGTTGTATGTCACTGCGTTCTTGACGTTCGGAATTTCCGACAACATTTGTGTGACCGTGTGTATGCAAGACAAGTTTGAGCCAACATCTGTCAGGAAAAAAAATCCACGGTTTTGTTGTCGGAATGTCCGATCGTGTGTATGAGGCATTACTCTTGGACCTCTCTGCTGCCTTTGATACAGTTGATCACCCCCTCCTCCTCAAAAAACTAAATTTGCATGGAATCCATGGCTGTGCTCTCTGTTGGTTCGAATCTTACCTATTTCACTGCACCTTCAGTGTCACTTACAACTCCACTTCCTCCTCTGCAACACCTCTTACCATTGGTGTCCCCCCAAGGTTCTGTCCCTGGAACTCTACTATTCTCAATCTACACGTCCTCCCTGGGTCAGCTGATAGCCTTCCATAACTTCCGCTACCATTTATATGCCGATGACACACAAATCTATCTCTCTACCCATCAGCTCACCCCATCAGTCTCCTCACACATCACTGATTTACTAACAGACATATCAGCCTGGATGTCACACCACTTCCTCAAACTGAATCTATCTAAAACTGAGCTCATAATATTTCCTCCCTCACGTGCCCCTTCCCCTGTCTTCTCTGTCAAGATCAATGGCACTATCAGTCCGTCCCCACAAGCCAGGGTGCTAGGGGTAACCTTAGACTCTGAACTGTCCTTTCAGGCCCACATCAAATCCCTGTCTAAATCATCCCGCAACATTTCTAGAATACGCCCCTTTTTAACCAATGACACCACCAAGCTTCTATTTCACTCCCTGGTTATTTCTCGCTTTGACTACTGCAACTCACTCCTCATTAGATTACCTTTACATACACTATCCCCTCTTCAGTCCATAATGAATGCTGCTGCAGGACTCATCCACCTTACCAACCGTTCAGTGTCCTCTACCCCTCTCTGACAATCCCTGCACTGGCTTCCTCTCACCCGAAGAATAAAATTCAAAGTACTAACAATAATTTACAAAGCCATCCACAACTCTGCCCCCAGCTACATCACTAACCTAGTCTCAAAATACCAACCAAGCCACTCTCTTCGGTCCTCCCAAGACCTCTAGATTCCTTGTCACCTCCTCCCATGCTCACCACCAGGATTTGTCCAGAGCTTCTCTCATCCTTTGGACTGTCTCCTAATTTATCCATCTTTAGACGATCCCTAAAAACCCTTCTCTTTAAAGAAGCTTATCCTGCTTCTCACTAATACACTGTTTTACTTTCTCCATCAGCTCATCCCCCACAGCTATTACCTTTTGCATCAATTGACGCTCTTTCTTAGGTTGTAAGCTCTAACGAGCAGGGCCCTCTTGTACCAAATTGTAACATAACTGTAATGTCTGCCTTCATTTTGTTAAGCGTTGCGCAAACTGTTGGTGCTATATAAATCCTATATAATAATAATAATAATAATAGTATGATGGGGATGATGAACAATTGTACAGAGCTAAGACTATTGTATTTGTCAGTCCTCAAATTGCTGACAGCATTTAAACTTTAGACGTGTCTCTCTAAAGTAGAAAAAATAAGCAAAATGTAACAAGGTTGTCAGCAAAAACTAATATTTATCTGATCCCCCTCTGTATTTTTTACATTTTCTATAAAAAAACAAAAACAAAACTTTAGTGTATACAGGTGTAAGCAATACTTTATATACATTCAAAAGGTTTTTATATGCAGAACACTGAATGTCACAATCGTACAGAATCCAATAGCAACAAGTAAGACTGTTCTCACATACTATTCATGTCTCACAAATAAATTCTTCATTCTCAATTAAATTATCATTTATATATTTTGAGTTGAACATTTTTTTGGTTCACTTACTAAAGAAGATGGCCACCCAAATCCCAGCATTAGCAATCTAGAAAAGAGTGATTGACCCCCACCACCTCCAAAAAAAATAATTATAGCATTCTTTCTATGCCACATGATATACTTTTTCAATTTCGATTAAGTCAAATTTTGAGATTAGTTTTGGCTTTTCTGGTGCACTTTCTAAAGAAGATGTCCCCTAAATCCCTCAAATCCCAGCATTAGGAGTGTATAAGTAAGTGTGACTGGCCCAAAAATAAACTATAGTATGTTTCCCTTTCCACAGTATAAAGTTTTTTTGTAATTTTTAATAAATGAACCACTTGCCGACTGCTGCACACTGATATACGTTGACACAATAGCAGCGGTGGGCAAATGGGCGTACCAGTACGTCCCCTTTAAATGGAGGGGCTAGTGGGCGCGCCGCATACAGCGTGACCATGCCCGCGGGACCCGCGGACTCAATGTCCGCCGGTCTCCCGGTGATCGTGTCACGGAGCCTCAAACAAGGCATTTCCCCATTCTGCCTTTTGCCATGACAGGGATCTACTGCTCCCTGTCATCCGGAGCAGTGATTGCTGTCATGTCAGTGGTGACCCATGTCCGACATGAAGTCGCAGGGCAAAGTCGGATCAGAAGATGTACTACTTTTGTGTCAGATCAGCCTGAAACTGAATCAGTGAGTTCCAATATCTAACCTGTTTTCTACAGATAGATATGCATTTGTTAATGCCTGATATTTTGCAGATACCTTATGTTCCCTGAGACATACAGTCTTGGACTGGCCTACCATAGTGCTGGAAGTTCCTATGTTGGGCCATGACTAGGGGTCTGTCATTTCAATGTTATGCCTGCCTCTCTGCGCCTACTGCTGTATCCTCAGGAGCCCCTAGTCACATCATTCCCATAAATTTCCACTGTTCACAGCAACTTCAGCAAGTCACTAAGCTGCCTTGTGGTTGTGAAGCACCATTTCTCCCTCTTCGACTGTGCTTGTGTTCTGCACATGTATAAATGTACTTTTTCAGCATTACCACCACAAAGGAATAGACTATATATAATAATAGTGAAAAAAATAAAAATTGTAGCAAAGCAATTCTCGGGTTCCTACATAAAATGAAAGGTACTTTCTTGGAATTAGGCAGACATTGAGAAAGGGGCTAAAGTAAACTTTATGCCTTTGGAAGTAGCATATGACCATATTAGTAGCATTCAATGCATTTTGCTCCACCCCCGAAGTTTAGTCATGGTCGTTAATCCGGCTTATTTTGAACAGACAGCTGTACACAGGGACCGAGTGTCGTCTGGTTCCTGCTGAACCAACCGATTTAGGGCCTGTGCGTACCAGGCTTTAGACTTGGAAGTAGAAGACAAATCAGACCACGTGGAAAAAGATTCAGTAGATGTAAAAAGTGTATATATGAAAAACACATCTTGGCATTAAATTAAAGACTCTGTAGTTGTGGAAGGGATAAAGAAACAGGACATTTAGTAGATGCAGTACTTGAACAAGGCTTATCTGCACATAACATAACAGTTTCTTCAGTTGTTAGAGGCACATCTTAGCACAAAGTAGTTTATTTACATTCACAATGTGTAATCACCTATATTTACACTAAATATCTGGTCTCTGTTTCATGAGGCTCAGATCAGTCAAATAATCTTATCTTAATCGTAATTGTTGTGTAATCTTTATTGAAACACACAAATATAGTTAGCCTGACTGACTGCAGTGCTTGTAAATTACAGGTAACGCCAGAAATGTTATTTTCTATGTCTTATAACATTTTCCTTTTTTTTTTTTTGCAAAGGTAAGAAACTGACAAAAATAAAAAGTTTTTAGCAAGTAAGTGATAAATGCTTGGCTGCTGCACCTAAAAAGAAAAGATGTTAAATGACAAAGTCTTTATAGCTTACAGGTGTCCTGATAACTCAGGTTCCAATGCAGCACCATCTTCCATAGTTTACAGCTCTGATTCATTTGGTAATGTGTTGTCTGATATGTTAATAGCTGGACTGCAATTTCCGAACGTGTGGACAATCCGCCGGAGTTTTGACGGAAGTCCGCAGGATTTTTGAAATGAACAGACTTGCCCCACACACGGAGGAAGGTCCGTTCATTTAGAACGTGACTCCAGGTAGACGGGACTAGCGAAGAAGGTGAATGCCGCCGCCGCCGCGATCAGCGACATTGACACCTCGCTAGCCCCGTCACCTGGTATGGATTTAAAGGGGAAGTCAGTAGTCAGGAGTCAGGAAAGGGGGTGGGGACGAGCGAGCGCCCCCCTCCTGAGCCGTACCAGGCCACGGCCAAAGCACCTTGTCCCCATGTTGAGGAGGACAAGGGCCTCTTCCCGACAACCCTGGCCGTTGGTTGTCAAGACTTACAGTGCGAAGTGGATTTTCCTTTAGTAAATAACCTCCCGTGTGCTCATTTTAACTGCTACCTCTAAATGAACAAACTTACTTTTATAGATAGCTTTCCCTGTAAAGGTGTGTTTATCCTGTGTGAAAAAAACATGCGCCATTTGTCACTGAGCACCACCATCCTGGCTCTGACATCAGTGGTCCAGCAGCCACAATATTGTTACATTTTCCCACATTTTAAACATATATTTTTGATTTTAAAATAATGAAAAATATTAAATCTATCATAAAAGCTGCATGTGTCCCGAAAAAAATGTATTGTACAGTATATGTTATTAGACTAAGCCAATAAATCACAAATTATTTTGGGAGAAAAGTTTTTTTAAAGTGATTTTGTATAGGAAAAGGTTATTAAAGGGCCAGTCTGCTTAAAAGTGTTATTTATTTTAAAGGTGGAGCTGCACAGTCTGAGTCAGCCTCTGAATTCTAATATGTCTTTGACATGCCGAGATCAAGATCTTATCCTAATTTACAGCTTTATGTGTTCCTGCCCACCTTAGTGTGTTCCAGTGCCTCCTGCTGTAATTGTATTACAATCGAGGAACCACTTCCACATACGATATACTGTATAGTATAAATATTTTTATAAAATGATTTAATGATTTGATATAGGTTAATTTAAAAAATGAAGTATGTTAATGCAATGAGTAATAGTACCATATGGTTAGCTACGCCAAAGTGCCTATTCAATTTTAATGCTAGCAATGCACCTTAATGCACATGTTTTTAACATAAGGCACTGCAACACACAGTGGGGTTGTTTTACTAAAATTGGAGAGTGCAAAATCTGTTGCAGCTGTGCATGGTAGCCAATCAGCTTCTAACTTCAGCTTTTTCAAGCTTTGACAATAAAACCTGGAAGATGATTGGTTTCTATGCAGAGCTGCACCACATTTGCACTCTCCAGTTTTAGTAAAATCAACCTCAGTCTCATGTATATGCTTTGTGGTGCATTATTTCTTTATTACAGTAATAGTACATTGGGCTGCCATTCAAAATTAACGCATTGGGGGTTATTTACTAAAGGCAAATCCACTTTGCACTACAAGTGCACTGCAAGTGCACTTGGAAGTGCACTGAAAGTGCACTTGAAAGTGCAGTCACTGTAGATCCGAGGGGGACATGCAAGGAAAATAAAAAACAGCATTTTAGCTTGCACATAATTGGATGATAAAATCAGCAGAGCTTCCCCTCATTTCAGATCTACCCCTCAGATTTACAGCGACTGCCCTTCCAAGCGCACTTGCAGTGCACTTGTAGTGCAAGTGGATTTGCCTTTCGTAAATAACCTCCAATGTGTTTCATGTATTACCGCAACATATAATTGTTAATGGGTCCTAAATACCTGTAGCCTCACACACAGCTAAACCAATGTTTAGAAAATATCAGATATCTTAGACAACCTGCCTGTTTAATAAGGCAGGAATTCACAGCATCCAATTAGATTCTGATTTAAGGAAGGCAACCAGAGAAAGGTAAATTCCAATCATTTGTTAAGTCTTACAGAACCTAGCTATAACTATTACACTTTAAGTACATAAAAGCGCATTACTGAAATATGTCCAGTAGAGGTCAGTAGAAATGCATAGTTCTACATTCTAACCAGACTTTCAGATGTTAGACGTAATTGAGAAAGTTCTACATATGGCTCTCAAACCAACAGCATGATGGGATGAATAGTTAGGAATTCTATAAAATTCTATAAAAATATACAATGTGATAAAAAACTATTCACTTTTTTGTAGTAAACAAATATTCTATTCAAGATTCTGGCATTATTTTCAAACTCAGTATTCAGTGGTGACTAATCCAACGTTAATTAAGTTATTATGTCTACTGTGAGTAAGCAATTTTAAAAGGTCTCGGAAACTTTTTGTTAGTCATGATATTTGTTTTATAGATCCAAAAATAGCATAGTAAAATGTGCTAACCGTATTATGGTAGCACCCAATTTTTGTCAACATTTTTAAAAATGGTGTTGTCACTGTATAAATGAGTAAATAAATAAGAAATAAAAAGCGTTACCTCCTTTTTTTTAAGTTCTATATGGGAACATAAAAAGATCCTGTTAAACTGGTAAGTTATAATCCCATTTAAGTTCATACTTTTTCAACCACTTTAGGAATATGGAGGCAGATGTATTTTACCATGATTTGTTTTGTTTTTTTTGCAGGTAAGTACAGTCACCTAGAAGTGGAAATTTCTACAGCAGCCTCCTAAACCCTCTTATTATGACTAAATTCAAGCTTTTCTGACAACAAGAAATCCAGAAGCACCAAAGCTTGCACCCCCTTCTTTATCCCTGCACAATTTTCTTGGCCAGGGAGGCTGCAGCTATATCATTGCAGATATTGGATTAATACCAAATAAACTGTAAGCGAATACACATGAAACTACAGTGGAATACACAAAGTGCACACACAGTATGTACAATACAAAACATACATAACACAGAACATGTGCAACACATACAGCACAGAACATACACTAAAGCACATACAGAACACACAGGGTTCACTGCAAATTCTGGCTGTTCAGTGTTCCCCAAGCAAGCAAACTAAATGGCCTGTTCAAATCTTCAAATGGCAGCTGAATGTAAACAAAGAACCCAGGAATGCTGGCTAACATCATTGATCAAATATGGCCAATTGATTTTCAAACAACACAAAGCATAAGAACTAGGGCTGTGGAAATTAAAGATTAATTCCTCGATTAATCGATTCATTTTTTTGATCGATCAAAATTCTTCTGATCTGTACTCACCTCTCCGCCGGCTTCTGGGTCTTCAGGGAGTTCCGTCGGAGATCCGGTGACGTCACGGGCATCGACGTCACCGGACTCCTCCCCCCTTCCCCAAGTGCCTCCGTCTGCTAACGAAGGGAGGGGGGAGGAGTCTGGTGACGTAGAAGTTCTGATTGAACGTGGGGAGGAGCTACGCATGGCGTCACCCTCTGCTGCCCTATGGAACTAACACGATTGTCGGCTTTACATGCTGTGTTTTTATCATCTTTATGTGAGTAGTTTGTGTTTGAACACAAAAATTAAATCTTATACTCAAGCGGTGAGCACTTAGATATTTTTTTTCTACCCATGACCTGGCATCCTTGCTGAGATCTTAGGAGACGTGAGAGAAGTTTATGGTCCGTGTTAACCCTTTTGATACCCACTTGCATGACCACCTGTTTGCACAGGGGTCCATGCCATAAGGTGAGAGTGATTAGTTAGACTGGAGGTGGAAGGATTGTCACGCTGCTGTGGAAAAAAAATTACTTTAGTCAGTACTACAGCTTGAATTTAAAATGTATTTGTGTGAACTGTGAAGTAAAGCCATGGATTGTGGAAACAAACTAGTGTCGGGTGATTGTATATAGTGTATGCCACATTTACCACTGACTAATGCAGAGTTGCAATGCAAGGAGATCAGCTAAAAGTAGTTGGATCTGTATGTGCGTTATAATTAATCGAAATTAGTCGATTAATCGATTAAAAAAAAAAAAAAAATGATTAATCGAACACGAAAATTTTAATCAGTAACAGCCCTAATAAGAACGTGTAAGCCTCCTGCATGCAATCCAATTACAGGCATACCCCACTGTTAAGTACACAATGGGGTTTATTTACTAAAGCTGGAAAGTGCAAAATCAGGCTCACTTCTGCATAGAAACCAATGAGCATCCAGGTTTTATTACCAAAGCTTAATTGAACAAGCCGGGGTTAGAAGCTCATTGGTTTCTATGCAGAAGTGAGCCTGATTTTGCACTTTCCAGCTTTAGTAAATAAACCCTATTGTGTACTTAAAAGTGGGGTATGCGTGTACATACCTCCCAACTTTTTGAGATGGGAATGAGGGACACCTAGTAGCAAAAGTATGCAAACATAGGACACACCCCTTGCCACGCCCCCTTAAAGAAGAATTGTACAAAAAAACAAGATTGGTTAAACCCACAAGTGCTTTATGTTGGCTTTTGGAATTTAGAAATGCAGCAATTTAGAAATCAGATGAAAGGTTTAGTGCTGGAAAACACTTTTTGATAGATAGAAAGTGCATTTTATATACATCTATATAGATCAGACCAAAATGAGGGACAAATGAGGAGGGATAAGGGGACAGAGGGACATTGCTGGAAATCAGGGACAGTCCCTCGAAATCAGGGACAGTTGGGAGCTATGCAATTACAAGAGGACACTGGTGCTCACTTTGACTCCTGCAGGCCATTCCACAGCTTAGACAATGGAAAAAATTTCAGCACTTGGTAACTGATCTTTCATCAATATTTTATTATAACATGGCTAAAATCTGGACAGGACGGTACCTAATGAATTTTCAGCCAATTACTTCAATTGGGTTTGTAATGAAGTTCCCAGTTTAAGGTTTGTTGGACAGGTTCATGAATTCAATCCAATGAAATTCAACCATCACTACACACAACATACAAAGCATACATAAAAGCCAAATCTTTTTGGGCAGGTAAGCACGTGAAGTATGGTGTTTGGTGTAATTACTTTTAACGTTTTAAAAAAAAAAAATATATACTGTATGAAGAGCCTTTGTTCTTTTTCCTGATTGGTGACTTTCCTAATTGGTGATTTCCTTCACTGCCATGAATATGACTTGCTGATTTATCAGGGGTGTGAAGATGACAGATGTGCCATAGTTTTCAGATGATGGACAACTCCATATGGTCATACTAACTTTACCTTTATGGCATCGAGAATACCCCTGCAGTCAAAGCAGGGTGTGTGGCATTGCTGAGAGTTTTTTTTGTATTTACACTCATAGCTGTTTGAAAAAGAGCTGCTTGTGGTATTGCTGTCTCCCCCCCACCTTCCTCCTCTCCCCCCTTACTCTCTCTCCACTTGCTCTCCCTCCCCTGCTCTTTTACCTCTCTCTGATCCCCTCTGCTCTTTCCCCCCGGTTCTTTATCCTCCTCTGTTTTACCTACCTGCTCTGCTGTTTGCCACTTTTCTCTCCCTCCCCTGCTCTCTCTTCTCCTTTGCTCTCTCCCCCCTCTGCTCTCTCTCCTCTCTCTCCCACTCTCCCTTCTCCTCTGCTTCACTTCCCTCCTCTGCTCCCTCTCCTCACTCTGCTCTCTCTGCTCTCTCTCCCACTCTCCCTTCTCCTCTGCTTCCTCTCCCCACACTGTTCTCTCTCCTCTCTCTCCCACTCTCCCTTCTCCTCTGCTTCACTTCCCTCCATTGCTCCCTCTCCTCACTCTGCTCTCTCTGCTCTCTCTCCCACTCTCCCTTCTCCTCTGCTTCCTCTCCCCCTCTGCTACCTCTCCTCTTTCTCCCAATCTCCCTTCTCCTTTGCTCTCTCCCCACCATGTTCCCTCTCCTCACTTTAGTCTATCTTCTCTCTATCCCACTCGTCCTTCTCATCTGCTTCCTCTCCTTCCTCTTCTTCCCTTCCTCACTCTGCTCTCTCTCCTCTCTCTCCCACTCTCCCTTCTCCTCTGTGTCCTCTCCCCCTCTGCTCCCTCTCCTCACTCTGCTATCTCTCCTCTTTCTCCCAATCTCCCTTCTCCTTTGCTCTCTCCCCACCATGTAACCTCTTCTCACTCTGGTCTATCTTCTCTCTCTCCCACTCTTCCTTCTCATCTGCTCCCTCCCCCCCTCTGCTCCCCTCCTCACTCTGATCTCTCTCCTCTCTCTCCCACTCTTCCTTCTCCTCTGCTCTCCCCCCCCCTCTGCTCACTCTCCTCACTCTGCTCCCTCTCCTCTCCCACTCTCCCTTCTCCTCTGTTTCCTCTCCATCCTCTGCTCCCTCTCCTCACTCTGCTCTCTCTCTCTCCCACTCTCTCTTCTCCTCTGCTCCCTGCCCCCTCTGTTCCCTGTCCCCCTCTGCTCCCTCTCCTTAAACTGCTCCCTCTCTCTCCTCTCTCTCCCACTCTCCCTTCTCCTCTGCTTCCTCTCCCCCTTTGTTCTCTCTCCTCACTCTGCTCTCTCTCCTCTCTTGCCTACTCTCCATTCCCCTCTGCTTCCTCTCCCCCCTCTGCTCCCTCCCCCTCTGCTCACTCTCCTCACTTTGCTCTCTCTCCTCTCTTCCCCACTCTCCCCTCTCCTCTGCTTCCTCTCCCCCGTCTGCTCCCTCTGCTCACTTTGCTCAATCTCCTCTCTCTCCCACTCTCCCTTCTCCTCTGCTTCCTCTCCTCCTTCTGCTCCCTCTCCCCATCTGCTCCCTCTCCTCACTTTGCTCAATCTTCTCTCTCTCTCACTCTCCCTTCTCCTCTGCATCCTCTCCCCCTCTGCTCCCTCTCCTCACTCTGCTATCTCTCCTCTTTCTCCCAATCTCCCTTCTCCTTTGCTCTCTCCCCACCATGTTCCCTCTCCTCACTCTGGTCTATCTTCTCTCTATCTCACTCTTCCTTCTCATCTGCTTCCTCTCCTTCCTCTGCTCCCCTCCTCACTCTGCTCTCTCTCCTCTCTCTCTCCCACTCTTCCTTCTCATCTGCTCCCTCTCCCCCTCTGCTCCCCTCCTTACTCTGATCTCTCTCCTCTCTCTCCCGCTCTTCCTTTTCCTCTGCTCCCCCCCCCCCTCTGCTCACTCTCCTCACTCTGCTCCCTCTCCTCTCCCACTCTCCCTTCTCCTCTGTTTCCTCTCCATCCTCTGCTCCCTCTCCTCACTCTGCACTCTCTCTCTCTCCCACTCTCTCTTCTCCTCTGCTCCCTGCCCCCTCTGTTCCCTGTCCCCCTCTGCTCCCTCTCCTTAAACTGCTCCCTCTCTCTCCTCTCCCACTCTCCCCCTCTCCCTTCTCCTCTGCTTCCTCTCCCCCTTTGTTCTCTCTCCTCTCTTGCCTACTCTCCATTCCCCTCTGCTTCCTCTCCCCCCTCTGCTCCCTCCCCCTCTGCTCCCTCTCCTCACTTTGCTCTCTCTCCTCTCTTCCCCACTCTCCCCTCTGCTTCCTCTCCCCCGTCTGCTCCCTCTGCTCACTTTGCTCAATCTCCTCTCTCTCCCACTCTCCCTTCTCCTCTGCTTCCTCTCCTCCTTCTGATCCCTCTCCCCCTCTGCTCCCTCTCCTCACTCTTCTCCCTCTCCTCACTCTTCTCCCTCTCCTGCTCTCCCCCCCACTCTCCATTCTCCTCTGCTTCCTCCCCCCCTTTGCTCCCTCTCCTCACTCTGCTCTCTCTCCTTTCTTCCCCACTCTCCATTCCCCTCTGCTTCCTCTCCCCCTCTGATCCCTCCCCCTCTGCCCCCTTTCCTCACTTTGCTCTCTCTCCTCTCTTCCCCCCCCCTCTCCCCTCTTCTCTGCTTCCTCTCCCCCATCTGCTCCCTCTCCTCACTTTGCTCAATCTTCTCTCTCTCTCACTCTCCCTTCTCCTCTGCTTCCTCTCCTCCCTCTGCTTCCTCTCCTCACTCTGCTCCCTCTCCTCCCTCTGCTCCCTCTCTCCTCTCTCCTCTCTCTCCCACTCTTCATTCTCCTCTGCCACCCCCACTCCTGCTCCCTCTCCTCACTTTGCTCGCCCTCCTCTCTCACCTACTCTCCCCTCTCCTCTGCTCTCTCCCCCACCCTCTTTTTTCCTGTGTTTTCTCTCGGCCCCCTCTACTATCCACCCTTTCCTGTTCTCTACCCCCTCTCCTCTTTGCTCTCTCTTCATCCTCTCTCTCTCTCTCATCCTTTGCTCTCTATTACTTTTCTCTTTCCCACTCCTGTTCTCCCCCTGATCCCTCTCCTTTCTCTGCTCTGTTACCCATCCCCTTTCCTCTATGTTTTCTCTGTCTCCGCTCTCTCTTTCCTCTTTTGCTCTCTATCTTCCCCCCTGTCCTCCCTGATTTTTCCACCCCCTCCATCTCTCTCCCTCCCCTCCTTCCTGTTTCTATCCATCTCCCCTCAACACTCTCTCTTCATGCTTTCTCTTATTGTTGTGGAGTGGTTATTGTACTGGTGGTTTTCACTGCAACAGAAGCAAAAAGCACATGAAGTTAAATGCTCACTGAATTTCTGGCAGGATCAGATTTTTTGGCACTTATTAAAACCCCTTCAGTGATATATTTATTAATTAATGAAAGAAAATCATTGTTTGGGTTTACATACACTTTAAGCACTTCCCATTCTGCCCATTATCATATGACATCCGCAGAAGGGATCTCCCATCCTGGGCGGGCGTCATATGACGTCCTGGGTCTCCTGGCCACCTGAGGGGTACGTGTGCCCACGCCGCGTCACTCGGGAGCCGATGTGCGTGCCCGACAGCCGCGATGTTCGCCAGGCACCCGCGATTGCTCGTTAACAGGGCAGGACCTGTCAGGTGAGAGGAGCCGATCATGTGTTCCCAGTACAGAGGAACACCGATCGGTCTCCTTCCCTTGTGAGTCCCCTCCCCCTACAGTTAGAATCACTCCCTAGGTAACACAGTTAACCCCTTGATCGCCCCTAGTGTTAACCCCTTCCCTGCCAGTGACATTTATACAGTAATCAATGCATTTGTATGGCACTGATCGCTGTATAAATGTGAATGGTCCCAAAATGGTGTCAAAAGTGTCCGATATGTTCACCACAATGTCGCAGTCAGGATAAAGATCACAGATTGCTGCCATTACTAGTAAAAAAAAAAAAAATAAAAAATAAAAGTATCCCCTATTTTGTAGACACTATAACTTTTGCACAAACCAATCAATATATGCTTATTGCGATTTTTTTGCCAAAATATATGTAGAAGATTACATATCGGCCTAATCTGACAAAAAAATTTTTTTTTTTTTTAAATTGGGATATTTATTATAGCAAAAAGAAAAAAATATTGTGTTTTTTTTTTTAAACTCGTCGCTCTTCTTTTGTTTATAGCGCAAAAAATAATAACCGCAGAGATGATCAAATACCACCAAGAAAGCTCTATTTGTGGGAAAAAAATTATAAAAATTTAATTTGGGTACAGCATCGCATGACCACACAATTGTCATTCAAATTGCGACAGCGCTGAAAACTGAAAATTGGCTTGGGAAGGAAGGTGGTGAAAATGCCCTGTATTGAAGTGGTTAAAGGCTGAAGTCTAGACAACAATTTGTGTTTTATGTTATACCAAAAAAACATGATACAAGCCCAACTCCCTTCACATCTTTCATTTTCCTTGCAACAAACAAATTGTAGAACAATATGGTTCTCATAACCACTAACATTAATGTTTACATATTCCTGTATTCTCCGTATTTATATTTCAGCAACATGAAGAAAGGCGTTTTGAGGATAAATTGATTAACTTTGATTGAGATACAGATGACTTTGTGAGTCACACAAAAACTGCTTTTAATCTCCAAGAACTTAAAGTGGTTGTAAAAGCAAAGAAGGATTACTGCAAGCCCCTCTGCTCTACCAAGCTATACTACACTGTGTAAATGTTTGTATAAAATTATGCCGCTAAATACCTTATTTCAGATTGTTTCTGTGCGGCCACATTACCTCTGGCTGCTCTCCTCCCCTGATCTAATAGCTACAGCCTAAGCGGACAGCACAGTAGTCACGTGACCTCCCGGCTGACGTCAGAGGGGGGTTTCAGCCCCTCCAGCTGTAGCCCTTAGATCGGGGTGGAGAGCCGCCGGAGGTTACAACCTTTTGAAAAAATAAACTGATATGGAAAATAAATAAATACTGAGGTATGATTATTTAAAGGATGACCTGTCAGGGCTGGGCTCAGTCCTTCCTTCTCTAAACTGGCCGCTCAGCTGTCGGCTAATTGCCAGCTTCTATCTCTCTACAGTGACTCACCTGTTGATGATATCCTGCTCGTCAGTCCTGCTTACTTAAGCCGCCCAACCCAGATGATCTCTGCCTTCGCCTTGGTCAACATCACAGAGACTTTCTCCTACACTCCTGGTATAGACTTGCTTGGCTGACATTCCTCCTGGCTCCAGATCCTGCCTGCTGTTCCACTGCACTGATTCCTGGCTTCCTGACTTTCTGGCTTGTCTAACTATCCGCTCCGGTTACTGAACTTTGGCTATGTTTTGACTACGTTTGTTCTATTTACTTTTATTATTAAACAAGTGTAATTTAACTTTACTTCTGTCTCGGTCTGATTCATGGTTTCTGACAGTAGGTAAAGGCCATGAATTCAGAAGATCCAGTTAATCCACTTGTTAGTAATATTTTTTCCAGATTGGATGACCAGGATCACTGCATGGATCAGTTTGCCATGGCGATACAGATGCTCCTGAGTTGCACGGCTCACCTGGAATCCCCAACTGTGGCTGCTCCGGTAGGACCTGTGTTGCAGGCCGACCCTGCTGTTGCCCCAGTCTCTGTGCAGGCACCCGCCTTGAGTATTACCTCTATAAGAGGTATGTCTGGTTTTGCTCCGCTTCCCCAGCGATTTGGGGGCGATCCAGTTCAATGCAGAGGGTTTCTCAACCAGGTTGAGATATATTTTAGGATGCTGCCCCAGGCATTTCCCATGAACAGAAGCAAAGTAGGTTTTGTGATATCTTTACTTTCCAAGTGAGAAATGCAAAAACCTGTTGTCTTGAGTTACCCAGACTTTGTGGCTTCCTTCCTTTGACATTCCCACACGCTCCATTTCTGCTGCCAAAAGCCTCATGTCCATCAAACAGGGTACAAGAACTGTTGGCAATTCCGCCATTGACTACCCTGGCAGCAGAGGTTGCGTGGAACAATGAGGCCCTCGTGGCTGCTTTTTCTCATGGTCTCTCAGATAACTTTAAAATGAGATAGCAGCCCGAGACATACCCACTGAGCTGGAGAGGTTGATCTCGTTTGCCATGCTTATTGACTCCATACTCTGAGAGAGACCTTCCTTTAAGGAGTGCTTGCAGAAGCCTCCTGTACCTTTGGCCCTGGGCTTTGCATTCCCACCACTGCCTCCCTCACCTCCCATGCCTCCTGGTACCGAGTCTGTCAGTGAAGGTGAACCCATGCACTTGGGCTTCACATGTCTCTCTGCGGATGCGAGAGCCCTTAGGAGGAGGGAGAGACTGTGCCTTTATTGTGGCCAGACAGGTCACTTTTTGAAGTCTTGTCCTACCCGTCCAGGGAACATCCGAACCTTGAGGTCCTGACAGACCTTAGGTGGCGTTGTTTCATACCCAGTTATCCAGAAGGATAAGCCCCTGGTACGGGTTACCCTTTCTTGGGCTGAGTTGTCCGTCAAGATACAGGCTCTAATCGACTCTGGGGCTGCAGGCCTGTTCATTGATGCTGCATTTGTATCGACATACATTGACATGATTAACAAAAACAAAATAAATATAGAGAAAGAGATGGGGACTCAGAGATACCCTCCAATAGGTACACAGTACCACCACGTTTGCTGCCTGTGGAGTGTTACAAGAAAGTTGAACAAACACCCCCACTTAGATGTGGACTGGCCCAATGGGGTAGTCGTTCATCCCACTGATTAAAAGAAGCTTGTGCTCAACATGTTTTGCGACTTGATTGTCGCTTCCTCAGGAGCTTCTGTTTGATTAGAAAAACATTCTATTAAAAACGCAGTACTAGTTGAAGATTTTAATATAAATCCATATTGTACAGAAGAAAACATTCATGTAAAAGTATCTATATATGGACTTACTGCTGTAGTGCATAAACAGTTCTCCAGTTCACTCCATCTGCCATCCCAGCCCTACAGAAAAATCCCACCCGATGGCGGGGGAAGCTGACGCCAGAAATGGCCCCGACCCATGGGTTTACGTCCTCTGCAATGTTTTCTTGGCTTTGCAAACTATTATCGGAAGTTTATTCGTAACTTGTCGTCTATGGTCAAGCCCCTGATTGATATGAACAAAAAGGACGGTAACCCACAGAGTTGGTCTCCGGAGTCCATTAAGGCCTTTGTTTCTGCTCCTGTGTTGGCACATCCTGATCCTACGTTACCTTTTATCCATGAGGTTGATGCTTCTGAGACTGGAGTTGGTGCCCTTCTGTCTCAACGTCCTACCTCTGAGAGCGCTATCCATCCTTGTGGCTACTTTTCCAAGAAATTGTCACATGCGGAGTGCAATTATGAGATTGGGGACAGAAAGCTGTTAGCGATCATTTTAGCCCTGAAAGACATCTCCTCGAAGGTACCACTGTGCCAGTTCTCATTCTTACTGACCATAAGAATCTCACATTCTTGTCTGAGGCTAAACGCCAAAGGGCGCTATGGGCTCTTTTCTTGTCTAGTTTTAATTACATTGTCTCATTCTTACCCGGTACTAAGAATGTAAGGGCTGACGCTTTGTCACGACAATTTTCCTCCACTTCCAAGATGGAGTCGGTTCCAGTTCCTGTGATTCCTCCTGATTGTATTCTGGCTACGGTTCGCACCAGTCTCACTTTTCCTTTGGGTGACAAAATTCTTGCGGCTCAGGTCCATGCTCCTCCTAAGAAACCTTGTGAGCGCTGCTTTGTCCCAGAGAGTCACCATACTGCCATGCTTCAGACTTAGCATTCTCCTAAGGCTGCTGGGCACCCTGTGAAGAATCAACTATTTTGGTGCATTTCCCAACAATTCTGGTGGCCTAGTCTATGTGCTGATGTAACCGCCTTCATAGCTGCCTGTTCTGTGTGTGCTCAGAGTAAGACTCCACGACACCTTCCAGTGGGTCTCCTACAGGAAGGCACAGGCAGGCGTCTGTGGTCAGCATGGAGTCTGTACCTATCATTAGCATGTCACAAAGCCTGGACTTGTGTCCAAGTGGAATGAAGACCACGGAGATGCTCCTCTAACGCAGGAATACTCTGCGGAATAAATGAGTCAGGCAACATGGAAGGTTTGAAACCCTTGTTCGCCATAAACGGGGACAATCGGGGAGCAGAATTCAAGGCGCTATTGTGAGCAAACTCTTGTAAGAGGTCTGACCAGTTGTTATGCTGGTCAGAAATATAGCAACGTAGGAACTGCTCCAAGGACTGATTGGCTCGTTCTGCGGCTCCATTAGACTGCGGGTGATACGCAGAGGAAAAAGCAAGCTGAATTCCCAACTGTGCACAAAAGGCTCACCAGAACCGGGACACAAACTAACTACCCCTGTCTGAGACGATCACCTTGGGTAGCCCATGTAAGCGAAAGATCTCCCGAGCAAAAATGGAAGCTAGTTCCTTAGAAGTGGTCAACTTCTTAAGTGGAATACAATGAGACATCTTTGAGAATGGGTCAACCACCATAAGGATAACCGTGTTGCCCCGGGAGTTGGGTAATTCAACAATGAAATTCATAGACAGGTGGGTCCAGGAGGGTTTTTCATTGCTTCTGATAGCAAAAAAAAAGATATTTTAAATAATGTAAAGATACAGTGTAAAAACAAAGTAATAAAATAAATAATAAAATTAAAAAATGTTTTAAAGCTCCCGTTCCCTCATGCTCTTGCTCAGTTGTGAGTTCATGTTGGTCCCGCATGCATATGAAAACGGTGACAAACCTGCATTTGGTTTGAAGCGGGGGCCCGATGTGGGGTCGAGAGCGGGGTTGAAGGGGGCCCCATCGGATGCGCTGTACGGGGCCCCATCATTTTTACCAGCAGCCCTGAGTACCGCAGAGAAGGGGGGAGGGGGGTTTGATGTGACACAAGCTACATTTAATGGGACACAGGCTGCATTTGATGGGACACAGGCTGCATTTGATGGGACACAGGCTGCATTTGATGGGACACAGGCTGCATGTAAGCAGGGACTCCACTGGGGGCACCTGATGTAAGGACGGACTCCGCTGGGGACAACTGATGGCATCTGGTGGCAGGCGACGTGGCTAGTGACACGCTCAGGGCTCCCACTGATTCTGCATTATGGTGAGTTGAATGATTTCATTTTATATTACAATGTAATAATAGAAATAATGCGCTTCAATCATCCTGACACTATAACAACCATGGTGCCGGGATGATTGAAGTGCTAACACCAAGTGTTTGGAGTATCTTTATCTGCTGATTGTTAAACTTTCTAGAATACACATATTTCTATTGTTGTGTAGGCTCTGGGCCTGTTGTCCCTTCATCCCTCTCTCCCTCTCCCTCCATTCCTTGTTCATCTCAGATGCTAACCACACCACCTTAGAGCCACGCCCACTATTTTGATGAAACCACGCCCATTTTAACCAAGTGGGAGGGGTCAAAAAGGAAGGACGGGGTCTGGCGCCCCCCCATCCTAAAACTTCACCACTGCTCAGGAGGGATTTTGATCCACTCTTTTTTACAGATCTGCTCTAAATCCTTAAGGTTTCTTGACTGTCGCTTGGCAACTTGAAGTTGCAGCTCCCTCCATAAATTTGACTATGACCCTAAGAACACCATCCCTACAGTCAAGCACGGAGGTGGAAACATGATGCTTTGGGTCTATTTTTCTGCTAAAGGTAAAGGCTGACGTTGCCGCATAAGGGGCCAATGGACGGAGCCATGTGTTGTAAAATCTTGGATGAGAACCTTCTTCTCTCAGCCAGAACACTGAAGATGGGTCATGGATGGGTCTTCCAGCATGACAATGACACAAAGCATACCGCCAAGGCAACATAGGAGTGGCTCAAGAAGAAGCACATAAGGTCATGGAGTGGCCTAGTCAGTCTCCAGACCTTAATCCTATAGAACTCGCCATAACCAGGCATCTCTTGGAGACCTGATGCACCACAGGGTAGGCATAGTTCGGCTTTTGGTTGTAACATGACAAAATGTGGAAAATTTCAAGGGGCATGAATACTTTTTTAAGGCACTGTATCTAGAGATAGCTTCTGGTCCATGGGGCCTGTCTCTTTCAGGAGGTATGCGTCATCTGGAGAGTGAGGGTGCTGCGGGGCCAGACATGACAGCCCTGGATGAGGTGGGGCACTCTTCCTCACTGCTGATGAATGACAGGTTACACCAAGAGACTTTGACCAACTCCCCTGGACAGTTAGGAGAGGGCTGGGCGTACTCTGGAGCCCCAGATGAGGTAGTAGCTTAAACAGTAATGGCACCTGCTGGTCAGTGTCTGGCACAGATGAATAACTTGTAACATCTGGAAGAGATCTAGAGGGCATTGCTGCTACTGTCAGGGCCAACCGTGCAGCAGCAGAGGTAGCTGGAAGGTCCAGTAGACAGGAGGTGGGTTGAATTAGGTCCCCAGTGAATCTCCTGTCGAAGGTGTGATGGTGTCAGGGATGGGCTCAGCCCTTCCTTCTCTGAGCTGGCCGCTCAGCTGTCGGCTAATTGCCAGCTCCTATCTCTTCACAGGTACCCAGCTGTTGATGATATCCTGCTCGTCAGTCCTGCCTACTTAAGCTGTCCAGCCCAGAGGCTCTCTGCCTTTGCCTTGGTCACATCACAGAAACTATCTCCTGCGATCCTGTTCAAGACTTGCTTTGCTGACATCCCTTCTGGCTCCAGATCCTGCTTGCAGTTCCACTACATGATCCCTGACTTCTGGCTTGGCTGACTATCCGTTCCGGTTACTGAACTTTGGCTATGTTTTGACTTTGTT
This sequence comes from Lithobates sylvaticus, assembly GCA_028564925.1. Taxonomy (NCBI): domain Eukaryota; kingdom Metazoa; phylum Chordata; class Amphibia; order Anura; family Ranidae; genus Lithobates; species Lithobates sylvaticus. Next base: position 169,751,740 of record CM053026.1, read on the forward strand.
TTTTCTTTTTACTTCTATTATTAAACAAGTGTGATTTAACTGTACTTCTGTCTCCGTCTGATTTAATGGTTTCTGACAGATGGTCACCTACTTGACCCCAGGTGCTGCGGGGGAGTTCAACCTAGTGGCTTCCTGCGGGACTTTGGTGGTGAGCAGGGCAGATGGGCTCGCACTCTTTGCAGCAGCGGGGGGCATCCAGAGGTTGGAAGTCAGTCAGGATCAAGGTGAGAAGATTCCTCCATCCCCTCCATATGATGGAATAGAAACAGGTTCAGGTAGCCCGTGGGAAGTATTCCATGCATTGATGGCAGCATGATGGGCAGATAACTCATAGCTCGTCTCTGCCTTCCCCAGCCTGGGCCGGCTGCTGGACTAACTAATACACATTTCAACCTGCCTCCACACTGATCAAGTAAAAGTGCTTTTTTTTTTGCAGGGGAGACTTACAGGAGGGGGGTTTAATAAAATGGAAAGATATTCATCCAGCTGCATCATGGTCACTAGATGGTGCTGAGGAACATTCTTATTCTCTATGATAGTCATCAACATCTAGTGGCCATAATGTGAGATTTTCCTCATTCACACATTTGAATTAGAAAGAATATACCCCAGAGAACCTTTGCTTTCGCCCCTTTCACAAAGAACGGATTTACTTGCAGTTTTAATGGATGAACAACTATTTATTTCAGGTACTTATATAGCGCCGTAATTTTTTCGCAGCGCTTTACATATGCACTATACAAATTTTTAATAAATACATCCCATAAAGTCTCTTTTATCAAAAAACTTCTAGCCATTTTTATGTGGCAATTTAGTTTAGCATTAAAAACAGATTATTGAAAGAGATTTTTTTAAATAATATTTTCATGTTTAGTATAAGCAGGAATTAATAGGAATGGAGTTTAGCTTTCAAGTACATTGATTTTCTGTGCCATGTGGCTACCCCTATTCGAAAGTACATGTGCCTAAATAGAAGCACACAGACTGACCAGAGACACCATTAAGTTTGTCTGCCTGTGCCTGCACCACAACAAAATGAAATTATTCTGAGCACATTGTGGCGTCAAAATGTAGAGCAGCAATTTTGAACACAGACATAACACCTCCACACGATATTTCCAAATTAAAACTATTTTGGATAATTTTTGTCATATTTTTCTTACTTTCCACTGTCAAATGTCCAGGCAGAAGCAAGTGGGAAAAATCTAATTAGAAACCTAATATTCCACATCTGTGCACAATATGAATTTAATGAATGTATTTTACCACTACGAGGCTTTATGAGTCATTTTCACTCTGTGTATACTGAGAGTAATGAAAGCATAAACACTGGACAAACTTTAAGGATCCACATGTTAATGTAATGTCATACTTAACAGGTATGGGCAAACCGACAAGCCAGATGTTCTGGATTCATATGGAAAACTGACACCATGCTTCAGCCTACTCTCTATAAAATTAACACCTGATCACCACCTTCCTCTTGGTGACTGCATGTGTTAGTTTTTTTTTTTTTTTTAGCATATGTTGTACCCAAGAGAGACATTTGGTATGCTGTCTATTGTATACATGTACTGCAAATTTGTTTAAATATACAAAGAGAAAGCCTCACCTGTAATATGTGATATTGTTTATCTTTTCATACAGACTGTTTTCTGCCTGTAGAGGCCAGCTGTATGTATCAGCTTGCTAGCACTGGATTTTAGACTATCCCAAAATGGCCGCCACAATCTACCTCTATGGAATAGCTACGGGATTGAGAGACACCTGCCAGGCTGGAGCGTGGGTGTGACATCAGAGGGAAGAATGTTCTGCTAAGTCTGAAAAGAAGGAGATCAGTGAGAGACTTCAGAGAGAGAGAGAGTTGGATTTTCAGGTAATATCTATGTTGTTCAGTGCCTAGACGACAGCACATAGAAGCTGCAGCACATCCCACCTGTTTTTCCATCTGCCCAAGAGGACTGAACAGGGCTGACTGTTAGATTGTAACCGTCACATGGTTCTTAAAAACAGGTTCTTTGAGCTACGACTGTCAATCAGATTTTTAGCATTGCATTAAAGTATAACTTGGGCTCAGTTCACATATATGCAAATTAGATGCATTTTGAACCGCATTCGATTCATATGACATGTGAACCAAACCTGCTTTCTATAGAGCCAGTTCACGTATATGCTGTGCAGCTGCAGTGCGAATTCGCTGCAAATTTAAAAAGAGCCCTGTGTGTTTTCTGAGCACTGTGGTGCGATTCCGCCCCCTTGTGACATCACCGACCCATATTTGTCACAGGCCAAGCGCACAGAATTTTAAGTATTACATATAATTGGCCATTATAGCCACTCAGAAATTTACTGCCATATTCCAAATAAGGCAGCCCCACATTTGTCACATTAGGCCAAATTCCCTGGAAATTTATCTGAGCAGAATAAAGCCTAAATTTCACATCACAGAAACTATCTCCTGCGATCCTGTTCAAGACTTGCTTTGCTGACATCCCTTCTGGCTCCAGATCCTGCTTGAAGTTCCACTACATGATCCCTGACTTCTGGCTTGGCTGACTATCCGTTCCAGTTACTGAACTTTGGCTATGTTTTGACTACATTTGTTCTTTTTACTTCTATTATTAAACAAGTGTGATTTAACTGTACTTCTGTCTCCGTCTGATTTCATGGTTTCATGGTTTCAGAATAAAGCCTAAATTTTAAATATTGTCAATACTGACTGTCTACTGCAGTTAGTCTGGACAATGAAAAACAGGTATTTTGTATCCATTCCAGTGTTCTTTGTATATCTGACAGGCTGGGATATCTAGAAATGTAAGTGTAAAGCCTCATACACACGATCAGATTTTACGCTGGGAATTGTATGATGACAGACTGTTGGCCGAAAATCTGACCATTTGTACGCTCCATCAGACAATTGTTGTCAGACTTTCCGCCCGACAAATGTTGGATGGCAGGATTATAAATTTTCCGCAGACAACGGTCTTTTGTCAGATGTCGTGTGTACACAAGTCCGTCATACAAAAGTCCAAAGTACAAACACGCATGCTCAGAATCAGTGCTCACCAAACACGACATTAGCAGAAGGTGCTCAAAGGGTGGCACTCAAGAGCTGAAATTCCTCGTAGTACGTCACTATGTTCATGTTTGTTGGCCAATTCCTTGCTGTTTGTATGCAAGACGAGTTCCTGGCCTACGCCCTTCGGACAAAAGTCTGACGTTTTGTTTGCGGAAAATCCGATCGTGTGTACGAGGCTTTAGGCTAGCGATAAATGTTTAGATTTCTCTCGCTCAGCCCTGTGGGATGAGTAGGAGAAATCAGTTGATTCCTCCATCCACACTAAACAGTGTGGATGGAAGAATCTCTACTGCTGGCAATGTATTCTGACAGCTGTCTGAACACCTGAACATTGACCACATCTGATAGAATGCAGTGGCTGTTCGTGCAACAATTTGCTGCCTGGCTCCATTGAGTTGTCAGTCAACTTTTGTGAAGCCGGGCAGTACCAACAGTTGTTTGAATTTTGGCTGATTCAGCAGGAATTAAAGTAAACTAAAATACACTTTAATATAAAGCGTGAAACAACAGCGAAAGCCAGCTAGCAATGTCTTTGCTGGCTTTCAATCTGCAGTAAAGTCTACAGGCAGCAATGAATGGAAGTGCAACTATAAATTTAGTACTGTACCAAACAGACTAATACCACAATTATAGATTTTGTAACAAGTCGCAGGAGCGCAGTGTGGAAAAACTTAATCATAGACAGACAATCACACATTTCCTAAGGCAAGTTTCCCAACTGGAGACTTCTGCAGCCCCAGGGCTTCACATCCGTTGGTTACTGTTATATATTTTACAGACTGCTGTGTGAGCTATGGTGTTGTGTCATATGAAGAATCACCATAGTCTACATCCAACATAATTCCATCCACTGTGCTCAACCATCAAGACTGTAACTAGTTTTCTAGAGATTTTATGAAGTTTTTAATTGCTGTCTGTGTCCCTGTTAGGGATATTGACTGCCACTAATTGTCCTGACTACTAGTGTCAATGGGAATGAAAATGAAGGTAAATCCAAAATTTTGTGTTGCCGCCAAAACAAGAATAGAGGGGAAATCTTCCAATGAAAACACTTATTCCTGTGACAACTGTGTAGGAAGGGACTTCTAACCGCAGCGTTCCCTGTGTGTCTGACAAGCCAGGATATCTACAAATCTAAAGCCTCGTACATACGATCGTTTTTTCAGCAGACAAAAGCGTAGACTTTTGTCCGAAGGCGTGTACCTGGATTTTGTCTTGCATACAAACGGCAAGGAATTGTCGGCCAACAAACACAAATGTAGTGATGTACTTCGTGTTTTTTCAGCTCTTTAGCGCCACCCTTTAGGCTCCTCCTGCTAATTTTGTGTTAGTAGAAGTTTGGTGAGTGTTGATTCGCGCTTTTCATTTAGCGATTTTCAGTTCCCACTTTTCATTTCGTGCTTTTCTGTTTCTGAACGGGGGTTCGTCAACCAGACATGTTGCGGAATCGGAGGAGATAACGTGTTATTTATTCTTGGCCTTGGAGTTATTGCTTTGACCCAAGTCCAGTCCAGGAACAGGAGGAGGAGTTCTTGGACCAAAAATTGGTTGCTTTATTAATTGTGACCAATTATGTCATATGCCTTTGCTGCAGGACCTCCAGGAGAATAATCCAGATGATTTTCGGAATTATCTCCAGATGACGGACCCCTGCTTTCACCAACTCTTGGTATTGTTGACCCCCTATATTAAGAAGCAGGACACATGCATGAGGCTTTTATTAAATTTTTTGGTTGAACAATAATGATTTGATTTGTTATATTTTCTATATTTTTGGATGCATAGAATGCACTTTTTGGTTAGGTTCTATTGGCAGATAGCATGTCTAATTTTATTTGTTTTCTTATTTTATTGCACAATAAAAAAATGTAGAATAATACTTGTGTAGCGCTACCCCCAGTTAAGAGAGCCGCTGGTTTGTTTTGGGTCCCTGAGTACAGCTCCACCAACCCCCGGCAATTTGGCTCTACCCGCTCTGGCACAGTTAGTCAAGGGGTATGAATCTTTGCACATATAAACATCACTTATACTCTAAGTGTAATGGGTATGAACTCACAAGCAGACTGCTGAAATAAGAATAACTGGCTTTACTTTGTCAGTAAGGAAAAGGAATAGCAACATGCATTTAAACATATGACTTACAATACTTTAGCAGGTCCCTGCAATATGCACTTAAACATGTACACATATATGTATCAACTAGCAATGGGGAAACGGAGCGCCAAGTGTAGCGACCGCATGCTATGCACCCCTGAGGTGCAATAAATCTATCTGCGCCTACCTAACGGACCAGGCCTGATCCCTAGTAATAGAGCTCAGTCCTTGTACTAGTACAGTGTTCTTCACCGGCAATGAATCTGTAGAGGTGGTGCACATGTAGCTTTAAATGGTGTCTTTGTAATCCACAGAAAGTAACATTGCTGCTCTGAGGTAAATTGCGCCTAGGCAGTTCAATAGGCATAAAACGTGTGTATCAATGCAGGATGAGCCTTCCGGCTCTCTCACCAATCCTGGGGTACCGTCCTCCGCTCCGGTCCCTCTAATGGCGGCTCTGGTCTCTTCAATGGCGGCTCGGGTCTCCTCAGTCACAGCCCCTGCGCTCCGGTCCTCAGCTCCGACCGACAGTCTGTAGGGAAGAGTCTCCGCTCCGCTGCTGCTGACTCTGAGGTAGGAGAGTCTCACTCCATCTGCTGCAAGGCCCAGGCTTCAGGCCTTCAGCTCCGGTCCGCACAGGTGTCTCCGCTGGCTGCAGTCTCCGCGTCACAAGCTCCGTCAGCAGAGGCAGGCCAGTCCTGTCAGGCCTCAGAAGAGGAAGTGTCCCAAGAGGAAGAGGCGGTCTCCGCTCTCCCTTTTTATAACCTCCCCCAGCAGCCTCTCGGGCGGAAACAAGCAGCCCGGGAGCCTGGGGGATTATGGGGGATGTAGTCTCTTCCCCTAAAAGGGGTACGACCCCGCTACACACTCCCCCCACTTTGAATCTTTGGTCCCCAAAGACAGTGTTCAAACTACAAGCGTCCTTGGTAACAACACGTTCACATAATTTAGACAGGGGAGCCTCCCACCAATTAACACAAGATGGGGAGCTGTCCTGTCTACAGGTCACTTCAGTGTGGGCGACCTGTTTAACTGTGCCAGAGAGTGAGCTGGGGTTGCCCTCCACCAAATGAACAGTGGATGGGTCAGGGCTTTCAGCACTTCTCCTTGCTGTGGTAACAGAGTCCTCTGAACTTTCTCCCATCTTGGGGTAAGTTAACTTCTTGGGAGGCTTCACAACTCTGCGAGCTCTCTGTTCTCTTGGAACTTCTTCAGGAACACATTCTGGCAACATCTCTGGTTCTGGAACATCTACTTCTTCTTCTGGGTAGAGACCAGGGATATCTTCTGGCGGCTTTTCCCGCTGACTCAGGATCCCGGATTACGAGCCCCCACGTGTAGCGCTACCCCCAGTTAAGAGAGCCGCTGGTTTGTTTTGGGTCCCTGAGTACAGCTCCACCAACCCCCGGCAATTTGGCTCTACCCGCTCTGGCACAGTTAGTCAAGGGGTATGAATCTTTGCACATATAAACATCACTTATACTCTAAGTGTAATGGGTATGAACTCACAAGCAGACTGCTGAAATAAGAATAACTGGCTTTACTTTGTCAGTAAGGAAAAGGAATAGCAACATGCATTTAAACATATGACTTACAATACTTTAGCAGGTCCCTGCAATATGCACTTAAACATGTACACATATATGTATCAACTAGCAATGGGGAAACGGAGCGCCAAGTGTAGCGACCGCATGCTATGCACCCCTGAGGTGCAATAAATCTATCTGCGCCTACCTAACGGACCAGGCCTGATCCCTAGTAATAGAGCTCAGTCCTTGTACTAGTACAGTGTTCTTCACCGGCAATGAATCTGTAGAGGTGGTGCACATGTAGCTTTAAATGGTGTCTTTGTAATCCACAGAAAGTAACATTGCTGCTCTGAGGTAAATTGCGCCTAGGCAGTTCAATAGGCATAAAACGTGTGTATCAATGCAGGATGAGCCTTCCGGCTCTCTCACCAATCCTGGGGTACCGTCCTCCGCTCCGGTCCCTCTAATGGCGGCTCTGGTCTCTTCAATGGCGGCTCGGGTCTCCTCAGTCACAGCCCCTGCGCTCCGGTCCTCAGCTCCGACCGACAGTCTGTAGGGAAGAGTCTCCGCTCCGCTGCTGCTGACTCTGAGGTAGGAGAGTCTCACTCCATCTGCTGCAAGGCCCAGGCTTCAGGCCTTCAGCTCCGGTCCGCACAGGTGTCTCCGCTGGCTGCAGTCTCCGCGTCACAAGCTCCGTCAGCAGAGGCAGGCCAGTCCTGTCAGGCCTCAGAAGAGGAAGTGTCCCAAGAGGAAGAGGCGGTCTCCGCTCTCCCTTTTTATAACCTCCCCCAGCAGCCTCTCGGGCGGAAACAAGCAGCCCGGGAGCCTGGGGGATTATGGGGGATGTAGTCTCTTCCCCTAAAAGGGGTACGACCCCGCTACACTTGGCTATGTGTTTTACTTCAAATGACAGTTTGGGAGTGGGCGGTTACATATAAAAAAATACAATGTAAAATTGACAGGGGACACCAACATAGTTGTATCTTTGATATTAAAAACTACAGGATAATGGTGTTGTGGTAACTTGCTCCCCCCCCCCCCCCCCTAAAAAAAAAGGCTAATAATATTATTCTTCATATAACTAGAAAAAAAAAGCCTTTGAAAATGTGTTTGCAATAACTCCATCAGTATCACCAGTAAAGCAGCTTCATTATTATCCCATTAAAGAAGAAGAGAATGTGCGCTGCATTTCAAGATTTCATAATTTTCCACGTCACGAATGTTAATTCTCCATTACAAACACTAGTTTACAAGACCGACCACTTCTGGCACATCCTTGCTTCTGAGCATGTGTGTTTGTACTTTGGACTTTTGTCCAATGGACTTGTGTACACACGATCGGAAAATCTGACAACACATATTTGTCCACGGAAAATTTTAAAACCTGCCATCCAACATTTGTCCACGGAAAATCCGACAACAATTGTCCGATGGAGCGTACAAACGGTCGGATTTTTCACCAACAGCCTGTCATCACACAATTCCCATCGGAAAATCCGATCGTGTGCACGAGGCTTTAGAGTAAGGTTGCATTCACACTTGCAAATGCACCCTGGCTGCGATCAGCTGCAAGAACCCCAGTGGGGGGGGGGGGGGGGTCCCGTGATTGGCTGCAAGTAGGCAACCGCATTGAAAGCAATGGGAGGATGCCAGCTCTCACAGTCAATCGTGCCCACTCACTTTATTAAAGCTTTTACCCTTACTTTTCAAATGTAAGCGCATTACCAATTAAAGTGTTGCTTTTTTACTTTCATTGTGTGCGGGCTTCACTATGTTTTGATACCCCTTCCTTTCCATGCTTTGGGAGACATATGATTCACATGATCTGAGATCCACTGACCCTGGCATACTAGGATACAAGGTGCTCTCGCACAGGGCTCAAGTCCTGCGGGAACGCATGGGAACGGAGTTCCTGTACTTTTTCCACAACAGGAACTCAGTTCCCGTTAGCAGCCGTGTCCTGCAAGACTTTGAAGTATGCGAGCACTGTGTGGCAGGGGCTACACCAGCAGCTGCCGACACAGCTCGCAATAGTAAGTGCCGCACACCTGACCATTCAGGCATTGCCAGTAGGGGGCCCCATGACAGCTTCTGCTTCGATTTACCTGTCAATCACAGCTAGCTGACAGGTAGATCAGGTCCCTGCTGCTAAGAGATTGCATTTAGTCAGACCTCTCGTGATGCGCTCCTCCCTGCCGGCCCCTCCTGATTTTCTGTCTCCTCATCTCCCCCCCCCCCGTCTCCTGCATACTTGCCCTGCTGTGTGTCCCGCTGAATCCCCCCTCCTCTATCTTCAGTGCCATATGATGAGAGAACCCAGAGGAGGAGCACAGCTATTCTGCTCACAGGACATGCAGGGAGAGAGGTGAACTGAGGAAGGAACATCAGTTTGGGGTGGTAAGCTGAACACAATACCTGGCAAAGTTTAATGCCAGGAGGGAAGTTTATGTGGAAATATGTAAAGGGTTGGAATAGCAGCGAATGTGTGTTGGAGCCCTGCAGAGTTTGCACCCCCCCCCCCCCCCCCAAGCTAACATACATCTCCTAAGCAGGAACACATCACTATCTCCTCAAGCATTCTGTCCAGATAATGTGCAGTTAATTTATGACCTTTCCGTTTAACCCTGTGTTATCCAAACTCTGTTCAATGAAAAGTGTAAATTCACCACATAAACACTCTATATACAAAATAAAATTCCCTCTTAAAGATCAGAACATGATGTTCACATTTGCATGGAAACACAACTGAATGAATGCTGATTATTCAGAGAATTACCGTATTTATGTTTATTGAGGATTGTTTTTTTTTTTTTTTTTTATGTACTAACAGTTAAGCTTTATACACACGATACGAAAATTGGATGAAAAATACCACTTTTGAAGCGTTCGTGCATATGAGCGTTTCATTTTTTTTTTTTTGGTGGGCGAGTGGATCTTGGGTGGGAGTTCCCACACTTTTTTCCCCAGGACTTGACCCCTGCTCTCGCAGTGATATATACAGCCTTGTATATCGCCTGGTACTGACTACATCTGAGCTGGATATTCTGATGCCTGTTTTATCTGCCTTCTGGTAAGCTGAATTGACACACTTGGGTGTTTTTTTTTATCTCTGACATATCTGAAGCGGTGAAGGGTTCCCCTTTTTCCTCATCAAAACTGATTGAAAACTTCTTGTCATCAAGCGCTGCACCTTTGGACTATATTTTTTGGATGTTTGGTTATCAACGAACTGTGCCAGCTGCTACTTCTATCTGTTATTTTAGCGCTGATTTTATTTATATTTTTATAAATCGTGCCCACTCGCATTGGCCTGGGCAGGAAGGGGGTGAAAGTGCCCTGTAGGCAAGTGGTTAAAAAGTAATTTTACCTGAATTGGGAAAATTTAAATAAAGGCTTCATTAAAAAGTCTGTAAAATACGAAAGTAAAAATAGATATTTACTTTTAAAAGAAGGCTATTGTTTTTGTGGATACTATTAAACGTTCATATTTCCTGGTCATATCCTGGTAGTCATTTGACATGAGGGCAGGAGGTTATCTTTCCTTTTACTTCTTGTTTTTTTTTTACGATCCCTCCAACGTCCCACAATGATGTGCCAAAAAGATGCCTTGCAAGCGTCCACCATTTTTCACAAAGCCTGTTAGTATGTTGTTGTGCTACAATGCACCAACAGATGGTGTTCTGGGGTGCCATTTACAATGAATGAATGGCATCAGCGCACTTAATATGCATTGCACTAACTGGAAAAAAATATTGCGTGAACAGACCCACGAGTCAACAAACAATTGTGCAAACAAAACACAGAAGTGTAATTTGATGCTTCCACTCTCTGATGATCCTCATGACCATATAGCTACAGGTGTGAGGGGGGACCTCTGCAATGGAGTTCCCTGGTCTGCACACCTATGACACCAATTACAGAGGAGCAATTATAGGAAGCAGAATGTATTTTATATTATAGAGAGTAGAGACCATAACTGTTGGACATTCTATGCTGCTCAGGACTATTGTATCAAGATCGACACTAGAATTAAAAAAATGAGTAAATCTATGCTTACAAAAATTGTCATATCATATGTTTTCAGCATTACCTGTTCAGACAATATTAACGTATCAATGTTATTGCAGGAACAAATTGGATGGCAGGATCTACAGCTTCCCTGATCTTCTGCATCCCTGGACTGGACAAAAAGATTGACACTCATTCAAAAAAAAAAACCCCAACAAAAAACAAAACAAAAAACATATATACTCTTTTCTCTTTCTCTCTCTCTTCTAGGTTTTTTATGTTCCTATTACTTTATTATTTTTTATTGCAGGAAAAGATTGGATAACAACATCTAAAGCTCCACTGATCTTCTGGATCCCTGGAAGACGAGACTGATGCCCATTCAAAAGCGAATTAAAAAATACAAAAACAACAAAAAAAGTATATACAGCTCTGTTTTCTGTGTTTCTGTGTTTCTATTAATGTATTCATTGTTATTGCAGGAATTGGGCAACAAGATCTAGAGATTCCCAGATCGTCATCACCCCTGCATTGCTGGACGTCAATCAGCTTCGCTGGATGATGTGACCGACGATGGAGTTCCAATGAGGGACATTTTTTGGATTTGTATTTTTTAACCAGTTGCTGTTCAGGGCATGTTTTTTTACATTTTGCACACACAGCTAGAAAATTAGTTAGAACCACCCAAACATGACATATTTTATGAAAGCAGAAGCCCAAGCAGAAGCAATTTTTTTATGCCACATGATATTTGCACAGCTATTTCTTAAACACATGGGGGCTGATTTGCTGAAAGCAAAAAGACAGTGTATTTTGCAAGTGCAGCTGCTCCAGAGCTTAGTAAATGAGGGAAAGTTCTCCTGACTTTCATCACCCAATTATGTCTAAGCAGTTTATTACCTTTTCCATGCAGGCGATTTGGTATTTTTTGTAAAGTGAAGCTTCACCTCATTTACTAAGCTGTGGAGCATATTTGTCTTTAGTAAATCAACCCCAAAGAGTAGTGTAGGGGAGTGTAATGTAGTGAAGAGTAGTGCTATGTAGATTAATGTAGTGTGGTGTAGCTTAGAGTACTAGAGTATTGTGTAGTACAGGTAAGTACAGTGTAGTGTAGAATCAAGTGTTGTTGTGTAGTGTAGGGTGTAGTGCAGGTAAGTACAGCATAGTGTAGAGTAGAATAGATTAGTTAGTGTTGTGTAGTGTAGTGTAGAGTAGTACAGTGTAGTGTAGGGCCTGGCCAGAAAGGGATTACTTTGACGCAGTTACAATACATGTGAACCAAAAATCTCTGTCTTTGTGCAAATTTTGATAGAAATGTTTATACGGTGTATGGCAGTGTGCAAAGGGTTGATTCAGATTTTTGGGTATTCATGTGGTCACCCCTCTTTAGCACCAGATGGGTTAAACATGCACCACCAGGTATACCACCCCAGACCACCAGGGATGCCAATAAGTGCCCACAATGGATGCCAATCAGTGCCCACAATGGATGCTAATCAGTGCCCACAGTGGGCATCACTGATTGGCAGGCATTATTGTTTGGCACTGATTGGCATCCATCCATACCATCAATAAGTGTACATCAGTGTCTCTATCAGTGCCCATCCATGCCCATCCGTGCCACCTACCAGTGCCCATCTGTGCCACCTATCAGCGCACATCCGTGACACCTATCAATGCCCATCCATGCTGCCTATCAGTGCCCATCCGTGCCACCTTTCAGTGCCCATCAGTGGCACCTATGTCTACCCATCAGTGCTGCATATCAGTGCCACCTATCAGTGCCCATCAGTGCCGCCTATCAGTGCCCCATCAGTGCCGCATATTAGTGCCCATCCTCAGTGCCACCTCATCAGTGCCACCTCATCGGTGCCCATCAGTGCTGCCTTATCAGTGCCCATCAGTGAAGGAGAAAACTTACTTATTTACAAAGTTTTGTAAAAGAAACAAAAAAAAACATTTTATTTTCAAAATTTTTGGTCTTTTTTTTATTTGTTTAGCAGAAAATAAAAATCCCAGAGGTGATAAAATACCACCAAAAGAAAGCTCTATTTGTGGGAACAAAATAATAAAATTTAGTTTGGGTACAGTGTTGTATGACCGCGCAATTGTCATTCAAAGTGCGACAGCGATGAAAGCTGAAAATTGGTCTGGGCAGGAAGGTGTATAAGTGCCCTGTATTGAAGTGGTTAAAGGGCAGAGGTCAGAATTAACAGGCTGACCCACTTAGAGATTCCTTTATGACTTGGAACAGCAAGGGAGTACTGGAAGGTGAGTATTATTGGGTCAGTCAGCCCCTTTGCACAGACACTGTCACTTTGTCCTGAATGGGTAAGGTGACATTGGGGGAGATTTACTAAAGTTGGTGCACTGTAGCCAATAAGCTTTTAATTCCAGCTTGTTATATTAAGCTTTGACAATTAAACCTGGAAGCTGATTGATTTCTATGCAGAACTGCACCAAATCTTGCACTTTGCAGTTTTAGTAAATTAACCCCAATGTCTTTTTAAAACAGTCATTCTCAACCAGGATTCTAGGCATGGAACATTAGGGTTCCCCATTTTTTTTATATTTTGCACTTAATTGAAAGATTAACACAGTTTTACCTTATTGTCTAAGCTAAGTAAACCTTTGGAAAGAGAATATTCACTTTGCGAGTTGAACAATTCATGTTACTTTAGGGAATCAATCCCATTGATACTAAGCAACCACAATAATTTAGTAATAAATATTGGCTCAAGTGAAATGGGAATGGGTCCACTTTGATAACGGTGTTACTTAGGCTTATTTCCACCAAGAACCCATACAGTATCTGCACCAGTGTAACACTCATAATTTCTCAGTCAATAAACTTGACAAGGCATACAGCTGGGCAAACAGTTTCTGCTGTGTCCTCCCTTTACAAAACACATAAAGCTCCAAGACACCAGTGTCATGGATTTATTCTGTAGTACATTTTTATACCAAAAAAAAATATTATATATAAATATTAAAGAAGATAAAATATTTGCTTATAATTGTATACCCTTTAAATAAATTGCAAGTACAATTGACAAAAAAAATGATTGTTTGCTTATAACGATATATTCCATTCAACTTTTTTCAGTTAAAAATGTTTTAATATGTTTCTTGAATTTACACATGACTAAACCTTGAGAGTCAGCTAGGGACATACGGAGATTCAGATATTTATGTTGAATGTTTAAAAAAAAAAAATTTCAGGCAGGTAATAATTTGTGTTTAAAATTACAAATAGTTAGATACCATCCAGACCACAGGACCCCTATCCTGTTATGAGTAGTAGGACATGAAGCAACAAATCATATAATATTGCACTTTACAGACTCTACACAGCCAGTTCTTGTGCACATTCCTCAATTCCATGATGGCAGCTGAAGTGTTCAGAATGATAAGAGAAGATATATTTATGGTGTTGACATTGGCTTTCATGCTGACAGATAAAGGTAGTGGAATTCCAAGACAAGTTGCAGGGTTCTAAATTTAACTATTCAGGAATGTGTTGACATTAAAAGAAAAATCAGAAGTGTCATTATGGAGTCTGTCATTCATCACACAAGAAGCATAGACTAACAATTATTCTATGGAACCCAGACAAATGCAAGATCCACATTCCATAAACTGGAATATTGTTGGCTTGTTGGTATTTTTCTGTTCTTGGATGCACAGTAGATCCTCACAAAATGTCCAGCACTTTTGTATATAGTATGTCTATTGTAGAAAGTTAGTAATTTCCTCTAGTATAGTGTGTTCCATATGCTTCTAAACTGTCCATACTCTACATTAGTTTTAGAACTCTTGATGAAAAGGGTTCAGTTAATACCCATACAGCTGTAGCTCAATGTTGGGTTTCCATTTCTGCTTTTGCCCTTTTTTTTATTTTATTGAAAGGAGTTGTGTCAATTTTCAGAGGCAACTTGCAGTCCTCCAATATTAAAGGAGAAGTACCGCCAAAGTTCGTTTGGCTGTACTCCTCCTGTGGCTAATGGGAGTGCAGTCCATTCTGCACTCCTGTGACCTGTTTTCAGACGTTTTCAGATGCCTGGACTGGCACCCGGCTCAGCCTCTCAGCGAGCCACTGAGAGACTGAGCCAGCCACCCCCACCCCCTCCATAGCCCAGCGCTCCAGTGAGCACAGGGTAGGCAGAGCAGAGAGATGCTGACTGACAGTTATCGGCTCTCTGCTCAGGGAACACTGAGAAGTGACCGATTAGTAGTCTTTGCTTCCACCTAGGTAAGTATGATTTTTAAAAAAAAACGTATCTTTTATCTAGAAACCCTCCTGACCACAATATAAACAAGTCAAGGAATGTAAGAAATACTGTAGAACACACCCCAACCACCTATAGTGAAATAAGGTGCAAATCTACAAATTCTGTATATCCCAAACAGAAACAACATACAAAAAAGTCCCAGTGTAACAAAGTATAAGTCCTTCTTATAACCAGTGAATCTACAGAGAGAGAGCATCTTCATATTGTTACATTTTAAAGTTAGCGCACGCCCTCCTAAAAACTCACGAGGCATTTTTTTTGAACCTTTTTTTACCTGAAAGAAAATAAAAGTATTGGGGCGTGGCCTGACCTGGCATGAAGACGGACGCTTAATCAGTGTTGCCAACCGCCAGTATTTTTACTGGCAGCCAGTAAAAAATGGGCACTTTTTCTCCTGCCAGTAAATACCAGTGAAAGAAAAAGGTTGCCAGTAAAAAATATAGCCGTGACGCTTGGCCGAGACCATGTAGAGTGCCCGCTACAGTGTGTCACGTGAAGTCATGGTGCAAGGGAACAGAGCTGACAGAGCTTCATGTGCAGGTCTGTGGAACGCAAGGAAGGTAAGCCGGGAGTGGACTGAAGGGACCACCTAGCATGGAGAGAGAGGGTCACTGTGACTCAGGAGGGGAGGTGTCATGTTGGTGAGGTGCCATCATCATCTGTGCTGCTGCACACTGCTGTAAGTGTCACTGTGAGAGTCAATTGCATGTGTGTGTGTGCCACCCATTCTAATTTATTGCCCTCTCGATTCCTGTCCCTGAGCTACTTATTTACCATATCGAAAATAAAATAAGTAATATGTTTTTGCCTTAATATCTACCTTAAATCATCTTGCTATTTGCATATTGTACTTGTTTGTAGCCTAAATACTGAAATTTGCACTTAAAACTGTAATTTTGTAACTTTTAAATATGTCAGTAAAAACGTGACTGTGCCAGTAAATATTGGGTGTCGTGTCAGTAAATTTCAATCTGGTAGGTTGGCAACACTGCGCTTAATCCATGAGCTCCTGCCGCCACAGGATAAAGCTGACTAAAATCAGAGGTAATATTGCCCCAGAACACATCCAAAACATGGGGGCTGCATCGCGGAACTCCTCCGCCTCCCGATCCCGCTCCCCCCACGAACAAACCAGGGGTTTGAGCCAAAACATCCCCGAGATGTTCCACACTAACAGAGGGAACATGGCGTCTTCCCGCCATGGACACTCTCATTTTCAGGTGCCAGCTTCTTCTCTGACAGAACCACCACCCTCGGTGTCTCCAATCGCCCACACTGACAGGAACGGCATTTAACTCTCACCCCAGCCCCACCTAAACATGCAGGACCTGCGGACCATCGCAGCAAACATTAAAGATACCTTATCTGCTGCCATATCAGAGCTCAGGCTGGATATTCATGCGCTCAATGACAGAGTCCTCACAGTAGAGAGGGCAATGGACCGCCATGATGCGATTATCCGTAAAGCCGCAACTCGCTTAGACTCCCACACATTACAAATGAGAGACATGCAACTCCATTTGGAAGACCTCGACAACAGAGGTCGGCACCATAATCTCTGGATCAGAGGCCTGCCAGAGGCCATCGAGGCAGAACAAATAGTCCCAACCATTGTTGGCCTCTTTAACCACTTCAGCCCCGGACCAATTGGCAGCCAAAGGACCAGGCCCCTTTTTGCGATTCGGCACTGCGTCGCTTTAACTGACAACTGCTCGGTCTTACGACGTGGCTCCCAAACAAAATTGGCGTCCTTTTTTTCCCACAAATAGAGCTTTCTTTTGGTGGTATTTGATCGCCCCTGCGGTTTTTATTTTTTGCGCTATAAACAAAAATAGGGCGACAATTTTGAAAACAATGCAATATTTTTTGCTATAATAAATATCCCCAAAAAATATATAAAAAAAAATGTTTTTCCTCAGTTTAGGCCGATACATATTCTTCTACATATTTTTGGTAAAAAAAATCGCAATTAGCGATTATTGATTGGTTTGCGCAAAAGTTATAGCGTTTACAAAATAGGGGATAGTTTTATAGCATTTTTATTAATATTATTTTTTTTACTAGTAATGGCGGCGATCAGTGATTTTTATTGTGACTGCGACATTATGGCGGACACATCGGACATTTTTGACACATTTTTGGGACCATTGTCATTTATACAGCAATCAATGCTATTTAAATGCATTGATTCCTGTATAAATTACAGTTGTAGTGAAAGAGTTAACCACTAGGTGGAGGGGAGGGGTTATGGGCTATGACGTGTGTGTGTTTTTTTACATTAGGCAGCGGGGCTGACGTCTGACGTCATTGATCGGCTTTCCCGATGACCGGGAACAGTCGATCAATGACAGGCAGAGTAGGAAGCGCGGGGAGAGGTTTGTTTACACACAAACCTCTCCCCGTTCTTCAGCTCTGTGACCCGATCGCGGGACACCAGCGGCGATCGGGTCTGCTGGTCCCGCGGCCGGGGTCACGGAGCTCCCGACCGGGTCGCGAGCGCGCCGCTGGCGTCGCGTGCGACCCACGGGCAGGCAATTAAAGGGCCACGTACAGGTACGTGATTTTGCCTGCCCGTGCCATTCTGCGGCAGTATATTTGCGTGAGGCGGTCGGGAAGCGGTTAATGGTCTGCTTAATAGACCACCTCAAGCGCCCATTGATATGGAAAGGATCCACTGGGCCTTGAGACCCAAGAGAAAGGAGACGGACCCCCCGAGGGACATCATTTGTTGCATAATAGACTTCAAGCTTAAGGAAGAAATTATCAGACAGGCGAGAAGCAGGCCTCAAATTCTCCACGATGGGAAAGCTATTCAAATATACCAGGACTTCTCAGGCATCACCCTGCAACACCGGCGTGATCTGAAGCCCCGGCTAGATGCCCTTTGCACGAAAGGTATCCAATATATATGGAAATTTCAGTTTTGCCTCTCTGCCTCCACTCAGGGCCTCACGGCTCTCCTGGAGTACCAGAGGATCTTCCACACTTCTGCGGAACCCTGGGCATACCCCTGATGGATGTCCCTAATTGGTACGCTGATTTTCGCCGCACGGTCACAAGGAAAGATGCGCCTCAGGAAGAACCCATGGAGGCCCAAGATACCAGGTACCGCAGGAGAAGATCCCCAACCACCCTCAGACACCATACCAGTTCCCGAAATCACTATCAAGACATCAGCCCCACTAACTCTCTTCAGGTACCCGCTACCATATAACTCAAGTTAGCCATGTTCAGCTTTAGCTAGTTCTTTTAGACTATTTTATCTTTAACCAAGAATTACTTTACTTTTGGATCTTCCCACTACCTCCAGATACAGGGCGTAGCAATGGGCACCAAGTGTGCCCCTTCCTACGCCAATCTGTATCTGGGGGGGTGGGAAAAGGAAATCCTCTCAGACCCTGAGATGAGGTGTTTCACTCAACATGTCTTCTCGTGGCTGAGATATATCGATGATATTTTAATTTTTTGGACCGGTACCCATTTAGACTTACAACGTTTCTTTGATAAAATTTCCACTAATGCATACAACCTAAAATTTTCCTTGGACTACAGTCAACAAATGATCACCTTTCTTGATCTTACTATAACCATTGACAATGAGGGCAAAATATATTCTTCACTATATAGGAAAGCCTCGGCCGGCAACACTATATTGCACGCATCCAGCTCTCACCCCAAAACTCTCTTAAAAAGCATACCGTACAGTCAATATCTACGCATAAGAAGAAATTGTACTAATGATAATGATTTCTATCAATCTTCTCACGAACTATATCAGAGATTAAAATTAAGAGGCTACAGCCATAATTTACTTAAACAATCATTCAATAGAGTCAAGTGTTTGGAACGAAAGGAATTAATCTTTAGAGACAAAAATCTTCAATCAATGCAACCTGTACGCCTTATTACTGAATACTCAAACCAATCTGCTCAAATTAGGAATACCATAAATACATTCTGGCCCCTACTTTCAATGGATCCTATAGTGGGACAATACGTGAAAACATATCCGGAAATTACTTACCGGCGACCATTATCTCTTAGTGACAAACTAACCTCTAGCCATTTCTATACTCCAGATTAGGGATGGGCCCGGTGCTCGATGCGAACCCACGTTCGCATCGAGCACCGGGCGTTCGCTCGCTCGGCGAGCCCAGAACTATTTTGGCCGCTCGCATCACGTTCGTGTGATGCGAGCGGCCCCGCAATGCATTGCGGCCGGCGCGGCCGACGCAGTGCATTGCTGGCTGATGATTGGCCAAGCATGCACTGTGACCCCGCATGCTTGGCCAATCACAGCCCCGGAAACTCGAAGAGCCATAATTGGCTACAGGCAGGACGCCTGTAGCCAATTACAGCTCAGGGGCTGTAGTACACGCCCACCCCCTATAAAACGCCGCCACGCCGTCTGCGCCGGTCACATGCTGTTCCGGCGCAGATTGAGCAGGCTGATTCTGTGACACTCTGCTGCATTTAGATAGTTAGAGAGATTCACTTACAGAGATTGAGTTAGATAGATTCAGTTACAAAGATTGATTGAGAAAGAGGGGCTTGTAGTGTGTTCGTGGCAGGCAGGCAGAGCTACTATATTTTGTTACCAGAAGCACCTATAGGACTTGTAGTGTGTTCGTGGCAGGCAGGCAGAGCTCCTATATTTTGTTACCAGAAGCACCTATAGGACTTGTAGTGTGTTCGTGGCAGGCAGGCAGAGCTCCTATATTTTGTTACCAGAAGCACCTATAGGACTTGTAGTGTGTTCGTGGCAGGCAGGCAGAGCTCCTATATTTTGTTACCAGAAGCACCTATAGGACTTGTAGTGTGTTCGTGGCAGGCAGGCAGAGCTCCTATATTTTGTTCCCAGAGGCACCTATAGGACTTGAAGTGTGTTAGTCCCATTACACACACAGAGCTATATTTTCTTCCCAGAAGCACCTATAGGACTTGAAGTGTGTTAGTCCCATCACACACACAGAGCTATATTTTCTTCCCAGAAGCACCTATAGGACTTGAAGTGTGTTAGTCCCATCACACACACAGAGCTATATTTTCTTCCCAGAAGCACCTATAGGACTTGAAGTGTGTTAGTCCCATCACACACAGAGCTATATTTTCTTCCCAGAAGCACCTATAGGACTTGAAGTGTGTTAGTCCCATCACACACACAGAGCTATATTTTGTTCCCAGAGGCACCTATAGGACTTGAAGTGTGTTAGTCCCATTACACACACAGAGCTATATTTTCTTCCCAGAAGCACCTATAGGACTTGAAGTGTGTTAGTCCCATTACACACACAGAGCTATATTTTCTTCCCAGAAGCACCTATAGGACTTGAAGTGTGTTAGTCCCATCACACACACAGAGCTATATTTTCTTCCCAGAAGCACCTATAGGACTTGAAGTGTGTTAGTCCCATCACACACACAGAGCTATATTTTGTTCCCAGAGGCACCTATAGGACTTGAAGTGTGTTAGTCCCATTACACACACAGAGCTATATTTTCTTCCCAGAAGCACCTATAGGACTTGAAGTGTGTTAGTCCCATTACACACACAGAGCTATATTTTCTTCCCAGAAGCACCTATAGGACTTGAAGTGTGTTAGTCCCATCACACACACAGAGCTATATTTTCTTCCCAGAAGCACCTATAGGACTTGAAGTGTGTTAGTCCCATCACACACACAGAGCTATATTTTCTTCCCAGAAGCACCTATAGGACTTGAAGTGTGTTAGTCCCATCACACACACAGAGCTATATTTTCTTCCCAGAAGCACCTATAGGACTTGAAGTGTGTTAGTCCCATCACACACACAGAGCTATATTTTGTTCCAGAGGCACCTATAGGACTTGAAGTGTGTTAGTCCCATTACACACACAGAGCTATATTTTCTTCCCAGAAGCACCTATAGGACTTGAAGTGTGTTAGTCCCATCACACACACAGAGCTATATTTTGTTCCCAGAGGCACCTATAGGACTTGAAGTGTGTTAGTCCCATCACACACACAGAGCTATATTTTCTTCCCAGAGGCACCTATAGGACTTGAAGTGTGTTAGTCCCATCACACACACAGAGCTATATTTTCTTACCAGAAGCACCTATAGGACTTGAAGTGTGTTAGTCCCATCACACACACAGAGCTATATTTTGTTCCCAGAGGCACCTATAGGACTTGAAGTGTGTTAGTCCCATCACACACACAGAGCTATATTTTGTTCCCAGAGGCACCTATAGGACTTGAAGTGTGTTAGTCCCATTACACACACAGAGCTATATTTTCTTCCCAGAAGCACCTATAGGACTTGAAGTGTGTTAGTCCCATCACACACACAGAGCTATATTTTCTTCCCAGAGGCACCTATAGGACTTGAAGTGTGTTAGTCCCATCACACACACATAGAGCTATATTTTGTTCCCAGAGGCACCTATAGGACTTGAAGTGTGTTAGTCCCATTACACACACAGAGCTATATTTTCTTCCCAGAAGCACCTATAGGACTTGAAGTGTGTTAGTCCCATTACACACACAGAGCTATATTTTCTTCCCAGAAGCACCTATAGGACTTGAAGTGTGTTAGTCCCATCACACACACAGAGCTATATTTTCTTCCCAGAAGCACCTATAGGACTTGAAGTGTGTTAGTCCCATCACACACACAGAGCTATATTTTGTTCCCAGAAGCACCTATAGGACTTGAAGTGTGTTAGTCCCATTACACACACAGAGCTATATTTTCTTCCCAGAAGCACCTATAGGACTTGAAGTGTGTTAGTCCCATTACACACACAGAGCTATATTTTCTTCCCAGAAGCACCTATAGGACTTGAAGTGTGTTTAGTCCCATCACACACACAGAGCTATATTTTCTTCCCAGAGGCACCTATAGGACTTGAAGTGTGTTAGTCCCATCACACACACATAGAGCTATATTTTGTTCCCAGAGGCACCTATAGGACTTGAAGTGTGTTAGTCCCATTACACACACAGAGCTATATTTTCTTCCCAGAAGCACCTATAGGACTTGAAGTGTGTTAGTCCCATTACACACACAGAGCTATATTTTCTTCCCAGAAGCACCTATAGGACTTGAAGTGTGTTAGTCCCATCACACACACAGAGCTATATTTTCTTCCCAGAAGCACCTATAGGACTTGAAGTGTGTTAGTCCCATTACACACACAGAGCTATATTTTCTTCCCAGAAGCACCTATAGGACTTGAAGTGTGTTAGTCCCATTACACACACAGAGCTATATTTTCTTCCCAGAAGCACCTATAGGACTTGAAGTGTGTTAGTCCCATCACACACACAGAGCTATATTTTCTTCCCAGAAGCACCTATAGGACTTGAAGTGTGTTAGTCCCATCACACACACAGAGCTATATTTTCTTCCCAGAAGCACCTATAGGACTTGAAGTGTGTTAGTCCCATTACACACACAGAGCTATATTTTCTTCCCAGAAGCACCTATAGGACTTGAAGTGTGTTAGTCCCATTACACACACAGAGCTATATTTTCTTCCCAGAAGCACCTATAGGACTTGAAGTGTGTTAGTCCCATCACACACACAGAGCTATATTTTGTTCCCAGAGGCACCTATAGGACTTGAAGTGTGTTAGTCCCATCACACACACAGAGCTATATTTTGTTCCCAGAGGCACCTATAGGACTTGAAGTGTGTTAGTCCCATCACACACACAGAGCTATATTTTCTTCCCAGAGGCACCTATAGGACTTGAAGTGTGTTAGTCCCATCACACACACAGAGCTATATTTTGTTCCCAGAAGCACCTATAGGACTTGAAGTGTGTTAGTCCCATCACACACACAGAGCTATATTTTCTTCCCAGAAGCACCTATAGGACTTGAAGTGTGTTAGTCCCATCACACACACAGAGCTATATTTTCTTCCCAGAGGCACCTATAGGACTTGAAGTGTGTTAGTCCCATTACACACACAGAGCTATATTTTCTTCCCAGAAGCACCTATAGGACTTGAAGTGTGTTAGTCCCATCACACACACAGAGCTATATTTTCTTCCCAGAGGCACCTATAGGACTTGAAGTGTGTTAGTCCCATCACACACACATAGAGCTATATTTTGTTCCCAGAGGCACCTATAGGACTTGAAGTGTGTTAGTCCCATTACACACACAGAGCTATATTTTGTTCCCAGAGGCACCTATAGGACTTGAAGTGTGTTAGTCCCATTACACACACAGAGCTATATTTTCTTCCCAGAAGCACCTATAGGACTTGAAGTGTGTTAGTCCCATCACACAGAGATCCTATATTTTGTTCCCAGAAGCAACTATAGGACTTGAAGTGTGTTAGTCCCATCACACAGACCTTTATTTTCTTCCCAGAAGCACCTATAGGACTTGAAGTGTGTTAGTCCCATCACACAGAGATCCTATATTTTGTTCCCAGAAGCAACTATAGGACTTGAAGTGTGTTAGTCCCATCACACAGACCTTTATTTTCTTCCCAGAAGCACCTATAGGACTTGAAGTGTGTTAGTCCCATCACACAGAGCTCCTCTATTTTCTTTGCAGAAGCACCCATAGGACTTCTAGTGTGTTAGTGGCATCACACAGAGCTCCTATATATTCTTCTCAGCAGCACCCACAGGACTTCTAGTGTGTTAGTGGCATCACACAGAGCTCCTCTATTTTCTTTGCATAA
Organism: Lithobates sylvaticus; assembly: GCA_028564925.1. Lineage (NCBI taxonomy): Eukaryota > Metazoa > Chordata > Amphibia > Anura > Ranidae > Lithobates > Lithobates sylvaticus. The sequence goes on from CM053026.1 coordinate 169,775,431, forward strand.
GCACCCACAGGACTTCTAGTGTGTTAGTGGCATCACACAGAGCTCCTCTATTTTCTTTGCATAAGCACCCACAGGACTTCTAGTGTGTTAGTGGCATCACACAGAGCTCCTCTATTTTCTTTGCAGAAGCACCCACAGGACTTCTAGTGTGTTAGTGGCATCACACAGAGCTCCTCTATTTTCTTTGCAGAAGCACCCATAGGACTTCTAGTGTGTTAGTGGCATCACACAGAGCTCCTATATATTCTTCTCAGCAGCACCCACAGGACTTCTAGTGTGTTAGTGGCATCACACAGAGCTCCTCTATTTTCTTTGCATAAGCACCCACAGGACTTCTAGTGTGTTAGTGGCATCACACAGAGCTCCTCTATTTTCTTTGCATAAGCACCCACAGGACTTCTAGTGTGTTAGTGGCATCACACAGAGCTCCTCTATTTTCTTTGCAGAAGCACCCACAGGACTTCTAGTGTGTTAGTGGCATCACACAGAGCTCCTCTATTTTCTTTGCAGAAGCACCCATAGGACTTCTAGTGTGTTAGTGGCATCACACAGAGCTCCTATATATTCTTCTCAGCAGCACCCACAGGACTTCTAGTGTGTTAGTGGCATCACACAGAGCTCCTCTATTTTCTTTGCATAAGCACCCACAGGACTTCTAGTGTGTTAGTGGCATCACACAGAGCTCCTCTATTTTCTTTGCATAAGCACCCACAGGACTTCTAGTGTGTTAGTGGCATCACACAGAGCTCCTCTATTTTCTTTGCATAAGCACCCACAGGACTTCTAGTGTGTTAGTGGCATCACACCGAGCTCCTCTATTTTCTTTGCAGAAGCACCCATAGGACTTCTAGTGTGTTAGTGGCATCACACAGAGCTCCTATATATTCTTCTCAGCAGCACCCACAGGACTTCTAGTGTGTTAGTGGCATCACACAGAGCTCCTCTATTTTCTTTGCAGAAGCACCCATAGGACTTCTAGTGTGTTAGTGGCATCACACAGAGCTCCTATATATTCTTCTCAGCAGCACCCACAGGACTTCTAGTGTGTTCGTGGCATCACACAGAGCTCCTCTATTTTCTTTGCATAAGCACCCACAGGACTTCTAGTGTGTTAGTGGCATCACACAGAGCTCCTCTATTTTCTTTGCAGAAGCACCCATAGGACTTCTAGTGTGTTAGTGGCATCACACAGAGCTCCTATATATTCTTCTCAGCAGCACCCACAGGACTTCTAGTGTGTTAGTGGCATCACACAGAGCTCCTCTATTTTCTTTGCATAAGCACCCACAGGACTTCTAGTGTGTTAGTGGCATCACACAGAGCTCCTCTATTTTCTTTGCAGAAGCACCCATAGGACTTCTAGTGTGTTAGTGGCATCACACAGAGCTCCTATATTTTCTTCTCAGCAGCACCCACAGGACTACCGACTACAATGGCTGGAAGACCGCCAAGGGGAGGCAGAGCGTGCAGAGCCAAGAACACAGGGCAGGCAGGCTCTGTTTCTAGTGGACGTGGCCGTGGACGTGGACGTGGTCGTGCATCGTCATCAGCACGTGGCCATGGGACACGCGCGTCTTTGTTTTCGGCAGCTGGACATGTGGAGCCGCATCATGCTGAAGGCTTGGTAGAATGGATGACCAAGCCCTCCTCATCCTCCTCATCCTCTCTCACCCAGGCTCAGGGTACTGACAGAGCATCATCAGCCACCCCTTCCCTAGACCCACCATGTCCTCCTGAGGAGTCCCCCGAACTCTTTGAGCACAGTGTTGGGTACATGCTCCAGGAGGATGCCCAACGATTCGAAGGCTCGGATGACGATACCCAGCTTGAGGAATCTGGCAGTACTGTTCCACCAGCTGCAGCTTACTGCCAGGTTTGCTCTAGTGGTGAAGAGGGAGGGGATGATGAGGTCACTGACTCCACGTGGGTGCCTCAAGGGAGAGAGGATGAGGAGGAGGACGAGGAGGAGGAGGATGCGGCGTCACATGTCCAACGAGGCAGGATGCCCCCTGGAGGCCAGGTAGAGGCCAGCACAGCAACTGTACAACACCGCAGAGCTCCGCCTGTGCAGGGCGCTGCCTCTGCACGTTATCAGAAAAGTTCTTTGGTGTGGGCCTTTTTTGAGACGAGTGCAGCAGATCGCACCACTGCTATTTGCAATATTTGTCTCAAGCGTATCTCGCGTGGCCAAAACATCAGCCGCTTGGGCACGACAAGCATGACCAGACATATGGCGACCTGCCATGCAGCTCGTTGGCAGGCACACATAAAAGACCCACACCAAAGAACTAAGCGGACCTCTCCTTGCTCCTCCTCAGCTGGGATCTCCATCCCCACTACACCTTCAGTCCTCTCTGAAAGCTGCTCTGAGAGGACTGAAGGTGTAGAATTCGGTGTGTCACAACCAAGTACTTGCAGTACACCGACGTCCGATTGCAGCAGGCAAATTTCCCTGCCCCAGCTGCTGGACCGTAGAAAGAAGTACACTCCCAGCCATCCACATGCCCAGCGGTTGAATGCTAGCCTTGTTAAATTGCTAGCACTTCAACTGCTGCCTTTTCAGTTGGTAGACTCGGCCCCCTTCCGTGAGTTTGTTCAATGTGCGGTTCCTCAGTGGCAGGTTCCCAAACGCCACTTTTTCTCGCGGAAGGCGATTCCGTCTCTCTACCGGCATGTGGAGGGCAATGTCCATGCCTCGCTGGACAGGGCGGTCAGCGGTAAGGTGCATATTACCGCTGACTCATGGTCCAGCAGGCATGGACAGGGACGGTACCTTTCTTTCACGGCCCATTGGGTCACTCTATTGGCAGCTGGGAGGGATGCAGGACAAGGTGCAGTAGTGTTGGAGGTTGTTCCGCCACCACGCCTCCAAAACGCGACTACTGCTACTGGTTGTGACACACCTCTCTCCTCCACCCCCTCCTCTTCTTCTTCCTCCAGTGCTCTGTCCTTGGAACCAGCGGTGCTCCGTAGGCGTACAAGGGGCTACGCAAGTACGCAGGCAAAAAGATGCCATGCCGTGCTTGCGCTGGTGTGTTTGGGGGACAGGAGCCACACTGGGCCAGAGGTTCTGGCAGCTCTGCAGGGGCAGGCCGAGAGGTGGTTGACGCCACGTCAGCTTAAGCCAGGAATGGTCGTTTCTGACAATGGCACCAACCTCCTCTCCGCCCTGCGACAGGGGCAGCTCACCCATGTGCCCTGCATGGCTCACGTCCTCAACCTGGTGGTGCAGCGGTTCTTGGGCAGGTTCCCAGGCTTACAGGATGTCCTGAGGCAGGCCAGGAAAGTCTGTGTGCATTTCCGCCGATCTTATAATGCCAGTGCTCGGCTGACTGAGCTGCAAAAGGAGCTGAACCTGCCCAAGAACCGCCTAATATCTGACATGCCCACCAGGTGGAACTCAACGTTGGCCATGCTGCAGCGACTGCACACGCAGCAGAGGGCCATCAATGAGTACCTTTGCGACTACGGCACCAGGACAGGGTCAGGGGAGCTTGGTTTTTTTTCCCCACGTCAGTGGAGCATGATCAGGGATGCATGCACTGTCCTCTCACCATTTGAGGAGGCCACGAGGATGGTGAGCAGTGACAGTGCATGCATCAGTGACACTGTCCCTCTTGTCCACCTGTTGGAGCATACGCTGCGTGGGATAATGGACAGGGCACTTGAGGCAGAACAGAGGCAGGAAGAGGAGGACTTCCTTGCCTCTCAAGGCCCCCTTTATCCGGACAGTGTTCCTTCTGTCCCACCCATCACACAGGAAGAGGATGAGGAGGAGGAGGAGGAGGAGGAGGAGGAGGATTGTGTGAGCATGGAGGTGGAGCCTGGCACTCAGCATCAGCAGCAGCAGTCTTTTAGGGATGATGTACAGTCCCAACAAGCCAGTGGACTTGTACGTGGCTGGGAGGAGGTGGCTGGCGATCATGTCATCCTCAGTGACCCAGAAGACTCCGGACCGAATGCCTCAGCTAACCTACGCTGCATGGCCTCCCTGATCCTGCAAAGCCTGCGGAAGGATCCTCGTGTTCTTCGGATCAAGGAGAGGGACCATTACTGGCTGGCCACTCTCCTTGATCCGCGGTACAAGGGTAAGGTTGCGGACCTTATCTTGCCGTCGCAGAGGGAGCAGAGGATGAGACATCTCAGGGAGGCCTTGCAGAAAGGTCTGTGCAACGCGTTCCCAGAAACTGGGAGGCTACAAACTCCTGGTCCTGGGCGACGAGTTGCTGAGGCTTCGGTCAGTGGCAGAAGGAGCGGTGGGGAAGGTGGACGTCTGACCGATGCGTTCAGACAATTTTTTAGTCCGCAGCCCCAAGGTATGATCGGTTCCAGCAACCATCGCCAGCGTCTGATATACATGGTGCAGGAATACCTTGGGGCAAGGTCAGACTTGGACACCTTTCCCACCGAAAATCCTCTGGCTTACTGGGTCCTGAGGATGGATCACTGGCCAGAGCTTGCACAGTATGCAATTGAGCTACTGGCCTGTCCTGCCTCCAGCGTTCTTTCCGAACGCACATTCAGTGCTGCTGGAGGATTTGTGACTGATCATAGGGTGCGCCTGTCCACCGCCTCGGTTGATCGACTGACATTCATCAAAATGAATCAGTCTTGGATCACCACCAGCTACCAGGCACCTGAGGCGGATATAACCGAATAATTTTTAATGTCACATCCCTTCAAGACTGCCTATGCTGATGCTGAGTGACTGTCCTCTTATGTTCACTGACTATCCTCTTCCTCCTCCTCAATGATCCATGCCACCACACCAGTGCCTAAGGCACAATTTTTCAGCCCCTGTTTAACAGGGGCGTGTACTTACAATTTTTTAAAAAAATGCTTCGCAACACGTGTGACTGCTGTGCTCCAAGTACAGTCTCTGTGAGGGCCGTGTTGCAGTGTTGTGGCACCAGCACCAGTGCCTAAGGCACAATTTTTCAGCCCCTGTTTAACAGGGGCGGGTACTTACAATTTTTTAAAAAAAATGCTTCGCAACACGTGTGACTGCTGTGCTCCAAGTACAGTCTCTGTGAGGGCCGTGTTGCAGTGTTGTGGCACCAGCACCAGTGCCTAAGGCACAATTTTTCAGCCCCTGTTTAACAGGGGCGGGTACTTACAATTTTTTAAAAAAATGCTTCGCAACACGTGTGACTGCTGTGCTCCAAGTACAGTCTCTGTGAGGGCCGTGTTGCAGTGTTGTGGCACCAGCACCAGTGCCTAAGGCACAATTTTTCAGGCCCTGTTTAACAGGGGCGGGTACTTACAATTTTTTAAAAAAATGCTTCGCAACACGTGTGACTGCTGTGCTCCAAGTACAGTCTCTGTGAGGGGTTGCAGTGTTGTGGCACCAGCACCAGTGCCTAAGGCACAATTTTTCAGCCCCTGTTTAACAGGGGCGGGTAATTACAAATCTTGATCTAATAGTTCACAGCAGGGCCCATTCCTGCGCCCACCAAGAGTAACTATGAGGGCCTGCAGTCTTGTGGCAACACCGTCCACCACCACCGCCAAAGGCCCAATTTTTCTGCCCTGTTCATCAAGTGCTTGCAATTACAAATCTTGATCTAATAACTCACAGCAGGGCCCATTCCTGCGCCCACCAAGAGTAACTATGAGGGCCTACAGTCTTGTGGCAACACCGTCCACCACCACCGCCAAAGGCCCAATTTTTCTGCCCTGTTCATCAGGTGCTTGCAATTACAAATCTTGATCTAATAACTCACAGCAGGGCCCATTCCTGCGCCCACCAAGAGTAACTGTGAGAGCTTACAGTCTTGTGGCAAAACCGTCCACCACCACCACCACCACCGCCAATTTTTCTGCCCTGTTCAACAGGTGCATGCAATTACAAATCTTGATCTATTAACTCACAGCAGGGCCCATTCCTGTGCCCACCAGTCTTGTGGCTACACCAACATCTAATAGGGCAAATTTCTGCAGAGTATATACGCCAGGCCCCTACTTTCAAACATCCAACTTACAAACGACTCCTACTTGCAAATGGAAAGAGAAAACAGGAAGTGAGAGGAAATCTACCCCTAGGAAGGGAAATTCTATCCTGTTAGATTTAATTTGGGAAAAAGGTATCTCCTCTCTACTGATACTTTATCACCAATCCTTGTTTCAATTAAAACCCCACTTTTCCAAAAACATTTGTCATTGGGACGGAAAGTGAGGTGACATGTTCTGAACAGATGTGCAAAGACAGCAAATGTTACAGGGGTGATAACCCCTCCCTATGTTCTCCAAAAAGCTTAAAAATAGATTTTTTTGGGATGGAGCTACACTTCATAATGTACCTGTTCAGATTCTACTTAAGATCAAACCTAAAGCCGCAAGTGGTTTTAAATGGCTTCTTTTTTTCCTTTACAAATGTCATTTTGTGCAAGGACAGTTCTAAACACGGGAAACACATGCCACTTCACAGGCATACTTTACACACCCCCCAGGTACCATATTTAAAGGAAAATTTCACTTTTTTTTTTTCACTTTATGCATCATTAAAATGACTGCTCCCGAAAAAACGTTAGTTTTTAAAAGTTCTTTTTGCATTGATATATGTCCCCTGGGGCAGGACCCGGGTCCCCAAACCTGTTTTATGACATTAACATGCATATTGGCCGTTGTAATTAGCACTTTTGATTTCGAACGTTCGCGTCCATTATAACGTATAGGGTTCGAAAATTCGCGCGAACTTTCGGTCCGTTCGAAGGTTCTGGTTCGAACCGAACCCGGGGGTGTTCGGCTCATCCCTACTCCAGATGACAAGAAAATGGACCAACCAGGCACATTTTCCTGTGGTCACTGTGATTCCTGTACATTTCTGTCTAACTCTAATAGCACCTTACTACCGAACGGTAATCTATATAAGCCTAAACATCGGGTTACTTGCAGTACCGTAGGAGTTATCTACTTAGCTACTTGCCGCTGTGGATGCTTCTATGTTGGCAAAACAAAGAGAACATTCTCCATTCGTATACAGGATCACATCAAACCTTTATCTAAAAAGAAAATCTCAACAGCAATTAATCGCCACGTTGCTCAAAAACATAACTTTGATGCCACTGCAATTTTGTTTTCTGCACTTGAACATATACCCCTCAATATACGCAGAGGAGACATCGATACCCGTCTACTCCAACTTGAAACCAGGTGGATATACACCTTAGATGCCACCAGACATCCTGGCATGAATGAATATATCAGCTTCAAATCCTTTTTGTAAATCCCTTTTTTCCCGTCCCCTTCTTTCTCTCCTTTCCCCTCCCACCCCCTATCCCCCTTCACAACTAATCCCTCCCATCCTTCCCCTTCCCTCTTCCCCTCCTTCCCCAAACACACCCTTCTCTTTCCCCCCCCCCCCTTCCCTTTTCCCCTTTTTTTTTTTTTTTCTCTCCCCCCGCCTTATTCATACTAATTTTGATAACCCTCCCTTTGGTCCTAGCCTGTTGAGCTCATCACCATCATGCGCCAAAGCTTGCTCCTCCCCCTTTTATGTGTTTTTTTCTAAATTGTATAAATAAACTAACGACTTTTTCAACACACATGGAAACTAATTAATAATGTTGTTAAGTTCTATCAAATATACTGTATGGGACTCGAACCTTAATTGTATGAATTCAACCACTGTAATCTGCCCCTGTTATAATTATTCTGACTACCTTTATTAGACACCGGACAAATATCAAATTGGTTTGACTTGTCCTAAAACCTGTCTATGTGTCCCTGTTAAACACATTCTCCGCTTTCCAATACTAATCAAAGGCATTCAAACTGTTATTACCCCAGTATGTTTAATTTTGCCAATCTAGTATTAACTGTACAAATCAGATATCCCGACCGGCTGAGATACCCCCTGTACTTTGCGATCCATCTGATCACCCCTCAACACCCCCTAGGCTCAGTCCTTCTTCTCCCCTTTCCTCTCTTCTCCTAAACACCCTAATTCCATCTTTCGGTCGTTGTGATTCGGCCGCTGATTGGGAGGTGGGCGTTTCTCCTTGGGAGTGCCTTCCTGCTTAGCATGGACACCCGAGGGCGGTGCTATTCAGCCCGCCCATCCTTAGCCTCTGCAGCAAATCGCCGCTTTTCGGCGATTACGTCATCACGCCATGCACACGCACACCGCCGGGAACTATGGTCTCTGTAGGCCCCTGGCGATGATGCGTGTGACGCGCTTGCGCATAGGCTCCTATGTCCGCTGACCGAGGGGCGTTCCCCACGCCCCCTCGATCTGGAAGGCGGGTATAAAAGCCAGCCTGTTAGCCCAGTCCAGCACGGGACCTTGGAGGCACCTGACGCTCTGAACTTTGTTGCAATCAAGTAAGTCATTCAAACCTATGTTTTACTTATCCTTTGATCCTTTTATTTTCATCTTTTACTCTACCTCACCTGGCCTGCCTTTAAGATATATTTTTCTCCAATTCCATCGTAGACCTTTGGCCATCTGGACACCCCCTCTCTCTAAGGGTGCCCATAATTGTTTGCCTTTGGGCAGAACTGGCTTTCACCTTCATAGCATGATACAGGTACTGGATCATATTTTTATCCACACATAATCCCTTTTCTCCTTATTTATTGTTTCAAAAAAACTTCTTGAAACCTACCCTTATTTAATACCTTTCAGGTGCCTCCTGTTTACTAATCATCTCCTCTCAGAACTTTAAGGTTCCCTTATTAACTTCATTACCAGTTTTCTTTTAAACCACTGAAGTAAGTAAACATTTGAGACATTTGTCCTTTATATAGTGTATGGCGTCTTGTCCATGAACCAATTCATCATGGACTTACAACACTATATTACTTAAATCTTTTTATAAACCTACTACCTTTCTTTTTTAAACATTCTCCCCTTCTTCAACCAGAAAAAATCTTCTGTCTTGGTCTGGCCTGACCCGCCTTCTGCTAAGCACGATAGGCACCCTTTAAGACCGCCCCACTCCACAGCTTGAGCTGAATCTGACATCTACACCGATCTGGGTAAGTTTATGATGGATTGTAAAGGGGATACCCCTGTTTTTCCACCCTCAGGGGACACGGGGTGGGGGCAGTCTCCTTGGAATCGCAATCAGTGGAATTCTCTCTGGCTAGTTCTATACAAAATAATCCCCCCTCCATTTAATATCGACACTGGACAAGCTCCCAGTCTTGTGAATTAGTAAATTATATTAACTATGATAATTCTTTCTATTAGATACATTCATCCTGTTAAGTAGACCTACCCTGAGGAAGCCATTGTTATGGCGAAACATGTCGGAATTATCTACTAAGATGCACCTAATCCATCTCAGGTCATCCTATCCACAGCAATTTTGAATTGTTTTCAAATTTCATGTATACTATTTGAATCAAATGATAAGTTTGAATCATTTCCTGTATAAATGACTATATGTTGTTTCAAACGAACTTTTAATCATCTTTTGTCATGACTTCTTATGATTGAGCTTTGCTAAATGTACATTAATAATTTTTCCTTATTTATGTTGTTTATGTAATTTTGCTATATGTAATAAAACTATTTTTATTAACAAATAAGTGTTATGAGCCTTGAACTGTGAGTTGACCCCGACTCTCCCACATTACTATTGCACCGCTATAATCCCTAGTCCACCATCCCCCTTCGTTTATACTATTTTATCTTTATTCTCGTGTTCACGTGACTGAACTTCTATAAGATGTATCAAGCAAAATGGGTGCCAAACTCCCATCACCCTGTACAGACAGCATCCCTGTCATGGGCATTTCACGCTCAAGCAGAAGGTGCTGGTGTCCGCCCACAAAAGGAAAACCGCCCACATACCTCTTTAAGCGACCGAAACTACAAGACCCACAACACCCTGCTGCTCACAACCTCCCCCCTGCCTGGCAGCACTTTTGCAACGTGTCACTTCCGCCAACAGACCCTCTGAGATGATACATACTTCAAGGACGTTTGGACTCCCGCTGCGAAAGCCGCGACTACTACACGGTCGGCACCTCACTAAGAGCTTTTCACTCAGCGCCTACTTCCACAGTTGTTTCTCGCACGGTCTCCTCTTCACCTCCACCGCACATTGCAAAGACCCACGATCTGCTCGACGAGTCAACATATACAGCCCCCCTCCGTCTGCCTGCTCCGCACATGAACTCTCCTCATGGAACTGTCGCAGTACCTATCCGATGGAAGATGCAGGGTGGACCGCTTCAATTAACTACCTTTAAAACCCTAGCCGATCGTAATAGCTGGCGAGCTTTCATCCATGGAGAGAAGCGACCCCTGCACTCACTCTACAGCGACTCACCTAGTATGCAAGTATGGTATTACAATGACTCTTTCGTTGGGTGTCTGACACCTTGGGCAAGATCAGTTATGTGACCAGTTTTGCATGTTTCTTTACATAGAATTTTTGTTAAAGTGTTTATTTCCTCTAGTGATGTTTTTATGACAGCACTCGGCCCAGAGGGCGGCACTCGCTTTTGGAACTCCCTGATTTAGAGGGGACAGTTTTAACTGCAGTGTAAGTGCCCCCAGCTGTCGGGACTGAGTGGTGGTTCCAGAACCTTTTATAAGATGTGACAGTTCACTCTTGCACCCATGTTCCGCCACCCAACACTCACACTTCTCTGAGAGTTTCCCCCCACCCTGACAACGCCCCCCCCAGCAAGTAAGTTCTCTAAACCCTCCTCCCCTGTATCATCTGGAGACCCTGTGGTGGTGGACTATACTATTCTATACCTATAGTCCTCCTTCACCGCTTCGCTGACACACCCCTTAGGGTGCACACATTGTCCTTGCACTGCACTGTACTCTACTGTAAAATTTAGAGGTCGGTGGACAAGTCCCCCCAAACCTCATCGTATACCTCCAGTCACCTTATCACTACATTCAAGCCTACCTCACACCTAACTTATCCACACCCCGATCTCCTAGATCCCCCCCACTACTTGTACTTATGGCAAACGTCACGGACCCCATGATCCGCATCGGCACCTCCTGACACTTTAACTCTGCTCAATCAACATACAAGGCCTTAACACCCCAGAGAAAAGGTCTAAACTGCTATATTCCCTACAACAGTCGAAGGCACACATAACCCTCATACAGGAAACGTATTTCAGAACGGATAGCATCCCTGAATTTCATAACCAGCACTTCCCAACAGCATACCAAGCCTCCAACACAGAGGCCAAATCCAAAGGAGTCTCAATCTTAATTTCTAAACACTGCCTCCTGCAGGTTACTGAAGTTCAAAAAGATACACAGGGGAGATTCCTATTCCTTAAAGGCACCCTGCACTATAGGCCCATCACGATAGCTAACATTTACTCCCCAAGTGGTCTTTTTCAGAGACACCTTCCAACAACTTCTAAGCTTCCAATCAGGTACTTTGATAGTTGGAGGCGACTTTAATGTAGCACTGACTCCCTCCCTTGACACATCCAATGGCGCATCTTCCCTAACCTACAGAGCCCTACGAGCCATTAAATTGCAACTCAGCAACCTGTTACTTCATGATGCTTGGCGCACGCTACACCCCAATGTGAAAGATTTCACCTTCTTTTCCGCTATGACTAAGCACCGTGCCTTGTGTGAAACATGTCAGCGGCAGTGCAGTTAGTCTGTACTTACCTTTGATGCCTTGATTTTACTTTTCAATAAAGGGGAATATCTGGAGTGCGGCTACCCAGCTATTTATTTTTTCTATTATCTCTGTTGCAAACAGAGCCAGCACCCTGTTTGACTGTGGAGACAGCTGACCTTAGGAGAGGTAATTATTCTGAAGCGGTGAACTCCCACATTTCTTTTCCGCACCGCATAACAAATATTCCAGAAAAGACCACTTTTTCATATCCCAAAATGGTCTCACACACCTCTCGAAAGCCACAATTGACCCCATGGTACTTTCTGACCACAACCCCTTATAAATAACTCTAACCCTCCCGACAACCCACACCAGATCCAATATATGGTGACTTGACAACTCCCTCCTGACCGACCTAGACAATTTACAACAAATAAACATGAGCCTTACCCACTACTTTGCAGAAAATACAACGGAAGACACCTCTCCCATCTCTGTATGAGCCGCACACAAATGCGTCATACGGGGTAAATTTATCTCCCTTACGGCTCAACGAAAAACAAACTCAGGAAAGCACGTATAAATTAGCTGACTCCTTGCATACTCGAACGAGCACACAAAGCATCGCTAGCAGCCACCTCCTTGATGGAACTAATTCAGACCAGGGAAGAAATCCTAGAGGAACTCAATCACACACTGAAACGTAAATTTGCCCTGACCCAAAAACTATTTTATGAATTCAGTAACAAATCTGGTAAACTTTTGGCCAGAGCTCTCCAAGCTAAGAAAGCGGCCCATACTATCCACAACATTACAAAACCCTCCGGTGACACCCTTGTTACAACTGAGAACATCTCTGACCGTTTTGTTCAGTACTTTTCCAAACTATACAACCTCCCCTCCACACACCCACCTGAAGCCACCTCAGACCGAATGACAGCCATCTCAGACTTTCTAGAATGATACTGTCCCTCCCCCCTCACTTCAGACGAATTGTCGGACTTGATCTCCCACTTTCAGTAGAAGAAATTCTGACAGCATTAAAACAGATGAAAACAGGCAAAAGTCCAGGCCCAGACGGCCTGACGGTCAGCTACTATAAGTCTTTACCGGACACCCTCATTCCCCATCTCACTAGAGCCTTTAACAATCTATCGCCAACCGCTAATACAAATAGGGATATGTGTCTCTCATCCCCAAACAAGGCAAGGACCCCTCACTAGTGTCCAACTACCGCCCGATTTCGCTTCTCAACGTAGACCTAAAGCTCTATGCCAAAGTGTTTGCGAACCGCATTCTCCCTCTGCTACCCAAATTAATCTCGCTTGATCAGGGACAACACCACTAAGGATCTGAATATCCACCACTTGCTCTCCAAAACACTCTAGATGCAGAGAAGGCGTTTGACACAGTGGCCTGGGACTATATGGATGCGACACTACGCGTAATGGGTTTCCCACCGCATCTACTCCAAATGATCCTAGCTCTATATTCTTCCCCGACAGATAAACTTAAGATCAACGGCCTCCTGTCGAATGCCTTCTCTATCTCAAATGGTACCCACCAGAGATGTATCCTATCCCCATTAATATTCATTCTTACTATGGAACCAATGCTCCGCAAGCTGAGAGACAACCCAGACATCAAAGGCATTGACATCAGCAATAAACATTATAAAGTAGTGGCCTATGCTGATGACGTACTACTCTTCCTCACAGACCCTATCACCACTATCCCCAATCTTCTTAAATATTTCTCACTATTCAAAACCCTATCCAACCTTTAAATCAATTTTGCAAAATCAAAAGCACTGAATATCACCCTACCAACTACACTGGTCGCCCAATGCAAGCATAACTTCCCCTTGACTTGGGAACCGCGTGAAATCACATACCTACTACATGACCTCTACGCGAGAAACTTCCAACCCGCGCTTCAGAACATACAAGCTGATTTACATGAATGGCGTTTAGGCTCCCTCTCTTAGCTGGGTAGGACAGCCATACTGAAAATGAATGTCCTTCCTAGACTTATTTACCTCTTTCAGGCGATCCCCATTAAGCTACCCACCTCCTTTTTTACATCGTACAAACGAATGTGCAGGATCTTCATCTGGGCATCCAAGACCCCCAAATTAAGCTGGGATAGACTAGTACTCCCCAAACTGCTAGGGGGCCTTGGCCTCCCTGACATTCAAAAGTACCACTGGGCATGTTACCTAACTAGGATTGTAGATTGACACGTGCATCGTTTCAATAAAGACTGGATCGCACTGTCACATCTACCCTGTATTAACCACAAATCCGTTCCTAAAGATTTTGCGACACACCCCTTTATTGGAGCCACTTTGACACACTTTAAACTAGTTTGCAAAGCCCTCACCTTCACACCTTACCCAGGACCTATGACTCCTCTAGTCCACAACCCTGAATTCCTTCCAGGTCTTGTCCTGAGAGATTTTACCGGCGAACCCCACATCTCCCCCACCAGGGCACATCACTTTTTCCACAATGGTGAACTCCTTTCCTATCAAGTCATTTCATCTAAACTCACTGAATAAAACATCCCCTTTTACAAATACCTACAAATCCGTCACTTTTTTGGCGAAGCCAAATCCAACTCACTCTGGCACTGAGATTGCACACCCTTTGAATTAATATGCTACGGTGAAGAACCCCAACATCACTTGATCTCTACTTCCTATGCACTCCTATTTTCAGCTTGCAAAGTTAAAGACGATAAGATTATCTGACAATGGGAATCAGAGCTGTCCATAGACCTAACCTCCACTGAATGGGAATGCATACATAGCCATATTCATATGGGCTCCATTAATGTATCCACCCAAGAAATTAGATACAAAATATTCACCAAGTGGTACAGGATGCCAGATAAAATCCACAAAATCCACCCCTCTGTCCCTTCAATATGCTGGAGATGCAATGTGGCGAGTGGCACCCTACTCCACATATGGTGGGAGTGCCCCCTTATCCAACCATTCTGGACCGAAATCCACCACCTAATCGCCCAAATCAGCTCTTACACCCCAGACTTCACTCCTGCTCAATACATGCTCCACCATACCTCCTTGTCCCTTTCTTCATACAAAAAATCCTTTACCTTACACTTTATCAATGCAGCCAACCTCTGTGTTCCGGTTCACTGGAGAAGCACCACACCTCCTACGGTGGCAGAATATCTCAGACAGGTTGATAGAACATCAGAAATGGAAAAACTCATTCATCAAGCGAAAGACAACCTGACAAAATTTAGTGCAACTTGGGCATGCTGGTTACACTTTAGGAATACCTTGGCGCATACCAATCCATGCAATAGTCCATCCCCTCCTCCATGATAGATAAAGACCTGTCCCGGAAGCATCATATCACCTTCCACACTACACCTTCCCTTCTTCCATACCCTTCTTCCCACCCAATAGCTCCTCATTAAACCTACTACCCACATGTACCTAACCCTATACCAACTTACCTACATCTGTGTTCTAGTAGGAGCACAAGACCCCTGGACCCATTCACCCCTAAAGGGACCTCACTGTAAATGGGTAGGGGCCACAAGTGGTAGTGTATGTGGTTTTAACATGTTCAGTATCCAAATGTTTGAGAGAGAGCCCTGTTGGAGCTTTGTTTTTTCCAGGAGTGGGGGGGGGATCCAGTGACCATTTAGGTCACTAAATGGTCACTGGATCCCCCCCCCCACTCCTGGAAAACACAAAGCTCCAACAGGGCTCTCTCTCAAACATTTGGATACTGAACATGTTCAAACCACATACACTACCACTTGTGGCCCCCACCCATTTACAGTGAGGTCCCTTTAGGGGTGAATGGGTCCAGGGCTGGCCTTTGTCGGTATATACCACTCCTCCAGTTGGACCCCAACCCTCACATCCACCCCTTCATCCTTACACAGAGATGCTTAATGATCCCCAGTTAATACACGTTACACAACGTATTTCCATACAAACCTAGGCCGACTCGGACACATCAACGCTTAATCTGACTCACAACTGTAGATGTTGTCCATAAGGAGACTCATATCGCTCTGTTTGTATAACTGTAACTCTTTATTCTATCTCCGTTAGAACAGCAGATTGAAAGACTTTTGATTGTATTGGCTATTTTTGATTCAATGATTACCTGACAAATGTGAATTTCTGTAAACCTGAAAAATTTTAATAAAACTTTCTGAGAAAATAAAAGTATTACAGTCATCTTAGGAGTCAGGTTAAGGATGGGAGGTGTAGAAGGACACTTTCTTGTTCACACAGGAAGCATACAGTTGCAATTTTTTGGCTAGTCCAAGTATTTGGTGAAGGATCCTCTGAGAAAAATGCTCTACTCATGCATGTTTTAATTCAGTTTTCCATATTTTAACCACAATTTACAGTTAGCTATTCACTTGCGCCTCTGTAGAGGATATTCTAATAATATTTTCTAAGCATTTTAGCTTATTTCTGTGTTCAATATAAGAGCAAGCAATTTAAAATACTATTATTGTAACTATCCTAAATGTATCTTTAATTTATTGTCCTACATGTATCATATTGTCTGGCAAAACAGAAATCATACTGTGAGTTGGGATCTTTTGTATTGCACAGTGGTGCAAATTGGAGGTGTTTTAGGTATTGAAATATATTTTATTGAGTATCTTGAATACGAAAGTGGATACAATATTTTACAAACAATACATATAACAAATGAAGTAGGAGACCAAAGGCCATCAAATACATTCAAGCTGTGTAATTGTTGGCAATTGTTTTCCAATAAGCAAAAACCATTCTAACACAGAATGGGGAAGTTATATGTTAAATAGTGTCATGTCAGGTTGAAATATAAACACAAAATACGAAACACCTTTTCCCATCTAGATCAAATTACATTTTTAAAGTTTCAATAGGCATAAATGTCGATGGATACAGAAAAGAAAGGAAAGTGATAGTAGAGAGAAAATAGGAAACCTATAGCTTCCGGATCCTTATGGGTGACTAGGAGCTCAAAGAGTGGTCAATGTATTGGACTACACAATTAGAAATGGGTAACCATAATGACTGATGGTGGAATAAACTTGTCGCCTATGAGGTATTTGCTGTGTTACCTGTAGTATAAATGGCTGCATAGATGAAAGGAGTCTGCAATGAGGATTGTTCTGAAGCTGTAAGGCTTTTGTCGATGAAAGAGCAACACCTGGATTAAAAACCTTTGGTAGACAAATCATTTTGCAGTGCAATGTCCAATTTTACACCAAGGACAAGTGGCAACTGGGGGGCGTAGTTTATTTAGTAGAGAACGGAGCATATGCTCTGTGGAGAAGCTTAAATTGTTTCCCCCCAGGTTTCATTTGTTACTAGTTTCTGGATAATATAACATTCCAGAATATTATCTAGAATATCCTCTTCATGTATATCTTTGCTCCAGGATTGCACCGAGGTGCAGTGTAGTGGTTTCGTAAAGAAGGAATTTAGTGGTCTATAAATGTCTGTAATTGAATATTGTTGCTCACTGAGCAGTCGGTCTATCAAGGACGATTGGAATCTTTGAGGCTTTTTTGGGCAGTTTTACTAAAAAAAGTCTGAGAATTGTAATACGTGGAGGAAGTGATGGCTAGGTAGATTTTTTTTTTTTTTTTTTGAAAAGCCAGTGGCGTGTGAAACACACCCAAAAACTCCACCCGGTGCCAAAAAAGTACACACACATAAAGAGTGAAACACAAAACGTGCAACGGGTGTTACACTTGTCCTCCCTAGGGATGGACCTTACCCTGATCCCCCGGGGCGTTAGGCTCCAGACGGGGACTGAGGTACTTCACTATGGTCCATCTGGCGGAAACCAGACAGACCCCTTTCTTTGGGGGTCTGCCGAAACAGACCCACCCAAGTACTTGGTGGGGCTCCCCTGAAGGGAGACCCCATGAGAGAAGGCGAACTAAGCCAGAAGGCCATGTCCACCTACTCCCAAGACTTTCAGGGTTGGCCCGAGGACCGAACACCCTACTCATCACTCAGTGACAAACCGTGACAACACCAAACAAAAAAATACAAAAAAGTGACAACACAGGGGTTAAATAAAAAGAAAGCGGGGAGAAGGAAGATGGGAGAGTGAGTGGAAAGTGACCATTGTGCAATACAATGGCCGGCCCTCCGGCCAGGAATAATAATTTCCCCTGGTCCTAGCCAAAAGGCTCGGCCCTAGAGGCAGGTGCGAAAAATGTGTGTTGTGGTGAAGTGACCATGGTGCCATAAATCAAAGTGATTTCTCACAGTGAAAATATGGCACCCCTGAACTGCCACTTCAGGGACACATTCACCACTGGCTTTTCCTTGCAACCCTGACCCACAGCCAAGACCACAACAGCCCCCACCCCAGGCAGGAAGGAATGGAGATCTGGAAGCTCAGTGAGAGCCCGACAGTAAAAGGCTCCACCATCGCTCCATCACTCCTTCCTAATTACATTCATGGTGTAACACCAAGGGAAAGGTAGGTGTTCCACCCGAAAAACTGACCAGAGCTAGAGCTGCCACAATCCAGGCCAGAAGGCCAGGGACTCGACCCTTCAGCGCCAACCCAGTGGTTCTCCATTCCCATCAGAAGGCTTCCCTTTCGGCTACAAACTGCTCCAGGTTACCTTTACGCCAGCAGGCTTTTGCATAGCAACCGCCACCCCTGCTCCACCTCACCGTAGATCAGGGACGGAAGCAAGCGCCACCTCCTGGCAACTGATAAGAACAGATACTACACTTGATCTTAGCCAAAAGGCCGAGAAGTGATGGCTAGGTAGATTTCTCAGCCAAGGATGTGAAGGGCTTAAGAGATCCAGTGTCCAGTTCATATAGGGAGGCTGTCCCTTATCTTTCCAGTCAGAGAAAGCCTCATAGTGAAAACTCTGGGGAAAGATTTACTAGTTAACCACACTTCTATTGCTTTTGACAAACCTGACTTACAATCCATACATTATTCAGAAGAAGCAAATCTCATAACAAGGTTTTCTACATTATTAACGCAAGAATAATTTAAAGCTTGCAATACTATAACTGAAAACATTAAACAGGATTTTCTAAATATTGGAAATAGACTGGATACGATTGAATCCAAGATGGATGTAACCATCTCTAAAGTGACTCAAAATTCTTCCTTAATTTCAGAACTTCATACCAGATTGGAAGACGCTTATACCAAAATTGAGGATTTAGAAAACAGGTCCCGTCGTTATAACGTCCGCATACGGGGTCTTCCAGAATTCATAATTTATATAGAAAAAGCGGTTCATACACTAATGAAAGACCTCATTCCAGATATTTTACCTCATCAGTTGGAAATAGACAGGATTCATCGAGCCTTAACTGCCACTAGATCAGACAGACTACCACGCAATGATATTGCTAAACCTCATTATTTCCGCATAAAGGAAAAAATGGTGACTGCTGCACAATTCAGACCTGAAATATTTTTTAATGGTTCAGCCATTCAAATTTTTGCAGATCTCGCTCCTTCAACAATCCAGCATCGTAGAAACCTAAAACCGCTACTACAACACCTAATACATCAACAAATTAAATATTGATGGTCTTTTCCATTTTGTCTTTCCTTCTCCTATAAAGGCAAACCATACTCATTCACTACATTCCAGGAAGGAGAAAATACCTTATTGCATTTGGACATCTTATTCCGTGATTCCTCAACATCCAAGTCTTCAAATTTGATGGATAGACTGTTATCACCCATTTGGTCCAGTCAGCAAAAATCAAGAAAATCGTCATCATTTACTTGAATAGTTGACTAACAATTTATAGGGGAAAAACTCTTACTGCCTTATCGCTTAAATATGAAATTTGTGAGGCCTACTTCCTTACAAGTAATTTTCTACAACTAGATGTATTTGTTTGTGTGTATGTATATATATATATATATATATATATATATATATATATATATATATATATATATATATATGTGTGTGTGTGTGTATGTTTATATGTGTATATATGCGAATGCAACATTTTTTTTTTTTGTTCCCCATTTTAAGATTTAAAGGTGCTTCTATATATGTCAAAGTTTAATATGTTTTATCACCTCTAATATTACAATATTTGTTTGCACTTTTTAAACAAATATATTTATATTTTATCTACTTTCAACTTGTAACTCTGGGACCCCTGTGTCTTTTAGATACAATGTATTTTTTAAAACCTCTACCTACTCATTACTATTCCTATTAATATAGTGATTGCTTACTAGCTTGATATTCACGATTTCTATTAGCTGACCTCATCTATATTCACTTTATCAAATTTGAGTCGAGGTGGATACTCATGCCACTTCTAGTGATTTTTGCCTCCATTAATATAATGGAGACAACATCACATACTATTGGTTCTCAATCTGGGTTTTTACCCATATTTGTTTACTTAATTGTATACAATGCTTACAAAATATTTATGGCCTTGAGCCATATTGTTGGTACTTCTTGATTCCTTTTTTCTTCCTTCATTCACTTTTTTCTTTTCTCTTTAAGTCCAGTGCCGACTCCCTTATATGGCTTAGGGAATATGTACTCCTCTGATTTTTTCACCAATGTATTACAATACTGATACAACCTAATTTAGAAAAGTTTATTTTGCCTGTACCATGATACCAAAAATGTATTCCATTAAATACTCGATTATATTTCATAATGTGCATGGATTTAATTCCCCATCCAAATGCACCAAAGCCTTTCAATATTACTATAGACAAGGACTTGATATACTAATTCTACAAGAAACACATTTTTCCCAAGATTCCACACCTAAATACCTTAGTGCCAAATATCCACAATGTTATCTATCAACTGGTCCTGACAAAAAAAGGGGAGTAGCTACATGCTTTTTAAAAAAAGTCCCATTTACATCCTCTACAATAGTAAAAGATATAGAGGGTAGATGGTAGCAGGGAAAATTAATGAACAATTTGTTTCCTTTATAACATATTACGCTCTGAATGTTAAACAGGTCAAATTTTTCGGCAATATGTTAGACATATTATTGCCACAAGTTTTGGGACATGTGATATTAGGAGGAGACAGTAATATTCCATTAGATCATATTCTTGATAAATCCAACCCATCTAAAATGGTTCTTAAACATTTACCAAAACAAAGCTGTAATATGGCAAGACTGTTAAACAATATGACCTAATAGTTTCCTGGAGGGAAAACAACCCTTCAACTAGGGATTACACTAGGGATTACACCCACTATTTAAATGTTAATGGCACATACTCACATATTGATCATATTTTTACTCACACATCGTTACTTTCATTTATTACTTTGGTCAAAATTCCAACTACTCCCTGGTCTGATCATTCCCCAGTAAAATTAACCCTATCTGATTTATGGACAAAACCTCCATGTTACACATGGCGATTAAATGCATCTATGCTTAGTGATCCGGTTTTGTTGCGGGAGGTCGTATCAGAACTGTGCAGTTTCTTCTGTGACAATTTATCATCAGATACATCAACTGACATCAGTTGGGCAGCTCATAAAGCCACCATTCGAGGTAAACTGATTCAGATATCAACACGAATATAACGTAATCGTGAAATCAAGATTAAACAACAAGAGACAGATCTTAATAATCTTCTGCTAGAACAGCACACAAACCCCTTAGTTGATATAAGACATATTGATAACGCACCTATTGCTTTAAATTTGAGTCTAACTTCTCAAGTAGAAAAATACATGCGTTGGTCAAAACATAAATATTTTACGATGGCCGATAAACCTTCTACGCTTCTCGCCAGGAAATTCATTCCTCGTGTATTTACACCCACTTTACCAAAACTACACTTAAAAAATGGCCAACCAACACAAAATCCGCAATTGGTATTAAATGATTTATTTTATTTTTATTAAAACTTGTATAATAAGCCTAATTCTTTTCAGAAAGACCAGGCAGATAGATTTTTTTTACGATATAGCCGTACCTAAATTACAAAAGACCCATGTGGATTTGATGGAAAAAGAATTCATAGAATCTGAAATCAGACTAGCAATAAAGCGTCTCAATCCATCAAAAGCCCCAGGCCCAGATGGCTTTTCCGGTCATTAGTATAACAAAATGTCATGAAATTTTGATCCCTCATTTTTGCTCCTTCTTTAAGCTATACAACAAGGCTCATTTATTCCCAATCAGGAAAATAAGGCATTTATCCACGTGATACCTAAACAGGGAAAAACCATGATGATGCAAATTATCAACGATTTCCCCAATTAATTTGGATCTGCAGATCATGACAAAGATCATGGCAGTAAGAATAAATTCATTCCTAACCCATTATATCCATCCAGATCAAGGAGGTTGCATCCCTCATTATCAAGCCTCCGATCAAACACGGAGAATTATAGATGTAATCTCTGCAATCCATTCTAACTGGGATAAAAGGTAAAATAGACGGGCAATGTTATTATCACTAGATATACACAAGGCCTTTGATTCCTTGTCCTGGGATTACCTCTTTTATGTTTTAAAACTCTACAATTTTGGTCCACAATTTCTATAAATGCTATGTATGCTCTATGATTCTCCTACTGCACCCATACTAGTTAAAGTATACTCTTCCAGACCTCTCAATGTTTATAGGGGAACCAGACAAGGATGTCCCCTTTCCCCACTCTTGTTTACTTTAGCTATAGAACCCTTAGCAATTAAAATCCGAACCCATATAAATATACAAGGCATCTTCGCAGATGACATCCTATTGATGCTATCATCTCCTACTACTTCCATCCCTAATCTTCTAGCGATAATACATCCTTTCTCTCAGATATCTAGCCTCACCATAAATCATTCCAAATCTCAAGCCTTAAACTTATCATTAGATTGCCATATGGTTCAAAGTCTTCAACAGACATATGTCTTCCAATGGAAACTGGAAGCTCTCCCATATTTGGGTATTTTTATCACACCTACATTATCCCTCAAATTTTCCACGCGTGACATGTCTATTCGCATTTTGTGAGTGTAAATAGAGGGCTGGCGAGCGTGGGCGGCCTCGGAGTGCGGGGGGGGGGGGGGGGGGGCTATGCCCCACAGTAAAACGTTTTTGGAATAGAGTTTATGATCTTATTTCTTGTCGCACTAATATTGATTCAAACAAATCCTCGAAACAAGCACTGCTTTGCAGCCAAATGGAAAAGATCCCTAAACACTTCAGAAGATTGATAAATTATATATTTATAGCAGCAAAAGTCACTATAGCCATTACTATGTACTAAAAGTCTTACCTCCACTTCCCTGTTAGAAAATATTGTGCAGGGTGTCTAAATATGTCTATACAGACCTGATCTGAATCATGATTCTTTTTCTCAGTCTGTGTGAGGAGACTTGTGTTGAGAGGTATGACTGTTTCTTTGGTACACCAGCACAGAACACTTGGGTGAGATGGTAGGCAGTAGCATTTTCACTAAGAGAAAAAAGTATTTTAAAGCATTTCATGGAAAAAAGAATAAGTCACAAATCATAACATGTGGGTTGAAAGGACTATAAACAGGTACGAGACCTCAAATGGGTTTCAATCTGACATAAGTGAATGTGTTAGCACAGTAAATCACATAAAATTATTTTAATTGCTCTACAACTGCACATCATTTCTAATTGTGGACCAGATATGGTGCACATGGGAGGCCTAAATACAAGGGCCCTCTGATAAGGCAATAGTAAACAGCTAACAACCTCCTACCACCTCTTATTGCTGCTATTGGCCCTCCGCTTTGATGGACAGCCTCCCTTACCTAGTAGCAAATCCCAAAGCGGGAAATCACTGGTCAGAGGTGGTGAACAGAGGTGGTGACCACACATTACTTGGCCATTGTATATAAGAATGCCAGAGTATTATGAATTCCTGGAGGCGCCTAAAAGTTCTTTGAGTACAAAGAAAAACAAGTTTTGATAAGTTACATCTACCCTCTACAACAGTCACACAGTAATAAATGTATAAAAAAAATATGTACAAAAGATTTTCAACAAGGACAAAAGCTTTACATCAGACACAGCCAAGCAGAACAAATCTGAATTTCACAAACCAGCTTATTCTCTTTCATCTAGGAGGTTAGCCAGTGTCACCAGAGACTTGAAAAGAGAAACTGTTTATACCCTCTAACAAAGGAGAAGTATACAGTGTACGTTACAAAATAAATAGGGTGTCACACAAATCCTATAGCACACCACTTTTTCTAATTACATGCACTATAAATGTTTGTGTACAGCTTTTAGTTAAGTGCTTCTGGCTTTTCCTTTTAATGTTTTGCAGACAACATTTTACAAACTACTTCACTTGCTATACAGCATTCAGATAAGTAAGCAGGCTTATCTTTGCATTTGGCTGTGTGCTAAAATCCACATTGTCCATTGTAATTGGTATTAATGTTATTTTTTCATTATCATAGAAATACAGTAACCCGTGATCAAATGTCTTTCTTCTGGGCAAACAGAGAAACAAAAGTTAAAAGAAAATAGAAGGGTACAAGGAGAACTTCTAGGATAATGTATTTGTATAGTTTTGTTTTCTCTATCATATTACCAGAATTTAGATACTGCTTTTCAACAGGACTACAAAAAAAAATATGAAATATGAGCTAAGTCAAGCAATACATTTTTAACCCAGGTTTTATTTTTGTTATGATCTAATGAGATCTAATCTTGTTGGCTCTTGTTATGCTTACAGGGATTTTATTCTAATTGATTTCAATATAAATAAGGGACATGATACAAAGAAAAAGGAAGAGTTCATAAACCAATGATAAAACAAGCAATGTTACTTTTTGGAGGTCCTGGGAAAAAATGTAATGTAATTATTTTCAAGGTTTAATTTGTATATGTTATGATTCTGTGCTATAAAGTTGCAATTAAAAGCTTTTATCATGCTCGCCCTAACATCACCTTCAGCAAAGCCAGGTTCACACTACAGGTTTTTTTTCATGAAAAAAAACTGACAGCTTTGGTCAGGGACACTGTACTAACCATGTGAGATTATTACAACAAACTCCCCCTACTAAGCTGTTGTGTGCTGACATGGGGAAGTCCCCCGCCAGAACATTTCGATCAGCGCCCTCAGCCAATGGCTGATCAGGAGTTGGTCGGCTACTGGTTTTCCAGCATGCACGTTCTGACAGACAGACATACACATGGGCAGAATGTCGGCCATTTTTTTTTTTTAACCAGCAAATGTTTCCTGACATTCTGCCCGTGTGTACGGGGCTTAACACAAAGAAAGTGTATATCCTCATCAGAGGAGTAAAAACAGATCATTTTAAGGAACCTCAATTGCCGCACAGTCTTTAATTAGTAGATATAGCAATTGCTAAGCCTAGAATGCATAGAACGCAGAATACATAACAGCCCTACTGGTTTTGAGCATATTCACAGTTCATCATGGGTTATAATTCACACCACATGCTAGGGTAGAAATAATGCAAATCACTTGACCCAGAGTCACATAGTTGCTACATAATTGCAGACACTTCTCACATATATAGTAAGTTAGGTAAACAACTGTAAATATGCAAATCTGCTTGGGTTCCATTCACATGGGGTAAATATAGGAAAATTGCACTTAGTGATGTAATTGATAATATGTGACACAACACTCATAAATATGTACACACCATAAAAGCAAATAAAGAAAGAAAAAATTTTGTGCTGTCAAAAGAGTGGATATACAATAAAGTCTTTCCTCAATATATTATCGCAGGATATAAACCATTAAAGTCCTTCACATAATCCAAAACACATTATATGTTTAAAGTGATGAAAATGTCCAAACCCCAGTTAATCCTTGTGTGAAGAAAAGGTGAAAAAAGGGTGGGGTCCTTCCAATTAACAACAGGTGTATCACCTCATGCTCCTGTCAGGGCTGGGCTCAGCCCTTCCGTCTCAAAGCTTGCCGCTCAGCTGTCGGCTAATTGCCAGCTCCTATCTCTCTACGGTGACTCACCTGTTGATGATATCCTTGTCGTCAGTCCTGCCTACTTAAGCCGTCCAGTCCAGATGATCTCTGCCTTCGCCTTAATCACATCTCTATAGACGCTCTCCTGTGTTCCTGTTAAAGAATTGCTTGGCTGACATTCCTTCTGGCTCCAGATCCTGCTTGCTGTTCTACTACACTCATCTCTGGCTCCCTGACATTTTGGCTTGTCTGACTATCCATTACGGTTCCTGAACTCTGGCTATGTTTTGATTATGTTTACTCTGTTTACCTTTTTTTTTTATTATTATTAAACAAGTGTGAGTTAACTGTACTTCTGTCTCAGTCTGATTCATAGTTTCCGACAGTAGGCGAAGGCCATGAATTCATTAGATGCAGTCAATCCACTTGTTGGTAATATTTTTTCCAGATTGGATGAGCAGGATCACCGCATGGATCAGTTTGCCATGGCGTTAAAAACGCTCCTGAGTCACATGGCTCACCTGGAATCTCCCACTGTGGCTGCTCTGGTACAACCTGTGTTTTAGGCCATCCCTGCTGCTGCTCCAGTCTCTGTGCAGGCACCCGCCTTGAGTATTACCTCTATAAGAGGTATGTCTGGTTCAGCTCCGCTTCCCCAGCATTTTGGGGGCAATCCAGTCCAATGCAGAGGGTTTCTCAACCAGGTTGAGATATACTTTGAGATGCTGCCCCAGGCGTTTCCCACGGACAGAAGCAAAGTAGGTTAGGTTAGTAGGTTTCATGATATCTTTGCTTTCTGAGAGAGCCTTGGCCTGGGCAAACCCTCTATGGGAGATGCAAAAACCTGTTGTCTTGAGTTACCCTAAGTTTGTGACTTCTTTTAAAATGGTATTTGATGTTCTCGCACGCTCCACTCCTGCTGCCAAGTACCTCACGTCCATCAAACAGAGTACGATAACTGTTGCCGATTACGCCATTGAATTACGTACTCTGGCAGCAGAGGTTGCTTGGAAAAATGAGGTCCTCATGGCTGCTTTTTCTCATGGTCTCTCGGATACCATCAAGGATGAGATAGCAGCCCGAGATATTTCCACTGAGCTGGAGAGGTTGATCACGTTTGCCATCCTCATTGACTCCAGACTCAGAGACTCCCTTTTAAGGAGCGCTTGTGGAAGGGCCTCTAATTTGATAAGCGTTATTGATATCCCAATACAGCTCGATACTGTGATGATTCACCTTCCCCACTATGGGAGGATCGGGGCGTGGAAAAGCAACCTCGCCTGGATGTTGAGTCGATGCAGATACAACACGCAGTATTTCCTATAATCTGCCAGGCAGCCAGAGTTTCCTTTCCACGTTGGGAGATGAGGATAAGCCTGAGCCTGTAATAATCACAGCAGACCCTCCCCCTCATCGACTCAACATCTAGGCAAGGTTGCTTTTCCACGCCCCGATCCTCCCATAGTGGGGAAGGTGAATCATCACAGTATCGAGCTGTATTGGGATATCAATAACGCTTATCAAATTAGAGGCCCTGTCACAAACTGGTTTAAATTTTCTATAGAAGAGAAAGATCGAAGACGCATGCATATGGCACAATCTATTCGATTGGTGTTGATATGTGGAGAATTGATATGGTGACATTGGAGGAGTTGGCGACACTGATGATGACTGCAGGCTTATAAATTCTGTGCATCTGGAGTTGGCGATATTGGTGATGATTACAGGCTTTTAAAATCTGTGCTTCTGGTGAGTGCACCCCCAAAAGGGGACGAACATCACTTTTGGTGTAATCTCTGGTGGATGGCTCAGAATTGACAACATAGCAACTGCACAGAATAGTTTGCTTCATTTCTGTCACCTTCACTGCTGTAAAATTAATTTATTATTATTTATTCATTCTATTTATTTTATACGTCAAGTCACATATTTATGGACACTGATTATTTATTGATTTATCTATTCACATAAATGTATGGACGTGGACTACTAAAATACAAATTTTATATTTTTATATTTTTTTATATATATATATTTTTTTACATTCACGTATTGTTGAAGGGATTCATTATTTATTTATTTAATTCACATTGGACATATAAGTTCAAGAGCGCTGCTGTAATTTTTAGAAAAATACGCTTTTTGCACTGAATTTTTTCTTTTTATTGTATTTAAAAACAGTAATTTTTTCAAATGTGTGGTGGTTAAAAATGTTAAAGCCCTCAACTTTGTACAAATTGGACAGTGGCACAGCAGTGTAACAGTATGGAAGGGTAGGTATATGCAGCGCTAAAACATGAAAAACATGAAAATATACAAATGAAAAGTCCACTATAATGTGACATAAAGCGCCTGTGTTCAGAACAGACTGGAACCATCCACGGTGTATATAGGATAAAATAAGGTGAATTAAATATATCCCACACCGAACACCAGCACACCGGGCCTCTTACCACAGATAATGGACCACTAAATTATAGGTGGTCAGATGGGCATAATATATCCATAATATCACAACTCCACTTTAGTTGGATAACAGATAGCTGATCTTGTGTGATCTCAACACATGATGAATCCACAGGTTCCTAGGAGCACCATCAAATCTTTTTTTTTTTTTTATTTATTCTTTATTAAATTTTTTTCATATATACAAAAACAACAATAACCAAGATCCATACCAGCAGATACATTTTTCATTTCATAACTTCTATTCGGCTTTGTATTGCAACACTTTCTTTCCTCTCTTTCCTCTTTCCCCCCCCCCACCCCCCCTCCCTCCCCCCTCCCCTCCAGCATTCTATCATTGCACATACCCTTCATTAATAGCCACTCTTCCATTTAGCATCTAGCAAGCAGAGCGGGAGGTCTCCCTTCCTTTCCCATGTACTATTCTCTTTCCCTCCTTTCTAGCCTAACCTCTAATAGGTTCATTTCAGTTAACCATGGATTCCACATTTTATAAAACTCTTTAACATTTCTTCTCTTTATATATACCGCCTTTTCTCTATATAGTGTCTCGTTGACTATCCCAGTCCAGTTATCCACCGTAGGGGGTTCTCTTGACTGCCATTTTCCTGCGATTAGTTTTCTAGCCTGGAATAGGCATCTCAGCACAGCCATAGTTCTGCTTTTACTCTCTTTCTGTTCCTCTCTATATCCCAATATACACCCCTTGGGTTCCAGCTCTAATTTAACTCCAAATATCCTGCTTATACTATTAGTCACTCCCTCCCAGTAACGAACCAGTTTTGGGCACTTCCACAGCATATGTATAAGGTCTCCTGTTTTTTGGCATCTGGGACATTTGTCATCATCCCTTCTGCCAAATCCAAACAACCGCTTAGGAGTATAGTACGCTCTATTGATCAACATCAAGTGTGAAACTCTCTGCTGAGGGGAAACTGACACCTTTGACCCCGCCTCCAAAATTCTCCTCCATTGTGTATCCGATATCTGGCCAATCTCTTTTTCCCATTTTACTTTTACCTTTTCAAGTCTCCCCCTTGAATCTATTTCCTGCCCCATAAATTCATATAGCCCTGATATCAGCCCTTTAGTTGATCCTGTCTGCGAGATCTTTTGGAAAAGTGGCATTTTTTGCCATGTTAATGGTTGTTCTGAGAATTGTACCCCAAGAGCATGCTCCACCTGTAGGTATGAGAATAGGGACTTTCGTGATATATTGAACTCTCGTTTTAGATCCAGAATTTTTTTTAATATGTTCCCTCTATATAAATGGCACAGACTCCTAATCCCTTTTCTTTCCCAATCTCTAATCTTACCGATTAAGTAGATCTCTTTAAGGTTTCTGTTGTTCCACAGCAGCGTTTGTTCAATCATGCCTCTATAATGTAGTTGTTTTTTAACCATTGCCCATATTTTCCTTATCATTTTTATAGTGGGATATTCCTGTCCAAATGAGCCTGCCTCTAGCGTTTCTATAAGTGTATCATGACCCGCTTCCGCCAGTATTAATTCTAGGTTCGGGGTGCCTCCTCCCGGAACCTCACACCCCAACAGCTGCTGCAACTGAGCCGCCAGGAAATAGCGCTCCGGGTGGGGCACCGCGAGACCTCCCTCCTTCACCGGAAGCTGCAGAGTACAAAGAGGGATTCTAGCCCGACCACCCTTCCAAATAAGTTCCCTAAAAAGGGTTTTGATTTTCCGGAACCAGCTCCTGCATATCCACACCGGGGAATTGTGTAGAACATACAGGAGTTGTGGCATCCAGATCATCTTTATTAGAGCGCACCGTCCCGCAACTGACAAGGGAAGGTGTTTCCAAACAGCTATCTTCTTTTTGAACTTACTCAGCAGTGGTACCAGATTGAGATTCGTATATTGATTAGGCTCTCTCGTCAGGACCACTCCCAGATACTTCAAAGCCTTAACCACTTCCAGCTGGGGCAACCCTGGTATTCTGACTTCCACATTTGTATTAATTGGGAGTAGTTCTGATTTCTTCCAATTTATTTCAAGCCCTGTAAACTTACCGAAATTCTCCACTATACTCATTGCTTTAGTTAACGAGTGATTCAAATCCCCCAAGAACAATAGGACATCGTCTGCATATAGGGCAATTTTTTCTTCCCTCCCCCCCTTTCTTTGGAAGCCTGTTATCCCAGTGTTGTTTCTAATTGTGATGGCTAGTGGTTCCATTACAAGCGCGAAGAGGAAGTGTGACAGGGGGCACCCCTGTCTCGTTCCCCTCTCCAGCTCGATTACTTCTGACAGTTCACTGTTAATTTTTAACCTGGCCTTTGGCTTATCATAGAGCATTCTTATCCATTTAATAAACAGGGGACCTATTCCAAACTTCTCCATCACTTTCCACATGTATCCCCACTCCACGCTGTCAAACGCCTTAGTTACATCTAGTGCTAACACCGCTCTTGGTCCCTCATTCACCCCCGGATCTTGTAGGTTCAGAAAAGCCCTTCTTATATTAATGCTTGTAGATCTATCGGCTATGAAGCCTGTCTGATCTGGATGGACCAGCCTTGCAATAACCTTGTTCAACCGGGCCGCCAATACTTTGGCCAATATTTTTGTGTCAGAGCACAACAGAGAGATTGGCCTATATGCCGAGGTATCTAGAGGGTCCTTCCCTTCTTTCTGTAAAATTATAATAGTAGCCTCTAACATTGAGTTGGGTAGCCTTCCCTCTTTATTGGCCTCCTCCTGCGTATTTAGAAGTATAGGAAGAAGGGTCTCTCCATATCTTTTATATATCTCAACGGGCAGTCCATCAGGGCCCGGTGTTTTTTGATTTGCCATGCTATTTACCGCCTGCTGGGGCTCTGCCAGCGTTATTGGTGCCTCCAAATCCTCTCTCTCTACTTGGGACACGGAGGGAAACTCCATTTCCCCCAAGAAATCCTCCATTACCCCTTCCATCCCAATCTTCTGTGCTGTGTATAACTTTTTATAGAAGTTCTTAAACGTCTGGATTATCCCTGTTGGGTTAGCTATAATCTCTTCAGCCTCAGTTCTAATAGCCTGAACCGTGGAGGTCGGGGAATTCGTTTTTCCTATTTGTGCTAACATTCTTCCTACGCTTTCCCCTTCCGCAAACGCAGATTGCCGTTGGAGGAGCCTTCTAGTCTCAACTTTTCCATGATAACTAATTTATAGTTTCTTTGCCTATCTATCCAGTTTTTTTTATTCTCCACTGTGGGATCTACTATAAAGTGGTTTTCAGCTTCTATCATCTCTCGCTGCGCTTTTTCCTCTACCACTCTGGATTTTTTATTAAACTTGGCCACCTGTTGTATCAAGATTCCTCTCAGGAATGCTTTCAATGTGTCCCATATTATGCTAGGTGATGCTGACTCTTTATTAAATACTATGAATTCCTCAATTTTAGGCAGGGTCTCATCTGTTTCCTCAATCAGGTCTAACCACCCAGGGTTTATCCTCCACTCCCCCCGTACTCTTTTTTCCCCCACCTTCATTGTCATTACTATTGGGGAATGATCCGATATCCCCCTTGGGCAATAGTTAACTTTTTCTACCTTCGGCACCGCACCCGCACTCCCCAGGATCAAGTCTATCCTGGAGAGTGTGGAGTGCGTAGCCGAGTAGCATGAGTACTGCTGCGTTTCAGGGTTACGAACCCTCCATATATCCACCAAACCCAGTTCTTCTACAAGCTGACCTAATCTGCTTTTCTCCACAATATTGGAGGCTATCTTCATAGGGAACCTGTCTAATTTATTATTCAAGACCTCATTAAAGTCCCCCATTACTAATACTGGGGTTTCCCCTTTATCTTGTAAAAATTCACTCAGTTTAAGCAGTACGTCCATTTTAAATGGCGGGGGGATATAGACATTAGCAATCACATATACTCCACTCTCAATCGTACAATACAAAAAAATATACCTTACATTTTCATCAATATCAATCTGTCTGCAGGAGAAGTTAACTCCAGATCTTACCAACACACTGACCCCCCTACTATATGTGGAATACACTGAATGATATTGAAATTGGTATTTCTTATTCTGCCAGCCCCGGGCAGTGTGTTTAGTTAAGTGAGTCTCCTGCAGACAGATCAGTCCTACTCCCCACCCCTCCATTACAGCAAGCACAGCTGCTTTCTTGCCCGGGTCCCCAGTCCCCTGACATTCCATGTTCCTATATTAACCACTGTCATTTCATCTTATATTCCCGCAGGGCACTCGGGCAACCCAGTATATGCCCTTATTTGGGGGAGCCTCTGCAACTTTAATCATTTCCACTTTTAATCCTCCAATACTTTCCCCTTTCCTCACGAAAAACAACATAAACAACATATCAATCCGTGATCTCACCCTCATAGTGTCATAGCAGTGAAAATCATACTCATATATACTTGCCACGTACCTACTTCCTACTATTATAATATACCCGTTACTTCTATAGTCTTTTATCTCCATTGTTTTGTAGTGAAAAGTAAAAAAAAAAAAAAAAAAAAGAAAAGAAAGAAAAGAAAAAAAAAATAAGAAGGAAAAAAAAGGAGAAGGAAAGGACTGTATAAATCCCCCCTCCCCAGTAGAATTCCTTCATTTATACACCTTATTATGTGATTGTTCTCCTTCTTAGATATTAGTGAAATTTGTGCCACTCCTTCATTTGATTTCTTTATACTCTGTGTTGTGCAACTTTCTTCGACTTTGTAAAAAAGATTTTTAATCCTACCCACCCTTTTCCCTCCCCACCTCCCTCTCCCTCCCCCCTTTCTTTTCCACCTATCTAGGTGTTCCCCTAGGGGGCTATAGGTGACCAATTTCCATTCTGATTTTACCACTCTTACCCTTACATACATATCCCTTTCTCACTTTGCGTGTATCCCCTGTGTATCCTCCCCTCCTCCCGTGACCTGCCTCAACACCCCGTGTTGCTATACAATAATCTTAAACATTTCTCCCATCCTCCCTCCGCCCCCCTCCATCCTCAGTAGTTGCAAGTCTTTCTTTGTTTGCTTCCATCCATCTCTCCGCTGCCTCTGGGGAATTAAAGATCAACGACTCCCCCCATGCTGTCACCCGTAATCTTGCTGGGTACATAAGGGCGTAGGGTATTTTAACCCTTTGGAGAGAGCGCTTGACCTGTATGAATTCCGCCCTTTGTCTCTGTAGTTCTGGGGAAAAATAAAACGAAATTCTAGTTCCATTGAAAAGGATATTTCCTGTTTCTCTTGCTTTCCTCAGCAGGGTCACCTTGTCTTTATAATTGAGAAATTTAAACAGTAGCGGCCTAGGGAACTTTGCAGTTGGCGATGCTCTAAAAGGAATTCTATGGGCTCTCTCGATGGCAAACGCTGCTGAGAAGAATTCTCTGCCAAAAAGTTCTGTTAGCCATTTCTCCATAAATTCCACGGGGTTCAACCCCTCAGCTTTCTCTGGAAGACCAACCATCCTTACGTTGTCTCTACGGAGCCTATTTTCCATTTCCTCTAATCTTAATGTATGTCTTGCTATTTGTTCTTTCATATTTTTTACATCTACCATTAGAGGGGAGGTATCATCTTCTAGTTGGCTTATTCTCCCTTCCAACTCTGATGTCCTTTGCCCAACTTTTTCCAGCTCTTGTTTAACTATAGTTATATCTTCCTTCACTCCTCTTATTTCACCACACAGTTCTTTAATTGAGCCATTACATATATTTATCGCCAGTAATACATCTTTTAAAGTTGGTTCTCTTTCAGAGGGTAGGCCTGTTTCAGCACTTTCATTGGGTTTTATTTTTCCATCCAAGCCAGCTGGCTCAACTATAACCACCCCACCTGTTAGATTTTTAGCATTAGGGCCTTTGACTATCCCAGGGGTCAGGGCATTGTTTTGTTGCCCTAAACTTCTCCTATCTATAGGTGCACTTTGCTGTATTTTGGCCTGTACCCCCTTTTTGGGGGGTGTCTGTGCCGGGGCATGTGCATACTGCTCAAGCCTTGCTGCCGCTGAAGCAGATGCGGCCCCTATCTGTTGCTGGGTTTGTTGGGAGGTTTTCTCTTTGGCTGAGCGTAGATGTTGCATGATTGATAAAACAATGATGGCGGTTGGGGGATTCAGGGATAGAGAAATAGTCTCCTATTCTGGATATTTACTAGATTTTGGTTAAGTGATATCTTGAAAGATAGAGTCCAGAATCAAAGCAGCAATACGAGTCACACAAGATGGATCGCAGTGGGGAGTTTTTACTTTGAGTCCTGAGAGTACTGGGAGGTGTGGGAAGGGAAAGGGGGGGGGGCGGGGAAGTACCCACAAATGGAGTTGCCTTTCCCCCCTATTTGTTCTCCAATACGTGTTAGGAGGCAGAAGATAATCTTTATGCTTTTATGCGTTGCAAACAAAAAAAAAAAACGCACATTTCATATAATGTATGCCAGTATTAGGATCCTTCGCTTACAATTCGCCTCGTACCTTCAGGCGCACATACCATAGGTGGCTACCTGAGGGCAGCAAAAATATATAAAAAGAAAGGGGCAACAGTCCATATAATTCAGATGGATGCCACAGATTACCATGTAATTTTTGCCTAGTACAGTCCTTTAATAAATAATTATTTTATATAGCACAATCAATGGTACGGCACTTTTACCCTCTGTCCCGTCTGCCTTTGCTTTTACTCGTGTGACCTATATATATCCAGCATTGCACATTTTCAAGCACTTTAGAAAGTCAATCAGTCAAGCTCATCAATGCGGAACAGGGTCAAAATAGAGTCAGCAGCAGGCTATTTTTAGTTTTAAAATAGGCAAAGTTTTTTTTTTTTCTTACCGGCACCAAACCGAGGTCACCATCCAGATATGTGTCTCGTGTATCTTCATGGGCTTTGCTCCCCCATATTAATTCCGGTTTCCACTCTGGGGGGGGGGGGGGGATTACTCGGCGGACATAGAGTCTCACAAAGGTTGGTCCAGTTTGTGTGCTGTGCCCAACGAATCTGTAGCCTTTAATACTGTGGCACTATGACAAGGACTTCAGACCACCAGCAGCTCCCTGTCCCCTCTCACCGAGCCCGCAACAGCACGACCGGCGCCCAGCGTGTGACGTCACGCCTCCTTCGGTACTCTCCGGTCTTGGTCAGGATGATAGCCGGCATCCGCGGCGC
This sequence comes from Lithobates sylvaticus, assembly GCA_028564925.1. NCBI lineage: Eukaryota > Metazoa > Chordata > Amphibia > Anura > Ranidae > Lithobates > Lithobates sylvaticus. Next base: position 169,810,526 of record CM053026.1, read on the forward strand.
TAACCCACCAAGCGCATCCGCACAGAGCTGCACGCCAAGCCTCCACGGTTTCCGAGCTCCAAGGGGGAGCGGCGATCACACTCAGCTTTCAGGCTGGATGTCTCCGCAGTGTGTCGGCGTAGCAGTGGGGCATCACAGCATCTCAGCAGGGTGGAGGACGGGAGGACACACACACCTGCCCTCACTCAGCCCTCATCACTTCCAGCTCCCTCATCCCACACGTCCGGTCACACCCCCTCAGGAGCACCATCAAATCTATCATAACAAAATAGAAAGAACATGGTACAACAGCAAACCTGCCAAGAGACACCAAAACTCACGGACCAGGCATTAATCAGATAGGTAACACAGAGACCTAAGATAACCCTAAGATAACCCTGGAGGAGCTGCAGAGATCCACAGCAGAGACTGGAGTATCTGTACATAGGAGGACAATAAGCCGTACGCACCATAGAGTTGGGCTTTATGGCAGAGTGGCCAGAAGAAAGTCATTACTTTCAGCAAAAACAAAATGGCACGTTTTGAGTTTGAGAAAGGGCATGTGGGAGACTCCCAAAATGTATGGAGGAAGGTGCTCTGGTCTGATGAGACTAAAATTGAACTTTTTGGCCATCAAAGAAAACGCTATGTCTGGCACAAACCCAGCACATCACATCACCCTAAGAACACCATCCCATGTTTTTCAGCAGTTGGGACTGGGAAACTGGTCAGGGTTGAGGGAAAGATGGATGGTACTAAATACAGGGATATTCTTGAGCAAAACCTGTACCACTATGTGTGTGTGATTTGAGGTTAGGACGGAGGTTCACCTTCCAGCAGGACAATGACCCCAAACACACTGCTAAAGCAACACTTGAGTGGTTTAAGGGGAAGCATGTAAATGTGTTGGAATGGCCTAGTCAAAGCCCAAACCTCAATCCAATAGAAAATCTGTGGTCAGACTTAAAGACTGCTGTTCACAAGCGCAAGCCATCCAACTTGAAGGAGCTGGAGCAGTTTTTCAAGGAGAAAAGGGTCAAAAACCCCATGTGGCGAGCTCATAGAGACTTATCCAAAGCGACTTGGAGCTGTGATAGCCGCAAAAGGTGGCTCTACAAAGTATTGACTTTAGGAGGGTGAATAGTTATACACATTGACTTTTTCTGTTATTTTGTCCTAGTTGTTGGTTGCTTCACAATAAAAAAAAAAAAAAAAAAAAAAACATCTTGTTGTGGGCATGTTCTGTAAATTAAATTATGCAAATCCTCAAACAATACATGTTAATTCCAGGTTGTGAGGCAACAAAACACAAAAAATGCCAGGGGGGGTGGGGGGGGGGGGGATACTTTTGCAAGGCACTGTATGTGACTGGGAAAACAATTTTGTATGACACTTAGAAGGGGAATATTATCAGGGTCCAAGAAAAGAAGAAAAACTGTTCCAAAAGTACAGTAGTTCTTTAACAATTTTCTATCTATACAATTGTATGCACACAAACACATTGTATTATAAATGCACTATACATGCCTGTAAATGACCACCAATGCAAAATAAGATTGTCAAGTATTATTACATTTAAACTCTAAACACTTAATTTTTATACTAGTAATGTGCCTGCAGATACCACATCTTTCTCTGCGCCTAAATATATTTAGAAATTAAAGCAGAACTACAGCCAAAAAATAACATGCCACAAATAATTGGCCCATTTATGTATAAAATAACAAAATCCGTTTTACTGAAATATTCAAATTCAGTCCAAAGATTTCTCCCACAATACTTTTTTTCTGTTACTTGATGGCCAGCATCATAGAACCCACTTCCTCTGACCCCAGGTCATCCTGATTGGCCCCTGTCTGTGACTGGACAGTGATGAGCCCATCTCTCTGTCACTCTAACTTTTCTCTTATAAACATGTTTCTTGTCAGTGCAAGAACTGATTGACTCCTTGTAAAACTTCTTCTTTGCAGACTCCAGATCTACTCTACATGTAGCAAGATGTTAATACCATGTCAAGTTCAGGTACTTACACTGCTTTTATTTAAAGCCAAACTCCAACCTTTTTTTTAGAACTGCATGTGATCAGCATAGCTCTGTACCATGTTGCTCTGTTGTCTGCAGATCCCCTGATATTCTGGGTTTAGTTATGGTTTTGTATCATGTGACACTCTGTATATCCTGCTGATAGACTCTGTCACTTCCACTGCCACTCCCTGCAGCAGCTAGAGTCTATAAAACACCCCTCTGTAGACTTTTAGACTCTGTAAATGATGTAACTTCCTTCACAGCTCTGATGGTGGGTGGGATTGCATACATCCAAATTAGCATGCAGTCCCGCCCAGTCACACCTACAGAAAGAGTCCAAACCTTCCAAGTCCCGTCTATCAGATCACAGCATCATTCAGGAAGGAAACCCGTTCATACACAGCCTGTTCTGAAAGCTAGCTGTGCTGCTGCTGGGGAGGATTGTATGGATCATAATTAAAATTCAATCCTGCCCAGTTAAATATGCTGACCAGTGTGAATAGGGAGGAATCTTGCCCCTCAGATACCACCCTTCCAGTGCCCAGCTCTCTGAGAAGTGATTAATTTACATATGAAGGAAACACCATAATAACCTCCCATAGCTCTTCATCTGTAGTCTTGCAGTAAGCCATTATTCTTTGGCATGCTGCAAGACAGGGATGACAAAGGAGGAGGTATGACACATTTACACTTTTCACCACCCATGTGAAGGCCATCTACTGGTACAAGTGGCTCCCATAGCCTGCCTGAAGCTACAGAGGCTCAAAGGATCATGGGACATTTAGTATCAGGACTGGTAAAGGATGGAAACAGGAAGTCAGAGATCTTTGAAATTCACTCAGTAGAAGGAGTGCCATCACAGACACAGAAACCTTCTGTACAGTGGGGATTGAAAGTTTGGGCACCCCAGGTAAAAATGTGTATTAATGTGCATAACGAAGCCAAGGAAAGATGGAAAAATCTCCAAATGGCATCAAATTACAGATTAGACATTCTTATAATATGTCAAAAAAAGTTTGATTTTATTTCCATCATTTACACTTTCAAAATTACAGAAAACAAAAAAATGGCATCTGCAAAAGTTTGGGCACCCTGCAGAGTTAATATCTTGTACTGCCCCCTTTGGCAAGTATCACAGCTTGTAAACGCTTTTTGTAGCCAGCCAAGAGTCTTTCAATTCTTGTTTGAGGTATCTTTGCCCATTCTTCCTTACAAATTTCTGGGCTGTCTGTCACGCACTGCTCTTTTAAGGTTTATCCATAGATTTTCAATAATGTTGAGGTCAGGAGATTGTGAAAGGCATGGCAAAACCTTCAGTTTACACCTCTTGATGTAATCCCCCGTGGATTTTGAGGTGTGTTTAGGATCATTATCCATTTGTAGAAGCCATCCTCTCTTTAACTTCAGCTTTTTCACAGATGGCATCAAGTTACCATCCAAAATTTGCTGAAATTTTATTGAATCCATTTTTCCTTCTACTCGTGAAAATGTTCCCTGTGCCACTGGCTGCAATACAACCCCAAAGCATGATTGATCCACCCCCATGCTTAACAGTTGGACAGAGGTTCTTTTCATTAAATTTTGTGAACTTTCTTCTCCAAACGTACCTTTGCTCATTCCGGCCAAAAAGTTCTATTTTAACCTCATCGGTCCACAGAACTTGTTTCCAAAATGCCTCAAGCTTGTCTATATGTTCATTTGCAAAGTTCAAACGCTGATTTTTGTGGTGAGGACGTAGAAGAGGTTTTCTTCTGATGACTCTTCCATGAAGACTATATTTGTACAAGTATCTCTTTATAGTGGAATAGTGTACCACAACTCCAGTGTCTGCCAGATCTTTCTGGAGGGATCGTGCAGTCAAACGTGGGTTTTGAATTGCTTTTTTCACAATCCTGCGAGCTGTTCTGTCTGATATTTTTCTTGGTCTTCCAGATCTTGCTTTAACTTCCACTGTTCCTGATGACTGCCATTTCCTAATTACATTCCGAACAGAGGATATTGACATCTGAAAACGCTTTGCTATCTTCTTATAGCCTTCTCCAGCTTTGTGAGCGTCAACTATTTTCAGTTTCAGTTTTCTAGACAACTGCTTAGAAGAACCCATGGTGCTGATTGTTGGGGCAAGGTCAGATGAGTCTGGCTATTTAAAACCTTTGAGATTGACATCACCTGGTCTTCCCAGATGATGATTGAGAACAATCCATGACACTGGCAGGTCTCAGCTTTGCAAAGGGGGCAGAGCATGCTATAAATTCTGCAGGGTGCCCAAACATTTTCAGACGCCATTTTTTTGTTTTCTGTAACTTTGAAAGTGTAAATAATGGAAATAAAATCTAACTTTTTTTGACATATAAGAATGTCTAATCTGTAATTTGAAGCCATTTGGAGATTTTTCCATCTTTCCTTGGCTTTGTTATGCACATTACTACACATTTTTACCTGGGGTGCCCAAACTTTCGATCCCCACTGTATACAGCTAAAGGGGGTAAGTTACACATAAACTGACAGTGGGGTTGTGATTGTTTTGGGGAGAAAAATCTGAAGCTCTTCTTTAAAACATATATGTAATGTATTCATTATTACATAGCTGCATTGATATGTGTCCTTTATATCTGCCTACAGTTCAGCTTTAAGATAATTGTGGTAATTCAAGGATTTTGTTTCTCTCTGTAACAAGAGAAAAAGTAGAAAACAAGTTTATACAGTGCGCAGGTTTTCTGTTGCTTTAATCATTCATGTCATCATCAACATCCTAATTTAAAACTTAAATTTACTAATTTCATGTTTATTTTTTATTACGGCACAGTTATTTTTTTGATGTCCTACAAAAGTTTGGTGTTATGACTTAAATCAAGCTCCAAAATTGCATTATTACTAAGGCCCCTTTCACACTTGTATGACCTGAAAGTAACGCGACTTTGACGTGACTTTCAAGCGACTTGAAGAAATGCCTCTGTAAACTTAAGGTCTATGAACCTCAAGTTGCATCAAAGTCAGACCAAAGCAGGGACTACTTTGAAGTAGCTGCAGCTGGAAGTTGCACAGATATGAATGATACTCATTGGAAATCTTGGGGTACGACTTGTCATGCGACTTTGCAGTCCCAAGTCACAGGGCAAGTCGCATAAATGTAAAGGGGTCTAAGCCACAAGTTTAACCACTTCAGCCCCGGAAGATTTGGCTGCTTTAACTGACAATTGCGCAGTCGTGTGGCGCTGCACCTAAACAAAATGTACATCCTTTTTTTCCCACAAATAGAGCTTTCTTTTGGTGGCATTTGATCATCTCTGCGGTTTTTATTTTTGTGCTATAAACAAAAAAAGAGCGACCATTTTGAAAAAAAAAAACACAATATTTTGTACTTTATTGCTATAATAAATATCCTAATTTTTTTTTTAAAAAGGCAAATTTTTTCTCAGTTTAGGCCGATATGTATTTTTCTACATATTTTTGGTAATAAAAATCGCAATACGCGTATATTGATTGGTTTGCGCAACAGTTATACAAAATAGGGGATAGATTTATAGCATTTACATTTATTTTTTTAACTAGTAATGGTGGCGATCTGCGATTTCTATCGGGACTGCGACATTATGGAGGACACATAGGACACGTTTGACACATTTTTGGGACCATTGGCATTTATACAGCGATCAGTGCTATAAAAATGCACTGATTACTGTAAAAATGTCACTGGCAGGGTAGGGGTTAACACTAGGGGGCGATCAAGGGGTTAATTGTGTTCCTTGTGTGTGTTTCTAACTGTGGGGAGAGGGGACTGACCTAGAGGAAATGACAGGTCGCGATTCCTATCTATTAGGAACTCACCATCTGTCTCTCCTCACAGAACAGGGATTTGTGTGTTTACACACACGTCCCTGTTCTGCCTCTCGTGCCCGGCGGTCATCGTAACCGTCGGCCATGAGCATCAGCACCCCCGCAGAGCAGCGGGCACATGCGCGCGCCTGCTATCCTGCTTAAAGAGCCAACGTATAGCTACGGCGGCTCGTGGGATCGTGCCGACCTGCCACAATATAATGATAGCGGCTGATTGGCAAGCGGTTAATGTTAATTTTTTTCCTTAAAAAAAAAATATATATATATATAACATATTATGTGTCTGATTCACCTCTGAGGGGGCAGAGCCAGTATTAGACCTCTCCAGTTAGCAGGCAACAGGAGTTTTGCTGACTACAGGGACTGTCAGACTCTGAATAGCAGTCAAAGTCAGCAATGCCTTAAAACTCAGACAGCAGATATACAGCTATGAGGCTGTAGGCTTGACAAAGGGGTGGTAGCTCTGAAACGCATTGCCTATTACTCCACTGACATCGATCCTTCATGTGTATCATCAGCTTCTGCTTTTTATGACAGCTGAGTGGGACTCTAGTGCACCAGTGCCAGCTTCAAGGTTAACACCTCCCCGGCTTCATACAAATTTTGGAACGTTTCCCTGGCAGTGCTGTTTCATGGAAAATCGTGCCTACTTCAAGATGCTTACTATGCAATGATTAACCCTTTCCTGTGCCCTTCTGTTTGATTATACTACAGGGGGTCCCCTACTTACAAACATCCGACTTACAAACGACTCCTACTTACAAACGGAGGGAGACAACAGGAAGTGAGAGGAAATCCACCCCTAGGAAGGGAAATTCACTCCTGTAAGAGTTAATATGGGAAAAAGGTGTCTCCACAGATGCTTTATCACCAGTCCATGTTTTCCCTATCAACCCAAAATTTTCAAAATCCAATTGTCATTGGGACAGAGGGTGAGGTGAAATCTTCTGAACAGGGGCACAGACAGCAAAACAAATGTTACAGGGGTGATAACTAGGGTTGTCCCGATACCGATACTAGTATCAGTATCGGGAACGATACCGAGTATTTGTACTCGTGCAAATGCTCCCGATGCTTCACCCGATACCTGGACACTCAGGAACAATCGGTGTGGTGGCGGGGAAGTTATAATCACCGATCTCCCTGTGTGGCTTTCAATAAAGCAGCTGAAAGCCGCGGAGGGAAGAGGAGGAGAAGCACAGGGAGATCAGTGATTATAACTTCCCCGCCGACACACCCATTTTTCCTGCGTGTCCCCTATATCCTCCACCGGCTCCCCTAGGAGTCCTCCTCTGTGTTCCTTTGGGGGCTCCTCCGCTCCCCCTCCGTGCGCTCCTCCATGTTCCTCTCCGGCCCCCCCATCCTCCTCCGGTCCCCCTCCATGCGCTCCTCCTCCTCCGTGTTCTCCTCCGGTCACCCCCACCCCTCCAGTCCTCCTCCGGTCCCCCCGTCCTCCTCCACTCCCCCTCCATGTGCTCCTCCTCCTCCGTGTTCTCCTCCGGTTACCCCCACCCCCGGTCCTCCTCTGGTCCCCCATCCTCCTCCACTCGCCCTCCATGCGCTCCTCCTCCTCCGTGTTTTTCTCCGCCCCCCCTCCCTTTTTCACCTCCGGTCCCCCATCCTCTTCTGCCCTGTGCCACATTTTTCAGGGTGGAGAGCGGAAGAAGGAGCCGGTAATATACCAGCTCCTTCCTTTTCTGAATGCACAGAGTCAGTGATTACTGACTCTGTACATTCCTAATAACTGAGCATAGTAAACGGTGTACGATGCTTCAGTTTATGAATGGAGAGGAGCCGCTGTCTCCTGTCCATTCATCTTCAGTGTAGCTGAGGCTGCTGAGAAAGGGACTGGGGAATCTCTATCCTCAGTCCCTTTCCATGTCTTCCAAAGGGGAGATGTCAGGGGTCTGTTTAGACCCCTCATATCTCACCAAAGCCTCCCTACCCCCGAACAGGGTTGAATTAAAAAAAAAAAAAAAAAAACATTGTAATCAATAAATATTCTAAAGTAAATTTGTAAGTGTAATAAAAAATAAAATAAAATAAAATAAACACTGACACCGACTGTCCACTCCCCCCCCCCCCCCGAAATAAAAACCACACACACACACACATATATATATATATATATATATATATATATATATATATATATATATGTTATATATATATATATATATATATATATATATATATATATATATATATATATATATCAAAATTGTAAAAAGTAATAAAAAAAAAAATTGTAAAAAATGTTTTAATAAAAAGCTACTGACACAAAAAAAAGTATCGGTAATCGGTATCGGCGAGTACTTGAAAAAAAAGTATCGGTACTTGTACTCAATCTTAAAAAAGTGGTATCGGAACAACCCTAGTGATAACCCTTATCTAAAAAACGTAAAAGATTTTTTTGGCTGGAGCTACACTTAAAAAATGTGCCTGTTCCGACTTACAAACAGATTCAACTTAAGAACAAACCTACAGTCCCTATCTTGTTTGTAACCCGGGGACCCCCTGTACCTGTAGATACAGGAGTACCTAAGCACTTTTCACATACTAGGAAATGCACTACTATATTTCAGGAGGAATTCAAGACATGTTTAACATTGTTTAGAGAACTGCTTTGCCACAGTTAACATTTTCAATTGTTCCTTATAAGAACTTCATTTTTGAGTTCAGTTTCCGTTTAAGTTGTCTTAAGCTGCAATTCAATTCAAGTAAAATGTGAAGTCCAATTGGTAATTAGTTTAAAAAAAACAAGACTGCCCCAAGAGCCTACTTTAAGGACGAAAGGCCTGATTTACCAAAGCTTATGCGCATCCATCGTGCCCAGACAACCAAATTTTATCTTTATGGTATTTACTGTGACAGTACGGTATACAGGTGTTGTTCAACTTGCTGCTTTGATTGGTGCATACAAGTACCATTTCTCATCAAGCTAGTCATTTTATTTATTTATTTTAAGGAATTTTCTGGCATGTACATTCCATGCATAGAAAGAGAATTTACTAAAGCAGAAGTATCCATACATTGACCATCAGTGCATGTTTTTTTTTCCGGCCAGGATCAAGGGTCATGTCAACTACACACATATATATACTGATCCAGCAATGAAAATGTATCCTAGAATTTTATCCTCCTCTAGATTTTAATGTATATATTTTTCCTGCACAGGAAACTCTTCAGGAAAAAGAGAGGCTGAAATTTGATTTGAGACTTGGAAATCATTCACTCATTTTGACTACTGACCACAAATGTAATTGTTACAATGAAACATTAGCTCATAATCCTGCATGTGAAATCAGGATTTGCTATGGAAACAAGATAAACATATTTAAAACAAATCAAATTCAAACAGTAAACAATCTAGGTCATACAATAACTATGTTTTATAAGGTCAAAGCCCATTGTTCAAGCAGAGTTCTTTATATACAGCAGTAGATCAGTAATTGCTCAACATGGACAGTCCATTGAATATACTGTACCAACCATATTGATAACAGCATCCCTAAATGTTTTTGGATAATGGGAATGTTTACACTTTTCAGCAATTTTAAGACCTTCCTGACAACTGCCAGTGACCCTTTAGATTGAATTGACTAAAAATACAAAAGTCATGCTTGCCAAATAAAGAGGATTAAGTATACAGTAAAGATACTAATCTAATGCATAGTGTAAAATGCAAAATATTGAAAATTGTGCAAAGTCAAGTGAACACTATAAAAACACAAAAACAATGTATCAAAAATTGTAATAAAGGTTCTGAAAAATAAGTGAATGTTCTTGAAGTAAATGAAAGAAGGGATCCAGTGGGATGATTTGATTTAAGGGATTCCACCACCAAGGAAAAAAACAGATCCTCCTGTGAAAGTCACTCTATAAGTGAAAACTCTGGATAGTGTGGACCTCCTATCGCTAGTGAGGTCTCATACACATGCAGATATAGCCCTCTGCGGGCTAAGGTGATCCACATCATCTATGGAACCGGCTGAGGGTCAGGAAAGTTCATCCAGGGTATCCAACACACATCTGAGAGTCTCAATCCACCAAATACAATGGCATGTATTTAAAAAGAAGAAGGAGCTCCAATAGTGTGATAAAGTCTAAAAAACTGTTTACTGATAAAAGCCAAAACAGGATGGATGCTCGCATTTATATAAAAACGCGAGTAATGTAAACACTCGCACTTCCGGAGTCACGTGGGGCGTAATGATGTCATCGCGTAGCTCCACCCGACACGTTTTGTCTTACCTGATGTCTTCCCCGCGTGACCCCAGAAGTGCAGGTGTTTTTTTATTTATTTTTTTTTTTTTTTCTTTTTTTTTTTTTTCCATCTCAGCAAGAGCTTATTGGGACCAAATCAGTAACGCCCTCAGCATCTGTCCCTTATTATGTCTTTACATCATTGTGGAACTACTCTTTTTTTTTTTTTTTTTTTTTTATGCTTTTGGGAAAGTTAGCACTCGATGATTCCAAGCAGATTATTTTTCTGTATAGCTTATCATAAGGACTTGCTTAATGGGTCCTCAACACCTCTCTCTATTTCTAGAACGGGTCTCGAATCTTAACCAAATCCCTTATCTTCCCCAGCCCCCCCTTCCCCCCTGACCTCCCTCCCCCCCTTCCCCCCTGACCTCCCTCCCCCCCGCCGCTGGGGTCGCTCCTGTCTTTACTTAACGTTTGTTTGTGTTTTCGCGTCTCTCTCTCACTTATTCCTTAGGGCTTCCACATAACTCCATGATCTCTTAAACCCTCTCCACCCCTCCCATTTGGCTTTTATGTCCTCCCCTTCCTCAGTCGCGCTATTTGCCAGGCACTCCATGGTGTAGATCCCTTCAACCGCATCCACCCATTCCCAAAGAGGTGGGCTCTCCGGGTCCCTCCATCTTCTGGGTATTACTCGCTTCGCCGCGTTTAGCAGGTGCGGAACCAGGGATCTCCTGTATTGCCTGGACCCTACTGGTGTATCATGTAACAGTACTTCCCATGGGTCCTCTTTTACCACCACTTTCGTGATCTCCTCAATAGCTTTTATGATAGATTTCCAAAATGTTTTAATTTTTGGGCAGTCCCACCAGAGGTGGCCCATAGTTCCCTTCACCTGGCAACCTCGCCAACAGTTCTCAGAAACCCCTGGCTGAAATTTATTTAATTTGTCCGGGGTCAAATACCAGCCCGAGAGGCACTTGTAGTTGATCTCAGCAGATTTCACGTCAACAGCCGAACTATGTGTGAGTTGAAAAATTTTCTTAGTGGCGCCGGTGTACGGTGTTCCCAGTTCCCTTCCCCATTTTTGGACGAAGGGCGGAATCTCCTGTCTGTCCCCTGACAGGAGGAACTTATAGATTTTTGTAATCAGTTTCTTAGTGCTCTCTGCCGTAAAGACACGTTCCATTGCTGTAAGATCCCCCCGTCCCCTCATAGGGGGGGCATTGATCTCACTAAATGATGTAACTGGAGGTACCGCCATTCATCCACCAAAAACAAATCATTCTTCTTTTGTAGCTCCTGTAAAGTCAAAATTTTCCCTTTGCTAATTAAATCTCCTAACCGTGCATTGTCATCTCTAATCCATTCTCCTCCCATCTCCTTCCTCCCTGGTTGAAACAAAACATTCTCCTTTAGTGCAATCAATGGTGAATTAAATTTAATCTTAAAATTTTTGTGCATTTTATCCCAGATTTTTAAAGTGTTTTTTGTGATCGCGTGAGTTTTTTCCCCTAATTTTCTAAACTTGGGTGGGTTCCATATGATTTTCCCTAACTGTGCTTCGCTTAGTGCTTCCTCCAAACTTACCCATCTCTTTTCGCTATGTGGCTTCCCCCATTCCGGAATTCTCAATAAGGCTGTTGCGTAGTAATAGTTGACTAAATCTGGTACAGCCAAGCCCCCCTTACTTTTTTCTAGTTTTAAAATATGTATAGATATTCTGTGTGACTTCTGTTGCCATATGTAGTTCATAATAATAGCTTTTAATTTCCTCAGGAACTGTTCTGGTAAAGATATAGGGATCATCTGTAACTTATAGGTGATCAGCGGGAGTATCATCATTTTAACCGCATTAACGCGACCCAGCCAAGATATTGGTCTGATTTTAAACTCCTGGCATTTTTTCCTTACTTCGTCTAATAGAGGTAGGTAGTTGGCCTTATACATTTTCCCCACGCTGTTCTTGAGCTGTATACCGAGGTATTTAATTTGTTTCTTCCACATAAAGTTGTACTCCCTCATCAGAACTTGTTTTTCTACTCTATTTATATTAATATTCAGGATTGAGGATTTTGCCAAGTTGATCTTAAAGTTTGAAACCTCGCCGTACGCAGCGATGTTCTTCAAAATATTAGGGAGTGATTTAAGCGGGGAGCTGACATAGAAAAGGACATCGTCGGCGAAAGCCGCCAGCTTGTGTTCCTCTCCCCTCGCCTTGCATCCCTCTATGCCTATATTACCCCTAATTGTAGCCAATAGTGGTTCCAAAGAGAGGATGAAGAGGAGGGGGGAGAGGGGGCAGCCCTGCCTGGTCCCATTATGCATTTCGAAAGGGGAGGATAACACGCCGTTCACCTTAATATTGGCCTTTGGGTGGCTATATAGGACCCTTATTTTCTGGATTATTTTCGGTCCGAAACCCATGGCGCCCAATGTCTCGAACAGGAACCCCCAGTCTACCCGATCGAATGCTTTTTCCGCATCAATAGATAGTAGTAGACTGGGGGTCCGTGAATCCCTCATCTTCTGGATCGCCAGTAGTGTCCGTACACTGTTGTCCCTCCCTTCTCGACCCGTCGTAAATCCCACTTGATCTGGGTGTATCAGCTTACACAAGCATTTTTTTATGCGTTCGGCCAGAATCTTAGCGTAAAGCTTTGTTTCAAAATTAAGTAGTGATATTGGTCTATATCCCGCACATGTCGCGCCATTTTTTCCCTCCTTTCGAATAACCGTAATCGTTGCTGACAGCGACGCCTCACTCATGTCATACTCCAGGCCTAATCCATTCAGATATCTTAGGAGTATAGGTGTCAAAATCTCCCTGTATGTTCTGTAGTACAAGGCCGTAAACCCGTCAGGCCCCGGGCTCTTACCTAATGGGGAGTTATTGAGGGCTTCCCGAACTTCCTCCTCCGAAATGGGTCCCTCCAGCCTTTCCCTCTCCTCTGGTCCCAAGGACTGTAATTGAGCGTTTCTCAAAAATACGTTAGCTTTATCCCTCTTCCTCCCCACCTCTTCTCCCCTCCTCTGTCCCACTGAATATAAATCCTCGTAGAAATCTCTGAACGTCGCGGCTATGTCTTTTGACCTGTACCTTACCTCTCCCTTTTTATTGGCTATCTTTTCTATAAAATTTTTGGTTTTATTTTTTTGCAGCAACCTCGCTAGGTGTTTCCCTGACTTGTTGCCGAAGATGTAGCGCTCTTTGGCCACTCTGTTAAATACTTGTTTAATCTCCTGCTCTGCAAGTTCTCTTAGCTCTTCCCTCTTGAAAATTATTTCCTGTAGTAGGGTCTGGTTCTGTGTGGGGTCCTCCTTGTGTTTGTGCTCCAGCTTTTGAATAGTGTTCGTTAACTCCTTTACTCGTCTTAGTCTTTCTCTTTTTTTCCAAGTGGCCTTGGAGATGAACACCCCCCTGATGAAAGCCTTGTGGGCGTCCCAGAGGCTAGACTCTTTCACAGCTCCGTTGTCGTTAGTCTGAAAAAACCACTCTAGTTCTTTTCTAACACTTTCTCTTATTTCCTCGTCTTTCAGCAGCTCGTTGTTGAGTTTCCAACCACAGCTAGGCTGTTTAAATTCTGGGACGCGCAGGGTCATGCTCACCGGTGCATGGTCTGACAGGGATGCTATTTCAATCCTGGAGTCAATTACTCTGTCTAATAAGCCGTGGTCCACCCATATATAATCCAGTCTAGAGTACGTCTTGTGCACAGGGGAGAAAAATGTGTAATCTTTGATGAGTGGATGAAGCATTCTCCACACATCGACTACTTGTTCCGTGCTCATCTTTTTCTTTAGGGCCCTCAATTGGGCATTTCCTGTCCCCTGTGCACAAGACGAACTATCCACACCCGGACTGAGGGTAAGGTTTAGATCCCCCATCAGCACCAGGTATCCTCTTCTGAAGGACCTTAGGCTAGAAAGGATTTTGATCATATACTCAGGTGATCTCACATTGGGAGCGTAAATATTTGCGAGAGTATATGTGGTCCCAAACAGGGCCCCTCTCAGAAACAGGTACCTTCCCTCCGGGTCGACTTTTCTGTCTTCCAGGCTGAACTGCAAATCTTTTGCCATCCCTATTGCCACCCCTCTGGTTCTGCTTGATATGGTGTCGCTATAGTACCAGGTGGGGAAGGCTTTCGAATGGAGTTTAATATTTGATGTCAGTGATATGTGGGTCTCTTGTAGGAATACCAAACCGGCCCCATACCGCTCTACCTCCTGTAACACTCTGTGTCGCTTACTAGCGGCATTTAGCCCTCTCACATTGTAGGTGAGACACTTAATTTCTGTCATCTAATTGTGTAGTTTTGACCTGTACTTTCCTGGTGCGACCCCCAGCGGCTGGGTCTCCCTCCCTTGTACCTCTCCCCCTTCCCCGAACCCTCCCTCCCCTCCCCCCCCCCCTCTCTAACCCTCCCCTCTCTACCCCCTCCTACCCAATCCTGGGTCTCTGAGTCGAGGGGTGCCATTCAGTCACTTGGCCTCCCCTGGACTCCAGATCTCTGGAGAGGCAGGGAGCTGAACCCGCCCCTGGGAGCCCTCCCCCCCGCCCCGTTGGTACTTGGCAGGTTGGTGGGCTTTTATTTTGAGGACCTGGCTTCCCCTTTCTGGGGGCCCCCCCTATCCCTCCCCCCTCCGCGCCCCCACACCCCCACGCCCCCCCGCCCCCCTTTTTCTTTTTTTTCTTTTTTTTTTTTTTCTTTCCTTTTAAAGCTGTTGCTTGGCCTTTTTTCTCTAGCCCACCTCCACCCACCCCGACAGGTCAGGGATCAGAATATCTAATTTCCCACAAAACTCAGGCAGCTCCTCTGGATATCTCAGCCTGGCCCATCTACCCTCTTTTGAGCCCATCAAGCTTGCAGGGAAACCCCACGTGTATTTGATATTATTATTTCGTAGAGTCTCTAATAAGGGTCTCTGTTGTCATCTTCTCTCGAGGGTACGTGCTGACAAGTCTGCATAGATCTGGATCTCAGTCCCTTCGAACTCTATGGGTGTCTTCCCTCTTATTTTGTGCCAGATCTCCTCCTTGTCCTTAAAGTGACTGAATCGGACGATTACATCTCGGGTTCTGTTCACATCAGAAAAATCGGCTCTGCCTATCCGATGGATTCTTTCGATCCTGGGGAACTGCTCTTCTCCCCTTCCTGAGAAGGGGGCTAGAATCGTTCTAACGGTTTTTTCAAGGTCTTCACCTCTATGCTCGGGGATGGCTCGCAGTCGAAGATTTTGCCTCCTGTCTCTATTTTCCTGGTCTTCAATTTTATACAGCATCTCCCTTTGGTGTAGTTGGGTCGTCTTTAGTTGCGATTTTAAATCTGTGATTTCTTGCTCCAGGTTGTCCGCTCTCTTCTCGATCTCCTCGACCCTTGTTAACAGGTGGCTCAGATCCTCTCTCACTTTATGGACTTCGCCTTTAATCACAGATTCCAGCCTCTCCATCATCTCCTCCATTTCTTTCTTAGAGATTGGTTGGGATCCTGTTAAGTGCTCGTCCATCCCCCCGGCATCCCCCTCACTCTCCATTGTCTGGTCGGCTCTAGATTGATCATGTGTCGTGTCAGGTCTGTGGGGTTTCTCCTTCGCCTTGCTGACTTTGGGGGAGATGTCTGTCGCTGATGTAGTTGGGCTCCCGCCCTGTCTGAGGTAGTGTTTGATGGTACTCGAGTCGTTTTTCTGTATTTTTGGGGCTCCTTTTTTAGGGGCTTTGTTCGGTTCTTTACTCATGATGTTTTTTCTTTTGTTTCCTCTAATTCTCTTCCCCAGTTTGGAAATGCCCCCGTCCGTGGGCCTTTCCCCTTGAGTTCCCCCTTTCTCGGGGAATATTGTTGGTTCCTATGGACTCCTCTCTTTCCCCTCGCTATCCCCACCAGGTTTCCTTTTTTTTTTTTTTTTTTTTTTTTTTTTGAGACCTTGTGTTTTTAATTTCACAATTAGTAGAGGGAGAGAAGGAAAAAAAAAACGAGAAAAAAAAAAACGACCATCCAACCGATTCCCTGTTGTACCCTGTTCTTGTGTTGCTGGGGAGATCCCCCTGGGCTTCTTCCTTTGGTGGCCTCTGCTCTGGAAAAAATAGTGGAATTTCTAGGGGTTCCTGCCCCTCTTTTTCATACCCCCGAGTTTAGGGTTCCAATCCCCCAATTTACCCCCCGGGCAACTGAGCTCCCCCAGGTGACAGCTAGAAGCGATCGTATCTCCAGATGGAGGGACCTGGAGTTCTAGCTTCTTCTTCACTGTCTTAGGGGTCCCCTTTCTCCCGGGGGATCCGCCCCCTCCTTGTGCCTAAGAATGTGGGAGATGTCCAAAAGATTTTGATTTCCTGGTTCTGTGTATGGCCCTGAGGTATGGCCCCCGTGTAGAGAGGGCCCCAGAACCCTGAGACCGCTCTGGGGTGGTCTGGGCTACATCAGAGCTACACTCCTATGTTGACACCCCTCCTGCGATGAGATAGAGTGGTTTCGGGCTTTGTCCCGTTTTGTGCAGTTCCCCTGTTGGCCGAAAAATAGAGTGTTGCTCTATTCCTTGGCTGCGTATGGTAGCGGTCTTATAAACATCCCCCTCAATTCACTTTCCTCCGAGGGTCGCCATGTCCCTTTGTTGGGGGGAGAGGGAGGCAGAAGAAAAAAAAAAAAAAAAAGAGAAGAGAGAAACCGCAGGAAAGTCAGCAAACAGAAAAAATAAGAGGGATATATTAATGTTTTTCCTTGTCTTCCTCTTCCCTCTCCTTTGCAGATCCTCCAGAATCCCTGGGTTAAGTCCTTATCTTATGCACCTGGCAGTTTCTCTACACCAACCTCATAAGAAAGGGGGGTCCGTGGGGTTCTAAGGCTACTTGGCGGAGCTGAGGTATAATGTCACCAGGGCGGAGAATACCTAAGCGACCCTATAGTTCAAAAGACCTCACCGCGGCCGTTATATAAACCCCTGCTGCTGGTTTTGTTTAAGGCAGGATAGTTGTATATCTTACAGCACCTGTAAATTATATCTTGCCACCGCAACTCTTCAGTCAGGCAACTTATACATGAGTTATACATCCATTATCTTCCTGGATCTTTCTCTCTCCCCTTCTCCATCTCCCCCTCTCCCTCTCTTCTGATCCTTCCCTGTCGGGTGGGCAATAGGCAGAATGTGAGCTTCTAAATAAGATCCAATAGTCTGTCTACCCCAGTCATAGGTCGACTTATTCTTACTTTCCCCTCGGTCTTTTCAGGTACTGGAGATAAATTAAATGTGCAACTCTTACAGAAATAATAATTCAAGTGATGAATCTATACAACAGATCTTCATTTAAATTTATACCCCTTCAAAGTGTTCGGCATACGAAATGAAATCTTCTGGGAGCATTTCAGATTGAGATTGACTCAGTCCCCTTGATGTACCAGGCTTGTCTTACCTTCCCATCCGACTTCTCCCTCCTGAGGTAATGTTAGGAAACATACTCACGGACCTTCCCAATTGTTGCTGTCGTTTCGCTGACGTTTGTGCTGTATGATGGATAGGACCGACGGGAGGAGAGAGCAAGCGTGAGGGCGTGCAGGCTGGCGGCGTGGTGGACGAGGGGGGCGGGAGAGACAAACGATCCGCCGAGACGAGGACCTCGTACGTAGGTCCGCCACTACCCGGAACCGTAGACCCCACCGGGGATGCTCATGTGGGTCCTCCGGACCCGGTCTAGGTAGGGGCTGCTTTGGTGAAATGCTCCGGGCTTAGGCACACCGTCTCGGCGGTCCCCGAGTGGTCGGGTTCAGCGGGGAGCCGGCGTTCACATCAGCCTCGCTCCAGTCCTCAACAGCTGACGGGCTCTGGTCCCTCCCTCCATGCTGATCGTTACGTCAGCACGCCCATTCCCCCTGAACGACCCAAAACTGCAGCAGGTGTTTTTTTAAATTGTTGTTTACTGGCAAACTTGGACATTACTCGCGTTTTTATATGATTGCGAATATCCATCCTGTTTTGGCTTTTATCAAAGTGTTTTTTAGAAAAATGCTCCGGCTTTGTGAGTCCACGCCCCGAACTATGTAAGGCTGCTTACACGGAAGCCATACATAGTTTTATGAATGAAAGCAGCAAAATGACATTTGTAAAGGAAAGAATGTAATTTAAAACTGCTCGTGGCTGTACTGTATTGCCGGATCCCAGCAATATACATAAAAATCATTGAAAAAAATGGCATGAACCAAAATTTAAAAAATAAATTGTGTAGGGGTCCCCCCAACATCCATACCAGGCCCTTCGTGTCTGGTATGGTATTCGATTTTAAGGTAAATCCCGTGCCAAAATAAAAAAAAAAGGTGTGGAGGTCCCCCCAAAATCCATACCAGACCCTTATCCTTATCGGAGCATGCAACCAAGCAGGCTGCAGGAAAAGGGAGGAAATGTACCCGATACCCATTCGCATAGAGGGAGTTGGGATCTGGGGTCCCCTTGTTAAAGGGGGCTTCCAGATTCCGATAAGCCCACCACAGACCCCCACAAGCACTGGGCAAGGGTTGTGGGGAAGAGGCCCTTGTGGCCATCAACATAGGGACAATGTGTTTTGGGGGGACCTACCCGTGTTGAGGTCATGTGGCCTGGTATGGTTCAGGAGGGGGTGCGCGCTCTCATCCCCCCTCCTTTTCCTGCGGCCTGCCAGGTTGCATACTCAGAAAAGGGTCTGGTATGGATTTTGGAGGGGACCCCACGCCATTTTGTAAAAAAAAATTTGCGCAGGGTTCCCCTTAAAATCCATACCAGACCTGAATGGTCTATAAATAAAACATTTTTTTTGACTTGTCAAAGCCGTTGACTACCGTATATATACTCTAGTATAGGTCGACCCGAATATAAGCCGAGGCCCCTAATTTACCACAAAAAAAACCTGGGAAAACGTATTGACCCATTTATAAGCCGAGGGTGAGAAATGTAGCAGCTACTGTAAGTGGAAAAGAGGGTCAACAATGCCCATCTGCAGCTGCATACCTCCCTGTGTCCTGTGCATGCCTACCTGTGCAGATCTGCCTACCTCCCTGTGTCCTGTGTACCTCCCTGTGTTCATTGCAGCCTACCTGTGTCCTGTGCATGCCCCCGTGTGGCGTTCTGCAGCCTCTGTGTCCCTCTGCAGCGTCGGTGTCCCTCGTCAGCCTCGGTGCTCCTCGTCAGCCTCTGTGCCCCTCACCAGCCTCTGTGCCCCTCGTCAGCATGTAAATAGATACAGCGGCCATTCTAGTATTCAAATGCCGCGCCTCCTCCTTGTCTGTGATAGGCGGAACACTCAATTTCCCAGCAGTCAGTGTTCCGCCTATCACGGATGAGGAGGCGCGGCGTTTGAACAATGGCAATGGCTGCCGTCTGTCTGCATGACACACTGATCAGGTAGGCAGATGGCGGCGACTCGAGTATAAGCCGAGGGGGGTACTTTCAGCCCAAAAAAAAGGGCTGAAAATCTCGGCTTATACTCGAGTATATACGGTAAGTTATTGTCAAAGCAAAGTGGTGGGGCTTACAGATGGAGAGGTGGAGTTGTTGCCATAGAAACTTTTGTAAAGGGGAGTTAGTAAGATGACCACGCCCATATGGGGGCGCCAGAAATATTTCTGCACCCAGGTGCCTTTGACCCTAGGATTGGCCCTGCTAAGGACACCCCTCAGACAAAATTTTTAAAGGAATATTTAATTTTTATTGTTTCATTTTAAGCATTATTAAAATCACTGCTCCTGAAAAAACTGCAGTTTTTCCAAAAAAAATTGGCATTGATACATGTGTCCTGTGGCAGGACCCGGGTCCTCAAATACTTTTTATGGAAATAACTTGCATATAAGCCTTTAAAATTAGCACTTTTTATTTTTCATGTTCATGTCCCATAGACTTTAATGGTGTTCGCACAAATTGTTTTCCTGTTCGCTAGTTCTGGTGCGAACCGAACCGGCTCATCCCTACAGTTCCCCTCAGCCTCAGTTAGTGTCAAATTGCTTGCTGCACTATTGCAGTCCCATTATATGTCGCTGATCACCAACATCAGTAGTATAAAAAAAAATGATTAAAAATTCCAGTATATATACCATAGTTTGTAGGCACTATAGCTTGCACACAAACCAATCAATATACAATTATTGGGATTTTTTATTTTTTTGGGGATTTGTTTTGTAACAGAAAGTAAAGAATATATATTTTTTTCTTCAAAATTTTCATTTTTTTAAATTTCGATTGCAAAAAATAAAAAAACAAGTGATGATCAAATACCACCAAAAGAAAACTATATTTGTATGAAAAAAATGGTATAACGTTTGTTTTGGTACAGCATCGCATGATTGTGCAATTACCAGTTAAAATAGTGCAGTGCTAAAAAGCAAAAAATGGCCTGGTCATGAAGTGGGTAAACTCTTCCAAGAGGCAAGTGGTTAAAGAACCTCACAAGTAAACAAAACAATGAATTACAATTTTTCATAATTAACCTCTTGCCTTAGTTAAAATGTATTTAAATACAAGAACACTATGTTACATAATGGAGCTCACCGGTAGTTAGATGTAATGGATGCAATAAATTGCAGTTGACTTCTTGGATTCCATGACCTCAAGATGAATGGAAGTTGAACCTGGTCATGTGCTTTTTTGATGGTGTCCATCTGTAGAGAGTTAGGAACTTCTTATACATAGCACTGCAATTTTTTTGGTGATATAGTTAATGACCCATATAATGGTCTAAAGTTATTGCCCCTTTAACAAACCAGATGGTCTCTGCAAGCAGGGACATTACATGACAGTTTAAGGCACTGAGCAGCTCTTACAAGCCTGGGGATCTGTTCAATGTGAAACTCCCCCTCTCCTCTATCAGTGCTAATCAATGCCACTTGTCAGTGCCAACCAATGCCACCTATCAGTGCCACCTGTCAGTGCCAAACAATGCCACTTATAAGTGCTAATCAGTGCCATCTGTCAGTGCCAATCAATGCCACATATCAGTGCCACCTGTCAGTACCAATCAGTGCCAACCAATGCCACCTGTCAGTGCTGCCAATCAGTGCAAACCAATGCCACCTCTTAGTGCTAATCAGTGCTTCCAATCAGTGCCACCTATCATTGCCAGTGTATATCAGAGCTGCCTATCAGTGCTCATCAGTGTTGCCTATCAGTGCGGCCTATCAGTGACAACCAATGCCACCAATCAATGCCCATCAGTGTAAATGTGTGTCCCTCGCGCTACTTGGAGTATTCAGATAGTCTAAAATAAGAAAATGGTAGTGCTGTGCGGCAAAATGTGGCGTGTTCACAAATACACAAAAATAGAGATGAATATAAAAGAATTTCGCGCAATAATAGCTAAAGGTGTGTGTAAATAAATCTAAAAAGCAATATGGATAATGACCAGTAGTCGGCGCTGGTACTGGTGAGAGGTGCTGATCAATCGATGGATATAGGGTAAAAATAAATATAAATATTCGTGACTAACAGTGTAAATTACACATATAAATAAATAAATAAATATACACATCTAAGTGACTAGCATTAAATATAGCAAATATCTAAAGTGTCATGTGCAATACTAAACTGTGCATCAAGTTGTGCGACAATCAATGTGCAAAAAGTAGTGTAAATCCGTGATTGGTATAAAACAAGTAAAGAACAAGTAAACAACAGCACACAGTTTAAAAAATAAATAAAATCAATGAAAATAATATATATAAATGTATATATTAAAGGAATCAATGATAAAAAATGAAAAATAAAATAATTGTGGATAAGTGATGAGGTGATAAAAAAGATTTAAATAAGTTCATATAGTCCCAGAATGGATAAAAAATTAATAAAATACAACAGAGTCCAAATTGATCCGTCCGATCCTGTTAGTGACCTGCTTTGTGGTCAGACACAGCCGTCTCCTGGATCCTACAATAGTGATAAATTTAATATTGCCACTTCATCCAAATGGTCAACACTTGCTGGATGGTTTTGGTAAAGGACGGTAAAAATTGTGTAAATATTTGGTCCTGGTTTTCACATTTTATATCCACTCACGGGTCTCTCAGAACTCTCACCTTAAAGATGAAAAAATACAGCCTTTCATGGGTCTCCTATAGCCCAGATAGTATAAATTCAAATGTTCAGCAAACGTTGTAAGAGTAAAAAACTTCTCCTTTAAGGGCGTTTAAATCCTGCAATGCTCAGTGTCAATGACACAGTGCCAGGGAAAAGAACAAAGGGAAGCCTCCACTAGTGTAGTATTTTCAACAAGTATTAAAAATATTTATTAGATAACAGGTGGACTCTTACATAAAATCAGATAAAATCAGGCATTTGTAGGTAAAGATAGTATTCAGGCGTTCTCAGCGCCTTCTCACGTCTCCTTCGTATGCTCCTCTGCCTACGGCCACTCCCTACGTGTTACGACACGTCACGTGTCTTCATCTGGGACGTGAGAAGGCGCTGAGAACGCCTGAATACTATCTTTACCTACAAATGCCTGATTTTATCTGATTTTATGTAAGAGTCCACCTGTTATCTAATAAATATTTTTAATACTTGTTGAAAATACTACACTAGTGGAGGCTTCCCTTTGTTCTTTTCCCTGGCACTGTGTCATTGACACTGAGCATTGCAGGATTTAAACGCCCTTAAAGGAGAAGTTTTTTACTCTTACAACGTTTGCTGAACATTTGAATTTATACTATCTGGGCTATAGGAGACCCATGAAAGGCTGTATTTTTTTATCTTTAAGGTGAGAGTTCTGAGAGACCAGTGAGTGGATATAAAATGTGAAAACCAGGACCAAATATTTACACAATTTTTACCGTCTTTTATCAAAACCATCCAGCAAGTGTTGACCATTTGGATGAAGTGGCAATATTAAATTTATCACTATTGTAGGATCCAGGAGACGGCTGTGTCTGACCACACAGCAGGTCACTAACAGGATCGGACGGATCAATTTGGACTCTGTTGTATTTTATTAATTTTTTATCCATTCTGGGACTATATGAACTTATTTAAATCTTTTTTATCACCTCATCACTTATCCACAATTCTTATTTTATTTTTCATTTTTTATCATTGATTCCTTTAATATATACAGTTATATATATTATTTTCATTGATTTTATTTATTTTTTAAACTGTGTGCTGTTGTTTACTTGTTCTTTACTTGTTTTATACCAATCACGGATTTACACTACTTTTTGCACATTGATTGTCGCACAACTTGATGCAACTTGAGTAGGTATTTATGCACATGACACTTTAGATATTTGCTATATTTAATGCTAGTCACTTAGATGTGTATATTTATTTATTTATTTATATGTGTAATTTACACTGTTAGTCACGAATATTTATATTTATTTTTACCCTATATCCATCGATTGATCACCACCTCTCACCAGTACCAGCGCCGACTACTGGTCATTATCCATATTGCTTTTTAGATTTATTTACACACACCTTTAGCTATTATTGCGCGAAATTCTTTTATATTCAATGCCCATCAGTGCTGCCTATCAGTGCTGTCAATCAGTACTGCCTATCAGTGCCAACCAATGCCACCTATCAGTGCTGCCTATCAGTGCCAATCAGGGATTCCCCTCAGTGCCACCTATCAGTGCTAATCAGTGCCCATCAGTGCTGTCTATCATTGCCCATCAGTGCTGCCAATCAGTATTGCCTATCAGTGCCAATCAGTGCCCATCAGCGTTGCCTATCAGTGCCATTCAGTGTAAGGAATTGCCAACAAGATAGAATGATTATTTGTGGTACCTTTGTCCCATCCAAATGTAAACAAAGGGAGAAAGTGACTATATTCAGACTTTAGTGGTACTGTATAATTGGCTGTTAATAAACAGTCAATTGGCTGAATAATTTTATTATCGACTGTTTATTAACAGCCAATTATACAGTACCACTAAAGTACAAATATAGCCTCTATCTCCCTTTGTTTACAGTGCCATTCAGTGCCCATCAGTGTTGCCTATCCGTGCTGCCTATCAGTGCTGCCAAACAATTCCAATAAGTGCTGCCTATCAGTGCCGCCCTTCACTGCCACCCATCAGTGCTGCCTATCCATGCTTCCAATCAGTGCCAATCAGCGCCACCAAGCAGTGCCTATCAGTGCCCCTCAGTGCTGTCAACCAGTGCAGTCTATCAGTGGCCATCAGTGCTGCCAATCAGTGGCCATCAGTGCCAATCAGTGATACCTATTAGCGCCCATCAGTGCTGCCAATCAGTACCACCTATCAGTGCCAATCAGTGCCCATGAGTGCTGTCTATCAGTGCCCATGGTTGCTACCTATCAGTGCTGCTAATCAGTTCTCATCAGTGCTGCCAATCAGTGCCCATTAGTGCAAACAGGCACATTGACCATAGGGGGCCAGCCTGGTGGGGCACAACTGAAATCTGTTGATGTTTATTAATGCCACATGCCAATATTTAGTATAATAGGTAATCACCACACTATTAATAAACTACTGGAGGTAAAATAAAAAAAAACAATAATGGTGGAATCTCTAATGTATGGAAATCTCAATAAACTTCAATATTACCAGAATACCGGTGATATGTATCTTCACATACAATACACATCAAACTGAAAAAAGACATAAAAAAATTTAACTTAGCAGGGATGATGGAAACCCCTCTACAGATAATTGCAATACAAATTAACTTCAAGTGCAACAACGTTTTAGCTGGGAGGTTCGCACTATTATAGCACTTTGGAATTTTTTTTTTTTTTAGATTGTTACATTTAATTTTATATGTTTTAGTTATTATAATAATGTGAATTTTTGCATTTGAAGTTCATTTTCCACCATCCTTGCTAAGTCCATGTCTTTATGGACCTTGCTTTGTGCACTGGTGTGCAGTCATGTTGGAACAGGAAGGGGCCATCCCCAAACTGTTCACACAAAGTCGTGAGCATGAAATTGTCCTAAATGTCTTGGTATACTGACGCCTTAAGAGTTCCCTTCACTGAAACTAAGGGGCCAAGCCCAACCCCGGAAAAACAACCCCACACCATAATCCCCCCTCCATCAAATGATTTGGACCAGTGCACAAAGCAAAGTCTGTAAAAAAGACATGGATAAGCGAGTTTGGGGTGGAGGAACTTGACTGGCCTTCACATTAGAGTGGAGAATCAGGCCTTCTCATCCAACATCAGTGTCTGACCTCAGAAATTAGCTTCTGGAAGAATGGTCAAACATTCCCATAGACACACTCCTAAACCTTGTGAACAGCCTTCCCAGAAGAGTTGAAGCTGTTATAGCTGCAAAGGGTGGGCCAACTCAATATTGAACCCTACGGACTAAGACTGGGATACCATTAAAGTTCATGTGCGGGTAAAGGCAGGCATCCCAATACTTTTAGTAATATAGTGTACTTTTAGTAATATAGTGTAAATATATATACAGTGGTGTGAAAAAGTGTTTGCCCCCTTCCTCATTTCCTGTTCCTTTGCATGTTTGTCACACTTAAGTGTTTCGGAACATCAAACCAATTTAAACAATAGTCAAGGACAACACAAGTAAACACAAAATGCAATTTGTAAATGAAGGTGTTTATTATTAAAGGTGAAAAAAAATCCAAACCATCATGGCCCTGTGTGAAAAAGTGAGTGCCCCCCTTGTTAAAACATACTATAACTGTGGTTGTCCACACCTGAGTTCAATTTCTCTAGCCACACCCAGGCCTGATTATTGCCACACCTGTTCACAATCAAGGCATCACTTAAATAGGAGCTGCTTGACACAGTAAGGTCCACCAGAAGATCCTTAAAAGCTATACATCATGCCGAGACCCAAAGAAATTCAGGAACAATTGAGAAAGAAAGTAATTGAGATCTATCAGTCTGGAAAGGGTTATAAAGCCATTTCCAAAGCTTTGGGAATCCAGCGAACCACAGTGAGAGCCATTATCCACAAATGGCGAAGACATGGAACAGTGGTGAACCTTCCCAGGAGTGGCCGGCCGCCCAAAATTACCCCAAGAGCGCAGCGACGACTCATCCAAGAGGTCACAAAAGACCCCACAACAACGTCCAAGGAACTGCAGGCCTCACTTGCCTCAGTTAAGGTCAGCGTTCATGCCTCCACCATCAGGAAAAGACTGGGCAAAAATGGCCTGCATGGCAGAGTTCCAAGGCGAAAACCACTGCTGAGCAAAAAGAACATCAAAGCTCGTCTCAATTTCTCCACAACACATCTTGATGATCCCCAAGACTTTTGGGACAACATTCTGTGGACCGATGAGACAAAAGTGGAACTCTTTGGAAGGTGTGTGTCCAAGTATATCTGGCGTAGAAGGAACACTGCATTTCAGAAAAAGAACATTATACCAACAGTAAAATATGGTGGTGGTAGTGTGATGGTCTGGGGCTGTTTTGCTGCTTCAGGACCTGGAAGACTTGCCGTGATAAAAGGAACTATGAATTCTGCTGTCTACCAAGAGATCCTGAAGGAGAATGTCCGACCATCTGTTCGTGTACTCAAGCTGAAACGAACTTGGGTTCTGCAGCAGGACAATGATCCTAAACACACCAGCAAGTCCACCACCGAATGGCTGAAGAAAAACAAAATGAAGACTTTGGAGTGGCCTAGCCAAAGTCCTGACCTGAATCCTATTGAGATGTTGTGGTATGACCTTAAAAAGGCCGTTCATGCTCGAAAACCCTCTAATGTAACTGAATTAGGACAATTCTGCAAAGATGAGTGGGCCAAAATTCCTCCAGGACGCTGTAAAAGCCTCATTGCACGTTATCGCAAACGCTTGGTTGCAGATTTTTTTTCACCTTTAATAATAAACACCTTCATTTACAAATTGCATTTTGTGTTTACTTGTGTTGTCCTTGACTATTGTTTAAATTGGTTTGATGTTCCGAAACACTTAAGTGTGACAAACATGCAAAGGAACAGGAAATGAGGAAGGGGGCAAACACTTTTTCACACCACTGTACGCATAAGTGTTTGAGTTTTGGGGTACACACCCTACTGCAAAAGGCTTATGACCATTCTGAATATTTACCATGAAAAAGATATGTCCATTTTAAAGGCGATACATGTTCAGATCACTGACAGACAGGGGTTCACAAATAATGTAATAACCTGTCATGTCCAGAAGTGTCCATATAATATTTTGTAATTTAATTCCAAATTACAGTGGTTAATGCCAGTTTGAATAATTAGCACCAGTGCCCAGGCACACAGCATTGATGAGAGCTTTTGACTTAATAACCAACATTATTCATCTTCTTAGAAAACTGCCAGTGTTTAACCAATTCAGCCCCAGAAGGATTTACCCCTTTAATGAATTAGCCATTTTTTTGTGATACGGCACTGTGCTGTTTTAACTGACAGTTGCGCAGTCGTATGAAGCTGCACCCAAACAAAATTGAGGTCCCTTTTTTCCCACAAATAGAGCTTTGTTTTGGTGGTATTTGATCACCTTTGCGGTTTTTATTTTTTGCGCTATAAACAAAAAAAGACCAACAATTTCGAAAACATTTTTTTTTTTTTACTTTTTACTTTTTAAAAATTGCAATAAGCGTATATTGATTGGCTTGCGCAAAAGTTATACCATCTACAAAATAGGGGATAGATTTATGGCATTTTTATTATAAATTTGCTTTTTACTAGTGATGGCGGTGATCAGCGATTTTTAGCGGGACTGCGACATTGCGCCCTGAGAGAGGCACCCCTTTCTCATCTGCCCCACCAAGGTACCCCTTTCTCATCTGCCCCACCAATGTACCCCCTTTCTCATCTGCTCCACCACTGTAACCCCCTGCACATCTGTTCCACCTTTGTACCCCCTGCTCTTCTGTCCCACCACTGTACCTCCTTGCACATTTGCTCCACCGCCATACCCCCATGCTCTTATGTCTCACCACTGAATCATCTTCTCATCTGTCCTAAGACTGAACTTATCTGCTCATCTGCCCCACCCCTGTACCTTCTGCACATCTGTCCCACCACTGTACCCCCTGCTCTTCTGCCCCACCACTGTAACCTCCTGCTCATGTGTTCTACCGATGTTCCTCCTTTCTCCTCTGTACAACTGCCCCACCTCTGTACCGCCCCCCCCCTGCTCCTCTACCCCACTGCTGTAACCCCCTGATCATCTGTCTCACCAATGTACCTCCTTTTCTACTCTGCCCCAACACTAAACCCCCCCCTGCTCATCTTTCCCACCACTGTAACCCCCTTATTATCTGGCCCAACACTGACCCCCCCCCCCTTGCTGATCTGTCCCACCACTGTAACCCCTGCTCATCTGCCCCATCATTGTACCCCCCTGCTTTTCTGTCCCACTGCTGAACCCCTTCTCATCCCTCCCACCACTGTACCTCCTGCACATCTGCCCCACCACTGTACCCCCTTGCTTGTCTGTACCACCACTGTAACCCCCTGCTCATCTGCCCCATCAATGTACCCCCTTTTCTAATCTGCCCCACCACTGTACCTGGCCCAACACTGAACCCCCCTGCTCATCTGGCCCAATACTGAACCCCCTGCTCATCTGGCCCAACACTGTACGCCCCTGCTTTTCTGTCCCACTGCTTAATCCCACTTATCATCTCCTCCACCACTGTACCTCCCTGCTCATCTGTCCCACCTCTGAACCCCTCCTGCTCATTTTCCCCTTCTCTCTACCCTCCTGCTCTTCTGCCCCACCACTGTAACCCCCTTCTGATGTGTTATACCGATGTACCTCCTATCTCCTCTGCCCCAACACTGACCCCCCCCGCTCATCTGCCCCACCACTATAATCCTATGTACAGCTGCCGAACCACTGTACCACCCTGCTCATCTGCCCTACCAATGTACCCCCTCTCTCATCTGCCCCACCAATGTACCCCCTTTCTCATCTGCTCCACCACTGTAACCCCCTGCACATCTGTTCCACCTTTGTACCCCCTGCTCTTCTGTCCCACCACTGTACCCCCTTTCTCATCTGCCCCACCAATGTACCACCCTGCTCTTTTGTCCCACCACTGTACCACCCTGCTCCTCTGTCCCACCACTGTACCTCCCTGCACATCTGCTCCACCGCCATACCCCCATGCTCTTATGTCTCACCACTGAATCATCTTCTCATCTGTCCTAACACTGAACTTATCTGCTCATCTGCCCCACCCCTGTACCTTCTGCACATCTGTCCCACCACTGTACCCCCTGCTCTTCTGCCCCACCACTGTAACCCCCTGCTCATGTGTTCTACCGATGTACCTCCTTTCTCCTCTGTACAACTGCCCCACCTCTGTACCACCCCCCCCCCCCCCGCTCCTCTAAACCACTGCTGTAACCCCCTGCTCATCTGTCTCACCAATGTACCTCTTTTCTCCTCTGCCCCAAAACTAAACCCCCCCTGCTCATCTTTCCCACCACTGTAACCCCCCTGCTCATCTGGCCCAACACTGAACCCCCTGCTTATCTGGCCCAACACTGAACCCCCTGCTTATCTGGCCCAACACTGTAGGCCCCTGCTTTTCTGTCCCACTGCTTAATCCCACTTATCATCTCTTCCACCACTGTACCTTCCTGCTCATCTGTCCCACCTCTGAACCCCTCCTGCTCATTTTCCCCTCCTCTCTACCCTCCTGCTCATCTGCTCCACCGCTGTACCCTCTTCTCATCTATGGTGTGCATGATATGCAGAGTGGTGAAAGGAAGCAAGGATGAGACACATCTACCTGTCCTGACACACTCATTCTGCTTATCCACCTCTTGCATCCAGCCCACGTGCTTTTATGTGATGGGATGTATGAGATGTATGTAATGTATGTGATGTCACACACAAGCATCTGGAATGGATGCGCAATGATGAGCTCAGGTCAGGGGCATTTTCTGAAAGCAGTGGGGCTGTGTGCAGGATCATAAGTTGGGCCCCCGCAGCTGAGAAAAAGTGCGGTGCTCTGAGCCACAGGAAAAGTTGGGTGTGGTTTTCATTGCGCTGAATACTGGCTGTGGCTTAAAGGGACACAGAGTGCAAAGGGGTTCAGTAGTAAGTGACGCAAAGGTTCAGGAATAATTTCAACAGTAATTCCACAAACTGTCACCTGATTGGGGTTTTCTCAATCACAGTGAAATCCATTCTTTCTGAGATTGGTAGTGGCAACCAAGCGAGTCATCTTCTCCAGATGGTGGGCGGGGCTAGCAGGACTGTGATTGGCTTTAGCAGTGGCCAATGACAGTCCTCCTCTTCCTCCTGGAAACAGGGACCGCCCCTCCCCCTAGCAGAACTGCACCCAATCTCTTCCTCATCACAAAAGCACGATTGCAGCTACAGCAAAGTTAGAGAACTAAACAATGTTTCCCATCATTTACAATGTGTGGGGGCACAGTCCCCCCCCCCCTCAGTGCAGGTGCGTTGTGGGGAATTCTGAAATTGGAATGCATTAGTGTCTCACTGACACTTCCCTGTGCTGCTCTGCTGATGGGGAGGGAGTCGAGTGCCGGCAAAAGAGGCTTTGTGTGCCGTGTTCGGCACAAGTTCCGGGGGTTGCCTACCCCTGGTATAGTACATTAAACTATTATAATCAATAAATGGAGAAGTTGACAATAAGTTGGGATTAATTTTGCTGTATTAAAAAAGTGAGTGGAAGTCTCTCCATAAGGAGGGAAATCCCTCCTAAGACAGCTGTCACCAGAACAGGTGAAGGTTTAAAGGGTAATTCCATGTTATTTGTCACCAAGCTGGTCCAAGCAAACTATTTCCTTCACTAACAGATGCAGCAGCTGTGTGCACTGTATAAACTGTACATAGCATCAGTTACATACAGTATACAGTGCGGTTTTCTAGCATTGCTGCATGACTTCCCATGCTGCTTGACTTGAAACAAAATCGGGTCAAACTGAGAGCGGCCCAGCCATTCACAGGAAGCTTTATATTTTCAGAATGAATACAAAGCTTCCTCTGATTGGCTGAGGCAGAGCTAGTGATGTCATCTGCCCAGCTCTTCACCTCATCCAATCAAATGAAGCCTTGTACTCTTTTAGAAAATACAAAGCCTCCCAAGAATGGCTGAGCAGCACTCAGCCTGACTAGAGTTTTGTTTCAGGAGCGGGACGGAAGTCTCCAAATCACTGCTGGAACACAGCGCTTTATACTGTATGTAGCGGATGAACACGTTAGTAAAACTGTACAAAGCATCAAAACTACTAAGTGTATTCAGATGAACTATGCCTTGTTTTATTTTTATTTTTTTGTCAGGACAAATATGGCTTTCATTTGGTTGCAAATGGTAATGGATATCTCCTAATGTTTTTTTTTTTTATTATCTAAGGAAAACTAGCACAAAATGATAAAAAAAAGTAGCTGTACATTTCTTGCTATCACCATATCCCACTACCAGAGAACCCAAATCAAATTTCCTGCTCCTGAGGATTGCAGCGATACCACATACAATATGTGTGAATTATTTGTTGTTTGTACCTGTAGTAGGGCCCAGAAACAACAGTGCGCATTTTGTTTTGTTTATCCTACTTAACATGTACTGACACTAACTGACACTGATACTACATTCAATTTTATTTATTTTTTTTAAATCATACTAAAGCCCCATACACACGGTCGGAAAATCCGACCACCAAATCCATCGGATTTGGTCCGACGGATTTAGTCCAACACTGGTGTTGCATACACACGGTCGGACAAAGTTGTCGGAAAATCCGATCATTCTGAACGTGGTGACATTTGTTGCCTACGACGGGACTACGTAGAGGCTAGTAGCCAATAGCTTTGGTCTTGTAATGTGATCTGAGCATGCGTGGCACTTTGTCCGTCGGAATTCGCTACACACGATCGGAATTGGTGTGATCGGACTTTGTTGTCGGAAAATCTATCCAGCAGGAGATAGAACTTTGTCCGTCGGACAATCCGATGGAAACTGTCCGATGGTGCCTACACACGGTCGGAATTTCCGACAACATTGTCCGATAGGACAGAATCCATCGGAAAATCCGACCGTGTGTATGGGGCTTTAAAGTGGTTGTAAACCCTTACAGACCACTTTGACCTACAGGCAAGCCTAGATTAAGGCTTACCTGTAGGTCCAAGAAATATCTCCTAAACCTACACGGTTTAGGAGATATTTGCAAAAAGACAGGAACCTCTGTCTATGGCGCATGAGAGGCAGCTCCCGTGCGCAGGAGTGATATCATCGCGGCTCCGGCCAATCACAGCGCCGGAGCTGCAAGACCCGTAAGTCACTCCGGGATACATGGCAGCGGAGGAGATGAAGAAGGAGGACCGCTTCGGGGCTTCGTTCTCAGGTAAGTTATTCATAATGAGCTAGTATGCTATGCATACTAGCTTATTACGCCTTTGCCATGCAGGGTTTGTTTTTATTTATTTTTTTGTTAGGGGTTAACTTTCTCTTTAACTACATTGAACCTAAACTTTGACTCTATGACCTTTCACCTTAACCTTGACGCTAACTCTATCCCTGACACTAACCTAGATCAGACCCTGATCCCCAACGAGTACAAGGCAATACAAATCTGACAAGAGTTCTAACCCCTTTTTACTATTTTTTTTTATAACATTGTAATGTGAGTCCAAGCTTACTGTTATGAGGGTTGGAAGATTACTGCTGGCAATCCTATTCTGAACATGGCAGAAAAAAATTCAGATAATATATGGCAGTTTACAGTTGTAAAAAGCACTTAATCTTAGAAAAGCTATGGGACTTGCAAATGGACTATTTGGATAAGATTACAATAAACAGAAATGCTTCTACTGCAGAATTATTTCTGCACAATTGTTATTTCGAGCAAAGATGTGCTTAAATATGCCAGTGCTCCCAATTATAACTCTACTTGGTTAGCACATGATGACAAGTATGGATGTTTCTTAGCCTTAAACTGGGCCACAAATATAAGATAAGGAAACCCTTATGGATTGTCTAGACCTTTCCATGTCTTAGATCATCTGCAGGTCTGCTTATGCCACGTACACACGAAGGGACTTTCCCGCGGGATTGTCCGCTGGACTCGAGTCCGCCGGACAATCCCCTTGTGTGTGGGCACCGGCGGACTTTTTGGCGCCAAAAGTCCGGCGTACTAGGTTTTAAGTTTTGTTTTAAAATTATCCGCTGGACTTGGCAGTCCGGCGGACAATCCCGCCGTTAGTAGGCTAGTCCGCCGGACTTTTGAAATGAACGGACTTGCCGCTCATCGGAAAGTCCGTTCATTTAGCACGTGACTTCAGGTAGACGGAGCTAGCGAAGGCAGTGAATGCCGCCGCGCTAGCTGGCATGGATTTAAAGGGAATCCCCATGCCGAAAAAACGGCCGTTGGTTATCGGGGTCTGCGGGCGGGGGCTTATCGGAATCCGGGAGCCCCCTTTAATAAGGGGGCCCCCAGATCCCGGGCCCCCACCCTATGTGAATGAGTATGGGGTACGATGTACCCCTACCCATTCACCTAAGGTGTAAAGTGTAAAGAAAAAAAACACACAATTTTAAAAAAACATTTTATTGCACTGCTCCGGGGGTCTTCTTCCGTCTTAGGGGGTCATCTCGCCGGACTCCTCCGCTCTTTTACCGAGCAGAGGAGGCCGGCTACCTTCTTCGTCATCGACGCCGTCGCCTGGGGGTCTCGATCCGCCTTCTGGGGTCTTCCGGGGTCTTCCGGGGTCTCTTCTGTTCTTGCCGCGGTCGTCGTTTTCCACGCCGCCGGCGCCGCCTTCTTCTTCTTCTTCTTCCTCTTCTTCTTCTGATGTTGACCTGTCGCTGTCTCTGGCCGGAATGCCAGAGCCGCGCTGTGTTGGGACTTATATAGGGACAAGGGGACAGGGTCACATGCTCATGTCACATGGTGACCCCGCCCCCCTGTGATGTCACAGTCCCAGCATCCTCCGGGACTGTGACATCACAAGGGGGCGGGGTCACCATGTGACATGAGCATGTGACCCTGTCCCCTTGTCCCTATATAAGTCCCAGCACAGCGCGGCTCTGGCATTCCGGTCAGAGACAGCGACGGGTCAACATTGGAAGAAGAAGAAGAGGAAGAAGAAGAAGGCAGCGACGGCGGCGCGGAAAACGACGACCCCGGCAAGAACAGAAGAGACCCCGGAAGACCCCCGAAGGCGGATCAAGACCCCCAGACGACGGCGTCGACGAAGAAGAAGGTAGCCGGCCTCCTCTGCTCAGTAAAAGAGCTAGGTAAATAGCGGAGGAGACCGGCGAGAAGACCCCCCAAGACGGAAGAAGACCCCCGGAGCAGTGCAATAAAATATTTTTTTAAAATTGTGTGTTTTTTTTCTTTACACTTTACACCTTAGGTGAATGGGTAGGGGTACATCGTACTCCATACTCATTCACATAGGGTGGGGGGCCGGGATCTGGGGGCCCCCTTATTAAAGGGGGCTCCCGTATTTCGATAAGCCCCCGCCCGCAGACCCCGACAACCAACGGCCAGGGTTGTCGGGAAGAGGCCCTTGTCCTCATCAACATGGGGACAAGGTGCTTTGGGGTGGGGGGCCGCACGGCCCCCCTTTCCCCAGGGCACCCCCCATGTTGAGGGCACGCGGCCTGGTATGGTTCAGGAGGGGGGGCGCTCGCTCGTCCCCACCCCTTTCCTGGCCTGCCAGGCTGCGTGCTCGGATAAGGGTCTGAGATGGATTTGGGGGGGACCCCCACGCCGTTTTTTCAGCGTGGGGATTCCCTTTAAATCTATGCCAGGTGACGGGGCTAGTGCGGCGGCATTCACTGCCTTCGCTAGCTCCGTCTACCTGCAGTTATGTTCTAAATGAACGGACTGCTCCGTGTGTGGGCAAGTCCGTTCATTTTCAAAAGTCCCGCAGACTTTTTCCCGCGGATTGTCCGCCAGAGAAGTCCGGGCGTGTGTGGGCAAGTCACACGCTCGGAAGTCCGGGCGTGTGTGGGCAAGTCCCCCCTCGGAAAGTCCAGCGGATTGTCCGCCGGACTAGGTACAGATTACAGTACTGTATAAAAAAAATACACATCCCCTTTGTCCCTAGTGGTCTGTCTAGTGTCCTGCATGTAGTTTTATATAATAAATAAAAAAAATTCTGCCTGGAAACTGGAGATTCTCCATAGCAACCAAAAAGTGTCCCCCTATGTCAAAAGTAGTTTTAGACCAGCTAGAAAACAGCGATAATAAATTAGAATCACAATGCATCATCAAACACTAAATCTAATGACAGCGACAATTCTGCAACTGAGCAAATTTCAAGTTTTTGATTTGATTACATTATTGAATAATTTTTATAGTTACCGTATTTATCGGTGTATAACACGCACCGGCGGATAACACGCACCCCAAGTTTAGGAGGGCATTTTAAGGAAAAAAAGTTTTAGGAGGGAAGTTTACATTTAAGCTTCATTTGCAGCTTGCCCAGCGTCATTTGCAGCTTGCCCAGTGTCATTTGCAGCCTTGCCCAGCGTCATTTGCAGCTTGCCCAGTGTCATTGCAGCTTGCCCAGTGTCATTGCAGCCTGCCCAGTGTCATTGCAGCTTGCCAGCGTAATTTGCAGCCTTGCCCGCGTTTAAATTTCCCGCAGCCGAGACAGACGGCGCATGCGCCGCCGAAAAAGACCGAAGCGCCGCCGAAAAAGACCGAGCCAACTGTTCGGGAGGCGGGACTACGAGCGGAGACGAACAGTCGGCTCGGTCTTTTCGGGCGGCGCTTCAGTCTTTTCCGGCGGCGCTTCGTTTTTTTTTTTTTCGGCGGTGCTTCGGTTTTTTCCGGCGGCGCTTCGTTTTTTTTCTATTTTTGTCACTTTTTTGGGGGGAGTATCGGCGTATAACACGCACCCACGACTTTCCCGCCGCCGAGACAGACCGTGTGTGCGCCGCCGAAAAAGACCGAAGCGCCGCCGAAAAAGACCGAAGCGACGCCGAAAAAGACCGAGCCAACTGTTCGGGAGGCGGGACTATGAGCGGAGACGAACAGTCGGCTCGGTCTTTTCCGGCGGCGCTTCGGTCTTTTCCGGCGGCGCTTCGTTTTTTTCGGCGGCGCTTCGGTCTTTTCCGGCGGCGCTTCGGTTTTTTTTCGGCGGCGCTTCAGTTTTTTTCGGCGGCACTTCTTTTTTTTTCTATTTTTGTCACTTTTTTTTGAGGGGTATCGGCGTATAACACGCACCCACGACTTTCCCCCGATTTTAAGGGGGGGAAAAGTGCGTGTTATACGCCAATAAATACGGTATTTATTATATTATAATTTATGATTTTGTGTTTCAAACTTTATCATACCCGGGATGTCTACTAGACTCTGGTTTGGACAGATTTAAGTGAGTTATTCGTAAGAATTACAGGCCTACAATATAAAACGCCAAATTTCCATGCAAAATAATTGTACCGCTTTTGGGACAAAATTCCTGACATAAACATACCGCCAGGGAGGTTAAAAT
The DNA here is from genome assembly GCA_028564925.1 of Lithobates sylvaticus. Classification (NCBI taxonomy): domain Eukaryota; kingdom Metazoa; phylum Chordata; class Amphibia; order Anura; family Ranidae; genus Lithobates; species Lithobates sylvaticus. Next base: position 169,846,919 of record CM053026.1, read on the forward strand.
GTCCTCTCCCCTGCTACCTATCCTGCCTACCCTATGTAAAAAAAAAAAAAAAAACTAAATTTTTTCAGTTCACTCTGGTATGGTCATGGGATCAGGCAGTTCTGGCACAGGGAGAGATTGACAATGCCTAATAATTCCAGGAGCAGTGATGTCACCCATAGGCTCCAATAGCCCAGCAATTGTCAGCGCTCTCTCCTCTCCCCTGCAGCAGCTCATTAACACAGGGAAGCCAGAGATGTGGATCATGTGACCAGGCTGACGCAGACTGAAAAACAGTAAGTATACAGATCTTTTGTAGATAGAGTAGGCAGGATAGGTGGCAGGAGGAAGGAGGGGACAATTTTAAGAACGGTTAGTGTAAGGCAGGAATTCTACTTTAATAGGCAGGCAGCTAGGTCTTTCAGATGGAGAGGTCAGCAATGGCAGGCCTAGGTACATATTCTACTCACTAGAGGTTTACCACGTGCCGACTGCGCACTCTAGTTTCACTGCTACAGTGCGGGCCATCTTTGTGCAGTGGTCTAAATCATTTGGTGGAGGGGGGGATTATGGTGTGGGATTGTTTTTCAACCCCACAGCATAATCCCCCCTCCACCAAATGATTTGGACCAGTGCACAAAGCAAGGTCCATAAAGACATGAATGGGTGGAAGAACATGACTGGCCTGCACAGACTTGAGTCCTGACCTCAACCCGATAGAACTCATTTGGGATGAATTAGTGCGGAGAATGCGAGCTAGGCCTTCTCATACACATCAGTGCCTGACCTCACAAATGCGCTTCTGGAAGAATGGTCAAACATTCCCATAGACTCGCCAAGATTGTAAACTCTAACGAGCAGGTCCCTCTGATTCCTCATGTTGTAAAGCGCTGCACAGATGAACTGTTGGCGCTATTTAAATCCTGTATTGTAATGATAATAATAATAGACACACTCCTATACTTTGTGGACAGTCTTCCCAGAATGGTTGAAGCAGTTATAGCTGAAAAGGGTGGGCCAAATCAATTTGAACCCTACGGACTAAGACTGGGATGCCATTAAAGTTCATGTGTGTGTAAAGGCAGGCAGGGCGGGGCGGCTCTCGTTCTGAGAAGCCGTCATATAACGGCCTCCCAGAACGGGCGCACTTACGCACCTGCGGGGGCATACAGCGTGGCGATCGCAGTCGCGCCGTGTTGCTAGGACACGCTGTGACGCCGATCTCTATAAAGAGCCACGTCTGCGGCTCTTTAACCATGTGAACGGCTGTGTCCAATCACAGCCGGTCACATGTAAACACGGAGATGCCGGTAATCGACGCTCCTGGCCTCACACTGACAGAGTGTGTGGCGAGGAGAGCCGATCAGCGGCATCTCCTCACAGGAGACATCTACACATGTAATCAGGGCACTGATCATCAGTGCCCTGATTACAATAGCGACACCAGTGCCACAAATCAGTGCCCACCAGTGCCAGCAATCAGTGCCCACCACTGCCAGCAATCAGTGCCCACCACTGCCCACAAATGCCACTAATCAGTGCCCATTAGTGATGCCAGTCCGTGCTTGCTATCAATGCTGCCCATCAATGCCCATCACTGCTGTCCATCGGTGTTGCTCATCAGTGCCACCCATCAGTGCCCATCAGTACCGCCTATCTGTCCCGCCTATCAGTGTCCACCAGTGCCGCCTATCAGTGCCACCTATTAGTGCCCATCAGTGCCACCTAACAGTGCCCATCAGTGATCATCATTGCCACATATCAGTGCCACCTATCAGTGCCCAAAAGTGTGGCATATTAGTGCCTACTCATCAGTGCCCATAAGTGCCACCTCATCAATGCCCATCAGTTCAGCCTATCAGTGCCCATCAGTGCCGTGTCATCAGCGCACATCAGTGAAGGAGAAAAATGACTTAATTACAAAATTTACTGACAAAGGTATAAAACACTACAAATCAGCCAATGACCGTTACTCTTGTAGCTCCCACTTTTTCTCATGGCATTCAGATGTAATTTTGATATAACACAGAGAGTGGTATGTCCTGACTGCCCTTGAAGCTTTTCTGTGGATTAGCTTGATTTAAAAACTGTCTTAGAAATTATATTAACATGGTAATGCGTATATGAAATTTTATGGTTGAATTAAGATCTATTTTTAATGTTTTGATCTAAGAAATAAAAACGAATTGTGTTCACAGAAGAAGAATAAGACAAGCAGTGGGAAAATTGTAAATTTTTTGGAGCCAAGTGTCACATACTTATAGGAGGGCACCCTATTACAAAGGGTGAGTACCCAAGATCAGCAGTACAGTGCTCCGCATTTCACTCTCCATACCAGACAGTACATCACAGACAAGTTAGGAATCACATTTTTAGCCACTTAAACACATAGATGCTCATTGCTTATCTCTCCTATAAAAGAAACTCATACCAATATGACTATCTTCACTATAGAGATGCTCATAAACAATATGAATGCAACAAGGTAATGGAAGAGCACAAATATCCTATGTTTCCTGAGTTCCCTTTAAGCATAGATCTTCCTGCAATCCCTATTTCTAATCCAATTTCTGGTGACATATGATTAGGAGTAGTGATGTTCACTAAACTTAGTAAATATGGTGAAGCTGTGTTAATTTTGAATACCTAATCATGTGCAAAGAAAATTTAAAAAATTGGGATTTTTCATGATTTAAAACATATCTAAACCCAAAAACAAAACCCCTTATTGACCAACTCACCCCGCAAATAAACCGACCATGTCTGGGATTCATAACCATAGCAACTTTTTTTACAAGTCCAAAACAACTTTGAAGGCACTGTAATAAAGTTAAGTCAGAACTATGTATCTGCAGCCCAAACCCTGTTTAAAAGCCCCGCCCCCCCCCCCCCCCCCCCAGCCACACTACCCTGCTATAGGGACAATTACACAAAGGTACCGCAGTTACACATCCTCAATTCTGGGTCAAAACAACTACACAATAGTAAAGAGGAACACCATCCCTCACATGAGACTCCATCCCCTTTTTTAATCAAAATGGCCACTTTTCAAGACCCTGCAACCCACCACTTGCTGCAATGACTATATGACATTGAAAGGAACTATAAAATTATTGTCATAGGGGAAGCTTCACCAATGTCAACTAACCTGTGAGTGAAGTACTCCACTCCTCCCTGCAGACCTTAAAGACCCCTCCCACAAGGTCCAATCTCACCAATAAGGTTGCTCCACTTTGCTACCCCTTTCATTATCACTCTACTAACCCTCTACTATTAGGTTCCTCTTCAACCCTTTGCTTATGTATCTGCCCGCCGCCGAAAAAGACCGAAGCACCGCCGAAAAAGACCGAGCCAACTGTTCGGGAGGCGGGACTACGAGCGGAGACGAACAGTCGGCTCGGTCTTTTCCGGCGGCGCTTCGGTCTTTTCCGGCGGCGCTTCGGTTTTTTCGGCGGCACTTCAGTTTTTTTCGGCGGCGCTTCTTTTTTTTCTATTTTTGTCACTTTTTTTTGAGGGGTATCGGCGTATAACACGCACCCACGACTTTCCCCCGATTTTAAGGGGGGGAAAAGTGCGTGTTATACGCCAATAAATACGGTATTTATTATATTATAATTTATGATTTTGTGTTTCAAACTTTATCATACCCGGGATGTCTACTAGACTCTGGTTTGGACAGATTTAAGTGAGTTATTCGTAAGAATTACAGGCCTACAATATAAAATGCCAAATTTCCATGCAAAATAATTGTACCGCTTTTGGGACAAAATTCCTGACATAATCATACCGCCAGGGAGGTTAAAATGTCCTCTCCCCTGCTACCTATCCTGCCTACCCTATGTAAAAAAAAAAAAACTAAATTTTTTCAGTTCACTCTGGTATGGTCATGGGATCAGGCAGTTCTGGCACAGGGAGAGATTGACAATGCCTAATAATTCCAGGAGCAGTGATGTCACCCATAGGCTCCAATAGCCCAGCAATTGTCAGCGCTCTCTCCTCTCCCCTGCAGCAGCTCATTAACACAGGGAAGCCAGAGCTGTGGATCATGTGACCAGGCTGACGCAGACTGAAAAACAGTAAGTATACAGATCTTTTGTAGATAGAGTAGGCAGGATAGGTGGCAGGAGGAAGGAGGGGACAATTTTAAGAACGGTTAGTGTAAGGCAGGAATTCTACTTTAATAGGCAGGCAGCTAGGTCTTTCAGATGGAGAGGTCAGCAATGGCAGGCCTAGGTACATATTCTACTCACTAGAGGTTTACCACGTGCCGACTGCGCACTCTAGTTTCACTGCTACAGTGCGGGCCATCTTTGTGCAGTGGTCTAAATCATTTGGTGGAGGGGGGGATTATGGTGTGGGATTGTTTTTCAACCCCACAGCATAATCCCCCCTCCACCAAATGATTTGGACCAGTGCACAAAGCAAGGTCCATAAAGACATGAATGGGTGGAAGAACATGACTGGCCTGCACAGACTTGAGTCCTGACCTCAACCCGATAGAACTCATTTGGGATGAATTAGTGCGGAGACTGCGAGCTAGGCCTTCTCATACACATCAGTGCCTGACCTCACAAATGCGCTTCTGGAAGAATGGTCAAACATTCCCATAGACTCGCCAAGATTGTAAACTCTAACGAGCAGGGCCCTCTGATTCCTCATGGTGTAAAGCGCTGCACAGATGAACTGTTGGCGCTATTTAAATCCTGTATTGTAATGATAATAATAATAGACACACTCCTATACTTTGTGGACAGTCTTCCCAGAATGGTTGAAGCAGTTATAGCTGAAAAGGGTGGGCCAAATCAATTTTGAACCCTACGGACTAAGACTGGGATGCCATTAAAGTTCATGTGTGTGTAAAGGCAGGCAGGGCGGGGCGGCTCTCGTTCTGAAAAGCCGTCATATAACGGCGTCCCAGAACGGGCGCACTTACGCACCTGCGGGGGCATACAGCGTGGCAATCGCAGTCGCGCCGTGTTGCTAGGACACGCCGTGACGCCGATCTCTATAAAGAGCCACGTCTGCGGCTCTTTAACCATGTGATGGGCTGTGTCCAATCACAGCCGGTCACATGTAAACACGGAGATGCCGGTAATCGGCGCTCCTGGCCTCACACTGACAGAGTGTGTGGCGAGGAGAGCCGATCAGCGGCATCTCCTCACAGGAGACATCTACACATGTAATCAGGGCACTGATCATCAGTGCCCTGATTACAATAGCGACACCAGTGCCACAAATCAGTGCCCACCAGTGCCAGCAATCAGTGCCCACCACTGCCAGCAATCAGTGCCCACCACTGCCCACAAATGCCACTAATCAGTGCCCATTAGTGATGCCAGTCCGTGCTTGCTATCAATGCTGCCCATCAATGCCCATCACTGCTGTCCATCGGTGTTGCTCATCAGTGCCACCCATCAGTGCCCATCAGTACCGCCTATCTGTCCCGTCTATCAGTGTCCACCAGTGCCGCCTATCAGTGCCACCTATTAGTGCCCATCAGTGCCACCTAACAGTGCCCATCAGTGATCATCATTGCCACATATCAGTGCCACCTATCAGTGCCCAAAAGTGTGGCATATTAGTGCCTACTCATCAGTGCCCATAAGTGCCACCTCATCAATGCCCATCAGTTCAGCCTATCAGTGCCCATCAGTGCCGTGTCATCAGCGCATATCAGTGAAGGAGAAAAATGACTTAATTACAAAATTTACTGACAAAGGTATAAAACACTACAAATCAGCCAATGACCGTTACTCTTGTAGCTCCCACTTTTTCTCATGGCATTCGGATGTATTTTTGATATAACACAGAGAGTGGTATGTCCTGACTGCCCTTGAAGCTTTTCTGTGGATTAGCTTGATTTAAAAACTGTCTTAGAAATTATATTAACATGGTAATGCGTATATGAAATTTTATGGTTGAATTAAGATCTATTTTTAATGTTTTGATCTAAGAAATAAAAACGAATTGTGTTCACAGAAGAAGAATAAGACAAGCAGTGGGAAAATTGTAAATTTTTTGGAGCCAAGTGTCACATACTTATAGGAGGGCACCCTATTACAAAGGGTGAGTACCCAAGATCAGCAGTACAGTGCTCCACATTTCACTCTCCATACCAGACAGTACATCACAGACAAGTTAGGAATCACATTTTTAGCCACTTAAACACATAGATGCTCATTGCTTATCTCTCCTATAAAAGAAACTCATACCAATATGACTATCTTCACTATAGAGATGCTCATAAACAATATGAATGCAACAAGGTAATGGAAGAGCACAAATATCCTATGTTTCCTGAGTTCCCTTTAAGCATAGATCTTCCTGCAATCCCTATTTCTAATCCAATTTCTGGTCACATATGATTAGGAGTAGTGATGTTCACTAAACTTAGTAAATATGGTGAAGCTGTGTTAATTTTGAATACCTAATCATGTGCAAAGAAAATTTAAAAAATTGGGATTTTTCATGATTTAAAACATATCTAAACCCAAAAACAAAACCCCTTATTGACCAACTCACCCCGCAAATAAACCGACCATGTCTGGGATTCATAACCATAGCAACTTTTTTTACAAGTCCAAAACAACTTTGAAGGCACTGGAATAAAGTTAAGTCAGAACTATGTATCTGCAGCCCAAACCCTGTTTAAAAGCCCCCCCCCCCCCCAGCCACACTACCCTGCCATAGGGACAATTACACAAAGGTACCGCAGTTACACATCCTCAATTCTGGGTCAAAACAACTACACAATAGTAAAGAGGAACACCATCCCTCACATGAGACCCCATCCCCTTTTTTAATCAAAATGGCCACTTTTCAAGACCCTGCAACCCACCACTTGCTGCAATGACTATATGACATTGAAAGGAACTATAAAATTATTGTCATAGGGGAAGCTTCACCAATGTCAACTAGCCTGTGAGTGAAGTACTCCACTCCTCCCTGCAGACCTTAAAGACCCCTCCCACAAGGTCCAATCTCACCAATAAGGTTGCTCCACTTTGCTACCCCTTTCATTATCACTCTACTAACCCTCTACTATTAGGTTCCTCTTCAACCCTTTGCTTATGTATCTGCCCCAAACCTTTTCTTATGTCTCTGCCTCAAAACTTTTCTTATATCTCTGCCTCAAACCTTTGTTTATGTCTCTGCCTCAAACCTTTTCTTATGTCTCTGCCTCAAACCTTTTCTTATGTCTCTGCCTCAAACCTTTGCTTATGTCTCTGCCTCAAACCGTTTCTTATGTCTCTGCCTCAAACCTTTTCTTATGTCTCTGCCTCAAACCTTTTCTTATGTCTCTGCCTTAAACCTTTGCTTATGTCTCTGCCTCAAACCTTTTCTTATGTCTCTGCCTCAAACCTTTTCTTATGTCCCTGCCTCAAACCTTTGCTTATGTCTCTGCCTCAAACCTTTTCTTATGTCTCGGCCTCAAACCTTTTCTTATGTCTCTGCCTCAAACCTTTTCTTATGTCTCTGCCTCAAACCTTTGCTTATGTCTCTGCCTCAACCCTTTTCTTATGTCTCGGCCTCAAACCTTTTCTTATGTCTCGGCCTCAAACCTTTTCTTATGTCTCTGCCTCAAACCTTTGCTTATGTCTCTGCCTCAAACCTTTTCTTATGTCTCAGCCTCAAGCTCCAAGCCTCCAAGCTCCCCCTTTATTTACCAACTTTGTGAGCATTCACTTAGAAAAAATGAACAATAACTTGGCATATTAAACAGTGTTTTCTCTTTTAGCCATTCAACCCCTTTGAATTGGGAATGGGCTTTAGCACGCAAAAAAGGATACAGTTTCATAAGTATTTGTATGTTGGCACGCGTTTTTAATGAGGGTTTTGCTGCGTTCCGCTACAGATATTTTGACTTCTTGCCTGGACAAAAAAAATAAAAAATCTAAATTAATTTCTGTCTGATGGTTATGTGATATACTATGTTATAATGCATTGCATATGTACATTTTTCTGCAAGGTTACTATTTGATTCCTCTATCCCCTAAAATGTACATTGTCACAGTAAACATTCTCCATAAAGCACTGTCCTACTGCATAGATTTATGAACAGGCCCCGATTGTTGTGCCAATTATGGTGTGCCTGCAGCAGCTGACTGCGTTATACTGCAGGGAATCACTATATGGGAACGTAGCCTAAAACCTTGCCCTAGGGTATACAGATGACTTGAGCGTATTGTGATTGAGTTGACGTCATGCTGGGTACAGTCATGCAGCCTGATTTGTTTAGAGACAACAATCCGTGGTGTTCTGCTTATTTAAAAAGTGACAAAACTACTGTGCACAAAGCCTTCCTAGCTGTGGGCATATTCCATTCCTCTCTAGTTTATCGGTATTCTGGATTTAACCAGCATTTATTTTAAAAACCATCTAATCACATGCAGCTGACCGGCATTCCTCTCCAATCTGCATTTCACATACCAGCATTAGACCTTTAATCCCCACGCATGTGTGAGTGTGAAATAGTAGTGTCAGGACGTACCTCTAATTCTTCAGGCAGGCGTTTAAAACAAAACAGCTCTTTAAGAGAACTGCCTCAAAAAAAAAAAAAAAATCTGTATCCCTGGACAATAAACAAACACGATTCCAAAGCTCGCAAATGAATGCATATGCGTTTACATTAGGGTTCCTTCCAAAAAGAGAATTCTATAGACTGAGAATATGAGGATTTCAGCAAATCTAGGTTTGAAAATGGATTTAATTACACTGGGGCCATAAAGTTTAGGCACATCTAAAATTATGGCTATGTTCAGTGTATGTATCTGTCAGCCAAAATTCCCTAGGAATTCATTTACAATGACAAGTTGCTCTGACACACCTATATTTTCTAGTGTAACAACCTTTTCTCTCTCGGCTGACCTTCTACCAAACTGTAAATTCCTGCACAGGCCATGTAGTAGCCAGGAGATGTCTGTTTTGCATTTAGCCCTGATATGATGAGTTAAAATGCTTGCAGAAATAAAGTAATATAAATAGTGCAAGATATTTAATGACCATCTAAATGGGGTCTGAGCGTCACTGAAACAGCTGCCTTTATTTTAGCGATGAACTCAAATATAAACCTTGTAATAAACATGTCATTATTAAAGTATTATCTTCCATCTTGCTAATAAAATTGAAAATACTTAGCCACACCAATGATAGTAATTATTTTAGCCCTACGAGACGAGGATGACTCTCAGCTGCTGTGCAAACAGAGGGTGCTGGGTTGTTTAAAAAGAAAAGATGATGGTATAAATTATAATTTTAATCAGTTCACAGAATAACTGTTTGCAACAGCTATTTCAGAAATGAGTCAGTCCCAAAGAATCTCCTAAAATGAAATTCTCCAGCATGGCCTCTTACTGCATAGCTGTTATTAAATTCTGTTCAGTGGGCAGTCAACATTTAACTGTGGGTGGCTAGCTTTGAGTCCTGTACACACTATCTGCCAGGATACCAAATGCTGGAATCCTGTGGTCGGATATGACCAGGATGGTGAACCACACAGAGGAACACAGACTCCAAATATAAATGCAGTTTTACAGTTTATTGTAATTGAAAACAAACCTAAGCAACATAAAAAAAAGTGCAAACAGCCAACAAATGCAAATAACCCAATGGAAAAACACATGACCTAAAATTAAACACCTGTGAAAACATATACAACAATAGAGTCATGAAGAATGCAGAGAAAATGGAACAACATTGCTAAGAGGGGTTGAGCAGGTAAACAGGAGTCAAAGTAATGGGTAGCCACCCTGCCGTAAGCAGGTATGTCTATTTATATATAATAGTGCTAAGCTACACTCAACTTAGCTAAATTGATAGATTAACCTTCTTGTGTTTCCCTCAGGTTCTGTCAGGATGTGTGGCTGGTGCTAGTGTGAGAGCTGCACTAATCAGAGCTATGAATATGTATCTCTCCCTGGCCAACCACTTTGAGGTTTATTGGACCTAGCACATGCTAGGAGAGGATTGGGAGGGCAGTGTGGGACATTGGGAGGGCAGTGTGTTCTCCCCTGGGCCTTCTACCTCGGGGAGGATTGGGTTTGGCTGTTGAATCCTCTTAAAGCGGTATTAAAATCTTGTTTTCTTTTTTTTCTAAAATAACAAACATGTTATACTTACCTGCTCTATGCAATGGTTTTACATAGAGCAGCCCAAATCATCCTGCACTCCTGGCCCCTCCCTCCTACCGGGTGCCCCCACAGCAAGCAGCTGCTGTGGGAGCACCCAAGCAGACGTACTCCCGAGCCGCAGTTCTGTGTGTCCATTTACACACTGAGCTGCGGCTCGGCCCTATCCCCTCTGTCTCCAGATTGGCTCACTGGCTGTGACTGACAGCCAAAAGCCAAACAAGAGTGTGAGTCCCCAGAGAGCCAAGGCTCTCCTCACATCACTGGATCGAGAGGGGGCTCAGATGAGTATTAGGGGGGAGTTGGGGGACTGCTGCACACAGAAGATTTTTTACTTTCATGCCCTTACAACCACTTTAAGCATGCTTCCTGTGAGGGTGACCATGTGGTCAGTAAACACTTATGTTTGAGGCCTAACTTCGGTAACCTGGGGATTGAGGCGCCATGGAGGAACTCCAGATGTGAGGAAGGTCTGGCGAAGCATGGATGTATAGCTTGAACTTCAGCGGAGTATGTCTTCTCCCTAGGGTGCTGGCAATTGCTTTAACAAGTGCCCTACAGCCAGGAGCTACAGTCAGAGAATGCTGAGTCAGCTTCAAAGCTTTGAAGACTGTAAGTACTTTTGTTCCCTACTCTGGAGTCTACAAGTCCATGGATATCCGATATCTTTACCCGCTTTTGAGGGTAAAGTACCATTTAATAAATTCCTTTTGTTTTGCATCAAAATTGACTGGTGCCCATTTGTACATATTGCTTCACTACTGCCAAGAGACTACACCCGGAGGTGAAATGCTAGCTTACCCTATCTCTAGGGGTCATGGCATACTACAAATGGGTAGCAGGAACAGGGAAAGAGCAGGTTCAAAATTGATCAGACCCCAGAGAAAAATGCTATGGATAAGGACTGGGGGAGAATAATAATCTCCCAGCTGCCAAACTCTAGTAGTGATGAATGGTAGCATCAGGCTGGTGGCACATGGAGCTACAAGTCACTATCTGTGGGAATTCAGCATTGTTGGTCATCTTACTTTAAAAAAGTAATTAGTTAAGTTACAAATTACTTCTCCCAAAAAGTAATTGCGTTAGTAACTCAGTTACTACATTGGAAAAGTAATTAGTTACTCAGCAAAGTAACTGACTTTTTTTTAAATATTCTATTTGTGTAACTAAGGGGCGGGTCTAGTATTACTGTAACCAAGGGGCGTATTTATTATTATTGTTATATATCGTGTAACCAAGGGGCTGCTCTATTATTACTCTAACCAAGGGGCAGATCTGTTATAGCGTGTAAGCAAGGGGCGCGTCTATTATTATTATATCGTGTAAGGGGCGGATGGCTACAGAAGAGGGAGAATGTTAAATTAATGGGCAGAGCTCGATATATAACAATAATAATAAATGCGCCCCTTGGTTACAGTAATACTAGACCCCTTGCAGAGTAGCACAAGCATCAGGAGCGTGCGGCATCGCCTCGTACAATTACATGTTAACTGCACCTGCGTGGTGTAGAGTTCACTCAGAGCTGTTTAGGTTCGGCAATTTTCCGAAGCTCCGTAGTCCTTCGTACTGCGCAAGCCCTGCGCCTGCGCAGTACAGGGGGTCCTTATCTGGCGGGGGAACTTTTTCGTCAGGACACCGGAATTACACTACTGCCATCTAGTGGCGGTAGATGTAATTGGGGTAACTAAGCCAAAGTAATGGGAACTGAGTTACCATGAGGGGAAAAGTAATCAGTTAGATTACTAGTTACCCTCTAAAGTAACTGCGTTAGGTAACTCAGTTTATTTTAACTCAGTTACTTACATCACTGGAATTCAGTGCCACCATTTGCCCATGTTCCTGACCTGGGATGAGCAGACTGATTTAACTTGCTTTTAAGTCTAAATTCCAAATTCCATGTACATACTAGACCTTGGGAACTATATGAACCGACACTGTTTTAGATATTACTGTTGCCATACTACTTATTGCTTTCAACTTTTACCATCTAATGTCAACTGTGCATTACTACTAATAATAGAAAACTAGGGGCAGCCCCCGCTGTTCCCCCAATGAAAGGGAAATTAACTATCTTGACACCCAAAGATTGTTTACAAAAATATGGTAAAAATTCAATTTTTTATTTATACAAAACATGTTTAAAAAGAAAACACATATCCACATACATAATTAAAAAACAACAATTGCAATAACATCTTCAATATGTATATTGTTCCACACTGAGATTGCTGGTAATAAGGTATCCTCAAACAAGGCTGAGGACAAAAGGATGTAATCAATTCTCAATTTACAATAAAACCTCAACATGTTTTGCGGCAATGACTGCTTCTTCAAGAGGAATTCTATAGATTAGCATCTGCAACTTAATGACCTCCTTTCCCCCCTCTATACTGTTTTCTACATATCCATTCCCTTCATTTGTTTGTTATCATGCCAAATTAATAGGGAACTGCCCCTAGTTTTCTATTATTCATATTGTTGGGATGATGGTACCCCTATTAATTTCAATCAATAGTTTTTCTAGAGGCTCACGTCTTAATTCTGTGCATTACTACTGACACATTACAGGTCTACTAGAGTAATATATATGCAGTACCTTTAGTTCACAATAAAAAAAAATTCCTGTTCAGAAATAGATTATTTGTGGTCTTTTTCTTGGTTTACACATTTCATATAATTGAAGTATTACACATGTTTCCTTTTCCTCCACCAATCCTAACATAGAAGCAGTTTGTGTAAAATAAGAACACACATTTCAACAGCTTGAGTTATGAAGTAATTTTAGCCACAGCCGCCATGATAAATATCTGCAAGCCGTTACTGTGAGCAAGTCTATTAAAAGAGGGAAACCCATAAAAATAAATAATAGTTTCCAAAATGGCCTTTCTTATGTTATTGCACAGCGCAGTATTATTAAACTAAACAAAAAATGGGCATAAAAATATATTTTCTTCAGAATTATATCAGAAATTGAACTTATAAGCATTCCACATTGTGGCCTGCTCAAGCTTCGTGAGAATGGTAGTCGTTAAACAACAATTTAGCTCACAGATCAAATTATACATTATTAAAATACTGTATTAAAGGGAAAAAACAGAGCACAATATGTGTTACCTATATTTCAAGAAATTCAATGTACAGAACGATACATATTTATTTACTGTAAGCATTTGTATGTTTAAAAAAATAATAATTTTGTTCATTCTGAACTTAAAGGGTTCAGTGTTCCTGTTCCTTTGTGTTCAGTAATTAAAACAGTAGGAATCTCTTTGCACCATGCCTCTTGTTCTAAAGACTACTAAGTCATCCAAAAGGGAAATTTTAGTGTTCAGGGTGGAGCTGGCAGGTTTATACAGGTCCTCAGGAACCCTTTAGTAAGATTTTCCCTGTGCTTTTCTTAAAGGGTCAGTTCACCTTCACAATAAAATCTGCATATGCAGATAAAGAGTCGTCTGTAGATAAAAAACAAACTGTGCAGCTCTGATCAAAGTTAAAAAATGTCCTTGCTATAGGTGTTGTCCATTTACACACTGCATGATGCCTGACTCAGTAAACTTCTAGGACGTTGCTAAGGATGTTGCTAAGGATTTTCTAAGATAAACCTAGCTGTTACTGTTCACCTTCAAGAGTGAGCTCTCAAACATTGAGCTCAGAGCTACTGCATCACAGAAGAGAAAGAGCACGTGAGGAGGGGTTGAATCAGGGAAAGCTGATCTTGCAGTGTAGCTCCCCTCACTGCAAGGGTTAAATGTGTGCTTCATCTAGAGGGACAGGAATACGGTGAATTACTTACCTTATTGCTTACCCTCCTAGCAGTTGGTGCTCTTCTTTGCTTGCTCCTGCAAAATATTCATCCTGCATTGTATGTGATAATGTCAAAGAGATATGTCTGGTCGGGCATTGAAGAGGAGCAAGTTCGGGGTTTCGGTGTTATGACTAGGAGAAAGACTACATGATCAGGGAATAAGGTAAGTATTTCAATGAATTCCTATCCCCTCTAGACATCTAAATAATTACTTCATGTAGTGGGTATAATGCTGTGTTTTTCTGAAATACCTTAATCAAAAAAGAATTCTGCATTATGACCACTAGATAGAACTAATGATCATCATAGGCGATAATCATATTACAAAAAAGATAGTGTACATTTGTTGTGCCTGTGTGAATGCTTAAAGAGGAAGTAAACCCTGAAGGGTCCTCTTTTGTTCCCTGCAAAGTAAAAGCATAATGGGCTAGTATGCATCGCATACTAGCCCATTATGTGCCACTTACCGGCAAACGAAGCCTGTAATGTCCCTGATGTCCCCGCTGGTGGCCATGTCCATCTTCACCCCTCCTCCTTCTGGGGCCATGGACTTCGGCTCTGTGACTGGCCGAAGTCCTGTGACGTCACTCCCGCACATGCGCGCGGCAGCCGATGGTCACGGCACGCTGCTGAAGATCGTGCCCTTTCTTCAGCGCACATGCGCCATTGACGCCTGCGAAAGTGTATATAGCAAATATCTCCTAAACCTACAGGTAAGCCTTATTGTAGGCTTACCTGTAGGTAAAAGTGATATGTACGGGTTTACAACCACTTTAAGACATCTGCACAGCATATTTTTATATATCCCCTTACTTTCTGTTGCCTTTGCCTGAGGGGAAATCTCAATGAGGAGATAGACAAAACTCAGAGAGGTTTTTTTTTACCAAGCCCATAACAGGGAATGAGAATATGTAGAAAAAAGGTTGTCTGCTGTACTCTTTTTTTTTTTTATTTGGCAAGGATGTAGAGTATTGTTATTATTTGAACTTTTCTTTATGTCCATTTCTTTTTAAAATTTGGCTTTACATGGGTAGACCATTTGTCATTTATATTTTATCATAACTAATAGAAAAAAAAATGCTGTCAGCATGTTATTAATTTCCAAGTACCAGAAGCTATTGTCACTAGCGTGCTTTATCTTTTCTGGGTTTCAGTAGAGAGCAGTGCGGTAGTACTGTGAGTATACAAAATATGCCATGGAATTTTAATCTTGTGCTGCCTTGTTTCCGTTTTTTAACCTTACTCCAGGGAAGTCAAAGTTCCTGCCAAGCAAATGCCTTAATGCATTGCTAGTATATCAAATAGCAATACTAAAAAAAAATGACAAAACAGAGGCAATGGCAAAATAATTACCAAAAAAGAATCATAAATATAATTCCTGTGTATTTAAAGTGGAAATCCATGAAAAATCTAAAATCCCTACATCTATAGACACCAGGGATCTAACAATAACCTCTCTATCCCTGTAATGAAAAGATCAGTATACATACATTTTTTCCACTTTAAGAGCTTGTTTACACGATATGTGCATGAAAACTTATGGGGAAAAACATGCAGATTTCACTTGCAGAGACATGAGTTTCACATGAGTTTACATCAGTTTTCATGCATGTTTCAGTGAGTTTTTATGCATGTTGACATCAGTTTTCATGCACGTCAGTTATGTGCCCTGTTCACACCAATGTTGATGTCACGTTAGTTTTTTTTTCCATACATAAAACTGTATACATGTTGCAGATTCCTGCACAGAAAAAATCTGCACGTAATACCAGAGTTGTGGGGACAACAGTTTTTTTTTGTGTCCTTGCAGAATGCATGCAGAAAACTGACGTCTCTGCATATGATGTGAACAAGGCCTTGGTGAAGGTGAACACCTCATGTTTATAGGATAAGCTTGTTTAAACTCGATCAGGATATAATCCTGTTTACTGACCATATCTGCTTTACCTGACTGCCACTAAGTAAATAACATTCATGGCTAAAGCTCTCGTTCACATCTGAAATTGCACGATTTCAAAGCCGCATTTCAGTGCGCCTTCAAGTGCAACTTTGAAGACTTTGTCTATTCAAGTTGCACCCGAAAACGCCAAAATAGTGCAGGAACTACTTTTTAAAATCAATGTGGCACCGCAATAGGGTGTGACTTGTCATGTGATTCAACATGACAAGTCGCTCCAATGTGAACGAGGGCTAAAGGTAGGATCCTACATTTAACACTGTATAACTAAAACTGTGTTTGCTCTTCAGTTATTCCTTACCATGACATCCACAGCTATAATGTGACAAACAAAACCATGTCAAGTAAAAATGCTGAAGCTTATTACTGGCCTCCACTTCTGCAAAATTTAAGTCTCTTCAAAGAATTCTGCTATTAAGAAAAGTATGGCGGCTGCCACTGCTGACCTTTCCTTTAGAAATCCTAGTTCCATGACTGGCATGCCAATGTTTTGTCTTTAAAGGGAGTCTAGGAGTAAAATGCACACGAAAATGGATGGAGGGCCAGCATGACAGGGGTTAAAAGGGCTTGGGTCTAGGTGGGGGTTTTCAGTTGCATTTTAAAAGAAAATAGGCGGCATAACTTAAGGGGATTGGGTCAAGGTCAGGGTTGGGTATAGTTGCAGGGGGTTGTCTGGTAGGTGGTCCTGGAAGGTCTTCAGTTGGAGGTCTGAAGAGTTGGGGAAAACTTCCCGCCCTCCTGCCCTGTAGTTGTGTTTTTTTTTGGCATGGATGAATTTTGGTTTGTTGTGTTTTTTCTCTGTCATGCAGCAGGTGGAGTACAAGGTCCTTTTAGGTAAGGATGGGTAAAAAGGTACATTGTAGGGACCTGTCCGACTTACGGCTCCCAGTTGTTAAGTGTATTTTCTTGCTGTCTCCGAGTCAGTGGTTATGCAGCTGCAGGCCTAATTAAGTGATACGTTTCTTTCTTGTGCCTAATAGGACCTTGGGGGCTCCATATTTTTGTTACACTGTGGTATTAAGTGTTTTATAAGTTAGTAAAATGTTATTTATATTTTGGTTAATAGAAGTCTGCTATGGCCATTTAACTCCAACTTGTTGTAGTGTCTTTAATTTTATGGGAAAGATGATGGGTGATGGTCTGAGCAGAATATAGACAAGTCATATTTAATACCCTAGTCATGCTTTCTGAGTAACTGGCCCCAAATAAATACAGAGAAATGGAACTCGACAGAGTCTTTTTAGGACTAGCTGCTGTACTAATTTTCTGTCCATAAACAAGTGACTGCATGAACAGAGAGATGGACAGCAGAGAGGGGAGTGCCTAACACCACAGATCAAAACACACCTTGCAACCACTACTGTTAAAGTGGTTCTAAACCTCTGACATTATATATGAACAAAGCATATCCCTCTATAGTGTGTCTAAATCCAGAGCACTACCTGTCAATTATGTCTCTATGCTGGTTCCTCTTGCTTCTGACAAGTTTTAATGACACCAAAAGGTGACAGGGAAGGGAGCTCTAGCACACAACCTGTGGTTGAAGAGAGACAATTTATTTCATTTGGATACTATTCAAGTGGACATTGGCACTTTGATTATCATTGTATATCATTATCATATTCACATTTTTTCTTTGTGCATGACTGTGTGTCACATATAACTGTTTTTATTTTTAGGTTATTTTTGATTCACTATCCATCGACCTCAGTATTTCTGAGGTAGACTTTCATTAGGTCACATATATTTAGCGCTACACTATTTGTTTGCTATTGCCTACAGTCAAGCATGGTGGTGGGAGTGTCATGGTCTGGGGCTGCATGAGTGCTACCAGCACTGGGAAGCTACAGTTCATGGAGGGATTCATGTATGCCAACATGTACTGTGACATACTGAAGCAGAGCATGATTCCCCTCCCTTCAGGGACTGGGACTCAGGGCAGAATTCCAACCTGATAACGACCCCAAACACACCTCCAAGACGACAACTGCCTTGCTAAAGAAGCTAAGGGTAAAGGTGATGGACTGGCCAAGCATGTCTCCAGACCTTAACCCTATTGAGCATCTGTGGCACATCCTCAAACAGAAGGTGGAGGAGCGCAAGGTCTAACATCCACCAGCTCCATGATGTCTTCATGGAGGAGTGGAAGAGAACTCCAATGGCAACCTGTGAAGCTGTAGCTGGTGGCCACACAAAATATTGACACTTTGGGCCCAATTTGAACATTTTCACTTAGGGGTGTACTCGCTTTTGTTGCCAGCGGTTTAGACATTAATGGCTGTGTGTTGAGTTATTTTGAGGGGACAGCAAATGTACACTGTTATACAAGCTGTACACTCACTACTTTACATTATAGCAAAGAGTCATTTTTTCAGTGTTGTCACATGAAAAGAAATAATAAAATATGTACAAAAATGTGAGGGGTGCACTCACTTTTCTGAGATACTGTATATACCCCTGTAACATTTTGCATTGGTGCCTTTAAATATTTGTATTGATTTTGAAAACTCTTAATATATACATATTCAACTATATATATATTTACACATACATACTCAGTTTGGGGGGGGGGGGGTTAAGAGAGGGAAGAGAGAGAGAGAAGAGGGTGGGAGAGAGGGGGGGTAAGAGGGATAGAGAGGGGAATGAGAGTGGGGGTGTGAGAGAAAGGGGGAGAGAGTGAGGGGGGTCTTCATCATACCTGCATTCACCAATTATGGCCACAGACTGGTCTCTCCTAGGCTCAGGCAGTCAGGATCTAGAGTTGCTGTGTGCTCTGGGGGGGGGGGGGGGGGGGGGTGGCAGCAAAAACAGAGGGGATGGGGTGGGAGATGGAGCAGATTTAGCTTCCTCTGACCTGTTCATACAGCACAGTGTGCCAGGTACTGCCAGTCGTGTGTCTCAATATCTCACTCATAGGATTCCTGTGAGTGAGATACTGTATTACAGGATCGCCATAGCACAGTGACAGAGATATTATGCAACGAGCAGCACTGCTGATGAAACAGGATGAATTACTTGGGTTGTGTAGTGTGTGCCAGGACACTTCTGCACACTGGATTATATGCCACTGCGCATGGGGTGATTAGGGTGTACCCAAGCACATCGGGTACACCCCCCTGTGCATGCCTTTCCCTCTTCAACATGAATGGCACAGCATATAGAGCACCGTTGAATGTTATATTTAACATATGTTATATGTTCATTCAACATGAATTAAAATCCTAGTGGGGCAGAGATATAATAGTTGATGTAAATTGGGCATTGGTGCACCATAAGAGATATGGTTTATCATCTATCATAGGAAATGTTGGACATGATGATTTACTAGGCAATGTGTAATGTTAGTGATATTCATGGCACAGTAATGGTGTGTAGACTCACTGACATGTCCTTATTAAAGAGGGAAATAATGAGTAAGATGTGTTACTTACAGGGATGCTGTTTCAGGACACTGACAGGATAGATACTGTACATAACATGCATTCACAAATTTAAAGTGGTTGTAAAGGTTCGTTTTTTTATTTTCTAAATAGGTTCCTTTAAGCTAGTGCTAGTTAAGCATTCACACACTCACTTCCTGTTTCTCCTCAGTGACCTTCACACCATCATCCGAGCAGTGTTTAGTCAGCCAGAACAGCTTACTAAGGAGGAAGAGGAAGTGAGAAATTCAGACAAAGAAAAGAAAGAAAAAAAACATTTAGAAGGGACATCGAAGGAAAAGGTAAGTAAACACTGCACTAGCTTAAAGGAACCTATTTAGAAAATAAAAAATTAACCTTTACAACCCCTTTAAATCAGTTTATCTGTGGAAAAGCAGCATGGATAGAAGGTTTGTACATGCTAAACTTACTCCAATTAAAGTGGACCTTTAGTCATTTTTTCATCTTTCCATGTATTAAATCCTCTGCCCTCCTTGTTTTAACTTTGAATAGTAAAACATTTTGTTTCTGCTAGTAAATACCTAATACAGCCCAATACCTGTTTCTTGTCTGTAAAAAAGCCTAGGCTTATGACATCATGCACATCTCTCTCTCTCTCTCTCTCTCTCTCTCTCTCTCTCACTCTTGTGAGAGTTTGCCAGGAAGTCAGGAATAAGAGAGCCAATGAGAGCTGCAGAGCTGGAGGCGTGCCTCTGTGTGTTTATGTAAATCCAGGAAGTGAACAGGCAGCAGCTTCAGCTGTCCATAGTTAAAATAATTGCAGTCATACTCAGTAAAGGGAGATTTCTGCAGCATATTTGGCAAGTACAGAATCACAGTATATATAAAATAATATGCAAAGTGGTTGGAGTGAAGCTTCAGAATGGCAAATATTTTTTTATTACAAATTATATGAGCAAACTGCAGTTCTTCTTTAAGATAAAAGTTCATGTTTACTTTTCTTTTGTATTTATCCACCCCAACAAGACTGGTAACATAGTTTTATTTGAACATACTGTAGATCTGTCAAATCTGACTATTGAGTCTTAATTATGATTGTTTAGTCTTGTTTAGGAAGAATTTATATTGGTCTCTTTATCACTGTTCCAAAACGGTATTTGACCTTCTTGCCTTGTGCTTAGA
Source organism: Lithobates sylvaticus (assembly GCA_028564925.1). Taxonomy (NCBI): domain Eukaryota; kingdom Metazoa; phylum Chordata; class Amphibia; order Anura; family Ranidae; genus Lithobates; species Lithobates sylvaticus. The sequence continues at coordinate 169,867,349 of CM053026.1, forward strand.
TGCAGCTGCTCCTGTTGAAATCCATTTGTGTTTCTTCAATGTTCCTCACTTATAGTTACATAGTTAATCTGGATGAAAAAAGACACAAATCTATCCAGTTCAACCAACAGAAAAAAAAAAAATCACAGGCAGAAGCAGCTCCTGTACTCATGGAACAGCACAAAGGACTCAAGAATAATTAAATAAAGAGACATAACACAATTTATTTCATGTTGGCTATAATGGCCACGGCGTTTATTAAGTGGTAACCAAAAATTGAGCAATAATAATCCATAACCAGCAATATTTTTTAATCTTAAAGTTACATAATTTATTTATTAATTTTATCACCTAGTTCAGCCCTCAAATTTTCCACTCGCCTACTCGCATTTTGCGATTGGAAAATTAGGTCTGGCGAGGAGCTGGGCTGCCTGGGAGCGGGGGGGGGGGGGGTGAGCACGGCCGACAGGTTGGAGCGGGGATGAATGGGAGCCGTTCTCCCAGAGAAAAAGTGTGGAGGAACAGAGGGGGCGGCCGGTTTATTATAGCGGAATAGAGCGTGGAGGAAGAGGAGATCCGGCTTGATCACAGAGCAGGGTTTACCCGCTGTAACAGCTTTACATTACAATTGGAGTCCGTGTGCCATCACACACAGCCCCGCCCTCCTGACCCCGCACCTGTGACAGACAGAATGCTGGTCCAATGTCACAGGTGCAGGGTTAGGAGGGCGGGGCTGTGTGTGATGGCGCACGGACTCCAATTGTAATGTAAAGCTGTTACAGCGGATAAACCCTGCATTGTGATCAAGTAATCTGCTCTTCCACTATAATAAACCGGCCGCCCCCTCTGCAAAGGTGAGGCTGCACTGGTGACCCTGCAATGATAGACACAGGTGAGGCTGCATGATGGACACAGGTGAGGCTGCATAATGGACACAGGTGAGGCTGCAAAGGTGAGGCTGCAATGATGGACACAGGTGAGGCTGCATGGGTGAGGCTGAATGATGGACACAGGTGAGGCTGCACTGGTGGACACAGGTGAGGCTGCAATGATGGACACAGGTGAGGCTGCACGGTTGAGGCTGCAATGATGGACACAGGTGAGGCTGCACAGGTGAGGCTGCACACAGGTGAGGCTGCAATGGACACAGGTGAGGCTGCAAAGGTGAGGCTGCAATGATGGACACAGGTGAGGCTGCATGGGTGAGGCTGAATGATGGACACAGGTGAGGCTGCACTGGTGGACACAGGTGAGGCTGCAATGATGGACACAGGTGAGGCTGCACGGTTGAGGCTGCAATGATGGACACAGGTGAGGCTGCACAGGTGAGGCTGCAATGATGGACACTGGTGAGGCCGCATGGGTGAGGCTGCAATGATGGACACAGGTGAGGCTGCAATGATGGACACAGGTGAGGCTGTACGGGTAAGGCTGCAATGGACACTGGTGAGGCTGCAATGATGGACACAGGTGAGGCTGTATGGGTGAGGCTGCAATGATGGACACTGTTGAGGCTGCATGATAGACACAGGTGAGGCTGCATGGGGGAGGCTGCAATGATGGGCATGGGTGAGGCTGCATTGATGGGCACTGGTCACGCTGCGTTGATGGGAACGGTTGAGGCTGCATTGATGGACACGGGTGATAAAGTTGTTGTTCATATTTATTTGTGTAACTTAATTCTGCATAAAACAATTAAGTGTCATTTCATGATAATTTATGAGGGCATGCATTGGGGCGAGATTAGGGGCAGGACGGGGCATGGTAGGGGTTGGGTGGGGTAACTGGTGGGGAGTAACCCTTAAGGCCTGGCTAGTAGCTCAGGATTTATAATTTTGAGTCCTGACCTAGTCCATCCAGAACTGAACTGGATGACAAACCCGCATAAACAAACGCCATGACAGAAAATTCATATATATAAGGGAGGGTGGGTGGGATGCAGCATGGGGCTCCGTCTTCAGCGGGGTCTCCTCAGGCGAACAGAAAGGGAAAACCGCCGGCTTTTATACCCTGTGCCCGGCTCCATCGCGCCAGATTTAACCAATCAGGACCCGTTGCTATGCTGCTCCACATTCTGCTGTCACCCGAAGCAACCTATAATGAGAAGAGAGGAGGGGAGGAGAGAACTAGGGAAGGAAAGGCAGCCCTCTGTACTGTCCCATGGAGCCCTGCATAAGCTCTAGGGGCTCAGTCATGGGACAGCACAAAGGACTCAACAATAATTAAATAAAGAGACATAGCACAATTAATTTCAACAATTTCAACAATAATAATCCATAACCAGCAATATATTTAATCTTAAAGTTGCAGAACCATAAATCATTTACTTATTAATACTATCACCTAGTCCATCCAGAACTGAACTGGATGACAATCCCCACTAGCTGAAGGGCACTCAGGAACTGAGTGGCTGAAGCCCCCAAAACGCCATGGCCTGCTCAATCATGTTTTGTAAGCCTAAAACAAAAATGTCTAACCCGACATCTGACAGGTGTACAAAACCAGCTCTGTACAGACAAGGAAGGAAACCCTCAAGGTCTATGTGGCGGTAAGAAACTACTAAGTTGCGTACAGTTCTATTTATACGTTTCCTAATTCTATCTAAATAATGAAGGCTAAGTGAATCTGACCAAAGGAGTCGTGGTACCATTTCCGAAAATACTATGACAGTGAAAGGAAATAACAATTCAAAGGAAGATGAATCCCTTTTCATCTCACAAATCAAATACCAAGTTTTATTCCTGCCCAAGTCATTAGCCCCAGCATAAATAATAAGTACATCAGGAGAAGGCAATTGTCCTAGTAAGAAAATTAAATGGTTCTTAAGGTTTCTCCATCTCAGACCCTTTATTCCCCACCATAAAACCTGAAATCATTCTTCATCCAAACCGAGATTGGTTTTAAAATTCATGATGGAAGCTTTTTTTTTGGAGAGCACTGGGGTGGGGGCTGGAGAGCACCGGGGGCAGAAAGAACAGGGGTGGGGAGCACGGGGGGCTGGACAGCACTGTGGGGGGCTGGAGAGCGCCGGGGGCTGAAAGAACAGGGGTGGAGAGCACTGGGGTGGGGGCTGGAGAGCACCGGGGGCAGAAAGAACAGGGTGGTGAGCACTGGGGTGGGGACTGGAGAGCACCAGGGCAGAAAGAACAGGGGTGGGAAGCACGGGGGGCTGGAGAGCACTTTGGGGGGTGGGGAGCACTGGGGTGGGAGCTGAAGAGCACAAGGGCAGAAAGAACAGGGGTGGGGAGCATGGGGGGGCTGGACAGCACTGTGGGGGAGCTGGAGAGCACAGGGGGCAGAAAGAACAGGGGTAGGGAGCATGGGGGGGCTGGACAGCACTGTGGGGGGCTGAAGAGCACCGGGGGCAGAAAGAACAGGGGTGGAGAGCACTGGGGTGGGGGCTGGAGAGCACCGGGGGCAGAAAGAACAGGGGTGGTGAGCACTGGGGTGGGGACTGGAGAGCACCGGGCAGAAAGAACAGGGGTGGGAAGCACGGGGGGTTGGAGAGCACTGTGGGGGTGGGGAGCACTGGGGTGGGAGCTGAAGAGCACAAGGGCAGAAAGAACAGGGGTGGGGAGCATGGGGGGGGCTGGACAGCACTGTGGGGGAGTGGAGAGCACCGGGGGCAGAAAGAACAGGGGTGGGGAGCATGGGGGGCTGGACAGCACTGTGGGGCTGGACAGCACTGTGGGGGGGCTGGACAGCACTGTGGGGGGGCTGGACAGCACCGGGGGCAGAAAGAACAGGGGTGCAGAGCACTGGGGTGGGGGCTGGAGAGCACCGGGGGTAGAAAGAACAGGGGTGGGAAGCACGGGGGGCTAGAGAGCACTGTGGGGGGTGGAGAGCACTGGGGTGGGAGCTGGAGAGCACCGGGGTCAGAAAGAACAGGGGTGGGGAGCACGGAGGGGCTGGACAGCACTGTGGGGGGGCTGGACAGCACCGGGGGCAGAAAGAACAGGGGTGGGGAGCACGGGGGGCTGGGGAGTATGGGGGTACTGAACAGCACTGTGGGGGGTGGAGAGCACTGGGGTGGGGTCTGGAGACTGATGGGGAGAGCTAGAGAGCACTGTGGGGGGTGGGGAGCACGGCGGGGGGGGGGGCTGGAGAGCACTGTGGGGGGTAGGAAGCAGGGGGGGCTGGAGAAGGATGGGGAGAGCTGGAGAGAGGGGGAGGCAGAAAGAACAAGGATTGAGAGAACTGTGGGGGGGGCTGGAGAGTGTGGTGGGGGAGGAGAGCACTGGGGGGGAGCAAAAGGAGAAGGGGGCAGTAAAATAATTTGGATAGGAGGAGAAGCAGGGGGGCTGCATATAGAGGAAATGAGCTTTCTATATTCCTCCATGCAGCCCCTGAATGCATGATTCTCCTCCTCTCCCTCCTCCAAGCATTGAGCGGCTGCATGGAGGAATATAGAAAGATAATCTCCTCTATATGCCGCCCCCCCCCCCCCCCCCCCTATCCAGGCACACAGTTTGGGCTGTACTCACAGGCATCTCTCTCTTCCTTTGATCACGGCGCTGGCCGGGGCTGTGCTCTGCGGCCGCGCACCGCGCTGTAACACGGTCCCGCCCCCAAGACCGGCTCGTGTGATAGGTGGAACACACACTGATTCTATCTACTATCACATGAGCCGGTCTAGGGGGGCGGGACCGCGTTACAGCGCGGTGCGCGGCCGCAGAGCACAGCCCCGGCCAGCGCCGTGATCAAAGGAGCAGGAGAGAGGGGATTCAGGGGAGCACTGCAGCCGGCCCCAGGGCAGGCAGCCTACCGGGAAATATCCCGGTATCCCGGTAGGCCAGTCCGGCCCTGAACCTATCACTATCCCAACGTCCCAATTACCCTGATCAAAAGTTAACAGGTGATTTTGGCCTGATAACATGCACACAAGTTGACACAAAGGGGTTTGAATGGCTATTAAAGGTAACCATCCTCACCTGTGATCTGTTTGCTTGCAATTAGTGTGTGTGTGTGCAATTAGTGTGTGTGAAACCCACAAATAACTTCAGGTGAAATACAGGACTCTCTGAAATCATGTGGTGTGGCTGTTTCAAGATGCACAATAAGGAGGCACTTGAAAAAAGATGGGCTGCATGGTCGAGTAGCCAGAAGAAAGCCATTACTATGCAAATGCCACAAAGTATCCCTCTTACAATACACCAAACAGCACAGAGACAAGCCTCAAACCTTCTGTCACAAAGTGATTTGGAGTGATGAGACCAAAATTGAGCTTTTTGGCCACAACCATAAATGCTTCATTTGGAAAGGAGTCAACAAGGCCTATGATGAAAGATGCACCATTCCTACTGTAAAAAACTCGGAGGTAGATCGCTGATGTTTTGGGGATGTGTGAGCTACAAAGGCACAGGAAATTTGGTCAAAACTGATGGCAAGATGAATGCAGTATGTTATCAAAAAATACCAGAGGAACATTTGCATTCATCAGCCAGGAAGCTGCACATGAGACGTACTTGGACATTCCAACATGACAATGATACTTTACACTAGGTCTAGGTCTAAGTCGACCTGTCATTGGCTACAGCAGAATAAAGTGAGGGTTCTGGAGTGGCCATCTCAGTCTCCTGACCTTAATTTTATTGAGCCACATTGAGATCTCAAACGTCCAGTTGATGCAAGACAGCCCAAGAATTTACAGGAACTGGAGGCTTTTTGCCAAGAGGAATGGGCAGCTTTACCATCTGAGAAGATAAAGAGCCTCATCCACAAATACCACAAAAGACTTCAAGCTGTCATTGATGTTAAAGGGGGCAATACACGGTATTAGGAACTGGAGTATGTAAACTTTTAATCAGGGTCATTTGGGTAATTTCTGTTTTCATTATGATTTAAAAACACAGTTGATTGATAATAAATGGCTTCAGCTAAACACTAAACATGAGTGAAAGAAAAGTTTTTGTGTTATCATTCATATTCTCTGAAAAATGGCCAAGAAAACATAAATTCTGCCAGGGTATGTAAACTTATGAGCACAACTGTATCTTGGAAAAAATACAATTAACGATAATATACAAAAAGTCAACAAACGTTGCTAAAAGTCAAGGAAAATATACTGTACATATGTCATGTTACTGAGGGGCACACAGTCATTTTCAATGTTTTGACTAGGAACATTATTTGGAAACATCTGGAGAGATCATATACATTTTTATGAGCTCATACCTTGATCATCTGCAGCACAGGTTTTCCAGGAATGTTGTGGAATGTTTTTTATTGTATGAGGAAAAATAAATAAAACGATAAGGTATGCTAATTTTAGATGAATGCCATGGTTCAGGGATTATGACAAAATCGTTCTGTAAACAATTCTATGTTCTAAAATTAGTTGTATCATTTAAAGCTTAAAGAGGACTTCAATTAATATAAAAAATAGGACTGGAGAAATTAGATACAAAATACATATTAACTATACACTAGCAGGTCCTCAAAGAAACCTTTCCTAACAAAAGCAAGGTTGCTGATTTTGCTTACTTCTCATTCTGCAAATGTATAGCTGCCTGCTGCCACATTGACCCTCTAATCAGCATGCGTGTTTGAGGTTAGTGGCTCATAAAGTACTTAAGTCAGTAGGTCAGCATGACAGCCAAGTTACCAGTATTAGCAGATTGTGCTATCAGTTCTTTTTTTACATGTTTAGCCTCTCCTTATCTCTCATTCAAAAACCCATGCTGTTTACAGAGTTGCATAGCTTAAGCTCCAATTTATACACATACAATAGTTTAGAGGAGTTTCCCATTTCCCTTTTCTCTCTCTCCATATGGAAGATATAATCAGAAACACAGCATCTAAAAAGTAATAGGTCCTGCTGTACTCAGTCATTGGATAACCCATAATGGTCCAGGAATTCTATGTCATAAGTAACAGATATTTTAACAAAGCTTGTAAGCATATAATAAAAACAGTTAAGTTAAAGTTAAAGCGGTTCTGCACACATTTCATTTAGTAAATCTCTTTGCCTTCCAAATCAGGCAAAGAGTACTAAATGAAATGTGTTTTTTTTTTTTTTTTTTTTTTTCACTTACCTTGATAATCGCCGACTTCCTGTCCTCTGTGTCTGCGGCGGTGGGCGGGGTCTGTGCGGGGATCCTCGTCACGCCGCACTGTCTCCTGGGATCTGGTGTCATTGATCCCAGGAGTCTGTGCGGGCATCTTCCGAAATCTCGCGAGATTTCGGACACATCTTCCGAAATCTCGCGAGATTTCGGCCACATCTTTTCCGAAATCTCGCGAGATGTCGGCCACATCTTCCGAAATCTCGCGAGATGTCGGCCACATCTTCCGAAATCTCACGAGATGTCGGCAGATGTGCCGACATCTCGCGAGATTTCGGAGAACATGAGCTGCACTTCGCCGTTACTGCGCACGCGCGAGATCGGAGCAGTAACGGCGATGCATGCTGGGCCATCTGAAGTGCCTGTGGGGTTTCACATGCCCACAGGCAAGATGGCCCCCAGCAGGAAGGATGATTCTAATTTTTTTTACAGGACGAAAACCAGCAGCAATGACTCGGAGAACAGGAACACGTGAGTACATACAAAACATGGCATCGCTCAAAAAAAAAAAAAAAAATAGACAGTGCAGAACCGCTTTAAACATTTGTAAAAAAATAAATAAAGGCCAAAACGCATTAGCATCTTGGCTAAGTGTGGTTGTACAGTATATGCCTTTTTGTATACTAAATCTTTGATATGGATCTTCCCTGGAGTGTCTGCTTATTTGTATATTGAACATATAATGAATTAGGTAGGTATGCTGTGCACATATGACACAGGCCTCATTCTTCTGCTTTTGAACCTTCTTTTACAGAAAACTGATATTTGTGTGGTGGTTTGCAATACTTGAGCTTTTTGGTATATTAAAGGGTCTGTTTTTTTTCTACTACAACGTAGTCCATGATAGATTCTTGTAATAGTCCCTTCCACAAAGTTCTATGCAGGATACTTCACGCACGAAAAAAACATAGTCTAGTGCTCTGGGTAGCCTTTGGATGATCTACAGTTTCCTTGTGTAGAAATCTGCTGCCCTCTGCTGTCTGTAAGCCGCTATGCTGCTGAATGTTTACAGAGATCTTTTTATGCACATCACTTTCTGTCTCTTTGTGCCTAGGTGAGAAACCTCAGAAGGAGGAAGTGGACAGAGACAGAGAACTAAGCCACTTGACCTTATACACATATGGTATTTCTATTGCTGCTCTATTTTTATTCAGGCCAGAAGCAGAGACTATTAGGAAAGTATTCCTATGCTCTAATGGTTTTACTGCAGCCCCATAGCTTCTTGAGTGTGTATCTAAATCTTTGTGACAGACGTATCTCTGTCCTATTGTTATTATCTCATATGCACATCGCCAGATAGCTAGGTCTGTGCTACTGTATGTATGTACTCAGTGGTCAACCTCCAGTATATTAGTAGGTGAACCTGTTTATTGCAAAAGAGAATAAGGTTTATATGCAGCTCCTTTTTTTTCCTCCTGTCCCTTCTGGTCTGGGATTCTATAGCAGTTTTAGCTCAGGACTCAATAATTAGAGTAATAAATAGTTAGAAGTCTGGTTGCATCTCAGATTAGAAACTACTAGGGACTAAAACACAATGTAGATAAGCTGACTCTGAGTTCCAGTGCCATACCACAGTTTAAATGTGTGAGAAGCTGTGTTCCTGGCTGGTTGGATACCGGTCAGAGGGTCTCCCTATAACCACAGATCTTGTCTTCAGGTTTTCGACACCAAAATGAACACTGCATCGTGGTCATCCTCTGGGGCCCCCTGCATCTGGAGGTATATTGTTAAGCATTTGCTGCTGGGGCCAATTTTTTTATTTTTCACATGCATGCTAAAATTTGTGTTTTGTGCTAGAAAATGACTTAGAACCCCCAAACCCTATATATGTTTTAAAGGCAGAGGCTCTAGAGAATATAATGGTGGCTGTTCAAAATGTTTTGGGTCACAAAATTATCAAACGCAAATTTTCATAAAGACATACACCAAAAAACAATACCCAATTTCTGGTAAAATATAAAAGATGATACTGCATTGAGTAAATATATACCAAACATGTCAGACCTTAAAATTGTATTTGCCCGTTAAATGGCAACAAACTATGATGCCTACATTTTTTTCATAGATGATGCTTTAAAAGTCTTTACAAATTTTAGAGTTTATCTTGAATTATGGCCCTTGAATTACTGTTTTCACTCTGATGTTCACGTTGATACCTCACATATGTGCAATCACCGTTTACACACACGTGCAGGAACTTCTACTTTATTAACTGCTTTCCTGACTGTAGCAGCCAGGGAATGACAGCCCAGAAAGGAGACTTGACAAAACCATTATTGCTTCCGGGTGCATTATTTGCAGAGGAGATGGGGGAACAGATGGTTCTTGATCTTTTCTGTAGCTAGCTATTCCCACCTTTTACCAGAGTCCCGGGCTACTTTGAGGTACAGGAGAGCCCAAGAACCACTGGGGGGAGGGAGGGTTCCCTGCTCACTATAGTAAAAGTGATCAGTTGGCTGTAAAGCTGCCCAGATTACTTTTAATGAACAGCTGTATGCCAGTAAAGTCCCATAGACCCCTCTTTCAGAAACTAAGATCATGTCTACAGCTGCAGCCATTAACTCAGACATCCCAACCTGCAAAAACTAATTTCAGGGAGGTGGCAATCTCATTTCAGGGAGGTGGTGCTTTGTGACTGCCAACGCCCCCCCACTCCCGTGGCAAAATATTATTTAAATCACTTTCTCAATATTTTTTCGTAGTGCTTCTGGGGAAGTGGGTGGGGGGTGGGTGGCAGTGGACGGTGTCAGTAGTTTTTTTACTTTTATAATTGATTTTTTTACATTTTAATTTTGTTTAAAAAAAAATTCACAATGCTTTTTAAAAAATTTTTTTACACTTTTTCATTTTTTTGATTTATTTTTACAATATATTATTTTTTATTTTTGGGGGGCTTTGGTGAGACCCCTGACATCTCCCCTTTGAGACAGACAAAGGGACTGAGTAATAGGATACAGAGTAATAGGACACAGCGAGCGAGATCGCTCCTGTGTCCTGTGATTACTGAGCAAAGTAAACACAGTTTACTCTCCTCACTAATCACAGGACACAGGAGATATCTCACTTGCTGTGTCCTATTACTAGTTCCCCCCACATCTGGCAGGAGAGGAGGGGAGCCGGTTGCGGGGACGAGGGGGGGCGGAGAAGGACACGGAGGGGGACGGGCGAGGAGTACACAGAGAAGCTGGGAATGATCGGTGCGCAGCAGGAGGGACAGCTGTTATCACCGATCTTCCTGTATAGCTTTTTAGCCGTCAGCCGCGGGAGGGAGAGAAGGAGAAGCGGCTGTCAGCTAAAAATCTATACAAAGGAGATCGGTGATCACAGCTGATCCCTGCCTCCCCGATCATTCCCGGGAGATCGGGAAGCGCTTGCGGGCGTGCGGGAGCCACCGCAGAAATGCGGGAGACTTGAGATGTCTGTTAACTTGTTGTAAACACTTGCATCCAGGATGTTTTTGTATGTTCAGTGAAAGTGATAACAGGTGGTAAATAACTATCTATACCCTGGTATATGTGCACAACTCCACCAGGACTCCTATTGGACCCTTTCCTGACGATACCTGTTTGTACATTGGATGTATGCATTATTATTAATCTTTTCTTATATAAAGCTTGTAATATTTCCATACAGGTGTGCATCTATGTACTTGGTGATGGTTATTGTTATATACTGGTTGCAGTAGTTCCTTTGCTCCCAATTACTTTGATTAGATAACTGGTAATTTCCTAGGAAGGGACTCCACACTGTTCACAGAGACCCTGTCCTGGTTGGAGGCACTGCCAGCACAGACAGCACAGAAATAAAGATAGTGTGAAAAAATTAACCAAACCATTTAACTTACAGAACTGTTTTTAGTGCAGATTATAAACAGCTCCCTGGAAAGTCAAGTCAACCCACCCTTCATTTTCTTTACAATGCATTTTAGTGAGCTGGTTAAAGAATCTTTCTTTGATCAGAGTAAGGTGTCCGTTTATGAAGCAGTGATCACCGTTGATCCCGAGGATCGCTGCTGATCACAGCCCATAAACAGTTTATGAACCAGAGATAATCGGGGGGTGAATCCTCATTGAATGTAATGGCCAGTTTATGAAGCTGCGATCTCAGCGCTTCACTGGTGATCAGTGTCAGAATTCACACTCCCCGATTCACCAGCTCAGAAGTGGAGAATCGGGGAGTAAAGAGGGAATGTGGGGGATCTGAGGGGGAAAGGGGAAGATAATTAACTTCCTTATGCCTCGTTCAGACCCCCCAAGACAGTAACCATGTCCCCCTGTCATATGTATGTGTATTCATATATATATATATATATATATATATATATATATATATATATATATATATATAATGTGTATATGTATATATATATATATATATATATATATAATATGTGTGTATATACATGTATATATAATTTGTGTGTATACATGTATATATTATAAATATAAAGAAAGAATTTGCGCTAGGTGAAAAAGGAAAACTTATTGACAAAAATTGTGTTGATGAGGAAATTAAACCAAAAAACCGTGAAGGTAAATCCTGCAGCTGAACATTAATAACCCCGGTATAGGGCACAAACAAGATATATGTAAACAGAAAATGCAGCGCTGGATAGTGGAAAAACTGTAAATTACCAGTTAACGTGACCCAAATTAATTGGTGAAAATAATAATAATTCAAACAAAATGCATAATCGGTTAATATGAATAACCCAAAATAATTAGTGAAATAAATGTTCAAACAAAGTTCATACTCAATCTATGAAAAAAACCCCAGATGGGGGAAGTGAATAAATGAATACTCAAATGAAGTTCATATGTGAATACAAAAAATTCCGAAAAATCCAAAGTGATTAAAAAATGAACAAATGAATTCATAAAAGTTCCTGTGAAATCAATCAAAAATGTAGGCGTTGATAGTAGTGCAGCCCATCACCACAGAGATAAAGTAGAAGGAGGGGAGGCTTACCAGAAAGCCAGCGACCGCCCTTATTCAGGGGGGTCAAACTGAGCTTAAGATGAACAGCCTTGGTGCTGTTGGGGATATCCCACGTCCGAATCGATATCCGACGGCAACGGGTCTCCTCCCGAATGGTGGCTGTTCACCGAAAATCCTCGTGCGTCACTGGCAGTGTAACGGCCGGATGGATCAAGTGGATGATATAGATGGAAAACAAAAGGGGACTCGAATAGTGTAGACGTTTCCAGTGGGTTTATTGAATTAGCCACAATAGCATAACAAAAAAATATCGAAAAAACCTTGCAAGGTAATGGCGGCTCCGTTCGGTCTATGGGACAATACTCGCGCATGCGCAGTACGATCGTACGTAACGAACCCTACGGCGTTTCGTCACAACTGACGTCATCAGGGGTACGTACGAACGCAAGCGCACGCGCCTTTTATAGCAGTCAGCGTTCGTCAAAACGCTGCGCTATTGGCGGTTGCCATAGACACAAGGGAGCAAACAATAACAGGAAATACTCGCCGGCGGGGGCCTGACACTCCCCCAGCGGTAGAGATTGACACATGTGTAGACCACTAGACGGCCTCCAGATTTATCAGGTTAAATTAGAGCCATCTTGTGGTGGAACAATGACAGTACCTCAATGTTTACTAAAGGCTACTGAATATAACATGCATAGGCTAAACATATATATGTAAATAAATATAAAAATATAACAATTAAGAAGTTACATGCATTCCAATTGAAGCAATACTTTCATAAATGTTTTGTTTAAAAAAAGGAGAAAGTCCGGAGAATCAAGTTTGTAAACTTAAGTACAGTAAAATTGGAAATTAAAAGTTAAAAATTAAAAATTAAAAATACCCTTCAGAGATAAGCAGAAAAACATCTGCACATTACTGCTACCCATACGGCCTCTTGGGCATTTTAATAGCTCTAATATTAAGCAGTAGATGCTCAATCCCTTACAGTGTTCAAATCAGAAGATGAGAAGCTGTTAGGTAGATAGGGGGTGAGGTATTAGGAGTACATATCAACCCACTATCATCTCGTCACCCGTCCTTTTAAGAGAGGTGAACTGATGGGGTATTGGCATGTTTAAAATGAACAATATCTTATCACCGCGAATAAGAATTAAAACATATCCCCTGAGGTCCATGTGAAAAAGACAAAAACTCACAGTAGATATGGTAAGGGAGAAATGATGAGGGGGACATCAACCGTTATTGATAAAACAGTTGATGTCCCACTCAACATTGAGGCCATTCGGAATATGGCACCCCAACCTGTATATCCAATTGGTCTCGGAGCGGGAGATCACCCTCTTGCCATTGCTCCCTCGCCAATGGGGGATATACTTTTCCAAAGCAATGAAAGTTGTCCCTCTAGGGTCTCGGTTATGCACAAGGTCATAATGTTTAGAAACATTGTGTTTATCAAAACCCCTACATATATTGGCAATATGTTCCCCCAATCTGATGTGTAACTTTCGAGTCGTTCGGCCCACATATTCCAACCCACAAGGACACCTCAGAAGGTATATCACACATTTTGTGGTGCAAGTAATGAAGGACTTAATGGGGTATGTGACTCCAGTTCCTGTGGACTTTGTTTGAACATTTATTTCACTAATTATTTTGGGTTATTCATATTAACCGATTATGCATTTTGTTTGAATTATTATTATTTTCACCAATTAATTTGGGTCACGTTAACTGGTAATTTACAGTTTTTCCACTATCCAGCGCTGCATTTTCTGTTTACATATATCTTGTTTGTGCCCTATACCGGGGTTATTAATGTTCAGCTGCAGGATTTACCTTCACGGTTTTTTGGTTTAATTTCCTCATCAACACAATTTTTGTCAATAAGTTTTCCTTTTTCACCTAGCGCAAATTCTTTCTTTATATTTATTTCTTGTTTTTGGTACACAGTTTTTTTGCTGCTGGTGTATCCGTAATGGATATTTTTGATTATAGATCACAGGTTGTTACTAATACTGCGGGGGTCTTCGATGGCAATGATGACCCCAGAGATGATCTAGCGGGTTGTTTTTTAAGATTGAAAAACCTCACCATTACTGAGGTTCACACAAGGTGGGACATCGCATACTTGGAGGAGTATGTGAAAGGCAATATGGTCCCCAGGAGCCTCAGATGGGACGTTAACCCCCAGAAAGAGGACACCGAATTATTAGAATGGTTCAAATACTTCAATGAGGCAGGGGTGTCATTTTTACAATTTTTAATAGCTAAGAAAAAGCGTAAGCTCACGATGTTGGATTTGGAGATCAATGCCTTGAAAAGTAAATTGGTCCCTTTCAAATCTGAACAAGATTACACTAACAGATCGGAAGCCCTAAAAACTCTATTAATTAAAGAGGAATCTGAACAAAAAATTAAGAAAAAAAGAAAGTACAATAGAGATGTGAAGGACTACAGGGATCAGGTAGTGTTCAAATGGCAGGTTGTGGCCCCCCCTGACCCCCCGCCTGCCACATCAAACATCTCTCACCGTGGATTGGGTGCCCAGGGTAACCAGGGCAACAATTCTACGGCGTCTGAAATTAACCATATGCGGCTTCCAGCCCCGAATCAATTCAGCGATAGGGACTTTCAACATCCCACAAGTTTTAAAAGAGGAAGGGGTAACAGAAGGGGCTCTATATCTCGCCCCTCTAACCCTTCACCTCCACCTTGGCGAAATAATGATGCACGCCAGACTCCTCACAATTTTGCTGAGGGGTCATATCCTTCAAATAGCAACTATAACTATTTCCCCGCCAACAGTGGGAACAGATACCTTCCCCTTGATGATAATGCCGGGGGGAGCTCCTCTGGACCTAATGAGGGTCGTCTCTATTCTCAACCCCCCTTTGGCCAACAAGGGGAAAACCGATTTGGTCGGGATTTTCAGTTGGCCAGCAGGGGGAGACACAAGAGAAACGGAGACGCAAGAGAGGGAGCAGAGGGGGGAGGAACCTTCACCCCAAAAAGAAGGAGGACATAGATACAAACGGCATCATAAACCTTAGTACTAAGGAACTCTCCAGGGAGGAACTAATCACTTTAAATAAAGGCCTTAAGTTTGCCCCACCCCGAAACTTGAATAAATTCCAGACCTTCATAGATCTTCAGAAATATACTCGAAAACTCAACATCAAAAGGTATATTTTATCAAACCCCACTAGACAATCCATCAGGGAAGAAAGTGTCATTGCACATTCAGGCATGTCTAATGCCTCACTCTTTAATCCTCCGGGCAATTCAGCACCAAACATCAGTGTATTCCGTGACCTGGTGATTAAAGATCTAAACAATCTAAGAACCAAATCGGTGCAACCCCAATTAGATATCAAGGTGGGAATGGAAACACTTTGCCAAAGAAAGGATATAGTGGTACGACCGGCCGACAAGGGGGGAGCCATTGTTATTCAAGACAAGGACTCCTATTCGGGAGAGATGTTGAGAATCCTTTCGGATGCCAACACCTACTCCCCTTTAATTGGTGACCCCACAGTCCCATACAAGCGAGAGCTAAAACTCTTGGTTGAAAAGGGCCATAACCTAGGTATTCTAAACAAAAAAGAAAAAGAACATCTAGTTCCCCTTGCCCCCAGGCTGCCGGTTATGTATATTCTGCCCAAAATTCACAAAACTTTGGATAACCCACCTGGCAGACCCATCATCAGTGGTATAGATTCTATTACTTCGCGTATTGGCAAGTACATAGACCACTATTTGCAACCACTGGTGGTGGGTACTCCGTCATACCTTAGGGACACCAAACATGTCCTTAACTTGTTGGATGGGATAGAGTGGAAGCCGACATATATGCTAATCACTGCCGATGTCGCTTCGCTCTATACAGCTATATCCCATAAGTTGGGTCATGAAGCTGTAAGACACTTCCTCTATCGGGACTCGAGTATCTCCATCACGCAGTCTAACTTCGTGATGGAGCTACTCGACTTCTCGATGGGGCACAATCATTTCTGGTATGGTGGCAAGCACTATCTGCAGATTAAGGGAGTGGCCATGGGGGCGAAGTTCGCCCCAAGTATGGCCAATCTCTTCATGGCCAAATGGGAAGAGGAGGTGGTTTTGCAGGATAGGTCCCCCCATTTAGTTCTATGGAGGCGTTTCATCGACGACATTTTGTGCATCTGGGATGGTGATGCTGAGTCGGTAACCACTTTCTTGTCTTTTCTTAATAACAATGACAGGGGTATTGTACTCAGTCACGAAAGCAGTCCCACTCAGATACACTTCTTGGACCTAAATATTAACATCGTAGATGGAAGGATTACCACCTCTACCTTCTTTAAATCTACTGACAGAAATGGGTATATCCCTGTAGACTCATGTCATCATAAGTCCTGGCTCTCAGCGGTCCCTAAGGGACAATTCCTACGTTTGAGACGGAATTGTTCAAACATTGAGGAGTTTCATAAAGAAGCTTTGGTTCTAAAATCCAGGTTCTTAAATAAGGGCTACAATGGTGATGTTATTGATTGTTTGATTACTGAGGTGGGATTGAGAGACCGTCAAGATCTCTTGCAAGATAGACCCCCACAGGTTGAAAATCGTGAGGATTTTGGCTTAGCCTTCCTTACGACATATTCCAGCCAGCACTGGGCCATCAAGCGAATTATAAAAAGGCATTGGCCGGTGCTAAAAAATGACCGTCTTCTAGGGCCCCTACTGTCGGAGAACCCACGGGTATTATTCAGAGGTTCATCTAATCTTAGACACTCCATCGCCCCTAATGTACCTGACCCCCCGACCCGCCCCATATTTTTTGGGGACCTCAGGGGTTTTTTCCCTTGTCGGAAATGTAAGGTATGTGGGATCAATACCTTAAGGGATAGGCGACTCACGGAATTCACATCCACAGGAACTGGAGTCACATACCCCATTAAGTCCTTCATTACTTGCACCACAAAATGTGTGATATACCTTCTGAGGTGTCCTTGTGGGTTGGAATATGTGGGCCGAACGACTCGAAAGTTACACATCAGATTGGGGGAACATATTGCCAATATATGTAGGGGTTTTGATAAACACAATGTTTCTAAACATTATGACCTTGTGCATAACCGAGACCCTAGAGGGACAACTTTCATTGCTTTGGAAAAGTATATCCCCCATTGGCGAGGGAGCAATGGCAAGAGGGTGATCTCCCGCTCCGAGACCAATTGGATATACAGGTTGGGGTGCCATATTCCGAATGGCCTCAATGTTGAGTGGGACATCAACTGTTTTATCAATAACGGTTGATGTCCCCCTCATCATTTCTCCCTTACCATATCTACTGTGAGTTTTTGTCTTTTTCACATGGACCTCAGGGGATATGTTTTAATTCTTATTCGCGGTGATAAGATATTGTTCATTTTAAACATGCCAATACCCCATCAGTTCACCTCTCTTAAAAGGACGGGTGACGAGATGATAGTGGGTTGATATGTACTCCTAATACCTCACCCCCTATCTACCTAACAGCTTCTCATCTTCTGATTTGAACACTGTAAGGGATTGAGCATCTACTGCTTAATATTAGAGCTATTAAAATGCCCAAGAGGCCGTATGGGTAGCAGTAATGTGCAGATGTTTTTCTGCTTATCTCTGAAGGGTATTTTTAATTTTTAATTTTTAACTTTTAATTTCCAATTTTACTGTACTTAAGTTTACAAACTTGATTCTCCGGACTTTCTCCTTTTTTTAAACAAAACATTTATGAAAGTATTGCTTCAATTGGAATGCATGTAACTTCTTAATTGTTATATTTTTATATTTATTTACATATATATGTTTAGCCTATGCATGTTATATTCAGTAGCCTTTAGTAAACATTGAGGTACTGTCATTGTTCCACCACAAGATGGCTCTAATTTAACCTGATAAATCTGGAGGCCGTCTAGTGGTCTACACATGTGTCAATCTCTACCGCTGGGGGAGTGTCAGGCCCCCGCCGGCGAGTATTTCCTGTTATTGTTTGCTCCCTTGTGTCTATGGCAACCGCCAATAGCGCAGCGTTTTGACGAACGCTGACTGCTATAAAAGGCGCGTGCGCTTGCGTTCGTACGTACCCCTGATGACGTCAGTTGTGACGAAACGCCGTAGGGTTCGTTACGTACGATCGTACTGCGCATGCGCGAGTATTGTCCCATAGACCGAACGGAGCCGCCATTACCTTGCAAGGTTTTTTCGATATTTTTTTGTTATGCTATTGTGGCTAATTCAATAAACCCACTGGAAACGTCTACACTATTCGAGTCCCCTTTTGTTTTCCATCTATATCATCCACTTGATCCATCCGGCCGTTACACTGCCAGTGACGCACGAGGATTTTCGGTGAACAGCCACCATTCGGGAGGAGACCCGTTGCCGTCGGATATCGATTCGGACGTGGGATATCCCCAACAGCACCAAGGCTGTTCATCTTAAGCTCAGTTTGACCCCCCTGAATAAGGGCGGTCGCTGGCTTTCTGGTAAGCCTCCCCTCCTTCTACTTTATCTCTGTGGTGATGGGCTGCACTACTATCAACGCCTACATTTTTGATTGATTTCACAGGAACTTTTATGAATTCATTTGTTCATTTTTTAATCACTTTGGATTTTTCGGAATTTTTTGTATTCACATATGAACTTCATTTGAGTATTCATTTATTCACTTCCCCCATCTGGGGTTTTTTTCATAGATTGAGTATGAACTTTGTTTGAACATTTATTTCACTAATTATTTTGGGTTATTCATATTAACCGATTATGCATTTTGTTTGAATTATTATTATTTTCACCAATTAATTTGGGTCACGTTAACTGGTAATTTACAGTTTTTCCACTATCCAGCGCTGCATTTTCTGTTTACATATGTATATATTATGTAGGGGGACTCTTTATTTTATTAACATTAATCACACAGTCTGTCCATGTATTGAGCGGTGATCGTTTATCACTGCTTAATAAACTGACATCTTGGTGTTTCAGTGAATTTCTGGTACTGTAATCTCGTAAAGTCTCACGAGATTCCAGTATCAGGGGGCGTTCTCCAGTGTTGGAAGCGTTTGTAGATCGCTTCACTCCTCCAAGGGTGAAGTGATCTACTCCGCTTCATAAACTGACACACAGAGGAGAAAGCTCTCCTCTGTGAATGCCGGAGAATGAAGCAGTGAATAGATTTCACTGCTTCATAAAAGGACACCTACAGTGGTGTGAAAAAGTGTTTGCCCCCTTCCTCATTTCCTGTTCCTTTGCATGTTTGTCACACTTAAGTGTTTCGGAACATCAAACCAATTTAAACAATAGTCAAGGACAACACAAGTAAACACAAAATGCAATTTGTAAATGAAGGTGTTTATTATTAAAGGTGAAAAAAAAAAATCCAAACCATCATGGCCCTGTGTGAAAAAGTGATTGCCCCCCTTGTTAAAACATACTATAACTGTGGTTGTCCACACCTGAGTTCAATTTCTCTAGCCACACCCAGGCCTGATTATTGCCACACCTGTTCACAATCAAGGCATCACTTAAATAGGAGCTGCTTGACACAGTAAGGTCCACCAGAAGATCCTTAAAAGCTACACATCATGCCGAGACCCAAAGTAATTCGGGAACAATTGAGAAAGAAAGTAATTGAGATCTATCAGTCTGGAAAGGGTTATAAAGCCATTTCCAAAGCTTTGGGAATCCAGCGAACCACAGTGAGAGCCATTATCCACAAATGGCGAAGACATGGAACAGTGGTGAACCTTCCCAGGAGTGGCCGGCCGCCCAAAATTACCCCAAGAGCGCAGCGACGACTCATCCAAGAGGTCACAAAAGACCCCACAACAACGTCCAAGGAACTGCAGGCCTCACTTGCCTCAGTTAAGGTCAGCGTTCATGCCTCCACCATCAGGAAAAGACTGGGCAAAAATGGCCTGCATGGCAGAGTTCCAAGGAGAAAACCACTGCTGAGCAAAAAGAACATCAAAGCTCGTCTCAATTTCTCCACAACACATCTTGATGATCCCCAAGACTTTTGGGACAACATTCTGTGGACCGATGAGACAAAAGTGGAACTCTTTGGAAGGTGTGTGTCCAAGTATATCTGGCGTAGAAGGAACACTGCATTTCAGAAAAAGAACATTATACCAACAGTAAAATATGGTGGTGGTAGTGTGATGGTCTGGGGCTGTTTTGCTGCTTCAGGACCTGGAAGACTTGCCGTGATAAAAGGAACTATGAATTCTGCTGTCTACCAAGAGATCCTGAAGGAGAATGTCCGACCATCTGTTCGTGTACTCAAGCTGAAACGAACTTGGGTTCTGCAGCAGGACAATGATCCTAAACACACCAGCAAGTCCACCACCGAATGGCTGAAGAAAAACAAAATGAAGACTTTGGAGTGGCCTAGCCAAAGTTCTGACCTGAATCCTATTGAGATGTTGTGGTATGACCTTAAAAAGGCCGTTCATGCTTGAAAACCCTCTAATGTAACTGAATTAGGACAATTCTGCAAAGATGAGTGGGCCAAAATTCCTCCAGGACGCTGTAAAAGCCTCATTGCACGTTATCGCAAACGCTTGGTTGCAGTTGTTGCTGCTAAGGGTGGCCCAACCAGTTATTAGGTTTAGGGGGCAATTACTTTTTCACACAGGGCCATGATGGTTTGGATTTTTTTTCACCTTTAATAATAAACACCTTCATTTACAAATTGCATTTTGTGTTTACTTGTGTTGTCCTTGACTATTGTTTAAATTGGTTTGATGTTCCGAAACACTTAAGTGTGACAAACATGCAAAGGAACAGGAAATGAGGAAGGGGGCAAACACTTTTTCACACCACTGTAAGTACCTAGTAAAGAAAAATACAGACTACTGTTTGCAGGTGCCCCGGGGTTGCACAATATGTGTCAAAGAGCTTTTGGGTAACAAGTTGGGCACCAGGGATTTATATGTGCCCATATAAGTGGAGTTCATCTAGCAAGAGATAGGCTCCTGTATTTTTTAAACACTGATAAAATGTTGCTTTATTTGCTAGAATTATACATTATCCAGCAGGGTATGCAACTGGGAATGCATGCTGGGACTTGCTTAATAGCTAAAAGGCCAAATGCTGTACAACAGTGGCCCCTTCCATGATTAATTCATTGCTTCGCCATTCCCTATTTATATAACCATAGATGCTATTTGTATCTCCGTATTATTTCATAGCTGATCCCACCCGTCCTACGTTTTCATACAGAATACAGTCCAAGTTTTATGTTTCTATTTTGTGCCTTAAAAAGAACAAAGGCTTGTAGAATTTAGGGCAAAAGAGGAACATCAAAGAATATTGGTCATGTTTATATTGGCATCTCTATCGCTTTATGAATGCAGATTGCAGTTTAGAGTACTGCAAAGATTTCTGATAAATCACTAACAACTGCAATGTGAAACATAAGCAGATACTTTGCAAAGAATTTTCTAGAAAATACAACACTGGCTAAATAATGTAACTTATAGTACGCCTGACACCTAACTGTACATACACTAATATTGTAGGTTGCTTTGCCCCTAGGAAAGGGGGATGCAGAGCTCTAACTTCAGAAGCTTGGTTCCTCTTTAAGTGTTTTGTACATGCTTTATTTAAATACTGGCATGCTTTGAAGTTTAAATGTGTTAAAAACAAATTTATAATTAGAAGTAAAATACTTTTGTATACATTTAAATTGATAATGATAATCTTTTAATTTATATTAGTATTTATGTGCACACATGGCACACAGATGCCCAATTAAAACAACTTCTTCTGTTCAATGCCATCCCAAGCAACTGAAAGCAAGTGGGAACATACCATAAAAGCTTGTAAGGATAACTGGACACTTTTTGCCTGGAAGGAAACACAATCAATGGTCCTTTCATGCCAGGTGCAGTTTCCTGTGGGATAAAATAATGTGTCATACAAAGTGTGACACAATGTTCATGTGATTAATGAACGTGGTGAAAGATGGGTATGGGTATTGTTATTCATACCTTCGTACACAAAAGTGTATAAAATTAAAGTGTATTATTCTAGGTAGGTAAATTGTAGGTACATTGGATTCCATGTTTTCTGAAATTTAAGGGGGAGTTTCTATTATCACAAATTACTTTCTCATGGGGAAGAAGTTGGTCAGCTAATGCTAGCCATTGGGTCACTATGGGAGGTGATGGATTTAGCCACTTGATTGTAATCATCTTGCGGGCTATAAATAGGGTTTCCCTTAAAGTGGTGTGCCCATTAAAAAAAAAAAAATAATAAAAGTCAGCAGCTACAAATACTGCAGCTGCTGACTTTTAATAATTGGACACTTACCTGTCGCAGGGTCCAGCGATGCGGGGGATCGAAGCCCCGCTCATCTTCCCCCTCCGTTCGGCGGCACCGGCATTTTGACTGTGGGTGTCCGGCTGTGGCTTCACGCGCGCTGCGCCGTGAGTGGCCACGCAATCATCTGGGACCTGTCATGTGTCCCAGATGATTGACAGGAGGGAGGGGGCAGAGCTGAGCCCTTCGTGCACCGAGGGGAAGTGATGTCACCAGCCCAGGCACTGAAGGAGGCAGACTACGAGGGACCCCCTAGCAACAGGCATTAGAGGTGAGTTAAAAAAATAATTTCCAAATGTTTTTTTTTTTTTTTTTAGGAATGTTAATGCCTTTTTTTGGGGGGTGGAACTCCACTTTAAGCAGTTTCTGGTATTATGCAGTCAAAGCTCTTCATCCACTATGCCAAATATACAAATCTGAGGGGTGCATGGTCAATAAGTCGACCAATAGGAAGGACCAAAATGCAAAATCCGAATGTGGGTAAATACATCTCAAGCAATTATCAGTACTCAAGCACCGTATTTTATGTAGGTGGATGGGAGCAAAATATGTCTGATGAACTATATACAACTGAATACAATTATTGCTAATTGCCGGTGAGACTAAAGTATAGGAGGAACAAATATTCTCTCACTATTCCTGTGACATACTGGGGATAAGGGTTTGCTATTTAGCTTTAAACAGCAAAGTATTTGCTAGTTTGGTATGAAGGAGGTGTAAATATAGAATAAAAATCATACCTTAAGGCCCCTTAATTTTATTATACTTATCAATTAATATGTAGAAATATATCCCTCCTAACCTCACTGCACCCCCAGTCCATGCCTGACTTACAAATATCAATAAAAAAAATATTCATGGTAAATCAAATTTCTTTGGAAGTCGCATTACTAAAAGTAAATTACCCTCTTAATAAACATCTGATGGAGGGGTTATTCCATATCAATTCCAGAATGATGTGTCCAGATAGCTCTAGGTTGCTGTAAATTTGGGCTGTTCCTTATAGACAGGTCATCAGGAAGACCAGTAAAGGAGGACAGTCACCTTGCCTCAGGCCACACAGATTTAGCTAGTTTCAGGATTGGTAATTGGGCCCAGGAGGGGAGCAATCCAGGAGCCTCCAAATATATCAGCAACTGTCTTATATGATGGACATATACCAGATGTGCCTCTGCAGAAGATGGATCATCAACATGTGCCACAATAAAATACTTTATGAGCTGAACGAGATGATAACAGCTTTGTGAAAACGACACACAGACTCACGATCAATAACATACCATGCCATTACCACAGATAATTTGTCACTGACCTGCTGGTTCTAAATGTGTAAATGGGGAAGTATCTCCATTTTGGGCCACCAGCACAACATACACTATATTACCAAAAGTATTCGGATGCCTGCCTTTACACACACATGAACTTTAATGGCATCCCAATCTTAGTCCGTAGGGTTCAATAGTGCGTTGGCACACCCTTTGCAACTATAACAGCTTCAACTCTTCTGGGAAGGCTGTCTGCAAGGTTTAGGAGTGTGTTTATGGGAATGTTTGACCATTTTTTAAGAAGCGCATTTGGGGGTCAGGCACTGATGTGGACAGGAAGGCCTGGCTCGCAGTCTCTACTCTAATTCTTTCAAAAGATGTTCTATCAGGTTGAGGTCAGGACTCTGTGCAGGCCAGTCAAGTTCCTCCACCCCAAACTCGCTCATCCATGTCTTTATGGACCTTGCTTTGTGCACTTCCCAGAAGAGTTGAAGCTGTTGTAGCTGCAATAGCTTCAATATTGTACCCTGCATAAGACTGGGATTCCATTAAAGTTCATGTGCGTGTAAAGGCAGGTGTCCCAATACTTTTGGTAATATAATGTATGTTATTTGTACTGAGTACTGACTAATGCCGCGTACACACGAAGGGACTTTTCCCGCCGGACCTAGTCCGGCGGACAATCCGCCGGACTTTCTAGCGGGGCTTCGCCGGACTTTCCGAGCGTGTGACTTGCCCACACACGCCCGGACTTCTCCGGCGGACAATCCGCGGGAAAAAGTCCGTGGGACTTTTGAAAATGAACGGACTTGCCCACACACGGAGCAGTCCGTTCATTTAGAACGTAACTTCAGGTACGTAGCTAGCGTAGGCAGTAAATGCCGGCGCGCTAGCTCCATCACCTGGCATGGATTTAAAGGGAGTCCCCACGCCGAAAAACGGCGTGGAGGTCCCCCCCAAATCCATCTCAGACCCTTATCCGAGCACGCAGCCCGGCAGGCCAGGAAAGGGGTGGGGACGAGCGAGCGCCCCCCCTCCTGAGCCGTACCAGGCCGCGTGCCCTCAACATGGGGGGTGCCCTGGGGAAAGGGGGGCCGTGCGGCCCCCCCACCCCAAAGCACCTTGTCCCCATGTTGATGAGGACAAGGGCCTCTTCCCGACAACCCTGGCCATTGGTTGTCGGGGTCTGCGGGCGGGGGGCTTATCGGAATCTGGGAGCCCCCTTTTATAAGGGGGCCCCCAGATCCCGGCCCCCCACCCTATGTGAATGAGTATGGGGTACGATGTACCCCTACCCATTCACCTAAGGTGTAAAATGTAAAGTAAAAAAAAACACACTTTTGAAAAAATATTTTATTGCACTGCTCCGGGGGTCTTCTTCCGTCTTGGGGGTCTTCTCGCCGGACTCCTCCGCCATTTAGCTAGCTCTTTTACCGAGCGGAGAAGTCCGGCTACCTTCTTCGTCGTCGCCGCCGTCGTCTGGGGGTCTCGATCCGCCTTCGGGGTCTTCCGGGGTCTCTTCTGTTCTTGCCGCTGTCGTCGCTTTCTGCGCCGCCTTCTTCTTCTTCTTCCGCCTTCTTCTTCTTCTTCTTCTTCTTCCGATGTTGACACGTCGCTCTCTATGGCCGGAATGCCAGAGCCGCGCTGTGCTGGGACTTATATAGGGACAAGGGGACAGGGTCACATGCTCATGTCACATGGTGACCCCGCCCCCTTGTGATGTCACAGTCCCAGCATCCTCCGGGACTGTGACATCACAAGGGGGCGGGTCACCATGTGACATGAGCATGTGACCCTGTCCCCTTGTCCCTATATAAGTCCCAGCACAGCACGGCTCTGGCATTCCGGCCAGAGAGAGCGACGTGTCAACATCGGAAGAAGAAGAAGAAGAAGAAGGCGGAAGAAGAAGAAGAAGGCGGCGCAGAAAGCGACGACAGCGGCAAGAACAGAAGAGACCCCGGAAGACCCCCGAAGGCGGATCGAGACCCCCAGATGACGGCGGCGACGACGAAGAAGGTAGGGTTGTCGGGAAGAGGCCCTTGTCCTCATCAACATGGGGACAAGGTGCTTTGGGGTGGGGGGGCCGCACGGCCCCCCTTTCCCCAGGGCACCCCCCATGTTGAGGGCACGCGGCCTGGTACGGCTCAGGAGGGGGGGGGCGCTCGCTCGTCCCCACCCCTTTCCTGGCCTGCCGGGCTGCGTGCTCGGATAAGGGTCTGAGATGGATTTGGGGGGACCCCCACGCTGTTTTTCTGCGTGGGGACTCCCTTTAAATCCATGCCAGGTGACGGAGCTAGCGCGCCGGCATTTACTGCCTACGCTAGCTATGTACCTGAAGTCACGTGCTAAATGAACGGACTTTCCGATGAGCGGCAAGTCCGTTCATTTCAAAAGTCCGGCGGACTAGCCTACTAACGGCGGGATTGTCTGCTGTATGCCAAGTCCAGCGGATAATTTTAAAACAAAATTTAAAACTTTAGTCCGCCGGACTTTTTGAAAAAAAGTCCGTTGAAGGCCCACACACGAGGGGATTATACCCTGGACTTGAGGCCAGGGGATAATCCCGCGGGATAGTCCCTTCGTGTGTACGCGGCATAAGAGAACATTGCCCCATTACTCCCTTAGCCCAATCCTCCCCTGATGGTGCTTTAAGAACAATAGTTTTTGACCTTACTTAGTGAGCTATTTTATTCAGTACATAGACTATCATCGGTAGGAACCAGTGTCTGATTGCTCCTTTTACCGCCCATGCTTATGAGCTCTAACAGTAATATTTCCAAACTTTGGTCAATAGTTTCTAGCACTTTTCCTTCTTAAAGGCAAACAATGGGGGTGTTCCATCATCATCTTCCCTAGTAACAGTGTCTGAAACACATTTCCCATGTTTCCTTATGAAAGGCACCAGGTAGGTTAAAACATATGTTATACCAGTTTAACATTCCTGAGAATTTAGCATGTTATTATAATTTCAGTAGTCATTTTTAAATCTTTTGTTAAATAACACCCAGTGATTCTGTGATGAAAGTTATGGTTTAGGCCCATGATATAGGGTGACATCTGCCGGTCCCTGTATACCAGTTGTGCTCCTACATTATTACCTTGCCACATGGGCTTTCCAATATCGTCCACAAACATACATTCCAGCATACATTATGGAAGCATGATCCACTTTTGTCACCATCAGAACCCCATTCCTGGGAAATGCTATGCAACCATTGCATGAATGCATGTAGACAATAAGTGGCTACAAAAGGCTTGCAGGAGATTCACAGCACTGAGATGTAACAAAGTATGAAAATGGGATGAAAACAAGTATTTTATTGTTAAAAATTAGATCGAGAATTTCCTTCTTCTAATAGATGCTTTTACACATCCTCACTTCCAGCACAAAACCCAAAACCACGGGCTCAGTCTCCACTCATGGTGAGTAGGTAGAGTAATAAATGCAGTAAAGCAGTATAACCATATCTTGCACTGATGATGGCTAAGAGGTCTGAAAGAGCTGCATACAAGTTGGTAATGTTGGCAATGTATCTGTCTATATCCGTGCTATACACCAGCAGTTCTGTATGCACAGATAGATAAAAAGAGAAAAAAAACGAATGATTTGCATGACTCTGCCCACTTACCCAAAAGTAGAGCCTGAGCTCCTTGTGTGTATGGTATCAGGATACAAACCTCTACACATCTCTCACCTACCAGCACTAAAATGTTTTTGTCTATAAAGGATTATTTTAGCAACTTTCTTTTTTGACCAGTGGTCTCTAAACTGGGCCCAGGCCAGGTGCAGCTCGTTGCTTGCCTTTATGTGGCCCTTGTGGCACTATTCCTCTCATTAATATGAGGCATTCTTCCTCCTACTGACACCATATTTTGAGGCACACTTATTTCCACTGACACCAACAATGGGACATCATTTCTCCCACTGAGACACCTAAGATGGGACACTAGTCATCTCACTGATACTAACCATGGGGCACTATTCCTCCCACTGACACTAGCAATGGGGGCACTATTCCTCCCACTGACACTAGCGATGGGGGCACTAATTCTCTCACTGACACTAGCGATGTGGCACAATTCCTTCCATCGACACCAATGATTCTGCGCTATTCCTTCCACTGACACAAACAATGGGGCATTATTCATCCCACTAATATCAACAATGGGGCACTATTCCTCCCACTAATACCGATGATGGAGCACTATTCCTCCCACTGACATTGACAATAGGACACTATTACTTTCACTGATACCAACAATGGGGCATTATTCCTCCCATTAATACCTTTGATGGGGCACTATTCTTCCCACTGACATTGACAATAGGAGACTATTACTCTCACAGATACCAACAATGGGGCACTATTCCTCCCAGTAATACCTATGATGGGGCACTATTCCTCCTGCTACTTTTTTAATCCCACTGACCATTAAGCCCAAGGCATTTTCTACTCCCACTCACCATAGCCCAGCCCTCCTAAATTCTGAACAACAATAAACTGGCCCTTTGTTTACAAAGTCTGGAGACCCCTGCTTTAGACTGATTGCACAACTCACTTTCAGTTTAGTTGTGATCCTTTTTTTACATCACTCTAATAGTAGCCATATACGCTTCAATTAATGATCAAATTATTTTCCAATCTACCTCGTCCCATAGGAATAATTGATCTCTAGTCAACAATCCATTTGATTGATATGCCACATGCTGGGGAGTGGATTTTGACTGATAATTAAGATATAATCATAAATTATTGATTGCATCTCTGGTTCCCACCATGAAATATCATAGTCTGATCAATCGAAATATGATTGCATTTATGAAAAGTATTTCAGTTATGCCATTTCATGCAAAACTTTGGATAATTTTCTGTCCTGGCGGATCGACTTGCCGAGTTTGATCAAATACGATATAAATTGAGTCTAAATTGATCAGAAAGAAAGTCAGGGCTATTTAATTCTTTGCGGATTTGTTCTTTATGATCAAATCGCACATCGGATAGTTAAAAAACAAGAAAACAAAGCATGTGTGGTAGCTAATACTGTTACATGAAAAACAATCACGATCACTTCATACTGTAATCAATATGCAAAAAAAAACAGCGACTGGAAGTGAGAGGCACCGAGGAGGAGTGAAATAATTATATTTATAATGCAGTGTAATGCCCCGTACACACGGTCGGAAAATCCGACCACAAAATCCATCGGATTTTTTTCGACGGATTTTGTCCGACACTGGTGTTGCATACACACGGTCGGACAAAGTTGTCGGAAAATCCGATCATTCTGAACGTGGTGACGTTTGTTGACTACAACGGGACTACGTAGAGGCTAGTAGCCAATAGCTTTGGTCTTGTAATGTGAACTGAGCATGAGTGGCACTTTGTCCGTCGGAATTCGCTACACACGATCGGAAAAAGTCCGATAGGACTTTGTTGTCGGAAAATTTGAGAGCAGAAGCTAAAACTTTGTCCGTCGGAAAATCCAACGGAAAAAGTCCGATGGAGCCTACACACGGTCGGAATTTCCGACAACATTGTCCGATAGGACATTTTCCGTCGGAAAATCCGACCGTGTGTATGGGGCATTAGTGTTCATTGGTCAACATCTCAAATGGGTCACAATAATGTGGAATACACAATGTACTGGATAGGACTTTCACATTATTACATTCTGTTAAGAGCACATTATACTGGGTTCCAGAGCAAAAAAACAATAGTTAATTAGGGTGAAAAAAAAATGACACCTTTCCACTTGGGGTCAAGGTATAAAAAATATATATCTGTTACAATGGAAAAAAAGGTACTGTTACAAAGGTTTCTGGAAGGACACAGGTGATGAACATTGCTGAGATCAGACCTTGGGTTTTAATAATGTAACATGTCTTAGAGAATAAATAATGATTGATTGGGATCCTTTCATGCCTTACAAGAATCAGCATGTAGGATCAATAAATGCTTCAAAGCAGAAGCTTTATAAAATATTGCCTGACATTCAGTTTTAGAAAATGTGTTAATACAGAGATATTACATTTAGCCATCGATTCTGCAGTATCTGAGAGTGAGCTGTACTGGGACTACATGTAATGGCCTCGGAATTAAAAAAAAACATCTGTTCTTTTTCTAGCATTCCAGGCCTGTCTAAGCCAAGTGGCACAAAGTGATACAAGACCCATAGCTGACAGTATTTGTGTGTAAATGAGTTTGAACATTGTACATACAGTATAAAGGTTTCTAAATATATTCAAAATGACAGCGATTATGTGACTCCTTATAATAGCTGTGCTCTTTAGATCCCATAATAAGTGTTGGCAGAATTCCTGAAAGATGGATGGCAGCTTTTATTTTGTAACATTAGACAATAGGTCACTTAAACTGAACCTGTTAACTGTTTTAAACTTGTCTAATATATTGCCTTCTTAAGAGCAGTCATCACAATATTGTTGCAAATATCTTATATTGTTAGCCAGAAAAGTTTCTTTTGGGCACTTTTTAGGGTAGGACTAAGCCTCGCCCACCACTCCTTTGTTCAGTAAGATTGCCTCCATGTCCAGAAAGAGCAATCTAAGTGGGTGGCTTAAGCTTAGGTCCAAAGTCATATTTCCAATTTTTTTTTGTTTACAAACTATTTTTTTTTGGTGGTACAAAAAGCTTTGTCATATGTCAAATTTCCATTTTTTAAGTAAACAAGGACTACAGTGGCACACATGAATCGGTTAAGAAAGACTGCTCTAAATTGGTAACCTGTAAAGCAGGAGTCTCAAACTGGCGGCCCTCCAGCTGTTGCAGAACTACAAGTCCCATCATGCCTCTGCCTGTGGGAGCCATGCTTGTAACTGTCAGCCTTGCAATGCCTCATGGGACTTGTAGTTCTGCAACAGCTGAAGGACCACCAGTTTGAGACCCCTGCTGTAAAGGCTTTTAAAGCGTCACCTATGGATAATTGTAGGTACTGCTGTTTGTCCCATTTCACAGACATGCACAAATGTAAATCTTAAAATGTTTGGTATCTGTTTACTCAACGCAACATCATCTTGTATACTTTACCAAAAAATATGGTATTATATTGTGTTTGCTTGCACAAAATTATTCTAATGCCCCGTACACACGATCAGACTTTCCGACAACAAGGATCGAAGGATGTTGGCTCCAACTTGTCTTGCATACACACGGTCACACAAATGTTGGCCAACAATTACGAACGTGAGAACGTGGTGACGTACAAGACGTACGACGAGCCGAGAAAAAGGACGTTTAAAAGCCAGAGCGGCTCCTTCTGCTTGATTCCGAGCATGCGTGAACTTTTGAGCGTCGGACTTGTGTACACACGATCGGAAATTCCGACAACAAACTTTTGAGTCTGCTGCGGGTGTCAATACAAAGTTAACAACACTCCTCTATTACTGACAATAGACTGAGAGTGCACTGCGCAAGAGCTGCACGCAAAACACTGCTAGGAGAAAGAGAAGGGAGAATTTTGGCAGAACAGACTTGCAAGCATTTTTATTATCAAATTTTAGTTTCACTTAGAATATTCACTAGCGTTGGCAAACCCTTTCCAATAGTGACATATTTTCCAGAACGCACTGTACTGTCCTTTAAGGGAAGCCATGAGATCATCCATGCACATAATGTTATTTACCTTGGCAAACCAAGATGAAGCATTGGATGGAGGTTTGCTTTCAAGTGCCGGTATGCATGCTCTGGCATTATTCAAGAGGATGAAGAGAGATTTTATTTTATGCCATTTTGAAGAGGCTGTTATGATGCAGAAGAAAGGCTGCTGATTCTATTTACAGGGAGACACTATTACCGTCTTTCTGCCAGTATAACCCAGTCATTTTCAAATAAATTAAGTCATTTCAGGTAGCTGAGTTCAAAAAGATGTAAGCACAGGCCAACAAAAATGTTCAAGACTTCACTCTCTCCTACTTCACAGCAATAGCTGATGCTAAAAATAAATGTTTTATGAATTACTATACCAACAAGCAGTATATGATTAATGGATGAATCCTATACAGTCATGGCTGAAATTGTTGGCACCCCAGAAATTTTTACAGAAAATCAAGTATTTCTCACAGAAAAGTATTGCAGCAACACATGTTTTGCTATACACATGTTTATTCCCTTTGTGTGTATTGGAACAAAACAAAAAAAAGGAGGAAAAAAAGCAAATTGGACATAATGTCACACAAAATTGGGCTGGTCAAAATTCTTGGCACCCTTAACTTAATATTTGGTTACACATCCTTTGGAAAAAATTACTGAAATCAGTCGCTTCCTATAACCATCAATATGCTTCTTACACCTCTCAACCGGAATTTTGGACCACTCTTCCTTTGCAAACTGCTCCAGGTCTCTCTTATTGGAAGGGCACCTTTTTCCAACAGCAATTTTAAGATCTCTCCACAGGTGTTCAATGGGATTTAGATCTGGACTCATTGCTGGCCACTTTAGAACTCTCCAGCACTTTGTTGCCATCCATTTCTGGGTGCTTTTTGACGTATGTTTGGGGGTCATTGTCCTGCTGGAAGACCCAAGATCTTGAACGCAAACCCAGCTTTCTGACACTAGGCTCTACAGTGCGACCCAAAATCCTTTGGTAATACTCAGATTTCATGATGCCTTGCACAGATTCAAGGCACCCAGTGCCAGAGGCAGCAGAACAACCCCAAAACATTGGGTACATGGGAGGAGTAGAACAGGGGATTATGAAGGTGCCAAATAAATGTTTATCAACAATTCAATGCATTTTTCAAAAAGAGAATTTTATTAGAACAAATTAAAAAAGTTTTTTTTTTAAACAAATTTCAAGTTCTATGTTTTTTTTGGTATGAGAATAGTGCTCAAAGCCCCCTATGAACAACATATACTATATAGAAAATTAACAATAAGGGTATGCATGTCAATATTTTAAATACATTCAATCAGTGGGTTCAATACAACCAAGAGTCCAGATCAACATAGGACTCAATTGATGATGCAAGCCATAGGTTTGCCGACATGTTTCGCCATTCTGATGGCTTCTTCAGGGTAGGCCTGCTAGTCACTTAGTTTGTCTAGGTATAAAACAGTAAATACATATAAGTTTATATTGAAAAAAATATTTTAATTATTAGAGCAAAACATTTCGTGACTATACACTGCGGACAGCAGACAGGATCTGATAGATTCCATCTTGTCCGACAGTCCAACATTCAGAGACACTTACATATTAGATACCGAAAGGTATGTACTGAGAGACATGCGTAGCTTGGGCGGGGTCACCAGAGGGGCACTGGCCAGAGGGAAGCAGGAGACACACTAGACCTAGCAATGTAAATCAATTAGGAGTTATTAGTTTCACTATCTACTAATAATCATAAACAATGAGATCCCTTACAGGAATTTATATCCCGCAATTTATGGGTATGACATTGTAAGGACAGTAGTCTCAATACTTACATAGAATTTAAAAGAATAATTGATAGTTGACACGGACAGCTGGTGAGCAAGATGGTAGGAGGCGCCTGGGGGGATTTTTTAGATTAATTTAAATAAGTAGGGGTCATTTCATCAAAGAATGCACATGCAAATTCAATTTGATTTAGCATAAAGTTTATAGTTAACTCTGAGGTACAAGCCTCAGAGTTTGGAATGTCATTATTAACAATTTTAGGGATAGACTAACATCTACATAATTTATTTCAATGAGTTATAGGAATTGTTACCTGGTTTAGGAATGAAGAAAAGACAGCAACATAATCGATTAGGGAGTTCACAATGTGGAACAGATCATTGATATAAGTTGGCCGGGTAATCAATTCGGCTGTCACAATGAGACCAAGGCATAAAAAGCTCCTAAAATCAAGAGTTAATACGCTTATGGTCAATTTAAGGCTGCCCAAAAGTTAAAAGTTTTTTTTCAGACAAAGGGATCTGTTTAAAAATTTCAATAAAGGTCAAGAATAAACAACTTACTTTTGGACTGAATAAACTGCATCTCAGGCGCCTCCAAGGTCCGGTGCTCTAATAGAAGCCAGATGCCGGCTTAAGTAGTGTCTCACCTGAGTGGGGGGCATGTATGCAGAAAAAAAGATGCTCTGCTCATGCGCGAATATCCTGGCTTGGTGTGGGCCTACAATGCCCACAGAGCATTGCGCCGGGGTACCGTACCGCGTCGTGACGTCACGCTGGTGCGCACGCATGTGTAAAAGGCAGAGACCTTGATAGGGCTGGCGTCTGGTAAGTGACGCCGCCCTTGGGTGTCCGTACTTACCCAATGGGAGTGCTCCAAATCCTGTGAACTCCACCCAAGGCTACAGCATATCAACAAAGTATATTTAGATTGAAAGGGAGTGCTCTGTAGGGAGGACTAATCGGCGAGTCGGGAGCATATTGATTGGCCAAAGATGTCCACAGGCCCGGACAGTTTCACGGACCTAGGGCACCCAAGGCCAATACGGTGTCAGATGGGCCAATTGGAGTGGAAATATGGTCCTTGGGGACACCGGTTCCGTTAACCCCAAAACATCATTGAACCTCCACCATATTTCACTGTAGGTACTGTGTTCTTTTTTTTACAGGCCTCATTCTGTTTTCGGTAAATAGTAGAATGATGTGCTTTACCAAAAAGCTCTATCTTCTTACATTTTTCTCTAACGTACACGCCCAGAGAGATTAGCTACAGTGCCATGGGTTGCAAACTTCTTGATAATGTTGCGCACTGTGGACAAAGGCAAATCTAGATCTCTGTAGATGGACTTGTAACCTTGAGATTGTTGATATTTTTCCTCAATTTTGGTTCTCAAGTCCTCAGACAGTTCTCTTCTCCTCTTTCTGTTGTCCATGCTTAGTGTGGCACACACAAACACTCAATCCAAAAACTAAGTGAACTTCTCTCCTTTTTATCTGCTTTCAGGTGTGATTTTTATATTGCCCACACCTGTTACTTGCCCCAGGTGAGTTTAAAGGAGCATCACATGCTTGAAACAATCTTATTCATCCACAATTTTGAAAGGGTGCCAAGAATTTTAACCAGCACATTTTTGGAATTTTGTGTGACATTATGTCCAATTTGCTTTTTTTCCTCCCTTTTTTTGTTTTGTTCCAATACACACAAAGGGAATAAACATGTGTATAGAAAAACATGTGTTACTGCAATACTTTTCTGTGAGAAATCCTTGATTTTCTGGAAACATTTCTGGGATGCCAACAATTTCGGCCATGACTGTATATCCATTTAATTTAACATGCTGTATATTTATCCTTACCCATATATAATTAGCAGTAGAATGGAATCTGGAGTAATCAATAAACAAAACGATAGAAAGAAAGAATTCTCTGCAATGGGCCAAACAGATCTTATAAGAATGTCAGTAAGTGGTTTCTTCTCCCATAGGAAAAGTGTTATCAGAGAAAGTAGTTAAGCTGAATAGATCTCCAAAATCCCACCCTGGAGATTGGTTTACCTGTTTGTGTTGTAAAATGATGCTGATGAATGCTCCCGTCAGGTCCAGAGACAAAATATTTTCTTCCATACCTATTTGGATCCTTGGGATTACTAGTATGGGTTTCATGAGAGAGGGCTTTACATTTTAGTTAAATGTGGTCAGTTCAAGTATTTGCATGTCTTAAATGTCAGATTTATGGTTGAATGTGTCTTACATGTAAGAGAAAATATTTCACAAATCCATGGAGTGTCAAATTAAATAATTTTTTATAATTTTTTTAATCAGTTCCTACTCTAGCTGAACCCATAATTTCATGTCTCTATGTCTACCACAGTTATTCCATCTGGCCAAGTGAATGGTGTCGTAATATAACATTGGATCATTGGAACTACACCATTGTCATGGTTTTGTTTTTACTAGAAGAGTAGTATTATTGTAGTGTGCATTCTTGGCAAGCTTGTTTGCCCACATAAAAAGCTATTTGATGGTATACAGTCAAGACTTTTTGGTTTTTATTCCTGTATAATTTTAAAAATTCTTTGTAGATTTTTTGCACTTTAAAGGCATTTTGTGTGAATCAGTGACATGAAATCCCAGCTAAATCTATTTTAATTCCAATTTATTAAGGACAAATCTCATGTCTATGGTAGTGGGCAGACATGCACTGACCACCAGTAATCAGAGGATCATCAAATATGATCATCAGACATGCAGGTTAGAATTCAATTACTATTGTTCTGCCACAAGACATGATGTGCTGGAGTTGTCTGTCTGTCCTCCCCTCCATTATACATTTGCCAATTTTATGGGGTGCTCTGAGAGGAATTGAGTTTTGTTGACCATTGGATGGTCTCTTGATCATATACAGACCCTCGGGTACGCTCCCTTTGAAGATTTTTTGCTGTAGCCTTTCTGAATAATAAAAAATTATATCAACCACAGAGGGAAGGGGTTCTCAATAGATGGAGTATATAAAATGGTGGGAACATGTTTTGCTGCATTTTTGCCCTTGCCTTACCTTGGGAAACACATATACTACAGGATAGTTTAGGTGAAAGGTGGGTTTTTCGTTTACACTTGTAAATTTACACACAGGAAGGTTTTCTTGAGAGAGTGAGTGATATAAGGTTTGTTTAGTGATATTTTGTTATAGAGCTATCATTATTATTACAGACAGTCCCAAGGATACAAACAAGAGAGGGTATGTAGTTTTTTTCTTAAAGGAGTTGTAAAGTCAGAAGGTTTTTCATCTTAATGCATTCTATGTCCATCTGTAGCAGCCTCCCCAGCACCCCCTAATACTTACCTGAGCCCCATCTCTGTCCAGCGATGTCCAAAAGTCAATCAAAGTCAGTTAGCCAATCAGGAGAGAGAGGGGGAAGGGCCAAATGACAGCTTCTTGTCTGAATGGACACACAGAGCTGCAACTCAGCTCAGGTGACCCCATAGCAAGCTGCTTGCAGTGGGGGCACTCGACAGGAGGGAGGGGCCAGAAGCAGCGAAGAGGGATCCGAGAAGAGGAGGATCCAGGCTGCCCTGTGTCAAAACCACTGCACAGAGGGGGTAAGTATAATATGTTTGTTCTTTAAAAGAAAAAAAAAATAGATTTTACAATCACTTTAAGTTGAATTTATTTGTAAGTCAGAACAGGTAAATTTTTTAAGCGTAGCTCCAGCCAAAATATTTTTAACTTTTTTGGATAGCATAGGGAAGGTTTAACTCCCCTGCAACATTTGTTTTGCTGTCTGTGCCTCTGTTCAGAAAATGTCACCTCCCTTTCTGTCCCGGGAACCGCCTGTATTTCCTTTGGATCGTTAGTGCAGTGTTCTAAAATACTGTTTTGAATATGTGGGTACTTTTGAGATATATAATTAAGACACTGTGAGGGTCATTTACTATAGCGATGCAGCGCTAATTAGCATTAAAATGGTATTCACTAAAGCACCGGTGAAAGAAATACTCCCAAAATCAAATTTACTATAGTTCCCTGAAAACAAATAGCGCCCAAACCCTTACTCTGCTAAAACCTGGCATAGTGCACATGGAAATAATGTTTAGAGCATGATATAATTGCCTAAATGGTACTGAAATATGTGGTATATTGGTTAAAGATAATCTGCTTTTAAACTGTGTGAAAAGGTGATTTCTACACTGAATTATCTTTAAAAGTCTGAGAAGAGATAAATTCCTTGTCTCTGTACCAGTGGTGGCTGGTGCTCAAAATTTTTGGGGGGGCGCAAATAAACTGAAAAATTCTGAAAAAAAAGCCCATCAAATGCAGCCACTGTGCCCATCAAAACGCAGCCACTGTGCCCATCAAAACGCAGCCACTGTGCCCATCAAAACGCAGCCACTGTGCCCATCAAAATGCAGGAGTGCCATGTTGGCACCTCTTAAGGCTTAGTTTTCACCTATGCAGGTGTGACAGCATGAATGGGCCATTCATTTCAATAGGCTGCCCTACGCATGACAAATTGCAGAAAAGAATTGCAAACAGTTTTTTTTTTTTTCTTTTAAATTTGCACCACACTGAAACAAGTGGCACTTTTGTTAACATGATGATGGAGGACTGCCCTACCCATCTAATCCAGTATTCCAACTGCCACAGGGCAGTTGGGCAGTGCAAAGGATGCACCCTTTTGCATCCTTTGCTGCGGATCTCCTCCAGCCTCTTTGCATCCACTTCTTGTTTACATGTAAAGGCTTCATTATTGACCACACCATCTGTGCGCTGGCACAACTGTCTAATGGTGACAAGGGTGGACTGTGTGTGTGTGCAGGAACGGACAACACAGTAGCACGATTGATAGATCGGTGGGATTGTCACTTTGTATTTAAAAAAAAAAAAAAAAAAACCTGTTGTACTATCTCCTCCCCTCCCCTTCCCTTCCTCCGCTCTTCCCAGCAACCACAGGAAATCAGGGCACAGGTCACACAGACCTGATTTTATTTTTTTTTAACAGAAGGAATGTTTATTGAAGCTTTCAATCAGTTACATGTGAAACAGTGCAGACAATACATTGCAGTTTAAGTCTTCCTCACATGAGGAGTATACAGTAAAACAAGGTGGAAATACATATAATACAAATGTTACAGATATACCTACAAAAACATATATCAAGGACATATGAGACCAGGACAAACAGCCAAATGGTGAATACAAGGGCTGTGACCCACAGTCCTTTGCTCTTTACCGCAGGGTGATACAGCTTCCCAAGTGTCTTTCTTCCGAAGGAAGGAAAAGAAAGAAAAGAAAAAGAAGAATATAGCACAACCCGTAATCTGTAGCAGCATATATTAAAGCAAGTGAGGAAAAAGGGGAGGGGAGGGGGGGGTGGTGAGGGGGAGATCGGGGGCAGCCGCGACCCGCATCTCCTGACACATAGGAACATCACGTTGGTCCCTGCAGGGAGGTTTGATGGAGGCCCAAAGGGGAGGAAAAGGAGAGGAAAGGAGCCCTGCCAGGGGTTATACCGTAATGTGTCTGGCCTCTGCCCATGATGCCCATATTTTATGAAATTTTTGGGGGCAGTCCCTCCCCATGTAGGTCAGCTTGTACAGAGGGAGTGCCTTGTTCACCAGATCCTTCCAGGTGGATACCCTAGGGGGCTCCACCGATATCCACTGAAGGAGGATTGTCTTTCTCGCATAGTATACGGTATAGAAAACGAACATTTTCTTGTGTGTTGAGGTAGGGAGGTTGTCTGTAATACCCAGTAAAAGGATCAGGTGATCAAGGCCAATAGACAGTCCGCCAATCACAGATATATCAGCAGCCACTGCACGCCAGAATTCCTGTACTTTGGTACAGTGCCAGACCATGTGTATATAGTTACCCACCTCTCTCTGACATTTAGGGCATTTGTCG
Organism: Lithobates sylvaticus; assembly: GCA_028564925.1. Lineage (NCBI taxonomy): Eukaryota > Metazoa > Chordata > Amphibia > Anura > Ranidae > Lithobates > Lithobates sylvaticus. The sequence goes on from CM053026.1 coordinate 169,906,247, forward strand.
TCTAGAGTGTGATAGATTCGTGCCAGCCGCTGGGGTGTATAATGTACACTCTGGAGAAATTTAAGCTGGACAAATTTATCCTTAGCTGAAATCATGAGTGGTATAAACTGTTGTAGGCCCTCTGACCAATCTTCTTCCGTCAGTGCAGGGAGGTCCCGACGCCATGCCAAAAAGGCTCTGTTGGCGCCGGTTCCACCATCGCACGTGAGACGGAGATATATGGAGGAGAGCGTTCTATCCATTAGGCGTGAGGTAAGTAGTCGTTCGACCTGATGTGTTTCTAGGGTGATGGGGTTCGGGAATTGTGCTCTGAGAGCATGTCTAAGTTGGAGGAATCTGAAGTACATCCAGGGGGGTAGCTCAAACTTGTCCTTAAGTCTTCCAAAAGGGAGTATCTGTCCCTCAGGCATAACACCTTTTAGTGTCCTTATGCCATACCTAGCCCAGACCAGCGGGTCAGGCACAGTACGCAGATGGGGCAGACCAGGGTTGCCCCACAGTGGCATGTGTGGTGAGACAGTAGCGGGATTCCCCAGGTATTTAGAGACTTGTCTCCAGACCCCAACCGTAGTCTTCATGGGGGTGGTGATGTCCTTGGTGGATTTAGGCCCCCTGTAGACTAAGTTACTCAGTTCCGAATAGGACCCCACTATGGCTGCCTCAAGGTTGACCGATGGATTAGATTTATCCTGGGTAAACCACCACCGCACCGATACCAGTACCGTCGCCCAGTAGTATTTACGAAAGTTGGGGAGGGCAAGCCCACCCCCAGATAAAGCCATCTGGAGTATAGACCTGCCCACCCTCGGGACCGCCCCCTGCCAAATAAACGAGCCTATAATCTGTTCTAGTTTCTGGAAGAAGGAGTTAGAAATAGTAATAGGGGTGTTTCTGAACACGTACAGGAATTTGGGGAGAAAGGACATCTTAATTAGATTTACTCGCCCTACCGGCGTGAGTGGGAGGTTCTTCCAGACTGCGCATTTCTGTGTGAGTTTGTGTAGGACGGGTTGGACATTGAGTTCGAGGTACCGTGGCAGATTCCTGTGTATCTGGATACCCAGATATTTGAAACTGTCCACCCCCTGAAGGGGGGTGGGGGGTCCCGGGGAGGACGCATTTGGACCAAGTGGGAATATAACCGACTTATCCCAGTTAATCCTAATTCATGAATATTTGCCAAAGGAGTCAATTAGTTCTAGAGCAGCTGTCAGTGAGTCATGGGAGTCCTTAAGGTATAGGAGTGTGTCATCCGCATACATGGACACCTTTTCCACGATGGGGTAGATTGAGATACCGGCGACAACCTGTGAGGTTCTGAGAGGGATGGCCAGAGGCTCAATAGCAAGTGCAAAGAGAGCCGGGGAGAGGGGGCACCCCTGCCGTGTGCCCCGGAGGAGTGGGAATGACATAGAAAGGCAGCTGTTTGTCCGGACCCTCGCTGGAATACAGCATCTGGAGCCACTAAATAAATACCGGACCCAGACCAAACTTCTGTAGCACCAGCCATAAGTACTCCCACTCCACCGAGTCAAACGCCTTTTCGGCGTCTAAGGATGCAACTACCTCCTCTTCCCCCGCTCCAGCCACCCTGTCCATCACCGTGAACAATCTTCACAGGTTTATATCCGTACCCTTGCCGGGCATGAACCCAGTTTGATCCCCATGTATCAAGGACAGTATAACTGTATTGAGTCTATGGCCAGGACTTTAGTTAAGATCTTCGCGTCCACGTTCAGAAGTGATATTGGCCTGTATGAGGAGCATAACTCTGGGTCTTTCCCTGGTTTGGGGATGACTACAATCACCGCCCTCATCATAGAAGACGGCAGGGACCCACTCCTGAAAGCGGTCAGGAGGACTCCCCGCAATCTGGCTGCCACTACATTACTATGTGTTTTGAAGAATTCGGCCGGCAGGCCTTCATCTCCTGGGGTCTTTCCAGCCTGCATAGAGGTGATTGCCGTCTGTATCTCCTTAAGGGATATAGGGGCATCTAAGTGTAATCGAGCTTCGTCTGTCAGTGTAGGAAAAGGGACATCATTCAGAAAGGCCTGTAATTCGTCAGGGGTGTGTACAGCCCTGGAGGAGTACAGGTTCTTATAATATGCGACAAATCGAGTATTGATTTCTCCTGAGTCAGACACCACTCTCCCAGAATCATCCTTGATGTTGGCAATATGTGTAGTGTCGACTGGCTCCCTAGAGAGCCAGGCGAGCATACGGCCAGACCTCTCTCCTTGTTCGAGAACTCTTTGCGATTGGAACAATATCTGTTTCTTTGCTGCCGAAATTCTAAGTAATTGTACTTCCCTCCATGCCACCATTAGGTCCTTCCTCTGGTCCTCTCTCCCACCCACAGTATAGTCACTCTCCAACCTCTGAGCAGTGGCCTCAGCCTGCACAAGCGAAGCTTGGGAGGATGAGCGAGCCGACCCTATAATCGTCTTATACTGTCTTTTGACATGTTCTTTGAACTGTTCCCATCTATGAGGCGTCTCCGCTCCCTCCGGGTCAGGGGCCCAGTATTCTACAATAGCAGACCCAACTACAGGCTCAACCCTCTCATCCGACACCCAGTATCTCGATAAACGCCATAAGGAGTCACCTGGATTTGCCCTAACGTGTATCTTCAAGAGGATAGGCGCATGGTCTGACACTCCCCTGGGAAGAAGAGTTATGTCCTGTACCTTCGGCAGAACAGGGCTGCTGACATAAACAAGATCAATCCGTGACATAGCCTTGTATGTGGCAGAACTACATGTGTACCCCCTGATCCTAGGGTACCTCCACCTCCAAACGTCAGTAAGTCCCACCGCATTAGCCCAGCGAGAGAGCGTGGAGTCCACGGCCCCATCAGTGGATAGTTTATCCATAGCCGGGCACGGGACCATGTTGAAGTCCCCAGCCATTATCACTGCAGTAGCCGAATGAGATGCCAAAATCTGCGTGATCTTAGTGAGGAGTCCAACCGTAGCTGGGGGGGGGGGGGGGGTGTATAGACCCACTATCAGGACAGGCATTCCCTCAATATTAGCATGTAAGGCCACATATTTGCCATCGGGATCCAAATGTAGGTCTAGGAGCACAAACTGGGGAGTCTTTCGAATTAGAATACTGACTCCACGGGCATGGGTGGAGTGGATGGCATGGTAGTAATGCCCTACCCAAGGTTTCTTGAGACTCAGGACTCTGCCTCCCACCAAGTGCGTCTCTTGGAGGATGCAGATATCAGGGGAGTATTGCCTAAGAAATTTGAAAACGAGAGCACGTTTAATTTTGGAATTGAGTCCCCTGACATTCCAGGAAATGACCGTCAGGGGAGCCATAGGGGGCTGCAAAGACACATCTGGTGGGTACCCAGTCCCACATCAGGATCACCGAGGCCTCCCTCCGGGGGGAGCTCGTACCTCCAACCTACACCCATCATCTGCATGAACACCAGCATCACAGTCATAACATATTTATATAGCATTCCTTCAACCAATAAAACAGGCCTGAGAAGACCAACAAAAGAAATAGAAAACAGTTTCCCCAACACCCCCCCCCCCCCCACCCTGTACCCCTCTCCAACCGGGGTGCACCTGGATCCCTGTAACGAACATGGTTGTCAACCACATGGGGTCATGAACTTGAGAACAAGTAGGCGAGTCAAACCTGGGCACTGAGTGCACTAGGGGTTGCAGAGATGCCGCCAACGGGCGGGATGATGATTGCAATAGCCTCCTGGCTGAGCCAGGGTTAGGTATGCTCGTGTAGTAGTTGCATAGCGCCCAGCCCTGTCATCAAGAGACGGGAGGGCTGAGGGAAAACGCGTCGCCAAAGTCAGTGCTTGTCAAGGGTGTGAGCTTGTGTGTCCCCCATACAATACGTGCTGGGAGCTGCATAGCATTTGAGGGGGGAGAACGGTAGCAAACAAACCGGGGTATAACCAGCCCATTCCTCCGGTTACCGGAACAGCACACATGCCTTTGTATAGCTCCCAACCCACCCCCCCCCCATCCCCCAGGTGCAGCCGGACAATGTCTTTCCCGCCAGCGGCCGGGATCTCCAGGAGTGTGCGGGGAGGGAAGGAGAAGGGAGCCCAGGGGGTTAGTAGGGGAGATCAACATGTCAGCGGCCGGCAACCGGCAAGCAAGTCACACTCCAGGGGGGACACACAGTAAAGTACACAGCAACTCACGTTTCCCAGGTCCATTCCAGTAGTATCAGCAAGTGCAGCGGGTTCCGTAGGTTATTCGCGTGGGAGGGTGTTCACCCATCTCGCCGCCTCCTCGGGTGTAGTAAAAAACCGGGCCGACTCTCCGTCCACCACCCGCAGGCGTGCGGGAAACAGCATGCTATATTTGATGTTGCGGGACCGTAGAGACTGTTTGACCGCATCAAAGGATTTCCGTCTTTTCTGTGTGTCGACCGAGAAGTCAGGAAAGAACATGAGGCGGGAGGCTTCGTATCGGACATTCTCCACCTTCCGGGCCTCCCTCAGTATAAGATCCCGGTCCCTGAAATTCATCAGCTTAAAGATGAATGTGCGCGGTGGGGCGCCCGGGGGCCCGTGGGTAGGCGGCATCCTGTGCGCTCTCTCCACCACGAAGTGCTGGGAAAATGGCGCCTGCGGGAACAGCGTGCGCAGGAGATGTTCCGTAAAGGCTGGGATATCCGGGCCCTCGGTCCCCTCCGGGAGGCCTATGACCCGTAGGTTATTCCGCCTGTTACGGTTCTCGGCATCTTCGGACTTAGCTTCCAGATGCCTGAGGCGGACATGCACAGTGTGGAGGGTAGCCGTGTGGTCCCGCATGGTGTCTTCCATGTCCCCTATGCGTCTTTCTGCCTCGTCCATCCGCCTGCGGATCTTCTCACAGTCCTTCCTCATGAGACCCATTTCTATCTGTAGGGAGTCAATCTTGGAAGTCAGAGCGGCTTGACATCCATTAATGGCCTGCATGAGCGCCGAGAAGTTGACATTCTTCGTAAGGGCCGGGTCTGCTTCAGAGGTCTGGGTCGCCATGCTGGATGTTCTCTCCACGTGTGCGGCCGCAGCAGGTGGTCGAGCTGGGGGTCTCCCGCCGTGCGACTTCTGGTTCCCACCTTTACTTTTCCGGGTCTGGACCATCTACACGAGCCAACCGTGTGGGTTAGGGGACGTTTCAGGCAGGTCAGGGTAATAAAATAGGATGAAATCCCCTCCGTTGGTGCAGAGCTCCGCTCCTAGACGTCTGTCCCGATCGCCATCTTGGCCACCACAATTTTTTGTGCTTTTTATTATTTCCAAATCATAATTTGAGCCCAAAAATGTGATCTAATCTGCTCTAATTCAGCCAAAAGGTGTTCTATTGGGTTGAGGTCAGGACTCTGTGCAGGCCAGTCAAGTTCCTCCACCCCAAACTCGCTCATCCATATCTTTATGGACCTTGCTCACCATGCATTCATGGTTTGAGAGCATCTGCTGACCTAAGGTTTGCAGACTATGGGTCATGGTCTACACCCTTTTACGTAATATGCTCCATTCTAATCTCAAAAGGGATCCTTATGAAGCCCTCTTATGTAAGCCCACTCCTGAACTTTTCCGCTCAGAACGACAACTGGCTCAGCACCTCTTTAATGCTACCAAATTGACCATCGCAAAGGCCTGGAAAACTCCTGCACTCAGCTTTGAGGCAGTTAAAAACCGCATGAACGACATCATGATAAACGAAAAGCTAACATCCTTCACCTCTGATACTCATGATGAATTCCTCAATGTTTGGCGCCCCTGGATAGCATACCATCAGGCCTCTAGATTCAACACCCAACTTCTCTCAATATAACTGGTTTCTGGATGCACCCCCCTCACTAATGGAACTCTTCTTCCTCTTTTTTCTATTTCTCTGTCTTTTTCCTTACTTTCTTCTCTCTGCAGGTCCGCTTTTTTATGACTCGCAGACTACCCAACCTTTACCTTTCCTTGCATACTTGCCCTCGAGGTTCCTGATTATATGGAGCCGGGCTACTGTTGACGTTCATCATATAGTAAAATGTGGCAGACAAAGTAGCCATGAGCTAAGGAAGCACATAAACGACTATCTTTGGTTCGTTGATGGACTTTTAATTGTACTGTTCTGTAGATAGTCGCTACATATTGTCCTCCTTATTTCACCAAATATTATGTTATGTATGCAATGTCCCACTGTTGGGACCTTTTTCGCTATATGTCTCGATGCCTCTGTTATATACTTGTCATCTTCTGTTATGTATTCTTTCAATAAAACATTTGTAAAAGAGAGCATCTGCTGACTGTCTACTCTTTGATCTCATTGCTTAATCATGTACACAGAAATGCAGCTTCCAGCAGAACATACTCACCAATGTATGTATGTGTGTGGATTGTGGGCTAGTGGTGGGTGTTATAGTTTGAATATGTGCCTTATTATGTTGGAATGCTTTGTAAGAATAATGACTGTTAAGTATGTTTCTATAATCTTGCAGATAAAAATGTGATGTGGGCTGGTGGGTGAGTAGTTGTACTATGAAATGTTACCCGTTATACACTGAAAGTAAAGCTGTGTCCACTCTAAGATTTAGACAAATTTTAGATTGTACGCTCCTATGAGCAGAGCCCTTAAAAGCCTATTGCTAACTGTTTTGCTAAATGTAGCACCATATATCCTGTAGAATATTTTTTTAAGCTAGTAAATGAATGTACATAATTTTGTTTCTGCTGGCAAAATAAAAGTACATTATTGAGCTTTTTTTTTTTTTTTTCTCTTTTCTTTCTTCTTTTTAATTCGTTTTGGGGGTATTAGTTTTGGGGAAGTGCAATATTTTTCTTTTATATCTTATAATTTCTATATGTATTTGTACACCAAAAAAAATGAATCTCTTCAGCACACCTTCAGTAAATGATAAAGGTGGAATCTTTATATATAACAGCTGTGGAGAATTGCAGGTAATGTAATCAGCTGGTGGAGAGGCAGTGTTGTATGTATCAGCCCTGGTTCACATTGATGCGATTTGACATGTCAAATCAGTGGCAAATGCACCGTTCTAATCGGTGAGGCGCCACAATTTCCAAAAGTAGTTTCTGTACTACTTGTTGGCAACTTCGGGTGCAATTTTTATTGACATCAGTGCAGAAACCTGCACAGATGTCTCTGAAATCCCCCCCCGAAACTGACTGAAATCGTGTGAGTTCAGCTGAACTCACATGATTTTCTCACGCTGTCAGTGTAAACCAGGGCTCAAACTGGGCCTTTGTCTTTGTAATTCACCTGCTGCTATCCCAGGGACACCATTTCTTATAGAACTCCCTTAAGTTTATCTTCAAATACCATTATATGTAGAAATACAGATTTGCATATATGCAAATAAAAGTAAATAAATAATCTAATCTAATCTAAATCGAATTTTTGACCCCAAAGCACCCTCCCCATGATGAGGGCATGTGGCCTGGTATGGTTCAGAAGGGGGGGGGGCGTTTGCATGCCCCCCTTTCCTGGCCTGCCAGGTTGCATGCTCGGATAAGGGTCTGGTATGGATTTTGGGGGGGACCCCCACGCCATTTAATTTAAACGACCTAGTATGGACTGGTGGGGGGAACCTACGCCATTTTTTCTTTGATTTTTACTCTATATTGCTGGGACCCGACAATACATTACAGCCGCAAATAATTTTAAATTACATTTTTTCCTTTAGAAATATCATTTTGCTGCGGTACAGTAATAAACACAGGAAAGATGCGCAACTAGAGGCATACTAAAGACACTCCCCAGGCACGATATTTAAAGGCATTTTTAATTTTTATTGTTTCACATTAAGCATTATTAAAATCACTGCTCCTGAAAAAAAAGTCAGTTTTAAAAAAAAAATGTCCAATTGATACATGTCCCCTGGGGCAAGACCCAGGTCCCCATACACTTTTTATGGCAAAGAACTTGCATATAGGCCTTCAGTGAGAACTTTGGATTTTGCAGGTTCGAGCCCCATTGACTTCCACTATTCCCGCATATGTGATCTGACAGACATGTTCGCCGACAATAGCGCTGCTTTCCATTTGCATGTGCGACCAGTTTCTGAGAGTTGAAGTCTTAATTGGCCTTAATTGGGCACTATTTTCCGGGACTGCAGGATCATTTATTGGCACTATAGTAAATTACCCTCTGTATCTAGTTACATCTTGGTTTAAGGGGAGCCCCTATAAGAAGCACATATGCATTATAGTGGCAACATAGAGGGGATTAGATAGTAATTATATAATTGTCTATACAGATATCCAAGTTACTATCCCTTAAAGTTTTAGGTTGTTATATAGTACAACTATATAGCCTCTATCCTCCCTAAGGATCACACACTATATATTGTGGGGCAATATAAGAGGGCTAATAGAATGGTATCATTTATTTCACGTTGAAGGGATACTCCCTGAGACCCCTCTATGTATACAGTATATATTTATCATTTTGATTTCAGGCCCCCCACAAAATGTTTTTTTTTTTTTTGTGATTATCCGGTTCTCCTCGAAGGACAGATTTGTTGTTGTGATGGTCTATATAATGTAAGTCATACCATTTATTTATTGGATGCCATGTAATGAAGGTCTTATTCATATCGTTTCACACAGTCTGAGGAAGTGGGATATTTGGAACCCACAAAAATGCATCGTGACATATCTGTCCAGACCCCCCTTGCTACTGTCATCTTAAATCTTGAAGTCATCTAAAGTGACTACAACAAAGGATGTAACTATTCTCAAACTAGGGTGGGAAAACCAACGTTATATCATGAAACAAGTGTTTTTGAATGTCAATACATTGTGGATCTGTAAATAGGCCATGCGTGACACCAATGCATTGTAATTTTGTGAATTAAATTGTATGATTTTAATAGTGGTGCATAATATTATATGTATATTGTTAGGCACCTTTAAAATCCCATTTATAGTGTATTCTTCTGTTTAAAGATGCAGTGATGTTGGTGTCTTTCATATATTTATATGAGTTTTGTCATCAAAAGTCAACAGTAAAGGCATTGCCTCCATCAAGAACCACCCCCACTGCTAGCTGATACTGTATATGTAAAGAGAAATGACACATGGGTCTCTGATATGCGAGCTTTGGCTGAAATCCTGACATCACCATTTCTATGATGTGCAAGATGGCAGCATCCACTGGGGGAATAACTAGGAATCTGATACAGACTGAAGCAGAGTTTTTATTTTCTTACTATTTTCTTGTAAGTTGTATGCAAGCTAAGTATTTGGCATTGGTTTCTGCAAACAGTGACCATGGAAAGGGTTGCTTTAACGTGTACAGTATGTCAAAAACTTTTTTTACAGTTTTGCATAGAGTGGGGAGGGATTTGAACCCTTGTCATGATTTAAAGAGGTTTCCTCTCCCTTCCTGTACTGCTGAAACAGTTTTACTCACTGGTCAATGATTATTTTACTTTACTCCAGAATTTCTTCATCAGCTACAGTTTTTATATATCCAGCCAAGCAAAAAATTCCTTTATTATTATTCTTATTTGCATCATATGGTAGGTACAAAAATGATACCCTTAAATTTGTTAAACCGAAAATAGCCTGTTTTCCAAACCTTATGCCTATCTTTAGCAAATTATATTGTCTTTGAATATACTTAGGTGTGGTGACCTGTAATTATCACTGTACTTGCAAGGCACCACCTAAGCAGAAAACAATGCTATAATGAGAAACTATGTTTTTGTTCAAGAAAGGGAAAAGAGAATATCTTAAAATAAAATGGCACAGGCTGAAGAAATGAACATTAAAGGAAAGACTATATCTGGAAAAAGTTATAGTGAACAAGAAACATCTGTTAAAACAAAGCAAATTAGCCATTTTCCTTCATAGCAGAGTAAACGAAAGTGGAGGAAAGCAAAAGAACGAAATAAAAATAGAATTTACCAGGAAAGTCGAGTTTAGACTCAGCACGCAAAGCAAACATTAAGTGCTACAGCTACAGTGCTACAAACATTAGTGCTACAGCTACAACCAGTTCACTCTATTCCTATGCATCGGTGAAGGTCCTGGAAGGGCACATTTACAGTAAAATGACCTTCCTCATTCTAGGTTAAGTTAAAGATCTATGAAGGTGTTGATATGGCACTGAAAGTTGCAGGACCATTAATGCTAAAGCTCTCTGTGGGAGTAAAACAAGGTTTATTTAGCATGTTCTACAGTATCCCTCTGTGCATGGTACTTGGTGATGCATGTCTTATGTGTTTGTATCAATGAAGTAACTGTCCAGTCAGTGTCTCCAGATGGTATGTCCATCAGAAGATGATTCAGTGTGTAAACAGTTCAACAGTCCTTGTTGATGGCACTTAATACACAATGTACAGTGTTGTGCAGTCAGACAGAGGCATTTATTGACAACTACAACAAGATGTGAATACATTGTTATGCCTACACAAAACTGTATAAATTAATATTTCAGTAAATTTAAAATATTTTTGTAATACTATAGGATTATGGCTTACAAAACTTAAAATGAGTTTATGATTACAATGCATAAAGCATGGTGTGGGTCAGCATTTCAAAATCACATTATTCTCTAGAGAAAAAAAGTGTATGATTTTTGCCATAAATAATAAATAAAACACTGCTCCAAACATCTGAAATTTTGCAGACTTTGCAGTGACTTGCCTGCACACAGATATTACTCAATGCACAGTTATGGAATTTTTCTCTTATTCGCTCTTCATTGATACCATTATACTGCTGTATAAAACATGGTGGCCTCTATTCAGATCTGATCAATGCAGTCAAGTACACAGACATACTACATAAGAAGTTTCCAACTGGTTGTGTGTGTAGATCCAGAGAACAAGAATAAGGTAGGAATGAAGCATTTTAATACAACAACGTTACTAAATTAGAAAGTGCCATCCATGCTACCAATCTATACTCGCTACAAGAGCTATGGTGCCCAGGAAATCTTCTTTATCCGACACACTTCCCCCTTCCCTACCAAGCACTGAGCTGCTTTCTGCCAGCCCCTCTGTCAATACTGTGTCTTGAGGGAGCAACAAGAGGAGCCACAACACCCGAAGAGAGGCCACAGTCTGAAAAACTCTGGACCATACCTCCTTAAAGAACGTATATCAGTGGTGCAGATGGGGGGACAGGTAGGTAGAATGTCTATTCTATCTATACATCTCTCTGTATAATTTCTTTTTTAGTGACAATGTTGCTTTAAAGTGGATGTTTACCCATAACAAATTGATAAAAATAATGTTTTTTAGCAAGAAACATACATTACACATTATAATTATGCTACCAAAGCAAGTGTGTGTTGTAAATTACCTTCATCATTGCTCCTGTTAATTTTTGCTTGAGGCTGTCATTTTGCTGAAGCCCAGCACCGCTGAACAGCAGTAAATATTTAGGCTGTCAGCACATTGGCCTCTACAAATTCAGCACAGTGCCTAAAAATAGAGAGCAACTACAATATTGTGTTTCCAGTGCGATGGGATCATGCTGGAAATCACTGATGCGAGCTGTGCTTCTCACGCTCGCCACCCCCACAAGATGCCGCGCATTCATAGGAATGTATTGGGGGCAAACGGGAGGAGCAGCGAGATTGACACAATATCGGCAGCACACACTCTAAGCATGTGCAGAGCAGGGTGAGACAGAGTATTACTGGATTGAACAGTATAAGCATTCATTGTTAATGCTTTACATAGCTATACCTGCAAACGGGGCCAGCCTGAAGAGATCTAGCAGGACTTAATTTTCTAGAGACTAGAGTTCCACTTTAAGTAACTCTTAATGACTGGTTTGCTTTAACTGCTAGTATACAGTATGTTATTGCATTCAAGAATATGAACTCCTTACTGAATGTTGTAGTCCCTCCTTTTCTGTTTTTTTTCTAATCATATTGACAATTATGTTATAATGGTTTTGATAATAAAACTTCTAAAATAGGATTATATACATGACAAAGTCCTTGAACAAAATATTTTTTTCATGTATCACCTACTCTTTAGTTGCAAGGACAAACAATTGATTGAGAGGCAAAAAAATGTCTTCATGTTTCATTGTAATATGCTTAAAACTGAGTTCCGCCTAAAAAAAAAAAAAAAAAAAAAATGTAGTCAGCAGCTACAAATACTGCAGCTGCTGATTTTTAATATAAGGACACTTACCTGCCCTGGGCTCCGACAATGTCCTCACCCGAAGCCCACCTGTCCCTTCGGCTCGGGTGGAGGCGCCGGCATTGCTATTAAGGGAATCAGGAAGTGAAGCCTTGCAGCTTCACAGCCTGGTTCCCTACTGCACATGCGCAAGTCGGGCTGCACATTCTGAGTGGTTCCTGCTGTCTTCTGGGAACTGTGTGTCTCCCAGAAGACAGCGGGGGGATGGAGGAGGGGCCGGATATGGAGTAAATCACTGCGGATACTGCTGCGATCTTTCGCCAGAAGTGGGAGCAAATACCTTTATTAGACAGGTATCTGCTCCTCCTTCCCCCATGAAAGGTGCAAAATGTGACACCGGAGGGGGGGAAGAATCCGGGGGGGAAGAATCCAGACAGCAGAAGTTCAATTTTTGGGTGGAACTCCACGCTGATATACGTTGGCAAACAATGGCATCGGTGGGAAAATGGGCGTACCTATATGTCTCCTTTAAGAGCCGGGTATAGCAGGCGCACACGTACAGCAGTATCTGTTTCTAGATTTCTACTAAACATGTCTAAAAGTGTATTTTTTTGTAATTTTTATTATCAGGCTGAAGTTCATTTGAAAGCCAGCAGCTACAAAAAGTGTAGCTGCTGACTTATAATAATCGGACACTCACCCGTCCCACGGTCCAGCGATGCGGCCCAACGAAGCCTCGCTCCTCTCCGCCGCGCCAGCAGCACTACTGTGGGCACCCGGCAGTGGCTTCACAGCCGGGCACGCACTGCGCATGCGCAAGCCGCGCTGCACGCTGTGATTGGCCGGGCAATCTTCTGGGACCTGTGACATGTCCCAGAAGATTGCAGGGAGAGAGGGGGAGAGGTGAACTTCCTTTTGGCGCCGCGGAACCCCCGGGGACAATCCGCCGGAGTTTTGGCGGAAGTCTGCGGGACTTTTGAAATGAACGGACTTGCCCCACACATGGAGTAAAATCCGTTCATTTAGAACGTGACTCCAGGTAGACGGGACTAGCGAAGGAAGTCAATGCCGCCCCTCGATCGGCGACATTGACACCTCGCTAGTCCCGTCACCTGGTATGGATTTAAAGGGGAATCCCTACGCTGAAAAAAACGGCGTGGGGGTCCCCCCCAAATCCATCTCAGACCCTTATTCGAGCACGCAGCCCGGCCGGTCAGGAAAGGGGGTGGGGACGAGCGAGTGCCCCCTCCTGAACCGTACCAGGCTGCATGAAGAAAAAGAAGCAGAAGGCGGCAGAAGGCAGCGGCGGTGGCGCCAGCGGCGACGGGGACGGCGATGGCAACAGAAGCCCGGGCCACCGCTAGTAAAAGAGCTGGATGAAGATAGCGGAGGCCTGGCAAGAAGAACAGAAGAGCGGGACAAGACCCCCGAAGTCAGAACAAGACCCCGATACGGCGGCGGCGACGAAGAAGAAAGCCGGGCTCCTCCACTAGTAAAAGAGCTAGTAAAAGAGCAGAAGATAGCAGAGGAGTCCGGCGAGAAGACCCCCCAAGACGGAAGAAGACCCTCAGGGCTGTGTAATAAAGTATTTTAAAAACTTGTGTTGTGTTTTTATTTACACTTTTTTCACCAGGTGAATCGTACCCAATACTCATTCACATAGGTTGGGGGGCCAGAACCTGGGGGGCCCCCTTATTGAAGGGGCTCCGGATTCTGATAAGCCCCCCGCCCGCAGACCCCGACAACCAATGGCCAGGATTGTCGGGAAGAGGCCCTTGTCCTCATCAACATGGGGACAAGGTGCTTTGGGGTGGGGGGCCGAAGGGCCCCCTTTCCCCAGGGCACCCCCCCATGTTGAGGGCATGCTTCATCCCTTCATCCCCTCAGGCTAAATTAGCTGTCCCTCAAAATAATTCAACAAACAGCCATTAATGTCTAAACCGCTGGCAACAAAAGTGAGTACACCCCTAAGTGAAAATGTCCAAATTGGGCCCAAAGTGTCAATATTTTGTGTGGCCACCATTATTTTCCAGCACTGCCTTAACCCTCTTGGGCATGAAGTTCACGAGAGTTACAATCTTCTGGGACCTGTGTGACGCTCCTCCGCCTTCTGTTTGAGGATGCCCCACAGATGCTCAATATGTCCCAGAAGATTGCAGGGAATATTGCCAGAGGGAGGGGATCATGCTCTGCTTCACAGTACATGTTGGCATTTCATGGTTCCCTCAATGGGGCAGCTCCAGACCTTGACATTCCCACCACCATGCTGAGAGGTGAACTTCCTTTTGGCGCCGCGGAACCCCCCTGGGTAGGAAGTGGGCCAGCTGGATACCTCTAAAAACTGAGGGTATCCGCTCCCTCAAAAATTGTAGCAAAGTGATTTCTTCATGCCAAATGTGCTCACTTTTTGTGAGATATATATATATATATATATAATATATATATATATATATAGTATGATGTTTTTCCCAACTGCGAATAGAGACTGCCACTGCCTGCCTCACATGATGCATGCTTATTTTAGCTAAATGCACAATAAATATTTAGCTTGTGACGACAATGGCAGCTTAGTAAAAGCTATTTAGCTAAATGATAGCTTCCCTTTTTAAGAAAGTAAAAGTAGAAACAAGACACGCTATGTTGCTTCCAATTTATAATAGTTTCTGCATTATCTTTATGAAAGGTTTTCTTTCATTCAGATTCATATATACTATGGGGTATATTAAAGCAGTAATATGGACTTACCGTGGCCATACCGCTGCTTTAAGGGGAAAAAAATGGACGAATTTTTAACAGAGCACTTCACAAAGTAAGATATCCCTATTCATTAAAGATAACCTCTTGCACACTGCAGCTTGAAAAGGCTTATTTTTTTAAAAAAAAAAAAAAAAAATAGAAAAATCTGCATATGCACAAAAATACACGTCATTAAAAAAAAAAACACGTCTGAAAAAGTAGATGCTCAAACAGGAGTATCGTGTGCAAGAGGCCTAAGTCTCAAAGTCATCGCAGGATCCACACCGAGGTCTGCATTTTATGAATGAATGGTAAAATGCAGGAGCAGTGTGCAGTGTCCAGCAGAGAGCGATACTCACAATATGTTTAGGTTTTGTGGTGTAATATAAGAAAATAACTAGTAAAATCCCATTCTGATCAGCCTCCTCCAATCCATTTGACAGTAGGACTCATTGCATTAGGGTGTGCACCCCAAAGCTCAAACACACATGCCTTTCTCTGCATCCTCAGCTGCACGGGGCAGTGAATGAATGGAAAGTGCTCTGCGCTGAACGGCTTCCTGTTCATTCACAAACTAAAGCATAGTACCATTTACTATGCTTCAGTTATGAATGAACACAGTGAGCGAGTACCATGTGGCGGGGGGGGGGCAACACGGGGGAACGCCTAGGCAGTAGAGGGAATCTGCACCACACGCAGTGATTAGGGTGTGCCCAGGCACACATGGCACACCCCCTGCGCACGCCTATGGGGGCTACAGCACTAGGAGTCATTTAGATATACTGTATGCTTATGTGCTGACAAGCAGGAGGAAAGAGCAGTGTGAACAGAGGGGTAAACTGCAGCTCTTTCACTGTCTGTCACAGGCTGGAAGCAAGCAGTACACCTAAATTTATTATTTAACTGCATCACAAAAAAGTCAAGTCACCAGCCTAGATGTGCTGTCTGGCAGGGCTGTGAGATGCTAAGGACTGGAAAAATAAAACAGTGTAATTTCTGTCTACTGCTTCACCCCTCTGGTATCAGCATGAATCACTCCTGACACTTCCTGTAACCAAGACAAAAAAGGTGACGGGGAGGGATGTCCAGCAGATTGACAGCCTCAGCTCTGTTTCTGTGTGCTGTGTGAAGGGGGGTGTGCCCCTTCCCTCCAATCAGCACTCCCTACTAAGCTCTGCAGAGTGTAACGTCAGCTCCCCGCCCCCTTTTTTCAGACAGCTCAGACAAACTCTGGGCTTTGAACAGATATAGAGGAGAGAGTGCTGCAGATAAACAGGTATAACTTATGTAGTAGGATTTGTTTAACCACTTCCATACCGGGCCTATTCTGGCACTCCTCTCCTACATGTAAAATGTAAAAATCATATTTTTTTTTCTAGAAAATTACTCAGAACCCCCAAACATCATATCTTTTTTTTTAGCAGACACCCTAGGGAATAAAATGGCGGTCATTGCAACTTTTTATCTCCACGGTATTTGCGCAACAATTTTTTAAGCGTGTTTTTTTTGGAAAAAAAAAAATGTTTCATGATTTAAAAAAATAACAGAACAGCAAAGTGGAATGACGCCAAACTTCAGTACTTAAAAATCTTCTTACAGGTTACATGTTTAGAGTTACAGAGGAGTTCTAGTGCTAGAATTGTTGCTCGCACTCTAACGTACGCGGCGATACCTCACATGTGTGGTTTGAACGGCGTTTACATATGTGGGCGGGACTAATGTGTGCGTTCACTTCTGAGCGCAAGCTGCCGGGGACATGGCCGTTTTAAATTATTATTTAAACATTTTTATTTATTTTACTTTTTTTATTTTTTTACTTTCTTTTACAACATTTTTTTCTTTGATCACTTTTATTCCTATTACAAAGAATGTAAACATCCCTTGTAATAGGAATCATTTGTGACAGGTCCTCTTTATAGAGAGATGCGGGGTCAAGGCTGGAAAGCATGAGATCTGAAAAAAAAATCCATGATCTAATGCTGACAGCGGTTTAAAACCGCGGCCCGACATGACATCATAACGTCGCGCACGGGCCTCAGACAGTCATAGAGATGACCGGTCACCAGAAATCTCTATGCACTGGATGGTGGTGGGAGGGGGGGATGTTGCCTATAAGAACGATCAAGCGGTGGAACTGCCGCTATGATCCTTCTTATGGTGCACAGAATCGCCGGCTAAAACAAGGATATCTGAATGATGCCTGTAGCTGCAGGCATCATTCAGATATTCCCATTGAAAGTCCAGGACGTCATATGACATCCTTGGGCAGGAAGTGGTTGATCTCTGTGTATCACCTGAGACCAGTCACTTCGCTGGGTATATGGAAGAGTTTACAACCACCTTAACCGCTTCCCGACCGGCCACTGCATATATACGTCAGCAGAATGGCACGGGCAGGCAGAATCACGTACCTGTACGTGATCGTGCATGTGCCTGCCCGGTCGGGAGCTCCGTGACCCCGGCCGCGGGACCAGCGGACCCGATCGCCGCTGGTATCCCGCGATCGGGTTACGGAGCGGAAGAACGGGGAGAGGTCTATGTAAACAAACCTCTCCCCGCGCTTCCTACATTGACTGTCAGTGATCGGCGGTTCCCTGTCATCGGGAACGCCGATCAATGACGTCAGACGTACAGCCACGCCCCCTACTGTAAAAAAAAAACACAACACGTCACACTGACTCCTCCCCGCCCCTAGTGGTTAACCCCCTAACTACAACTGTCATTTACATAGGAATCAGTGCTATTTAAATAGCACTGATTGCTGTATAAATGACAAATGTCCCAAAAATGTGGCAAAAATGTCCGATGTGTCCGCCAAAATGTCGCAGTCACAATAAAAATCGCTGATCGCCGCCATTACTAAAAAAAAAAAAAATATTAATAAAAATGCTATAAAACTATCCCCTATTTTGTAAACGCTATAACTTTTGCGCAAACTAATTTTACCAAAAATATGTAGAAGAATACGTATCGGCCTAAACTGAGGAAAAAAAAAGTTTTTTTATATATTTTTTGGGGATATTTATTATAGCAAAAAGTAAAAAATATTGCATTTTTTTCAAAATTGTCGCTCTATTTTTGTTTATAGCGCAAAAAATAAAAACCGCAGGGGCGATCAAATACCACCAAAAGAAAGCTCTATTTGTGGGAAAAAAAGGACGCCAATTTTGTTTTGGAGCCACGTCGCATGACCGCGCAATTGTTAGTTAAAGCAACGCAGTGCCGAATTGCAAAAAGGGGCCTGGTCCTTTGGCTGCCAATTGGTCCGGGGCTGAAGTGGTTAAAAAGTGTATTTAGTTGCTGGAGATCAGCTTTAATGACTTGCTGTTGGACTGTAAAGTGAAATGTTACTTTGTGCTCTTCCTGGTGTTCATCTTTTATAGTCATTGCCATAATCTGACAATGAGCTAATGAAAGCAAACTCCAGGAAAAAAAAAAACAGTTATACATATGTAGAAGTCACAAATATTTAGCATTCTTTTAATTCACCAAAACTTTGAGAATGTATAAGAGAAGAAAGCCTCTCTCAGGCAGTGCCCCCTTTCTGTTATGAAAGGATCCCAGAGGAGGCATCCTCAGCCATTCTACCTAGGATGTATAGAGATGATCTGTGCAGCATAGAATGGCTGAGGATACTCAGAACCACTAGCGGTATGGAAATAAGCTCTCATATACAGGGATTGGACAAAAATATGGAAACACCAGGTAAGAGTGAAATTGTTACCTGTTATGGTGTTGAACCCCTTTTGGATCCAAGACAGCCTGAAGTCTCCTGGGAATTGACAAATATAAGTCTTGGGTAGTGGATAATGGAATCTGATACCACTCTTCATGCAAAAATCGTTTCAGTTCTCGCAGAGATGCCAGAGGCAGAAAATGAGCCCGAAACTTCTCCAAAATTGACCATAGTGGCTCTATGATATTGAGGTCTGGCTACTGCGGTGCCCAAGGAAAGTGTGAGGTTTCATCTGCATGCTAATCAAACCGCCATTTGACAACACCAGCTGTTTAAATCTGAGCATATTTGTCTTGGTAAATTACGCTGTCTGCAGGAAACAATATCTGCATCATGTAGTGCACATGGTTGGTCAAAATCTGTACATAGTCGCTGGCAATGACTCTACCTTTCAAGGTGATGATGGGGCCTGCAGAATACCAAGATATGGCTGCCCAAACTAGGATTGTGTCGCTACCATGCTTTACCGTTAGCACAACATTTTTCAAGTTTTAAAAAAAAAAAAAAAAAACTTAGTGGTAATTAAATACCACCAAAAGAAAGCTCTATCTGTGTAAAAAAAATGATAAAAACTTCATTTGGGTACAGCGCTGCATGCCTGCGCAATTGTCATTCAACGTGCGACAGTGCTGAAAGCTGATACTTGGCCTGGGCAGGAAGGGGGTGAAAGTGCCCAGTAGTTATTATAAAAGATTACATCGACTATCAAATGAATAATCATGTTACTAATTAGTAAACAACACATTTAATTGAATGTGTAAACGTGCTGGCACAAGACAGTCTTGGTCATAAGCTTGGGATGCTGTTCGCCACATGTAAACATGTTCGGTGGCTGGGAATAGTGTGAAGCTTGATTCATCTGACTATATTACAGTCTTCCATTGATCGATAATCCATGATTTATGGGTGTTGTACCAATCTCTTCTTCTGAGCATAAATATTGGTCACGAGTGGTTTGGCAATTGCAGCTCACCCATAAAAGTTTTGCTTATGGAGTTCACGCCGCACAGTTTTGTGGACACAGGCTTTTGAAGATTGAGCTCTGCTGTCACTTTTGCAGCAGTTTTCTTATTCCGGGTCACAATTCTGCGCAATGTCCTTTTGTCTCTTTTAATCAGTTGACCAAGTCGACCGTGCTGATGCTTATCAGACAATGTTTTCCTAGAAAATGTATATACCGTCATAACCTTTGATACTGTACCTCGCTACACTGCAAATAAATTGGCAACTTAAGTCACAGAGGCACCAGCTAAGCGGGTACCAAAAATTTGCCCTCTTTGAAAGGAAACTCTGACATGATGTATTACTAGCAGCAGTAGTGAATGACGAAATTGAGGCTTTCCACATGTTAGCTAGGTGTCTCATCACACAGCGGAAGCAACGCAAAACATGTTATCACTTTCACACTTGCAAATCATGTAGTGTTTCCATATGTTTGTCCAACCCCTGTAAATGCATGCTCTCAAAAGTTAATGTTATCAGAGCCCAAGATGGTAAGGTTGCAACTCTCATGCCCTTCACTCCTAGAGTATAATCCATAAAATGGTGTTGTAGGTGGCAAATAGCAGGTACACAGACTTATGTGGAGTACCACTCAAGAGTTACGTAAACCTGGGCAGAGATTGTTCCAAAAAGTGAGACAAAAGCATAGTCAGGAAGAGTAACCAGAAAACCTTTCCAAGTGGAACCAGAGCTAAGTGTTAACACGAGAGTGAGAAATAAATATGTAGGAAGCACAGCTGGATACAGGGTAGGTGAAGTATGATTGAAATGAAACCAAGCAAAGTCAGCAACTAGGATTAATCCAATACACACTAAAGAGTTGTAAACTGAGAAATTCTATAACACAGGTGGACAGGACACCATGAGGTCATAAAAAGATGCTGCTACAGAAGTACGGCTTCTGGAGAGGAGCCCGCAGTATAGGAGAACCCAGAAGAGCAGCAAGACCCAATAAGTGCATCAGAGGAAACTGAGGCAGAAGCATTCGTATGACAAGACAGCGAAGGCTGGCCCAAAGTGAACCAACTGTGAAGTCTGATTACTTTCTAAGTGACTGTGATAGAGACAACAGTCCAGATGCTCACACAGCAAATGAGTTCCTGACATGTGGGTTCTGGACACCACTCATAAAAGTGTGGGGGTTGCACATAAATAACATTTGAAAACGCAAACTTCTTGTATGAGGGAAAATTCCAAAGCTACCAAGCACAGCAATTTTACAAACATCAAATACAGAAAGTATGGAGTACTCCTTTATGTGGCAGTAAACACGTTTTGTCAATATGAATGGTCTCATATTTTTATGAACTGTGGGATCATCAGCATAGTGCATATGCTCATTTCCTAAGACAGTAATATTTTACTGTACTGAGCCATAAAATGAAAAAGATCAATTGCTGTGTGCATTTCATCCTCAGTGATCCATCCAAGTCAATTAAAATTTGGTCTGCCTGGTGTATACTTTGGATCCTGCAATGAACCTTTTGTAGTTTAACATCTGGTCTCCACAGTGAAGGAAAAATAACCACAGAAAATGTTTAAAATAAGGTCATCTGTGAAAGTGTAAAAAGAAGCAACTGAAGAGCATTACCAAAAAACAAAAGCATGCAGAGCAGATTTAGTTTGTTGTGCTATGATGCCATGGTTCCATGTGTAGCTTCTGTCCTAATGAGAAGAATAAAGTTATGTGCATGAACAATTCATGATCTAACATATGCAGTAAGGTAAGTGCCTTACTTCCAAATGGACTGACTAGGTCAACGAGAGAAAGAATACTGCTGTGTTTTCTCCCACTAACCTTTCAATTGAAACCCTTGTCTGTACTAGTGGTTATCATTAAAGTGATACTAAACGCAGACTGTTTAATTTACATTGCCACTTCTATTTCTCTATGTGGAAGATGGCACTGTAAATATTTTAATAAAAAAAAAACATCACAAGTACCTTTTTCCTAAAATATATACTTTCCCAGCCTGTCTGCAGGGAAACATAAGCAGTAGGGGCTACTAGTCCTCTGCTGCTGGTCACAAGTTCTAACCCTTCCCTGCTCTATCCAAAGCTAAAGAAAAAGGTTTTGGCTGGGCATACACTTTATCCTTAAAGCAGACGTAAAGCATGGTGGAGGCAAACAGCATTTCCTATGCAGCGATACCCCCACAGGAGCAGCGATACCCCCACATATAAACTGGTTTCTTCCCAAACAGTACAGAGGCAACACAAAAAACTGTCCATTCACACTGGCTCCAATAAACAGCCTAGGAAATGTATTTTTAAAGTTTACTGCTTGAAAAACTCCAATAGAGAAAAGAGAAAAAATAACTTAGGCTTGGAGTATGTCAAAATGCTCAGTAGTTAGTAATTAGAGGACAGTCTCTCCTAGTAGTAGTTAGTCTTGAACAGTCTAAGGCCCCACAGCTAAAGACCATGAGGAAAGTCTTTGGGCATTTGTTTACCTTGCACCTATGCAAAAGTACTGGTATCCAGTGCAGTCTGGTGCAGACTGGTATCCAGTCATTGCTTCCCGGTTACTATATCATAGAGCCGAACAAAGCCAATCAGGTCTTTGTCTGGCTCTATGGTCAGCTGGTGGGAGTGCCAGCTGGTCGATCGGGACTCCCGGTGGGACGGGAGATCCTGGGTAAAGCCGGGAAAGGCGGCGGGAGCAGTGGGGACGTCCTCCCTCTGTTACTTGCAAAAGCAACCCAGTGGCTAGTTAGGATTGCTTTTACAAGAGAGCCATCTGATGTCCAGTGTTGTACCAGGTACGTGGCTGGTCGGCAAGTGAGTTACAAACTTTCAGTGCTAGGTTGGCAACCCTTACTCCTCTACTGTATCAATGGGTAACATTGCTGCCACCCTAGGCTACTCTCATGTTTTGGTTTTTAAACATGTCTTCCTCTCTTGATCTAAATTACATGGGGGATTGGCAGGTTTGTACTTTACAGAAGGAAAGCAACATTTTTTGATATTCTAGTTTAACTCACAGGAATTGACATTTGCCAGTACATGACATTGCATTTCTGGCAAGATTACCAGGTATTTTCTGTACTTTCAAAAAATATACTTAGCCTTAAAAAAAAAAAATAGTGCAGACATTCCAACTAAAAACTGAAAGGCAGCAATATAGCATATGAACATTCACCTGTGTACATACAAGTTAGAAAAATGCATTACTACAAAATGGCAAGTTAAGGCGATGCATAGTGTTTCAATCATAAATTTAAATTGAATTGTTACATAGTCCCCAGTTTTAAAACATAAAAATATAACTTCGGACCCCATTTGTCAGCTCTCCAATGTTATGAGAGATGTGGCTGCTGGAATAAAAACCTTTAAAGATTCCTACAAGATGTAGTAAATTGAAACCAAAGTCCTGAAACTTTACGATTTGATCTTATTTTTTCGAAATGTCTTTTGCAGATGCCCATATTAGTGCTTAATAATTCATTTCAATTCTGCTTTTGTAGAGTGAACCAACTTATAACTTCATTGCATTAACCTATAAAGTACACGTTCTAGATGAAAAGAGAAAAAAAACTAAAAACTCACAGTGCATTAGACACTGAGTAATTTTATTGTGCTCAGCATCTGTTACTATACAGTACTTAATCTCTTATATATTTCACAAATTCAAGGAGAATAAGAAAAATTCTGTAAGGGGCCATATAGTTGTGGAATGTGGCTACAAAGCTAAAGCAATATATAGATTTTTCCTAAAAGGTGTATTTCATTGAGAATTTGGGGGGAGGGGGTGAAACCTCATTGTAAAGTTTACTGCTTTTTGGGGGATTGTGTAAATAGTTTTTATTTTATAGAACATATTTCTGTTAAATAAATGTTATTATGAGAAATAGTCACATATGTGTGTTATAGCAGTAGATTTTAAAGTTCACTGTGGATTTTGCTAGCCACATAAGGTTTTGCTTATGGTATATGCATATCCACGTGGGAGTAGAAGGTGGTACAGTTCTGCCCTGGATCTTCTAAAGACATTTGAAATGTGAATACAAATTAACTGACAGTAGAAATAAAACAAGTCACTCGTGACGATAAAGCTAAACTGATTATGATGGAATTACACCAATATATCCATATTTAAGCGAATTTCACATTCAAAAGCTGCTGTTTATAGAGGATTACCATGAACTAGGAACCTCCTCTATACACAGCACACCCGTGAACTCTGTACACAGCGCACCCCTTAACTCTGCATTCTGTACATAGCACACCCCTAAACCCTGTTACTGTACGTAAAACACTCCTGAACGCTGCATAGTCTTTCAGGTACAACCGGCCTTCTAAGGGCAACCATACTGCTGATAAGGCCCATGATGAAATTGAGCTTGACACCCCTGGATTAAAGGCTTATAGATAAAAGTTGACACTGTGAATAAAAATGTCCCACCTTTGTCACCAGTCAGGTGTTTCCATTGTGAGATTTCCTTTGCTCCCATGTTTGGTGACAACCATAACATTTTATCTTTCCCTCACTTTATTTTCAGTGACAAGGGTCAATAGTGAGGGTAAATCTCCCCAACAAAAGCATAGAGAGCAATAAGAATTGACAAAGCTTCTCCAAGTTGTGACAAGATTTCCATTTTAAAACTTCACACCCTCTTCGAAGTTCTTTTTTTTAACCTTGAATAAGGTAAAGTCTAATAATGGTGGACACTGGTTGTTCATGAAGTTCAGAGATAAAATACTGCTGCATCAATGGGAAGAGCAGAACACTCCCACCTATTTCACCCAGCCCTCCAGGTTTTCCTTGTCCTAATCAACTATGTTGGGCAAACCTAGAAAATGCTTGGCCTAGGCCTTGCATCTTGCCTAAACTTGGCAGTGATGTCCTCTTTTGTGATCTATATTACTCTGGAGTGTCAACTATTGCTCATGTTGTTGGTACTACTTACCTCTTTTTTATCACTATCGCTAGATTCACACCTGTCTGCTTGATGTGGATATTTGTGCGTGTTAACATGCATTGTGTTAAGGCAGCCTATTCAAATTATTGGACTGCCAATGCTTTCGAATGGTCAGAAAATTTGACTTGCACCATTTTCTCCATCACAGCACACCACAGTGCATGGTGTACTGCATCACCTGTGTATCAGAGGTGCATTGGGTTAGTGTGTTGGGGTGCCAGTGAAAAAAAATTGAACCGCAAAGTGCTAAAGCATTTACAATGT
The DNA here is from genome assembly GCA_028564925.1 of Lithobates sylvaticus. Taxonomy (NCBI): domain Eukaryota; kingdom Metazoa; phylum Chordata; class Amphibia; order Anura; family Ranidae; genus Lithobates; species Lithobates sylvaticus. The sequence continues at coordinate 169,931,000 of CM053026.1, forward strand.
GCATTAAACACAATGCTGTAACACACGCACTCCCCTCAACCCACTGCACTGAAGAAAAGTGAAAGAGCCCTGGATGCTTGGCATGCCATCCAAGGTTGCAGAACCTATTGGTTGGGACCACACGTCCCATCCTCAGGAATGCTATTTATTTGGCATCAGTGGAGTCACTTCATCCTTTTTTTTTGGAGCCCCATTGTTTTGCCTGAGAAGTGCACATCCCTTTGGGTAAAGTCTCTTGGCTCCATGTGCCCCATTAAAATGGGAAAAGGTGTAAAATCTACAGTGAGGGTCAACAAAGGTGAAAACACAGCTTTACTGCAAGTGACATCACCACCAAAACAAGTCAACAACTTTGTTAGGTGAGCAGTAACAGGTCCTCCCTAAAGAGACTAGATCATCTTAAGAATATTGAAGGCTGCTTTCTGAAGCGCCGATTTAGGAAAGTAGAAACTTGACACCATAGCGCTAAGAGATCCAAAGCAGCTGATCACAGTACTTCTGATAATGATGACCACTGTGCAACATGGACTGGATGATCTAGACGTTGCAGCCCTTTCAAGACTGGGGAATCTTGTAACTGCACAAACAATTAAAAAAAAGGGCACAAACGGCTAGTACATTATCTCAAGCACTTTAATAAAGGATAAAAGATACAAATTACACTCCCAAAACCAGTATGAATAATAGCCTTGTTTAAATCCAGTAACCAGAAGCATGCCCATCATAGAACTCCTTGGGTTCATATGAATAACAGTACCAGCTGACGCGTTTCGGGGAGCATGTCCCTTTTTTCAGAGCAGACAGAGTTATACCTAACCTCTCCACCTCCTAACATTAAGGTGACTAAAAATTGATCACACATACTTTAGGAAGGGGAGGAAGAGGTCAAGGGGGCTTTTTTGTTTTGTTTATGAGAGGCTGATATCCAGAGACACCTACAGCAGTTCTTCTGGCAGTGCCATTTGGACACATGGGGACTTTATATTTATGATATAAAACAATAGACATATAGCATTTGCTTATGCAACATATGATACAAGTGGTTACATTTCTGTTTGATAATCTAGATATCTCACTTATATCTAGTCAATACATGCCTCCCATGGACTACCAAGGGTTGAACTCATTAACTGACATTACCATCTTGAAAATCCTGAGGATGTGTTTTGTTCTATGCAGAGTAAATTAAACCTAGGTGTAGATCAAGGTGGGTAGGTTAATTAGTAGCTCTTGTATATGGATTTCTTGTATGTCATTGTTAATAGTTTTTAAAGTGGTATTAAAGGTTTGGCTTTTTTTTTTTTTTTTTAACTGAAAAACAAAGCAACCACCGAACTTTTCGCTGACCCGATCGCCACAGACACCACAAAAAACATCATCAGAAGCCTCCGAGACAGCACATCACCCAATGATATCATCCCCACAAAACTTCTGAAAGAATGCTCCGACATCTTGGAACCTACTATAACACTACTCATAAAGCAGTCATTCAAAGAAGGAATTGTTCCTAACTCCCTCAAGCAAGGCATAGTCAAACCCCTCCTAAAGAAACCCAACTTGGACCCAAAAAACTCTAACCACCGAAGACCGATAACTAGCCTGAACACCATCTCCAAGATTATGGAGAAAGCAGTGGTACAACAGCTACAACTCCATCTGGACACACACAATCTCCTGGACCCTCTGCAATCAGGCTTCCGCCCGGGCCATGGCACAGAAACAGCACTCCTCAAAATATGGGATGATGCCTTGGAAGCAGCAGATGATGGATAATTATGTCGCCTGGTACTCCTGGACCTTAGTGCAGCGTTTGACACACTGGATCACAACACTCTACTCACACGCCTCAAAGAAGTAGCAGGAGTCACAGATTCAGACTTACTATGGTTCGCTTCCTTCTTAGGAAATCGGTCACAGACAGTGAAACTTGGAGCCTTCACCTCTGAATCTCACGCAGTCTCCTATGGAGTCCCTCAAGGATCACCTTTACCACCCGTGCTCTTCAACATTTACATCCGTCCACTCCTTAAAATCATCAGCAAATCAGACCTATGCTTTCACTCATACGCAGATGATACTCAACTCTACCTTCGGATCCCCGGACAAAAAGACCAATATCAGGAATTAGAAAAATGCCTTACATCAATAGACGACTGGATGTCCACAAGCTCACTCAAACTTAATGGAACCAAAACAGAACTCCTTCTTCTAAATGCAAACCGGAAAACTAAATCTACGACACCATGGACTCCACCCACCATCCTTGGACAAACCATACCCCTAAGCATAAAAGCCAAAAGTCTCAGAGTTATCTTCGATTCAGAAATGCCAATGAATGCACAAATAGGATCAGTAGTCAGCGGATCCTACCACCTTCTACGCCTGCTGCGTAGACTCATCCCCTTCATTCCAGAAAAGGAAAAAGCCATAGTGGTAGGAACAATCATCAACTCTCGACTCGACTACGCAAACTCCCTCTACATAGGACTACCTAAATTCCAGATTGCATGCCTACAAGTCGTTCAAAAAACGGCAGCAAGACTAGTCAAAGGAAAAAACATGGGAATCTATCTCCCCCTCCCTTAGGATCCTACACTGGCTAACCGCAAAGGATCGTATCACATTCAAGAGCCTCTGCCTGACCCACAAATGCACACAAGGAGACACTCCTCAATACTTATGCGAAAAAATACAACACTACACTCCCAATCGCAACCTCCGATCAAACAACCAAAACCTCCTCCTCGTCCCCAAGTCCCGGTACAAATCAAGGGGAGAACGAAGATTTGCAGTCCAAGGACCACGGCTATGGAATGCTCTACCTACGAACATCAGTTTTGAAAAAAGACCATCGGGCCTTCAGGAAAAAACTCAAGACCCACCTCTTCTAAGAAGGAATCAACGCAGGTCGGATCAAGCGCCTCAAGGCGATTCAGTTCGCAGTTGCAGCGCTATACAAATCATTTATTTATTCATTCAGTAGGAAACAGGCAGTGAAGCCACAAGACTCCACTGCCTTTTTCCCTTAGTTAGGATGGTGGCGCAGGCACCCGATCCGATGGACAGATTGGCCTCGGGGGGGCGATATCGCGGGCTCGCTGGACAGGTAAGTGCCCTTATTAAAAGTCAGTAGCTACAGTATTTGTAGTTGCTGACTTTTAAAAAAATAATACATTTTAAAAAAAAATAAAAAATTGATTTTCAAAAAGAGATGACAAAAAATTACAACTTCAAAAAATCAGCACTTGCCTCTAACTAAATACCGTGGACTGTCTACTTTCCAAAAAGGGGTCATTTTGGGGGTATTTGTACTGTCCTGACATTTTTGAGCCTCAAGAAATGAAATACCCAATACCCAATTGAATCAGGACTGATCAATTTTCAGATATACAGTATGTATATACCAGTTTGTGGACTCTATAACTTTCCTACAGACTAAATAATATACGTTGATTTGGGTTATTCTTAGCAAAGTAATGTAGCAGAATATATTTTGGGCTAAATTTAGGAAGAACAAATATGCATTTTCAAAATGTTATAACAGAAATTAAGAAATGTCAGTTTTTTTATTTTTTTAATTGTCAGTATTTTTTGTATATATAGCAAAAAAGAAAAAGAAAAACAGTGGTGATTAAATACCACCAAAAGAAATCTCTATTTGTGTCAACAAAATGATAAAAAATATAGTTTGGGTACAGTGCTGCATGACTGCGCAATTGTCATTCAAAGTGCAACAGGGCTGAAAGCTGAAAATTGACCCAGGGCAGGAAGGGGTTAAAAGTACTCAGTATTGAAGTGGTTAAAATCACTGTGATCCATGTCATGTTCCAAACCAGTTTCAAACCACAAAGAGATAAAGAAGACAAAAAGTAGGAGCTATGTGCAGCCCCTACTAGTTACACATTTTATAATTTAATTAATCATGTTAGAATTATGGGTGTATCATAAATAGTATTTTTACAGTAAGAGATGCCATTTTCCTAAGTTATATTATGGTTGTTACTAGTAGGGCTCATGTTACATTGATCTGCAATGTATAAATAGGCAATTAACATTGTTACCAACTGTAATAACGCACTGCTAGCATAGCTGACACATTGTAACTGATCAGCATCAGCTAAGATATATCACTTCACATGCACAGAGCCACCTAGTGGCTGTAAGGCTGCATTCACATCTGAGCGTATCGTTTTCAGGCATTTTTCGGAGGGTTTTTTTTTTAAGCTTTTTTACAAGCTTTTTCAAAGCATTTTTTAAGTGTATTACAAGTGTCTTCACAGCTTCAGGCATTTTTGTTTAGCCAATTTAAGCACTAGGGGGAGGAGAGGGAGAGCAAATTAAGGGTTGAGAGATGCTATTTGAGGCTCCGTTCACATCTCCGCATTCTAAATTGTGGGCGGAATCGCCGCAATTCTGCCTGTGATTTGTAATAGCAGCAAATTGCGGGATGCCAGCGCTTTCCTGTTGCGTTCCCCGTCGATTTCAATAGCACCCCAAACGTGGCACGATTTTCCCACAATTCGTCTAGCGACAATCACGGAAAAAATGCCCCTGAACAGAATTGCGGGACGCCTGTCGCCAAAAAGAAATACAGGAGATTATTTTGGGCGACGGGCGTCCTGCAATTCTATTTGCGCATTTTTACCGCGATTATCACCCCCATACGCGGAGATGTGAACGGAGCCTTGAATGCTTTTACGATCGTTTTACAAAAGTTTTACGAGCGTTTTTCTGTTCAAGTCTGGTGTTTCTATTCTCCTCTGACCGTCCTATGAGGCTGCAAGACCCCTCACCCTCTGTCTGGATAGTGCTGATCAGTGATCACATGCACCTACCCAAGAAAAGAAAAAAAACCTATAGCAATACACACCAAATGAGCATGTGCGGAGTGACTCCAAAGGCTCTGTCCTATCAGGAGATGGTTAGGGGACAGTAAAGTAATGGATATCTCCTGGCATAAAAAATGGAGCAAAATAGTAAAAAATATATTTTATTTTAATTTAGCTGTATATTTATTGCAATTACCATGACCCACCACCAAAAGATCACCCAAAACAAATGCCTCTGCTCCTGACGATTGCAACAATACCACCTTCAGTTTTTTTTCCACACAATTTTTGTTTACAATTTTTTCCTTCAGCAAGAAGAAGAAGATACAATGTATCTTTTTCTCCATTCAAGTGGCGGGTAAGAAATGGACACAGGGCAGGCTGTACACTGACCGATCACTGTGATAGCCAATAACAAGCTATCACAGTGATCGGGAGCCAGTCCTTCCGGTTCCCAATCATTACTAGAAGACCCAGAGATGTTGGTGAGAGCTCAGCCTCTATGCTGGGAGCTTGCTGTGCAGCGTGCTCTCACCACAAACAGTAGTGCATATATGCGGCTGCGCAAATAAATATTGACTTCCGTGGGGCTGCATTCATGTACATACTTGGTGGGAAGGGTTTAATATTGCTGACAGAAGCATCAAATATGGCACAAGTAAATTGTAAAGCCTCAGGCACATTGGCCATTGCAAATGTTTATACTTGTTCATATGCCATAAACCTGTAAATGCAAGTAATGATTGTTAATTGTATATTTCCCAATGGGCTAGCAGTGGTGAAGGAAGAGATACTTCAGCATTAGTGTGAAGGGAAAAATGCCCCTGCTTCAGTGATGACACTGGAAGGGGAAAAATGCCCTTGCTTCGGTGATGTCACTGGAAGGAGAAAAATGCCCCTGCTTCGGTGATGTCACTGGAAGGAGAAAAATGCCCTTGCTTCGGTGATGTCACTGGAAGGAGAAAAATGCCCTTGCTTCGGTGATGTCACTGGAAGGAGAAAAATGGCCTTGCTTCGGTGATGTCACTGGAAGGAGAAAAATGCCCTTGCTTCGGTGAAGTCACTGGATGAAGGAACATGTCCCTGTATTCTATAGGGCACCTGTACTGTATTCTATGGGACACTGGTACTCCATTTTATGGGACACTTGTTCTAAATTCTATAGGACACCTGTACTCAGTGGCGGCTGTTGCTCAAACTTTTTTTGGGGGGGTGCAAACGAAATGAAAAATTCTGAAAAATACAGCAGCCACTCTGCCCATCATATGCAGCCACTGTGCCCATCATATGCAGCCTCTGTGCCCAGCAAAAGCAGCCAATTGTGCCCTTCATATGCAGCCAACTGAATGAATGAATGAGTGACTTGTATAGCGCTACCTATGCAAACTGAATCGCCTCAGGGCTCTTTTTGCCACCGGTGTCCATCTGCGGTATAGCGCGGTCCTTTACCCCATTGGGTCCCGACGCGCTTACAAACACATACAAGATACACATATTTGGCCAATTTTTTCGTGCCCATAGCATGCATCCAACTGTGCCCATCATATGCAGCCAACTGTGCCTATCATATGTAGCCAACAGTGCCCATAATATGCAGCCAACTGTGCCCATCATATGCAGCCAACTGTGCCCATAAAATGCAGCCAACTGTGCCCATCATATGCAGCCTCTGTGCCCATCATATGCAGCATCTGTGCTCATCAAATGCAGCCAACTGTGCCCCATAAATTGCAGCCTCTGCCCATAATATGCAGCCACTGTGCCCCGCAAATGCAGCCAATTGCGTTCCATCAATTGCAGCCTTTGTGCCCATAATATGCAGCCGCTATGCCCCCCCCCCCTGCCCGCCGTCTGCCCGGCACTTATCCCATTGTGGTGGTGGGTCAGGCAGCGGGACAGGCGGCGAGCTGTGGGATGTGTAGCGCGGCGATGGATGCAGAACTCCTCTGTGCTTGTCTTCTTCCTGTTCTGCACGGCAGCCAATGGGATTACATCTACCTTTAGCCAATCGGGTGCCCAGTATTACATCCAGGCTTCCTGATTGGCTGAGAGGCAGTTCTGTGTTCGCAAAGCAAATATTCATTTGCTTTGCTAACAAACCTGGGTGCACTGCGAGCGCAATGGTTTGCACTCGCAGTGCACCTTTTTTAAAGCCTATTAGAGCCTATGGCTCTAATCAGGTGCCTGAAGTGGGGTGGCTACAGAGGCCATGGATAGATTAATGCAATGCATGAATCTATCCATAGTACACAGAGGAGGTGGCTGAGCGCCCCTAATGGATGCACCGCCACTGCCTATACTGTATTCTATAGGACACCTGTAATATATTCTATGGGACACCTGTTCTGTATCTATGGGACACCTGTACTACATTCTATGGGACACCTGTACTGTATTCTATGGGACACCTGAAATATATTCAATGGGACACCTGTACTGTATTCTATAGGGTACCTGTACTTTATTCTATGGGACACATATACTATATCATATAGGACACCTGTAATATATTCTATGGGAGATACATGCTACAGTCTATGCGACACCTGGACTACATTCTATGGAACACCTGTGCTATAGTCTATGGGACACTAATAGCATATTCTATTGGACACCTGTAGTATTTTCAATAGGGCACCTGTACTACATTCTATGGGTCACCTGTACTGTATTCTATGCGCTACCTGTACTGTATTCTATGGGACACCTGTACTAAAATCTATTGGACACATGTACTGTATTCTATGGGTCACGTGTACTACATTTTATGGGACACCTGTAATACATTCTATTTACTGTACCACATGTACTGTAATATATAGGGCACCTGTACTAAATTCTATGAGACACCTGTACTAAAATCTACGGGACACCTGTACTGTATCCTTTGGGACACCTATACAGTATTCTATGGGACACCTGTAATATATTCTATGAGAGACACATGCTACAGTCTATGCGACACCTGGACTACATTCTATGGGACACCTGTACTATTTTCTATAGGACACCTTTACTACTTTATTTGGGAAACCTGTACTATATTATATGGGCACATGCACTGTATTGTATAGGACACCTGTACTACATGCTATTGGACACTTGTAGTATACTATACGTGACACCTGTTGTATATTTCATGGGATACATGCACTATATTCTATGGGTCACCTGTGCTATATTCTATGGGACACCTGTAGTATATTCTATGGGACACCTGTAGTATATTCTATGGGACATCTGTACTACATACTATTGGGCACTTGCAGTATATTATATGTGACACCTGTACTATATTCTATATGGGACACCTGTACTATATTCCATATGGGACACCTGTACTATAGTCTATATGGGACACATGTACTATGTTCTATGTGGGACACTTGTGCTATATTCTATATGGGACACTTGTACTGTATTCTATATGGGGCACCTGTACTATATTCTATATGGGGCACCTGTACTATATTCTATGAGCCACCTGTACTATATTCTATATGGGACACCTGTACTGTATTCTATATGGGGCACCTGTACTATATTCTATATGGGACACCTGTACTGTATTCTATATGGGCACCTGTACTGTATTCTATATGGGACACCTGTACTATATTCTATATGGGACACATGTACTATATTCTATATGGGACACCTGTACTATATTCTATATGGGACACTTGTACTATATTCTATATGGGACACTTGTACTGTATTCTATATGGGGCACCTGTACTATATTCTATGAGCCACCTGTACTATATTCTATATGGGACACCTGTACTGTATTCTATATGGGGCACCTGTACTGTATTCTATATGGGGCGCCTGTACTATATTCTATATGGGACACCTGTACTATATTCTATATGGGACACCTGTACTGTATTCTATATGGGGCACCTTTACTATATTCTATGGGACACCTGTACTGTATTCTATATGGGACACCTGTACTATATTCTATATGGGACACCTGTACTATATTCTATATGGGACACCTGTACTGTATTCTATATGGGACAGCTGTACTGTATTCTATATGGGGCAGCTGTACTATATTCTATGGGACACCTGTACTATATTCTATAGGACACTTGTACTATAGTCTATGGCGGGGGTCAGCAACCAGTAGATTGCATACAGGGGACTGTTAGATCACGGTTTGGGCTTGCTGACCCGCCATCCCAGAGCATCAGACAGAGTGCAATACAGAGGGATTACTTGTAAAGTTGGAGCTGTAGTAGGGAACAAGAGTCGTGTAAGCTGATGCCTCCTGACCCATGCGAAGTGATACCAACTGCACTCTACCTCTTATCCCGGCTAGCGGTCTCCAGAGTGGTGCCAGCAGCAGGAACAAAGATTTTTCAGGTCAGTGTGAAGCAGTACACTGGACATATTCTTATAGGGCTGTTTTCACACTGAAACACTGCAGTTTACCCACACCGTGGGTGTAGCACAGTGTACCTGCCACTTTTCCTGTGGCGTTTGCTGCACTTAGCAATAGACTTCCATTATATTCTGCTGTTTTACCACCCCCCAACTTTAAGTGTGAACAAGCCCTAAGGGTGCCGCTGCCTAATGCAACTAAGGGCTCATTCACAAGTGCAGCAGGCACTGCTGCTCCTCTGAAAAGTGATCTGAGTGTGTGGTGACAAGTGATGAGGCGATATATTGCCACCTCACCACCTGATTTAAACCCACGTCTGCCGTTAAATGAACGCAATTGTGACACGGTAGTACAGCAAATAGAGGCTTAAATCAAGTGTGAGGAGGCAACACTGTGCCGGTGATCTTTGACTTCCCCCGTGTTGTTCAAGTAGATCTCCACCTCTGTAAGGTTGCCTACCCCTGGTCTATGGGATACCTGCACTATATTGCATGGGCACATGTATTGTATTCTATGGGACACCTGTAATACAGACTATTCTATAGGACACTTGTATATTCTATGGAGCATCTGTCCTATATTCCATGTACTATATTCTATGGGACACCTGTAATACAGTATATTCTATAGGACACTTGTAGTATATTCTATAGGACACTTCTAGTATATTCTATGGAGCATCTGTCCTATATTCCATGTACTATATTCTATGGGACACCTGTAATACAGTATATTCTATAGGACACTTGTAGTATATTCTATAGGACACTTCTAGTATATTCTATGGAGCATCTGTCCTATATTCCATGGAATACATGTACTATATTCTATAGGACACCGATTCTAAATTCTATTGGTCACCTGTAATATATTCCATGGTACACCTGTACTAAATTCTTTGGGACACCTATACTACGTTCTATGGGACACTTGTACTATATTCTATGAGACACCTGTACTATATTCTATGTGACACCTGTAATATATTATATGGGATAACTGTTCAACATTCTATGTGACACCTGTACTATGGGTGTCCCGTAGAATACAGTACAGGTGTCACATAGAATATAGTACAGGTGTCACATGGGCAGCACAGTGGTTAAGTGGTTAGCACTTGCGGTGGCAGCACAGAGTCGTTGGTTTGAATTCCAACCATGGCACTACCTGCCTGGAGTTTGCATGTTCTCCATGTGTGGGTTTCCTCCGGGTACTCCGGTTTCCTCCAACACTCCAAAGACATGCTGGTAGATGAATTGGTTCATGTCTAAACTGGCCCTAGTATGTGTGATAAATGTGAGTTAGGGAGAACAGGAAGTGATGTGAATGTACAATATATATGTAAAGCACAGTGTAAATTGACGGTACTATATAAACACCTGTAATAAATATAAATATAGTAGGGATGTTTTATAGAATGTAGTACAGGGGAGGGCTCTAGGACGTGTGTAGTATATTGTATAGGACATTTTCACTTAGGGGTGTACTCACTTTTGTTGCCACCGGTTTAGACATTAATGGCTGTGTGTTGAGTTATTTTGAGGGAACAGCAAATTTATACTGTTATACAAGCTGTTACTGTTACTCACTACTTTACATTGTAGCAAAGTGTCATTTCTTCAGTGTTGTCACATGAAGAGATAGAATAAAATATTTATAAAAATGTGAGGGTGTACTAACTTATGTGAGATACTGTATATATATATATATATCAGTATACATGGACATTGTCCTTATCTCTACATATCAGTATACATGATGGAGCAGTGAAGTATCGGCTCCCTCCATTATCCCCGTACAGGCAGGCGGTCCCGGGCCGTCTATGGTCGGTGCTCGGGCCGTGTATGGTCGGTGCTCGGGCCGTGTATGGTCGGAGCCCGGGCCGTACACCTCCAGCACACAGGATCCTCCTGATGTAACAAGGAGCCGACTAGTGACCGAATGGGGGCGTGCCCAGCCCGACCCCGCCTTCTTCTACACAGCTGGAGCCAATGGATAGGTGGGGGTGTGTCTTGGTTGCAGGGTTAACCCTATGTGGTTGGGATGATCGGTGCCGATGTGTATGAGACGGACGCGGTGTAGTGCTGGGAGGCCGTCCGTCCTCAGTGGGAGCCGCAGCCCGGACTCGGCATCATTCCCCGGCAGGAGACATCACCAAGGTGAGCGGAGCCCGGGGGGGTCCTGGAGGGGACGGGGGAGGGCGGACAATGGTCGGTGAGGAGATGCTGATTGATCGTATCTATAGTAACGGGGCTCCTGGACCGCTCCGTCCTCATACATCCTCCTGGTGTATCTTTATATCATTACTAATAATGGCGAGCAACATCTATATCCCTCATCTCCATCTAATGATATTCATAGAGGGACCACACCGGGAAAGGATGGAGCCAAGGCGTCACGTGACCCCCCGGGGAGCACATTGATGGATTACATGTCACCCGTACAATGCACTGACAGACACAAAGACTCTGCCCTCATGTCACATCATTTCACACAATGTCATCCACCGTGTCTGATCCACACACCATCACATCTCAGGAGGGCAATCCCCCCATACTAGAAAGAGGCTCCTCTTATACATCCAATCACATCACCCCCCACCCCTCCCCCCCCCACAATCACATCACATCACATCATCCCCCCCCATCACATCATCCCCCCCCCCCCATCACATCATCCCCCCATCACATCACATCACATCATCCCCCCCCCCATCACATCACATCCCTCATCACATCATCCCCCCCATCACATCCCCCCCATCACACCACCCCCCACCACACCCCCCTCATCACATCATCCCCCCCATCACCACCCCCCATCACACCCCCATCACATCCCCCCCCATCACATCCCCCCCCATCACATCCCCCCATCACCCCCCCATCACACCCCCCCCCCATCACACCCCCCACATCCCCCCCCCCCCATCACATCCCCCCACACATCCCCCCATCACATCACATCCCCCCCATCACCCCCCCCCCATCACATCACCCCCATCACATCACATCCCCCCCATCACATCCCCCCATCACATCACCCCCCCCCCCCATCACACCCCCCCCCCCCATCACACACCCCTCATCACCTCATCCCCCCATCACATCCCCCCAATACATCCCCCCCATCACACCCCCCCCATCACATCACCCCCATCACATCCCCCCATCACATCACATCCCCCCCATCACACCCCCCCCCATCACATCACATCCCCCCCATCACACCCCCCTCATCACATCATCCCCCCATTACATCCCCCCCATCACATCACCCCCATCACATCACACCCCCCCATCACATCCCCCCCCCCATCACACACACCCCCCATCACACCCCCCTCATCACATCATCCCCCCATCACATCCCCCCAATACATCCCCCCCATCACATCACCCCCATCACATCACCCCCCCCCATCACATCCCCCCCCATCACACCCCCCCCCATCACACCCCCCCATCACATCATCCCCCCATCACATCCCCCCCCCATCACACCCCCCCATCACATCCCCCCCATCACACCCCCCTCATCACATCACATCCCCCCCATCACAGCCCCCTCATCGCATCATCCCCCCATCACATCCCCCCAATACACCCCCCCTCATCACATCATCCCCCCATCACATCCCCCCAATACATCCCCCCCATCACATCACCCCCATCACATCACACCCCCCCCATCACATCCCCCCCATCACATCCCCCCCATCACATTACCCCCATCGCATCACCCCCCAATCACATCATCACCCCCCCTATCGAATCCCCCCTCCCCAATCACATCACCCTCTGATTCTCATCACCCCTCTGTTCACAGTGCCCCCGCCCCCCCTCCTATATTTCTCCTCTGATCATCTTGTCCATGTTATACATTACCTATCTGATCACAAAACCCCTTTTATGCTGTACATTGCCCCTCTGATCACAGTGCCCCCCTGATCACAGTGCCCCCCTGATCACATTGCCCCCCTGATCACAGTGCCCCCCTGATCACAGTGCCCCCCTGATCACAGTGCCCCCCTGATCACATTGCCCCCCTGATCACAGTGCCCCCCTGATCACATTGCCCCTCTGATCACCTTGCCCCTCTGATCATGCTGTCCCTGTTATCACATTGCCCCTCTGACAGTTGCCCTCTTGATGGAGGTCATTGTGTCAGTAGGACATGCTGTGGATTATTTCCAGCTTTCCTCCAGCACAGGAGGACTGTATAATCCCCAGAAATGTCCTCCCAAATCCTGACGTCATCATCTGCTCCCAGAGATCTGATCCTCTTCTCAGACTGTATTACTGGTAATTCCCGGCTCTGGCATTCATTGCTCCCTCCCTGTATGCTTTCCATCAGACGGTGTGCACAGCCAGTCCTACCCTACAGACATGGGAATGATATGGGGAATCGTCATTATATTCTGTATATATCATGTACACATGGCTGGAGGAGAGCTGAGTGCAGGGTGTTTATTAAACTTTGCCTTTGAATGGAACCTGCAGCTCTAATGGCCATACATGCTTGGATAAATGATTGTTTTCTTTTCTGAATGATCTTCCCCGATGGGAATAATCGATCAATAGTCGACAAACCATTTGATTGATATGGTACATACGGGAAGGTCGATTTTTGATTGATGGTTGTAAGAAACGGTCCTAAGTTTTTAGATTGCAGTCTCACAATCTGATTGATCAGAATACGACCAAATTCATGACCAATGCACCTCAGTGCTGCTGATTGATGCAACTTGATTGATACAATTCCATCCTGACCGATCAACTTAGTTTGACTGAAACCGTTCTAAATTGAACTTAAATCTTTTGGAAGGGATATTATGCTTATTTGATTGCTATTTTGCTCACAGATCGCACATCAATTGGATAACAAAATCAAAGCTTGTATGGCCACCATAGGGCTAACCATACACTGTACAATCTGCTTTGGATCTACCATCAAATATGTAGTACAAGGTCCTGCCTGATTGAATGCAAATTGAATAGGTTTGCCCCCTATATTCCGTTTTAGTAACTGTAAAGCAGATGCAGAAATCAGGTTGTATAGTGTATAGCCAGCTTAAGGTTGCATTCACACCTGAGCATTTTCAGCTCGTAAAATGCCTGAAAAACGCCCAACAAGCAAAATCCCGTTAATTTCAATGTCACCTGAAGCAAAACGCCTGAAAAATGCCTTAAGCTCATAAAAGAACAAGAGCTTCTTTGGGGCTGATTACAGGTATTTTTCTGCTTTTTACATTGGTGACCTGTACAAAATTGTGGCAAAATCACTGTAAAAACGCGGTAAAGATGCACGACTTTGAAACGCTCAGGTGTGAATGCAGCCTAAGAGCTGATATGATGCCCACTGACTTCTGGTTGGGGTCTTGCCTTTACAGACATGGGGCTCATAGAAGTCTATGGAAAGGTTCAAGGACCAATCGTAGGTTGACACACAGCCTCAGGTCTAGCAGTTTAACGTGGAAGGTGCTTTAGAGGTGCAGAGTCGGATGTAGGGATCATGCTGCTTTCAACCTCCTCCAGTCTAGAGAGCTGTGTTTCGTGGAGTTCTGATTTAAGGATGGACTCTGGAATAGACAAATATTCTCAAACGGCAAGAGACGTGTAATTCTTCCTTGGATCTCGGTGTTCTTTGTGTATTTCTTCCAGATCTGTGCAGTAATCCAATGTGGACCTTCTTGTAATAAAGACCAGTCACTACTGCTCTCTCTCTTTGTGTAGGATGACTGGTCTTGTCTCCTCCCCCTCCTTAGTTTTCTGTGGATCCTTCTGGCCCCTCCCACGCTCTGCTCTTTGCACAGGCTATGTACAGCGCAGTGATAATGGCACTGCTAATTTTACAAGGTGATTTCTGGGTTTGTAAAGATTTTTGGTGCACACTAAGTGGATTTATATCCTTTGAGGATATTGGGGAATATATTTCAATGACAGCTTTTGTGCCTGGAGTTCAGTGTGAAACTTTGCATCTGTGCAGGAGCTTCCTGTTAAGACCAGTCAATTCTGCCCACTCTCCTTGTGTAGGGTGTCTGGTCTTGTCTCCTCCCCCTCCTGTAGTTTTCTGCAGACAGAAAATATAAAATAATATACTATATAATAATAGTAATATAAATATATAACCTTTTGTATTGAACTGTACTGTAATTGTGTTGTCCCCCCTATACATTGTAAAGCGCTGCGTAAACTGTTGGTGCTATATAAATCGTGTATAATATATAGATAATGTGTGTATGTATGTGTGTACACACACACACACACACACACATTGAGTTGTCGAGCTCATTGAGAGCCCCGAGCCCCGTTCTAGCGATCGGGCCCTGGAACATCCGATTCTGGGTCACCTGATTGCTGTGATAGCCTCTAATTGGCTACCGCAGTGATCAGTCACTGTGATGCCTGCTCCCATGTTTTCTGTCTCTTTGAATGGACGAGAAAGATACATTGTATCATTCTCTGTTCTTGCAGAGATAGGGGAAAAAAAAATTAAAAATTAGAAAATAAAATTTAAATATGTAACAAAAATACCTAGATCAAGGTTTGATGTAGGTCAATGCCAGGGTTAGTGTTTGGGTCAAGGTTGGAGTCAAAGGTCAGGGCCAGTATTTTTTGGACCAGATTTTTTTTTGTTTTGTTGTTTTTTTTTTGTATTATTGTCAGTGTGTTTTAGGTAGGATAAAAAAGAAAAATGCGCACTACAGTTTTTTGGGCTGTACTCAATTTTATTATTTTATTTAGGCTTGTTTGGTGGTAGGTTATGGTAGTAGCAAGAAATATACCATTACATTTATAAAAATAATTTTTTTACTATTTTGGGCCAATTTTACCTTGATAATAAAAAAATAAATCAGGAGATATCCATTACCATTTACCACCAAATGAAAGCCCAATTTGTCCTGAAAGAACAAGGTATAATCCACCTGGATGCACAAAGTAGTTGTGATGATATGTACAGTTTTACTAACAAAGGTCAAAGTTGCAAAATTGGGCACAGGCATTGAGATTTGTTTTACCCTTAGGCGCTAAGGGGTTAAAGTCGCTGTGACTTCAAGTTGCACATATTTGAACCTTTGTCATTGAAAAACATGGGGTAAGACTTGTCATGTGACTTTAGCGCTGAAAGTCACATAACAAGTTGCACAAGTGTTAATAGAGCCTAAGGCTCATTTAGTGTTAATTTAAAAAAGTGAACACTATTTTTTTTTTTTTTTGCGTTCAGTCAGCAGGTATGGCCAGCTTAAATAAAATCCATCCCTGGAGTGTCTTAAACTGATGATAGGAGCACACTGCATTTCCTATGGAAGGCCATCCACACAGGTCCTTATAAACTCAAGTGCGGAGATCGCTCTACTAGAGTCACCAACACTTCTGGGAAGGGAGGGGGAGGAATAATTCAACCTGCCTACATGAACCTGATATAAAAAATGGAGGTGGACTTAACCTTTCTATAACAGGACACAGCAAGCTACTGTGTATTGTGATGTTTAGTTGTTCCACTGAGGCATGCCAGAGCCCTTCTAACATGTGTAGGGGTGAAGGCATTCCTTCTCTTCCTAGCACCATTTACTTTCTCCAAAGACTGCTCAGCTGTCAGCTGCAGGAACTCGGGAGTAAAGGGGGTCTTAAACAAGCCATTCAGCTGGGTATATATCATGTGAAGCTTGACAGGCCAGAGATTATCATTACGGAGAGAAAAATCTCAAAAATAACCTCATAACTCATATCCCAACAGGAGCTTGAAGAGCCATTTCTCTTTTTTTTTTGAACGGTTCTGGAGGTGGAACTGACTTTGTGAGGATTATTTCTACTCACTGCTCTGTGCAGCTGCACTGCTTTTGCTGAGTATAATGAAAGAGCTTTTTTATTTAAAATGTGAACATTATTAATTTCTGTAACATTATTTTAGAATACATTCAGAGACACTTGACGTTATTACAATAATTATCAGATTTATTTCTACTATCTATCTATCTACGCGTATCTATCTACCGATCAATCTACCAGCTTATATAAAATGTGTCTCTTAGGGAGCGTCTCTTGGCTTTGCACGGGTAAAAATGTGTCCCCGAAAAGCAGCAGTCCCCAGCACCGGGTTATGGGGGTGCAGTCTGCTACCAAAGACCCCTAGGACATGATGAGCTCTCTCTCCTATAGACTATAGCCATGTAAAGGTCTCACCAGTGCTTTATGACGATCCTGTCCCTTGCCCAGCTCTTCTCTCTCCCCTTTTCCTTATTACCTCCCTTTTCCCCATCTCTCATCCTCCTCCTGCGAGTCGCCAACGTGACCAACAAAGAGGGAAGGTAGTAGTGGCTCTTACCACCTTTGAAGCACAATCTGAACATAGATTGGGTTTTAGAGGAAAGGGAGATTAAGACGCATGTCTTAATGTACCTTAAAAGCTGCCATGGGGGTTAAAAGCAAGTGAGAAAGCAGAAAAGTTAAGCCACGGAGGACGAGGACCTCTTCTCAACCTCAGAACCCTCAAGCCATGCAAGATGCCATAGATTGCATCTTCTTTGAGTTGAGAGAGTAACACCAGGTTGCAACCAACTCTTCATCTGCAAGAAGGGCACATCGGAGCCTGTCACTGCATAGCCCAGACGCTATACCCAACTCCCTGGGGAAGGTAGACAATGAAGGCCTCTGACATATACCTGCTTCCCCAAGTTCCCATTTATTAATATCTGTTGCAGGGAACAAAGAAGTTGACAGGGACTTTAAAGCCCACATCAGGACCTTACCCAGGAAAGATGACCTAGATCAGTGTATCAAAAAATGATCGGTAATGTCATTTTGAGCAAGAACTTGAAAATGTTATAGCTGGCACCACCCAATTCAGTCATAGCACTGAAACACTAGAAAATACAAGGGAGGACATTCTCCATTCCCTAGAATTGCTGGGGGGAAAAAAGTCACACTGACCTTAGATAGAATCCTTATTGTTACAGCTAGATGACTATGAGAACAGGAGCAGATGTTCTAAAATTAAAACAAAAGAAGCAACCAGACCCCAAAATCCAATCCCCCCATTACATGAGATTTTCAGTCAAATACTGGGACCAGACCATGACAATCACATTAAGACCGATAGCCATCACAGGGAATGTCACCTTCCAACCCAGGACCAAGACAAGAGATGTATTTTGTAAATGAAATAAATGCGCAGAACAAGGAGCAATAATATCTAAAATGCACAATAAACAGCACTTTGATTTTAATAGAGCCCAACTGAGCCTTTTCCTTGACCTCTCCAGATGTATTTTAATGATGCAGGAATCCCTTCTCCCACTACTGGAACAGCTGTGCATAAAGATTTCTTGCCATTAGAGTGACCTATTCTGTCTGACTGCTAGGTCAGGGAATATAACAGTCACCCTCAGAGACAAGCTTGTCTCGATTGTTTCATCGAACAAGTAGAGCTGCCTACAAATGATATCCCTGACTGGAGAGTAGTGGAAGAGAGCACCATTTCTCGCCTTCGAGAACCCTGGTAGACCAGACAAGGTATATCCAGAAGGCAGTGCTGGAGCTTCATGATCCCGGTTCCAGTCCTTCCTCACTGTGCTCTTCCAGATTGTCTAAGAGGGCTGCTTTGACTATCAGTTACTGACTTTATTATATTACCTGATCCTTCTGATCCTCCTTCAGTGTAACATATGGATAAGATTCCACCCTTCCTTTTTTCTTCATTCTCTTCTATTTAGGAATAGTTCTGTATATTGGGTGGGTTGGCTGTGTACTGGCTGTCAGGGGAAAAATTGGTTTACCAATACCACGTTATATAGACTCTTTACAACCAGTCCTGCTCAATGTCACATTTTCACTGGATGGCCGATGTCTTCATTACTCTCAATTGAACTCTCTGACTTTAGTCTGTCTCATAGAGCCCCATACCCACAAATTTACTTACATTGACAATATTTGATCAGAGGTGCACACAATCACCAACACACTCCTGTGCAACTTACAATCTACATGCAGTGGGGAGGACAGAATAGCCATATCATGACGACTATACACATACTCCCAGTAGGACTTACTCCAAGTCACAAAGTACACTCCATATCGGACTATGCTCTTTGTATGGCCATTGCCACAAATCAGTGTGTGGCACAGGGGTATTATGCCTCCTCTTTCTCGCCTCTGGACCCACTGGTAGTTTCCTCTGGTTCCCCTGGGGGAACATGTGTAATTCTTTTACGTTGTAGGCTAGAGAAAGCAACACAACTTGACATAAATTGACTTGGAATGGGTGGTTGAGCCCCAAGAAACCCTTTGAGAGAAATATGGAAGGTACGCTGTGTACTAGGGGATATACACTCCATTGCAAAACTTTCTCTCTGCGTTGTCAAATTTTATGATCTGTGAAATCTCTCACACTTTTTAAATCTCACTGCACGGGAGAACCCAACTACAAGGGCCTCCTATTACTTTCATGCAAACTCATACTGAGCAGAGAATCCAGAAATGGTTTATACTTTATTAGGGAATGGGAGTCAGAATTTGAGAAAAATAAAGCATTAGTGCTGGTTCACACTAATGCGGTGCGGGGAAACGCATGTAAATCGGGCAGGAATTGCACCGCATTTCTGTTCAGATCACATGCGATTCTTTTCAGTATGATTTGAGCCCATTCCTTTTGTATGGGCTCAAATCACATCGCACCCACACGAAAAAGGTGGATGCACCTTTTTTTTTACCGCACTGGAATCGTATCTCATAGGTTTTCACACCCATAAGAACCAATTCAGCAAATCGCGCGTTATGCAACCTGTTTTTGGGATGTCGATAACTTAACATTGACACCCACAGAGGTTCGTGATTGTGTGCGATTGTGATGTGGTGATGTGAAAACGCACAGGAATTGCTGCTAATCCCACAACGCATTAGTGTGAACCGAAAATCAAAGTCAATTAAAATAAAAAATTGCCTTTAGTTAAAATGTAACATAGCATCAAATGTATTTTTAAATTTGAGTCTCAGTTCAAACTGATGCGGTGTGGGATTCTCAGGGATTCCTGTGCATTTCCCGCACCACATCCCAATCGCAAAAGTCATAAAACGCAGTGCGATTGGTTGAATTGGATTGCATGGGTCTGAACACCCATGCGATTCTATTCCAGTGTGGCAAAAAAAAGGTGCATGCACTTTTTTCGCGTGGGTGCGGTGCTATTTGAGCCATACAAAATGAATGGGCTAAAATCGCACTGCGAAAATGTGCATGTTATTTGAACAGGAAAGTGGTGCAGTTCCTGTCCGAATCACATGCGGTTTCCCACACTGAATCACAGTGAACTAACACTAAGTGTAAGCAACTATATTGGAACTGGTATCAGCCTCTTGCAATATCTGTACAGCAGGGCTGGAATGTGAGAGGAAGAAGCAGCACAAGGAGCTAATCATATCTCTGAATTGAAGGTGAATATTGCAACAAAAGCTGGTTTTGTTATTTTGTCTTTTAATGAGCTATTTTTTTTTAATCAATTTATTGTTGCCTTGACCTCTGCTTTAGGAAATTTTGCATTTATGCAGATAGCATTGAGTCTTCCTACTATTAGTAAACCAGGAACCTACGGCCCTGCAGAGTTTTGGGAAACTACAAATCCCAGCATGTCCTAACCTCCAAATGCTGACCACATATGATGGGAACTTGTAGGACCCATAGCGACAAAGTCCAGTCTATAATACAAGGAGAATTAAATACAGTGTTTTTTCAGTATGTTTCCTATTATATAACCATAGCAAACCTTTAGCAGATTGTGCTCTTAAATTTCTCAAAATGCTTTGTCAGCCAGCAACTGGCAGAGCATTGTGGAATATCTAAGTCATCAACACATTAATATGGAATGTTGCCCATCCATGGCGTAGTCTTCCAGTACAGTACTTACAGTATATACATGGCTACCCTTTCTACTGCCTATACAGACACTGCTCGTTCCGTGTAACCATTCTAAGTAAGAAAAGATCTTTATAGTAGCATTTATTACCATTCAAGTGAGACATTCACATTGCTATCTGAATTTCAGCAATCTTTAAAATTTTGGCAATTTTCAAGAGACTTCTTGCGAAATTGGGTAGGGCATAAGTAGACCAGGGTTATGATATGCTGTCTAATATGCTGTGTTTTACAGTTTAACCCACGAGCATTATTATTATTATAAACGATTTATATAGCGCCAACAGTTTACGCAGTGCTTTACAAAGTATAGGGGAGGGGACAACACAATTACAGTACAATACAAAAGGTACAAGAGGGCCCTGCTCGTAGAGCTTACGTTCTAAAGGGACGGGGTGGTGGTACAAAAGGTAATAGCTGCAGAGAAGGACTGATTTGATGGGGGTGGCTGGGGACAGTTGTTAGGTGGGTGTGGGATAGGCTTCCCTGAATAAATTAGTTTTCAGAAGGTGAACAGGGTAGGGGCTGATCGGATATAATGGGGAGGGAGTTTCAGAGGATGGGAGAGGCTCTGGAGAAGTCCTGAAGGGGAGCATGGGAGGAGGTAACAAGGGAGCTAGAGAGCAGGAGGTCCTGTGAGGAGTGGAGGGGACGATTTTGGCAATATCTGCAGATGAGGTTGGTGATGCAGATGGGGGCGATGTTGTAGATGGCTTTGTATGTTATGGTTAGCATTTTGAATTTTACACGGTGGGGTAGGGGAAGCCAGTGAAGGGATTGGCAGAGAGGGGCATCAGTCACGGATCGATTGGTGAGGTGTATTAGTCTAGCAGCAGCATCCATAATAGACTGAAGGGGGGGTAGCCTGCTTAAGGGTAGGCCATTAAGGAGGGAGTTGCAGTAGAGTTGCACAGTTGCAGAGCATTAGGCCCCATGTCCACGGGATGCTGCTAAATGTACGTTCAGAGGCAGTTGGATGATTTTTTCAACTGCCCCTGAACTCATTCAATGTTATCCTATATGACCATGTACACAGTCTTATTTATTGCCTGTTCTGAGACAGTTGTGTTTAACCGCGTTTCTTCGAAAAGGAAAATAATGGGTTCAACACAACCCACATTTAGCCGTGTTTCGTTTATAGGCGTTTTTAGTTTTTGGCCAATTAAAAAAGAAAAACATTATTTTTTTTTCAAACGCGGCATTTAAACGCGGAAAAACTGACCTTTTAAAGGTGTGTTGCTATCAGTCAAGTTTAATCGTTCAGGAGAGGTTGGAAAAACGTCCTGTGTACATGGCCTTTTTTTAAACTTGCTTATTTATATTACAGCTTTACTTTAGGCTGGCCATACACCAGTAGAATTTAGTTGAAAAAAATTAGTTTTAAGAACATTTGTTTAATTTTCTAATTATTAGCAGTGTTTGTTTTTGATGGCAGTGACCAGATTCGAAAGGAGCTGGATGGAAAAAAAAATTTGAGCAAATTAATTGAAAACAGTCGATGTGTTTTTTTTGTTGTGGAAAGTTCATTCTCTCCAACATTGAACGTTAAGGCCTCATGTACACTGCTGCTGGTAAACAGACGTTCAGAGGCAGATGGATGCTTTTTTCAGATGCCCCTGAACTCCTTCAATGTTATCTTAGGTGTACATGTACACAGGTTTGTTTAATGTCGTTTTTAGGCAGTTGCGTTTACAGGCGTTTTTTCATTTCTAAACGCAAACGCGGCATGTAAACATGGCAAAATGGACGTTTTAAACGTGGGTTACTATCTGTCAAGTTAAATTGTTCAGGAGAGGTTGTAAAAACGTCCCGTGTACATTAAGCTTAAAGTGTTACTAAACCCAGGACCCTGCATTCACTATATTTGCTCTCCCACAGTACACAGAACATGGAGATGCAATTATTTCAGTACAGTGGAACCTCGGATTACGAGCATAATCCGTTCCAGGAGGATGTTTGTAATCCAAAGTACTCGCATATCAAAGCGAGTTTCCCCATTGAAGTCAATAGAAACTTCAATAGCATGCAATACCGCATGTGGCTAGAGGTGGGGAGGGCACCAGAGAGCCTTGGAAACGGCCAGAAAGGCCAGAGGCAAACCTCGGAAAGACTCCGTTCCCAAGGTTTGCCGAGATCAGCCGAGCTGTCCTTGGGCCTTTCCGTGCATTTTCCGAACTACGGTGATCGGTGCCGCTCGGCTCCGGCGCCCCCCCACCTCAGGCCAAACGTGGTACTGCACACGCTTTGGCCTGAATTGTGCTCGTTTTGTGAGACAAGTTTTCTGAGTTACGATTTACGATTTACGATTTTTAAAAATACAGTGCTCGTATTGGGAAACACTCACAATCTGAGGTTCCACTGTAAATATAAACAGCTAAATACCCTTTCTCACCAGCAGTATATAGCAGTCTTGTGACTTCTATCAGTTCCTGGTAAAGCTTGTAGGAGGAGTTTTCGTACTGCACTGATCCTAGACCCCTTCATGAAAAGGTGAACGTAGCTTTGAATGCACTTTGTTAAAGAAACCATGTAGGAGAGTATAGTGACCCTTTTAGCCAGCTTTGTTTTATATACAGTTATACTGTCTTGACTGTTTAGAGATCTTAACGTGTTTTTACACTGAACTAAATGTTTATTTTTTTGTTTTGTTTGTTTTTTTAACCGCCCTTAAGAATCCTTTTTTTTGTTACATGTATGTATATGGAAGCATAGTACAATGTTATTTTTCTTCCTGAAGATATTACAAGAGGAAAAACCCTGTAGAGTGTACAATGATGTAACATAGATCCAGGGTGATAACCATAAGTGCTCTTTATTTTGTGGATTACGTTGACCCTGACGTGTGCAGTTGTAGCCAGTTTAGGGTATGACTATGGTGCCTCCTAATTCAATTATCCTGGTTTTGTAATGTCTCTGTTCACAGTTGGCTCTGAGATGAATCATCTGAAATAATTATTCTGGGTTGGATTTTCGGATTCTCATTACAATTCTTTACTAAAGACCAAATTTGGTAATGGGAGCTTTCAAAACACTTTTTAACCACTTAAGGACCGGAAGATTTGCCCCCTTAATGACCAGACCATTTTTTGCGATACTGTACTGCACCATTTTGACAATTGCGCAGTCGTGCGATGCTGTACGCAAACAAAATTGATGTCCTTTTTTTTCCCCCACAAATATAGCTTTCTTTTTTTGGTAGTTGATCACCTCTGCAGTTTTAACTTTGTGTGCTATAAACAAAATAATATACCGACAATTTTGAAAGAAAAATATATATATTTTTTTACTTTTTGCTATAAAATCGCAATAAGCATTTATAGATTGGTTTGTGCAAAAGTTATAGTCTACAAAATAGGGGCTAGATTTACGTAATTTTTATTATTATTATTTTTTTTTTTTTTTTTTACTACTAGTAATGGCGGTGATCAGTGATTCAATTTTTTTTTTTTAGCAGGATTGCAGCGGACAGATCGGACACTTTTGACACATTTTTGGGACCTTTGACATTTATACAGTGATCAGTGCTATAAAAATGCACTGATTACTGTGTAAATGTCACTGGTAGGGAAGGGGTTAACACTAGTGGGGGGTCAAGGGGTTAAATGTGTCCCCTAGGGAGGTGTTTATAACTGTGGGAGGAGGGGATTGACTGGGCGTACAGAGAGATCACTGTTCCTAATCAATAGGAACAGACGATCACTCTGAACACCCCTGTCAGAACGGGGATCTGTTTGTTTACATTGACAGATCCCCGTTCTGGCTCTCTGTGGAGCCATCGTGGGTGGCCAGCGGACATCCGGGCCACCAGCCACATGCATCGGCTCTCCTGCCGCGCGTCTGCTGTAGCTGGTAAAGGAACCGCCGGGGATTCGCGGGAACGAGCCGACCTGCAGCTGTATAATTATGGCGGCTGGTCGGCAAGTGGTTAATATTGTTTGATGAGGTAACTATCATTTTCTGTTTTATAGGGCCAATTTGTACCTTTCTAAATATTTACCTTGGCATTTTTCTTGTACCCCTGACTGCCCTGCAAGCTAAATCTGAATAACCTTGAATCTAAGCCTGGAAAATGCCAGCCATTGAATCCACTGGCCCAATCTCATGCGTCTCGAACCCACTTCAAATTCAGTGCATTCTGAGTTACTGACCTAGGACAAGTATGTAGATCATGTAAGTAAGCGTGAAGTAAAAAAAAATGATCTGCATGCTTGTTTCAGGTCAGTGAACCAGAAAGTACAAAATTGGAGCAGTTAGACAGCCAGGAACAGGAAGTGTTAACGTGGGGACACCTTCACTAATCCATTGGTTGTCACAACAATCATCAGTTGCCAGGGATTACTATTTGGACTTTGTTTCACTTTATTGGGTTCACATTCATGTATTTTGAGATTCTTGATTAAGGCAAAGGTGTGTTTGCTTTGGAAGAATAAGGCTCCATGCACACTTTTTAATTAAGTTTCTAGAAGCTGTTATTAGCATTTTTTCTGCTCCTAGAAGCGAAATATTGTTATCCTATGTGTACATGCACACTACTTTAGGCTGTTAGCATTTTTTTTAAAACTTCAGCTTCTAGGAGCAGAAAAACATATTTTTTTTGTAGTGCTTCTTGGAGCATTTTTCCAGCAGAAAAAAAAATGCTAAACGCTTAAGCTGAAGTTAAAAGCTAAAAGCTAATTGGCTACCATGTAAAGCTGCACCAAATTCTGCACTCTCCAGTTTTAGTAAATCAACCCCACTGTCTACATGTCCCAATTTGAAATCCATGCAGGTGTGGATCCCTGAATGCAGACATTGGGGTTTATTTACTAAAGATAGAGAGGGCAACATTAGACACAATTCAGTAGAGAAACCAATCAGCTTCCAGGTTTTATTGCTAAAGCCTAATCAAAGAAGCTGAGGTTAGAAGCTGATTGGTTTCTCTGCAGAATTGCGACAAATTTTGCCCTCTCTAGCTTTAGTAAATAAACCCCATTGTGAGGTTGGGGACATGTATCCACACCCAAAAAAATGTCAAATTGGCAGGGACTGCGTCTATGCAGCTGCTGCATCACAATTGACATGAACGGGACTGCTTGCACACAGAAGGATGCTCATGTGAACCTTAGAACCTCTGTCTGTTATGTCCATGTGTCTGAGTCCATGTTAGTGGAGCACCGTCTACCTAGTGTAGGTGCTAGAGTGAGATTTTTCTGTAGTGCAGGTAAATTTAAGCAGGCCTGTTTGTTTTGATCTGTGAGCTGGGAGTGGCCTAGAGTAGGCTGGTGACTCACAGCTAATTTCACCTTTCAGTTACATCCCCTCTGCTTCTAGAGGCTTCTAGAAGGAAGGTGGGGAAGAGAGGTGGATCTGTCTGGTGTGTTCTAAGGAGCCCTGACCAATCCCCAACCTGGATTGGCAGGGGTCAGGTCTCCTTAAATACCCAGGATCAGCCCAACTGGAGAGGAATTGTTTGGGTGGAAGAACTGGAGATGGAGTGTTAGGCTGTCGAGTCCCTTGAGGAAGCCCCCTACTCTGCGGGGGGGGGGGTGACCTTGGGCCAGGGGCTCGGAGCTGGACAGGAACCCCACACAACCCAAGGGGTGTCCTGAACAGGGGCAGGAGAGGACAGCGGGGAATACTGCCGGGCAAGTCTCCAGGAGGGTTTCATCAGGTGTCTATGAGTAACAGACACAGTCAGGAGAGCTGAGAGAGGCATGCCAGAGTGGACTGGGAGTGTGCGGTCTGAGATGGATGTAGAGCCAGCGGGAGAGACTGTGAGGTTACTGGCAGTGAAGTCTGGCTGCTGCAGCTGGGAGGGCTGGCAGGGTCTGCAAATGGCTGACTGAGATCAGTAGTCCACCAAAGAGGGTAGCTTGCACCAGAACTTTATTTTGCTACACTATAGGGGCCTGCGGTCCATGCCTGTAATAAGGAACTTTGCTAAGGCCTGGCTGAAACCAGAGTTAGGCCTAACCATGTGCTAGCTGCACTGGAAGAATTACACTGGAGGAAGAAGGAGAGATAGTCTGCAGCAAGTTTTGCAGCATTCTTGTCCTGGGCATCCCATGAATTCCCTAATCCCATCCATGTTTAATCTCTCATTAAAAATACAAAAACAAAGCTGATGGACTTGTTCATTGTCTTGGAGTGTCTGGAACTGAATGCAGGGCTGGGCAGGGTGACAGGTGGGCCACAATCACTCAGCTGCCCCTACGGGGTACCGCTACATTAGGGAAATTTACCCCTAGTTCCCATCAGGACAGAAAGTAATGAGAAATCTCAGTAGAGTGGGCCCTAAGGGTTAGAACTCCTGACAATGTTTTTATTGCTTTCTGCATCTTCCGGTTCTGGTGGGAACAACTCCACCTGTTCTTCTGCATGAGCATCCTAACTTTCTCATGTCTACTCTAAAAAAAAAATAAAAAAAGAAAAAAATGATTTTACCACTTAAGCCCAGAAAGGATTTACCCACTTTTCTTCCGATGCAGCACTGCGCCGCTTTAACTGACAATTGCACGGTCGTGCAAGCTTTCTTTTGGTGGTATTTGATTACATCTGTGGTTTCTATTTTTTTGCGCTATAAACAAAAAAAAAAAAACGCCAGCTTTGAAAAAAAAATTATTGTTTTACTTTCTGCTATATTTCCCCCCCCCCCCCCAAAAAAAAATGTATTCATCAGTTTAGTTGTATTCTGCTACATATTTTTGGTAAAAAAATTCCCAATAAGCGTATATTGATTGGTTTGCGCAAAAGTTATTGCGTCTACAAAATAGATTTATGGTATTTTTTTTTCTAGTAATGACGGCGATCAGTGATTTTTAGCGGGACTGCGACATTGCGGTGGACAGATCGGACACCTAGCTGACATTTTTGACACTTTTTTGGGAACCAGTGACATTAATACAGTAATCAGTGCTAAAAATATGCACTGTTATTGTACTAATGACACTGGCAGGGAAGGAGTTAACATCAGGGGCGATTAAGGGGGTAAATGTGTTCACTGTAGGTGTTTACCAACTGTATGGGGAACTATGTGAATGGGGAAACACACAGACCCACAGGCTTCCTGCTTAGCAGAAAGACAGGATCTGTTTGATCTCCCCTGTCAGAACGGAGATCTACCTTGTTTACACAGGCAGATTCCAGTTCTGTCACTGTGGGGAATGATAGCGGGTGGCCGGCGGACATCGAGTCCGCTGGACCCCCGATTGGCTCCCCTGCTAGCCTCCGTTGGCGCGCGTGTGCCCACAAAAGCAAGAACCCGTGCCGACGTACACCTACGGCGATTTACGGGATAATGCCACCTTGCCGCAGTATAATGACGGCGGCTGGTTGGGAAATGGTTAAAGTGGAGGTCCGGCCGTTTAAAAAAAAAAAGTCAGCAACTACAAACACTGTAGCTGCTGACTTTTAAGAAGGGCACTTACCTGTCCAGCAAGCCCGCGATTTCGGCCCCCCCAAGGCCGATCCGTCCATCGGACCAGGTGCCGGCGCCGCCATGCTAACTAAGGGAAACAGGCAGTGGAGCCTTGCGGCTTCACTGCCCGTTTCCTACTGCGCATGCGCGAGTCGCGCAGCGCTTTGTGAATGGCCCTCTGGTTTTCTGGGACACACACATGTCCCAGAAGACAATGGGGCAGCTCGCCGAAGAGGCGGAAGTGAAGGAGCAGAATAGGAAGAGGCAGATTAGGAAGACTGCCTAGCAACAGGCATTTCTGGTAAGTTTTTTGTAGAATGTTAATGTCATTTTTAATTTTAGGGTGGACCTCTGCTTTAAGGGGAACCAACAAACAGAATAGAATTTTGTGATCAGTTTTACAAAGAGGAATCTGAACATTTTAACAATAATGGTTTCAAGTGTGGAGGGTCCCTAAAAATAGTAACAAGTCATTGCTGCTTTGCCTTCTTCCATATGTCTGTTTTCCAATTTATTCTTCACCATTTTCATTAACAAAACTTGCTGATCCCCTAAGAAAACTGCCTTTTCTCCCATCCACCCTTTAGTAGTGAGGCTGCCAGACTATTTTATCTCACTTCCATATCTTCGTCTGTTCCTTTGCATGTCCTGGACTCTTTCCTAATATTCCCAGTAATCAAATGTATGACCTTGACCCTACGAAAAACTTACGTTCCCCCATGGTCCAATAAACAGGACCAATACTTTCTCTACTCCACACACCCTTTAATCTAATTTTATCTCCTGCGGAATCAAAATAATGGATTGTAAACTTTCCCCACAGCCCAAATTACAGCGCTTGTAATTATAAATTCCAGCAAGGGTTTTGCTAACATTAGCATTGGTTAGCTTCTGTCATTTTATTGGCAGCTACAATTTCTAATTTCCTAAAAAAACAAAAAAACAATTTGTAGCCATATAATTTAATAGCAGTGATAACAATGCTTTTTTTTCATGCAAACCCATTACACTGTGTGGTACCTCCTTTTATGGGTTCAATCAACCACAAGAAAGAGTGCTCAATAGAACAAAGAAAGCCGCTCCAGGTGAGTGCGTCTCCAGTTAATTCCCACACACACTAGTCAAGTGCTAGCCCAGCTCGCATGCTGTGTATTATAAAGCAAAGGTTCCGGACGGCTGCACTTCCAAAAATCCTCTTTATTGAAGCTTCATGTGACAGCTGGTTAACAGATGGAGCAGAGGTCAAAGAAGTAGACGCGTTTCGCGCAAATGTTAGCGCTTAGTCATTACCTCAAGAAAGAGTGCCTTCTCCAATGAGACTGAAACTAAATTGCTCTCTCCAGAAAGGTACAGTCCAATCTAAATGGAAAATTAAACCGTTTATGATAATTTGCTCTATAGTTCCATTTTTTTGTTTTTACAGCATTGCCTTTGCAGCGTTGCTGTAGTGCACCAGTTCACTTTGCTCCCCTTTATCTGTGGTTTGGTGATCCTGGAACACGCCTGTCAGTGATCCTGGAACACGCTTGTCGGTGATCCTGGAGCACACCTGCTGGTGTCCCTGGAGCACGCCTGCCGGTGTCCCTGGAGCACGCCTGCCGGTGTCCCTGGAGCACGCCTGCCGGTGTCCCTGGAGCACGCCTGCCGGTGTCCCTGGAGCACGCCTGCCGGTGTCCCTGGAGCACGCCTGCCGGTGTCCCTGGAGCACGCCTGTCGGTGATCCTGGAACACGCTTGTCGGTGATCCTGGAGCACGCCTGCCGGTGTCCCTGGAGCACGCCTGTTGGTGATGCTGGAACACCATTCTTCCTGCCTTTGGTACAAAGTGGGTCACTTAATAGAGGAGTATACTGTATATGCTTATTCTGTGTGGATTGCCCTCTAATCCCTCCTGTATTGAATTGTAGTGTAACTGTACTGGCTGTATGTTGTAAAGCGCTGCACAAACTGTTGAAGCAAGTTTGAGCATAGTTAGGATTTGACTGGACGTCCACTTTAACATGGCTCCTACACAGCAATACCAGGTAATTGAAAGTTTTCACTACGATTAACGCTATCCAACAAACCCATCAACTGTGCTAAAGGTGGAAAGGTTAAACAGTTTACTGCACTCTGAGTCCTGGGTAAATTATTATTATTATTATTATTATTATTATTATTATTATTATTATACAGGATTCATATAGTGCCAACAGTGCCAACTCCTATTTTCCCAGTGATCAACTGTAATTAAATGCTATTAGCTACACAGACAGGTCTTCTTGGCAAGTTTATAAATGAGGGTTTGCCCCATTTCCCACTGAAAGAAGCGAAAATAAGATGGCTCAGTGGTACAATTGCAAGAAAAAGTCAGACACGGACAGCTCCCATTTTAGTGCTGCTACAAGCTGTCGTCTTCTATAGATTTTCCAGTGGATAATTAATAATTACCAAATGTTTCTAATTCCAGGCTCTTGACATAATAGATCTTGTACAGTGAAGAAATAGTAAACACTGTGGTTACATTCATGTACATAGTAACTATATACGCTTCCAACAAATGTTCTGCAGCTTATATTTCATATGTGTAAATTGTGTATTCTTTTACATAAAGCAGAACTCCGGCATGCAATGCCCTTAGCAACTCAAATTTCCCCCTTTTACCCCTCCTCAAAAACTCATTACAAATACAACAGATAATCAATTAAATTCATGGTCTTGAGACTGGGACAGTCTGCTTCTTCCCCTTTCTTAGCAGATGGCCAGACAGCAGCTAAGAAGAACTTGTGCACTGTATTAATGCATATTCCAAGGGACTACATGTCCCGTACTGCATTACTTCCCTAGCAGTGAGGGGCTTTTACAGACCAAGTTTATTATCCATGTCAAGATATATCCATGGCAGAATCAGTAAGCACTGCATGGACATTGGAGTGACGTGCTGCATGGAGATGTTACTGAGTGGGAAACGAGTGTGATTACTCCGCCAATCCATCCACCAATGATCCCACCCACTACCTGCTTGGGGAGCATAAACACATCGCCAATCTGATTAGAATGGTCTACAGAACCATTGTAACCACTGTAGCTAGGAGAGGAAACAGTGAAGGCTGTCGCACAACTGGAAGTTAGATGAATGCCAAAGACTGCCTGGGATTGTTAAATAAAATACATAGGGGTTGATTTACTAAAGGAAAATCCACTTTGCACTGCAAATGCACCTGGAAATGCAGTCGCTGTAGATCTGAAGGGAAGATCTGAAATGAGAGGAAGCGCTGCTGATTTTATCATCCAATCATGCGCAAGCTAAAATGCTGTTTTTTATTTCCCTTGCATGTCCCCCTCGGATCTACAGCAACTGCACTTCCAAGTGCACTTGCAGTGCAAAGTGGATTTGCCTTTCATAAATAACCCCCATAGGCTTGAAAGTGTGGAAAGAGCACTAAGATGAAGGGCAGTGAATAGGAGGACTTATGCTGCGTACACACAGTCGGAATTCTCGTCGGAAAAAGCTCTGATAGTTTTCCCGTCGGAATTCCGACGGAATTTCACTCAAAGTGTCTTGCCTACACACAGTCACACCAAATTCCGACAGTCAGTAACACAGCGGCATAAAACACGTTCGACAGCACTATAAAAGGGAAGTTTAATGCTTCCGAGCATGCGTCAAATTGTTTCCGAGCATGCGTCGGAATTTTGCGTGTCGGAATTGCATACACACGATCGGAAAATCCGATAGAAAGGTTTTCCGTCGGAAAAATTGAGAACAGGTTCTCAATCCAAAGTCCGTCGGAAATTCCGACAGAAAAAGACAGATGGGCATACACACGGTCGGAAAATCCATTGAAAAGCTCCCATCGGACTGTTTCCATCGGAAATTCCGACCGTGTGTACGTGGCATTACGGGAATGTGAGCATTTGGATTGAAGCTGCTTTAATAGCAAATCTCAAAGGTACAGGACTGTTTTGTGGAGAGGAAGTATACCTAAATATTGGCCTGGCCTTCTAGATAATTTGCTGTACAGAGATCTACTGTTATTTACTTTCCTTTTTTGCCACCAAAGATATACAGACTTTACCTTTGTCCTGTGGGGTGACTCTTTCTATTTAATTTAAAACGTATGTAAACCCTAACAATGAACTTCTTTACGTGCACCCTTTTGATCTGATAGATATACTAGTGAAAGCATTTTGTTATATATATTCGATAAGTGCAAAATAGAAAATACCTCTAAGGCCCCTTTCACGCGACAAGGCCGCTCGGATCCGCCTTTCCATTTTTCAGGCGGATCCGAGTGGGCCATCCATTGACTCCTATGGGCAGGTGGATGTCAGCGGAGATGTGTCCGCTGACACCCGCCTGCCATCCGATCCGCTCAAGACCGACTTATGGCAATACATCTGCCATCCGTCTAGGCGGATCGGATCTGATGCTGTCCGTTTTTGTCCTATCTCCCCATAGAGATCAGCGGGGCTCTGACAGGTCCCTCCCCACTCAGAGACGGACCTGCCATCCGCTGACTCAGCGGAGATCAACGGAGCGATCTCCCGCTATGCTGGCGGACTCTGCTGAGTGGATCGGCCCCGGGCGAAAGGGGCCTTAGTCTCACCAGAAATCTTGTCAGCTGATAACTTTCTGTAGTAAAATTAAAGCACTGCCTATGCCGTACTAAATTCCTAAACAGTCTTATCAGGCTTGCCCAGATTACCTCTGTGAGTTAGAGAATACAACCTCCATATTTCAGGGGGATTTGCAAAGGGGTAGGTGTCCAAATAAGTAGCAAGCAGCCTAGGATGGCAATGTTGTTCCTCCATGGATACAGTTAGTAAGTTGTTGTCACCCTCGGACAGGAAGTGTTTTGGGGATTTACATACACTTTAGGCAATTCTGAAGACAGATTGGTTGTCAGCGCAGCCATTGCCTGACCAACCTGAAGTCACAAATTTCCCATCTATGCAAATGTTCTCTGCTCATTTCCATTGGCTGATCACATTGCTTCTCGTTGGGTTTGATATGCTGTGTTAAGGGGCCTTTCACAGGAGCGGTTTGAAAAGGCCACTCTGTCAGTTTTTCAGGAGGACCTGATGGGAAGCTCCAGGTTACATCAACTTACCGTATATACTCGAGTATAAGCCGACCCGAATATAAGCCGAGGCACCTAATTTTACCACAAATATGGAAAAAAGGGACTGCATCCTTTCTGACCTAAATGTGATGGATTAGAAATCTGTTCACAATCGACTGGCCATGAATCTAATATGGGTCTGGAAAGCTCTGTTTTTTTATGTATCTAAGTCAGCAGGGGATCTGTTCATTGATCCCCGGCTTAATTTACCCGATGTGCCCATGTAAGAGGTAAAACATTTTTTAAATACTAGGCTGGATTTACACTGTTATGTTGTGGTAACACACAGTGCTATGAATTAAAATCACAGCTAAACCGGGGAACAAAGACTGTGCAGCCTTGTGAATAAATCTTATCTTCGCATGGATCGGTGTTTGTGAGAATAGTCAATCAATGAAATGCTACAGAATTATATTTATTTCTTGTTTTTTGTGAAGCATGATAATATTACTTTTCTTCAAAGCCATTAAGAACCAGTGTTGACTTGTAGGTGTTGTCTACGGTGAATTATGAATGCAGTGCTAAGATGGAATCATTTCTTTAGTAAAAATGAAAAAATGGAAAATCCTAGCAAGATTATAGCTGTAAAGGCAGTAAATTGTGTTTTAGGAATTTTAGGTGAAGTTTTCTGACCTGGAGATAGAAGTTCAATAAAAAAGAAGAAATTTGTTCTTCTTTAGCAAAATAAATGTCTAGTGACAACAATAAATTTCTGCAAAGTGGAGGAGTAGCATTGCCTTGATGCCAAGCAAACATTACCTAATCAAGAAAGGTGGGAGCACTGAGGTAAGGAGGTTGCCCGGGGTACAAACTCAATTGATTTGGTACGTAAAACAGATTGATAGCTTTTGGTACCAGTGTCTTGGCACTGTTGCATTCTGGCTCAGTACCTATTGTCTTTCAGCGGTGGCTCTGAGTGCAGGATGAGCTCCCTATAATGCAAAAGGGGTACTAATTGTAAGGAGCAAATTTGTTTCCTCCAACCATGAGTTGACAGGGGAATCCATCCTGCTGAGCCATTGTGTTCTCCCAGCAGGTGGTAAGCCATCCCTGCCAGGAGAATACAGCGAATATTGCTAACATCTATAACAGCCACTAGGGATAATACCATGTAAAATCTGCCCATACATGAATCGTCTATGGCTGGCTTTAGGATACGTTTGGAGTTAACTTAGGATGTTGTAGAACTCATGGATAGGGGGCTACTGTTAACGTTAATAAATAACTGGGGCCAGATGGCTTGCACCCAAGGGTACTTAGGGAACTCAGTCAAGTAATTGCCAGACCATTGTTCCTAATTTTTACTGACAGTCTACTGACTGAAATGGTACCAGCTGATTGAAGAAAAGCCAATGTAGCACCAATATTTAAAAAAGGGCCAAAATACATCCCTGGGAATTACAGACCAGTTAGCCTAACATCAATAGTATGCAAGCTCTTGGGATGATAAGGGACTATATACAAGATTTTAGTAATGAAAATGGAATCATTAGCAGTAATCAGCATGGATTCATGAAGAATCCTTCTTGCCAAACCAATCTATTAACCTTTTATGAGGAGGTGAGCTGCCATCTCTAGATAAAGGAAGCTCCGTAGATGTGGTGTATCTGGATTTTGCAAAAGCATTTGACACAGTTCCCCATAAACGTTTACTGTACAAAGTAAGGTCCATTGGCATGGACCATAGGGTGAGTACATGCATTGAAAACTGGCTACAAGGGCGAGTTCAGAGGGTGGTGATAAATGGGGAGTACTCGGAATGGTCAGGGGTGGAAAGTGGGGTCCCCCAGGGTTCGGTGCTGGGACCAATCCTGTTTAATTTGTTCATAAAGGACCTGGAGGATGGGGTAAACAGCTCAATCCCTGTATTTGCGGACGATGCTAAGCAGGGCAATAACTTCTCCGCAGGATGTGGAAACCTTGCAAGTAGATCTGAACAAATTAATGGGGCAGGCAACTACATAGCAAATGAAGTTTAATGTAGAAAAATTTAAAATAATGCATTTGGGTGGCAAAAATATGAATGCAATCTACTCACTAGGGGGTGAACCTCTGGGGGAATCTAGGATGGAAAAAGGACCTGGAGGGTCCTAGTAGATGAATGGCTCAGCAATGGCATGCAATGCCAAGCTGCTGCTAACAAAGCAAACAGAATATTGGCACGCATTAAAAAGGGGATTAACTCCAGGGATAAAGCGATAATTCTCCCAATCTACAAGACTCTGGTCCGGCCTCACCTGGAGTAGATTGTCCAGTTCTGGGCACCAGTTCTCAGGAAGGATATACTGGAATTGGAGTGAGTACAAAGAAGGGCAACAAAGCTAATAAAGGGTCTGGAGGATATTAGTTGTGAAGAAAGGCTGCGAGCACTGAACTTATTCTCTCTGGAGAAGAGATGCTTGAGAGGGGATATGATTTCAATTTACAAATATCATACTGGTGACCCCACAATAGGGATAAAACTTTTTCATGGAAGGGAGTTTAATAAGACACATGGCCACTCACTAAAATTAGAAGAAAAGAGGTTTAACATTAAGCTGCGTAGAGGGTTCTTTTCTTTAACCGGTTTCACACCGGCTCCTGTAATTATATGTCGGCAGAATGGCACGGCTGGGCAAAGTAACGTACATGTACGTTACTTTGAATTTCCTGCCGTGCCCGCATGCCTACCGTGAGCTCCGTGACCGTGCCCGCGGGTCCCGTGGACTTGATCGCCGTGGGCATACCCACGATCGTGTCACGGAGCTCAAGAATGGGGAGATGCCGATGTAAACAGCATCTCCCCGTTCTGCCTAATGACAGCACACTGTTCGTTTGCTCCCTGTCATTGGGAGCAGCGATCAGTGTGGTGTCATACACAGCCACACCCCCAGACAGTTAGAAGCATGCCCCTAGGATACACTTAACCCCTCCCCACCCCTTAGTGGTTAACCCCTTCACTGCCAGTGACATTTTTACAGTAATCAATGTAATTTTATAGCATTGATCGCTGTATTAATGCCAATGGTCCCAAAAATGTGTCAAAATTGTCTGATGTGTCTGCCATAATGTCGCAGTCACGACAAAAATCGCTGATCGCCGTCATTACTAGTAAAAAAAAAAAAATGTGGATTGTGGAGGGGTTAGGAGTTAAATTATAGTTTTTGAATAGGGTAGGCAAGAGATACAACCTCTCTCAGACTTTGAGACAAAAATTGATGGGCAATCTAAAATTTTCAGACATCACCGAAACTGATGTAAAGGGAAATCTCCCAGTAGGGATACCTGTAGCAGTCGCAGCAGTCAAAGTTGGGACATCCTCTCAGTTTGGGTAGCAGTCTTTAGGGTGTTAGTTCCTGGATTGTTAATGGGCACATGCTTGTTGAAAATAAATTTATAAATAGAATAAAGAGAAAAAGGGTCAACGGTTAGTAGTTAATGGGTTTTAACTACCTGTCTGTATCTAGTAGAGGAAGTAAGGAAAATCTTCCTCCATTAGGAAAGACGGCAGCTGAAACCTTACGGAGGTTCTAAGCCTTTCCCAATTTCCCTAGAACAAAGGAAAGAGTTATTCTTGGAGTTCTAACGAAACCATCAGCCTAGTGTTCCATTTATCTGGCGTTTGTCTTTAAAACCTACAGTAATAAAGTATCCAATAACTGTGTGTTTCATAGATCCTGTGTTTCTTTCTAAAGGAAGCATACATTCCTGCCTACATGACGTAGCCTTTGAGCTCTAGCCATAACAATGAACACATGATTGTTTCCTTAGTTGTTTTGCAGAGGCACATGTCATAAACACAAGACTCGGAATCCAGGTGTCTGTCAGAGGAGATCCTAAACAAAACCGTATCTGCTTCCTCTGCTCAGTGGCTGTGTCTCTCTCTGAAATGATTCAGACCTCATCTGGCCTGATTCATTCATGCATCAATTAAGAAGAAAACCATCGGTGGAAGTGGGAAACTGTGAGATCCTTTTGGCAATTGCTTCACCAAAATAAACTGTTTGAAAGAACGCAGGTCAAAAGCATGGCTGTTTTCAATGTCAAGCAGTTGAGTGGAATAACTGTGTTAAATGGGTAGGAGAAATCAGAATTAATATGTAGAGCGGCCACATTGCATAGTTGCAATATGACTTTTAGCTTGACCATTACAGGAACACTTTTCTTTTGAATAAAGAATAAAAAAAGTCAGATGAAGACAATAGA
Source organism: Lithobates sylvaticus (assembly GCA_028564925.1). Lineage (NCBI taxonomy): Eukaryota > Metazoa > Chordata > Amphibia > Anura > Ranidae > Lithobates > Lithobates sylvaticus. The sequence continues at coordinate 169,968,814 of CM053026.1, forward strand.
TCAATAACAAATATCATGTAACATTAAAACAATGCTTAGTTGTGCTTGAAAAGACACAAAAAAATGCATATTTATAGAAAAAAATATCCTAAGATGGCTGTACACTGTGATGCCCTGTACACACGGTCGGACATTCCAACAATAAAATCCGTCAGATTTTGGCCCAAACTTGTCTTGTATACACACGGTCGCACAAAGTTGTCAGAAAATCCAATCTTTCAGAACGAGGTGACGTACAACACGTACATTGGGACTATAAACGGGCCAGTAGCCAATAGCTTTCATCTCGTAATTTATTCTGAGCATGCGTGGCACTTTGTGCGTCGGATTTGTCAACACACGATCGGAATTTAAACAATCGGATTTTGTTGTTGGAAAATTTTAGATCCAACTCTCAAACGTTGTGTGTCGGAAAAAGTCAGATGGAGCCCACACACGATCGGAAATTCCGACAACACAATCCGATCGCACATTTTCCGTCGGAAAGTCCGATCGTGTGTACAGGGCATAAGTCTTTGAACAAAAATTTGCACAACACTTGTTCATTTAGAAATTCTCATTTATATTCAACGGCTTGAATGATGTTGTTCGCATGTAGTTCGAATTTTTATTTTTTTTGCTTCTAGCATTTGATTATGGAATAAATTGACTTTACCAAATGAAAATGACATACACTCCTAGAAATTAGAGAAAATGTTTTGATCCTGCTACTTAAAATGTTCTCATCACTATAGTCAAAAGTGAATGTCAATTTGACATTCCAAAATAAAATGAAAATTATTACAAAATGAAACAAGTTTTAAAACAAAAACATTTCAAACCAAATTCTACCATTGTATACCCAGCTTCAGTCCTAACTTATTAGGCTTCATGTACACGGGGCGCTGTTCAACCTCTCCTGAAAGATTTAACTTGACAGCTACAAACCGACGTCTAAAAACAGCCGTTTAGCTGCGTTTAGTCGCGTTTAGCTGTGTTTGCGTCTAGAAGCGTTTGGAATTATTATTTTTTTTTAAATAGCCAAAAATGAAAAACGCCTGTAAACAAAACGCTGCTAAACACGAGTTGCGGCGTTTAGGCGCGTTTAGCCACGTTTGGTGTTTGAAATGCCTCTAAACACAGCTTCTGAACCCATTTTTTTGCGTTCCAAACTGCCTAGAAACTACTATAAACGAACCAGTGTACATGTACTGATAAGATAACATAGAGGAGGGTTCAGGAACAGTTGAAAAAAATGCCCAACTGCTCCTAAACGTCCGTTTACCAGCAGAAGTGTACATGAGGCCTTAGTATGATTGCAAGGTCGTGAGGTCATCATATGTCCGCCACAGGATTTTTCATTTGAAGTTTGAGAATAAAAGAATAACTTCAGGTAGGGTCCCCTACCTGCAAGGAGCCTGGGGAGGGGAGTAGAAGAGGAAGAGATGGGGGATTTGGGGTGGGTGGAGGGTTAGATGGAGGTTGGTGGAAAGAGGCCAAGGGGTCGGTGGCAAACCTCTGCCTGGCCTACCTCCAGATTTAGAAATATGTCCAAAATATCTAGCAAATGGTCGCAGTCTACAGTAACGCTTACTTATTTGAGCAGAACAAACGTTATTTTTTCCCCTCCCCCATTTTTTTGTCTAACATCTAGTTCAGATATGGCTGAATTTCATGTAAGCAAAGGGATTTTCCTTGCCAAAAGCCTGACTTGACAGTGTAGAAGCACACTCAGCTTAGGCTGTCATATCATTGTCCAGTAACCAGCTGGACTGTTTATCTATCCACTGGTGACAGGGTGTGTTGCTTTGTTGAAGACTGTTGGACACGTCAAAAGAAAGAAAAAAGAACAAACTTCTTTTGTAAAGGTATATGTGGCCCTTTGCTCTATCTAGAAAAACAATGGATCCATGATTTAAAATAAATCTGTATGATCAATAAAATAAAGGTGACAGCTCTTGAAAATTGCTGACAGGGCTCCAGGTGAGGATGATGGAAGAAAAGCTGAAGGATATGGTGTATGTTGACAGCTTACGCTGTCAACTGTCTGCTGCAGTTTTTGCATTAGCAGTTTGGCTGAACACACAGGTTCATTTAAGTTCATTTTAAAGAACAAAATGAGTTCCACAATTCTCATTTAAATGTTTTATTAAAGAATTGTGTATGATACATTCCACAATCATGCTAAGGCATTACCACTCTGTAGTATAATAATTTCATTCTAATGTAGAGTGGGCAGTGGTCCAGCTCCTGCCCAGCACCAATTTCTACATTCCTAGGTGTTTTCTGCATGTCCTAAATTAACATAACGGGTCATATGTCAGAAGAAAGACGCCCATAAATCTCCCCTGCAGAGTATGGTATTCTGACAGCCAGTACCAGCGGCTGTGAAAATACCCAAACAGTGGCTGCATCTGATTGGACAATTTTCCACCAGGTTCCTTCAACAAAAGTCGATTGAACAGCTTTTTTTTTTCAAAATGGGTAACGCTGATAGGGGCGCTCACGGCTCAAATTTGGTAGTCTGACAAAGGAGTATCGGAAAGAAAGGTAGTCTACAACAGTGTTTCTCAACCTCAGTCCTCAAGTACCCCCAACAGGCCATGTTTGCAGGTTTTCCTTTATTTTGCACAGGTGCTTCAAATCAGAGTCAATCGCTTGTTATTTTGGACAGCTATTTTATCTAATGCCCCGTACAGACGGTCGGAAAATCCGACCACAAAATCCATCAGATTTTTTCCGACGGATTTTGTCCGACATTGGTGTTGCATACACACGGTTGGACAAAGTTATTGGAAAATCCGATCATTCTGAACGTGGTGACGTTTGTTGCCTACGACAGGACTACGTAGAGGCTAGTAGCCAATAGCTTTGGTCTTGTAATGTGATCTGAGCATGCGTGGCACTTTGTCCGTCGAAATTCGCTACACACGATCGGAAAAAGTCTGATAGGACTTTGTTGTCGGAAAATTTGAGAACAGGAAATAAAACTTTGTCCGTCGGAAAATCCGACGGAAAAAGTCAGATGGAGCCTACACACGGTCGGAATTTCCGACAACATTGTCCGATAGGACATTTTCCGTCGGAAAATCCGACCGTGTGTACGGGGCATAAGAGAAATTCCCAAAACATATCCTGTTGGGGGTACTTGAGGACTGAGGTTGAGAACTACTGGTCTACAAGACAGTTAGGCCATATCAGTCTAGGAGAATGGGAGTCTTTGTTTTGTGCACCATATGTATTTTCTTGGGTAAAACTGGGGTATAAAACTGCATTGATTGTATGGGCTGGGTGTACACTGACCTATACAGCATTGTAGATATAATAAATAATGTGGCCCTCTATGGAAATGTCTGGACCACAGGCTTTATATATACAGCATAAAATAACACATAATATAAAATATTAATATTTGCTTTGTGTAATGTGTATGTTGTAATAAGCAGTACAATACAAATCGTTACTGACCTGAGCTTTCTGTCAAGATATGTGTTTACTGTTATATTAAAGGCCAATTCCATAGAGATTTGATCATTGCATTTTGCATGGTTTCTTGCAAATTCAATCCAATGCTGGCTTCTTATGTCTCTTGAGCATTCCATTGGCAAGGGACGTTCGTCAAAATCCCCAGCCAAAACTGCCACAACCATTGCCAAGTTTTTTGATGGTGTTATGTTCTCCTGGTGAACTTCCCATGAAATGGAACAAAGAAACAACTGGGAATTATAACTTCATGAGAGTTTCACCTTCATTATGTCCTTATGGGAGAACAAAAAGTCACAAAGGGGTTGATTTACTAAGGTCAAATAGACTGTTCACTTTGCAAGGTAGTTTTGCCCTGAGCTTAGGGAATGTGGTGACATTTCATTTGGCAAAGAATAACCAATCATGCTTGCACATGAGTAGATTATAGAAGTCAGCAGAACTTTATTTCATTCACTATTTACATTTAGTAAATCAACTCCATAATCCTGCAAAATCTTGGCAAATCTTGCCATTGGATATAAAAAAGGCAGTGGGTGACTGGAGGGGATGACTTTTTAATATGTTTTTACTAAAGAGTACTTATTGCGCCTAATGGCTAGATCTGTTTATGAATTTTTCAATTTGTCAAGCATCAGTTTTAAAGGGGGTTTCCAATTTTTAGTAAGAAGCTGGAAAACCAGGTGAACTGGTAGTAGTCTCCAGCTCTACTAGCCCTTATTTGTTTCACAAACTTTTAAAAGCAGCTCCAGGCTGTTGTAGTTCTTAGAGATGTTTGGCATTTTAAGTGCAGTCCAGTTCCAGCACAGAAACCCACTTATAGTATTTAGCTGGCTGATTAGGCATCTTTCCATGTATAGCGACTCCTTCCAGTCCACACTATGGAGGAAATTGGAGGAGCTTTCCACTTTATGATTCAAAGGAAAAAACACCTTTAAAATGATGTGTTTGGTGATTTTTTTTTTTTCCAAATCTAAATATTTTTTGATTGCTATCTACAGCTACTATTACCACTACTAATGGCAATAAATATACTCACAATTTCATTATTTATAGCAAGCCACTGCCTAATTGTATATTGGCATCATTCATTAATGACAGCTTACTGTTCTGACTGCTCTAAACATATAGAATAAGCGCATTACAGCCCCATAGACTTTTGCATTAAGAGATGAAGGGGGATAGTCCCATAGACATGTATGGGGCTGTAATGTGCAGGTGTGGCAAGTACGGTGAAGATTTGCCACCCTGGGTGTAAATAACGAAACTGTGGCCATTAGAGCAAGGGAAGTATACATCTGTGGAAGAGGGAGGGTGAGTTAGGTTAGGTCAGGGGAAGGGGGCAAAAGGGGTTAATCCACTTAGATTTTAAAGGATAATTTAATTTTAAAACAATCTAGCTGCTATGAATTATTGCATGTCATTGCTCTTTGCATGGCCTTAAAGTAAAGTGTATTTATTGCCAAAACTATTTTTTAGTTTTGGATTAAGAAAGGCAGCGTTGAAACCTCTAAAAGGTTTTATTTGCTCTGTGTCCAGGGGAGATACATCCCTCTATTTGTCCTTGTGACCATAGTTCAAAATTTTACAGTTGTCATCAAAACAGAAGGTAATGGGAAATCATTCATTTGGGACACCTGTTCTGACCGCTGTCTAAGAGGGAACTTTCCCTCATTTCGTAAAGATTTCCTCTTACATCCCATGGACAGGAACAAAGGAAAATTCCCCAATGGAACGCAGACCCCAAAACTAAGGCCGGCCATAGATGGAGCGAGTTACTTTCCTGCAACCACGGGTTGCAGGGACGAAACTTGCTTGATTCCCCCACACAGACAGGGGAATCCCTCCCACAGAGCCATTGTGTTCTCCTGGTGTGTGTGTGCGGGGAGAACACAGAGATTAATGCTAGCGGTTATAACAGTCGCTAGCAATAATTGCATGTAAAATCTGACAGGCTGGTTGTACCCAAGTTGATTGATCGATCATCTTGGGTACATTCAGCCTGCTCATACATGGTTCGAACCATCTATGACCGGCTTTAATCCACAATAATTTTAACACTTTATTTGTCTATCCAAAACAAAAACAGTGTCTATGCATACATTTATGATGTAGTACATTCAGTGCACAAACAAAAATGTTAAAGGTGCCATAAAGACAAGTATAAGCAAATAGAAGATCAATGCAGGCAATATATATATTGCAACAATGTAAGGAATCAATCTACTATCGCGTATACCAGTTGGTGCAATTTGTGTTACAGGAGGAACGCACCGGAATCTAAGTGCATAGTGGCAATAGACCCCGGAAGAGAAAAGAAAAAAAGAGGGGGGATGTGAGGAAGAGGGGAAACAAGGGGGTATTTGGTGAAGGGGGGATGGGTGGGAGGGGAACTAAAGAGAGGAGGGGGGGTGGGGGAAAGAGGAGGGAAGAAAAATTGACATCTAGAGAAGGAGAGCAGGAACAGAGGAGAAAACATGACAGAGTGGAGGCGAGAGAAAGGCACTAAGGAGGAGGTTTCCGTCTTCCTCAGGTTGGGGAATATAGCTAGGTCTTAGCTAGGTCTTAGCCTGAAAGATATCCATAACCATAATCATTGGAAACTGGTCAAAAGGCAGGAATAGTCCACATAATTCTGGAAGTGTCTATGCATTAGACATGTGCATTAGTTTTCGTCCGAATGCATTTTCGTCCGAATTTCGGTTATTTTCCTTATCGTTTTAACAAACGATAGCGAACGTGCAGAATCCAAAAACCGAAAGATCCGACATAAACAAATGCTTTATTTTCGTTTTCGTTGCAACAGTTCGCTATAGATAGGAGATTTGACATGACGCTGACAATAGCGATCTGTGTCCATCGAACCTGTGGTCAAATGTGCCTAACCTTAGCTCTATTAGTTCAAGATTATTCTACATAGAGAGAAAAGATTCGACATAGAGAGAAACGATTCGACATTATAGAGACAATAGCAAAAAAGGTTGAATGTGCCTAACCTAACTCTATTAGTCCAATATTATTCTACATAGAGAGAAAAGATTTGACAGAGAAAAGATTCAACATTATAGAGACAATAGCAAAAAAGGTCGAATGTGCCTAACTTAACTCTATTAGTCCAAGATTATTCGACATGGAGAGAAAAGATTCGACATGAAGATTCGACGAAGCAGTCGCCGCGAGCGGACATTTATGGTCAAATGCTCCGCCCATAGGCTATAGAAGAATTCTAATGTTGGTTGACTAGTATTGTAATAATAATTAATAAATATAATTATTACTAGTGTCTTTCAACATTAGAATTCTACTATAGCTTGTAAGCAGTAACTAAAAAACTAAATATTTCAGTGTGCACATGTCTACTATGCATACATTTTAATTAATACACTTAATACCCAGACTTCCCTCTCAAGTATAACCATTTCATTTTTCAAGTGAAAGGCAAAAAGAAAAAAAAGAAAACTCAAAAGCTAGGGATCTGGACCTTGTAATATACTTCCCCTAACTCATCTGATGAAGTCAAAGCAGGTGAAAAATGATTACAAATGTTCTGCTGCCCTAATATTCTTTCCTCTTTAGCCTGCTGATGGGTGGACATTGAAGGGGCTCCATCATCCTGTTTACAATAGACTGACATCACCGTTCAAAAGCATAGAAACCTGTATGTCTCAAGCGCTAACCCTCCGGCTTCCATTCTGCGTGCTGCTGTGAGTGGAATTATATAAAGCCCATATAGTGGCAAATTCAGGTACTTGTTTTAGAAATGATTAATGATTTTTTTTTAACAAATCCTGTACCTGACTGGTTTAAAGGGTAATGTCACTATTTGCTTGAAGCTTAACTTTATTTTTTTATTACAAGACCTTAAGAGCATTTTGGGTTTTTAGGAAAATAAACTTGATTTATGTTTTTGTTTACATTTAAGCTGAATTGAAGATGTATTAATTTCTCTGTAACTTCAACCAGTAGGCCTAGTAAAATGCAGATATGTTTCCTACAGAAAAGTGTTCTGTGGTCAGTGCAATTCCCCAGATATCTCCCACTAAGTGCAGATAATGAAAAGCACACAGCTTATATTTTGTCTAATGTGCTAGTCCTATATTTTGTCTAATGTGCTAGTCCTAGACATAGCTCAATTTGTCACTGATACCTATTTGATATCCTGTACATACCACTTTGGTTATATCAAGCAAATTGCATGCCACCTACGAGTTCGTAGTTGGGGTTTATCATTGCAAAGCAGAAACATATTTAAATAACTTTGTTTTGTATCTTGTTGGCAGCAAATTGTGGAAATTTAGTTTTCAAAGTGAATCAACATTGCTTATAACTTCCCATATTTGAACATGAAGAAGTCAGTACAAAACAAGGGTGGAAAACTATATTTTGTATACACAATTGTTGGCTTCAGTTTTATTAGTCTTTCCTAAATAAACCCACACATATTCTTTTATTTTCTTGCTAGAAAAAAAGGCTGCTTTATATAGATATTACCCATAACCCCAGTTGAGAAACCATGTGTTTGGGAGATTCACCCTATCCATTGGTCCAGAAACTGAGAGAAAATTCGAACTATTTAGTTGTCTCGGAACAGGAAAAGAGAGGGAAATCATACAGTGGAAACATCTGTTTTGGTAATGGAGGTTTATCTCACTTTGGAGAGATTTCCTTCTACTTCTTGTTGTGTCCACTGGACAGAAAGTGAATATAAATCTCTTGAATGATACACAAATGGCAAAAAGTCCTAACTAGGGTTTTAACCATCATCTACTCTATCCTATCTATGAAAAACAATGTTTGCTTTAGATATACTTTACCTAAATTAGGATTTGCTTCTTGATGTTTGTAGAAACTGGAAAGAACTACTTGTAGACATGTGCATACGTTTATTACGACATGTTAGGAAGAGTATAGTGCTGTTCTTTCGTTTTAAATAGTTTTACTTTCAGAAAGAAACTCAGAAACCCCATCAAAGTTTGTTACTCAAACTAGAAAACTGCTTTCTCAAACTTTTTAACACAGAAATAATGTGTCGGGAACCCCTGCTAAATGATTACATTACACGGTACATTACTGTGATCATTAAGTTGGAAATATACAGATAAAGAAATTAAAAATGAGGCTTTACTAGCATATTGACAATCATTTTGTAATACCCCCCCCCCCCCTATACATTTATTTTGAGCAATAATCATGAAGTTAAATGAAGTTAAATGAATAATATATAATAATAAAAATAATGGTGCCCCCCTACATTGGTGTTTAGTGGAGAAATGCCCCCTTTGGTGGTCAATGGAAAAGTGCCTTCAACGGTCAGTGTAATGGTGCCATATGTTAGTGGTCAGTGGAAGAAGGACAATGTTGTTGATCAGTGCAAAGACTTCCCTTTACCAACAGCTAAAATATTATTGATGGCAGTGGTTATTGAGAAACAGAAAATGTTCATTGTTTAAGGAACCCCTGGCAACCTCTTGAGGAACCTTAAGGTTCAATGTAACCCTGGTTGTGGAGAACACTGATCTAATCAATCATTTTATTACATTTTGCATTCGGATTGCCAAAGCTCATCAAATATTTTTATAATGTGACAAATAGCAGTAGCATTTATATCTGAATCTTACACCAATCCACAGTATTTAGACATGTCCCATATCTCAGCATAAAAAGTGTTTTTTTTTTTTTTTTTTCTTGACCCTGTCATGTGCTAGGAAAGATCTTCTAGGGACAGTTTCCATGTCCATTGCCTAAAAGTTGGCTGCTTGCTTTACATGATAACATGAGTTCAGAATCAGTGATTCAGCTGTTTTTAATATTATGCATCAGGTCTCCAATCTGTCTTTGGCACCTCTGCTTGCTAAACATTATAAACTCAACTACTATCTGCTGAGCAATAGCACAAATGCTTGTCAGATGTCCTAGAAGAGCCTGTGCTGCTTCTTACAGTCATGATGTATGAGGAGTCAGGCCAGCGACATATTAACAAGAGGGCAGAAGTCAAAGAATTTCTGTAGCCTTAAAGATACAGAACAAATCTTCAGTTCTTGGTATCCATTGACACAATAGTGCTTAACCTGTAGCCCTTGACCTCCTTGTGCTTGCGTGATTTGTGATTTTTTTTCCTGACAGTGCCTTTGTGGAGATATCTCAAATAAGCTGTGTTGGCAGTATATAACAACTGCATTCAGGTTATGAGTTGGCTTTGTATCTGAGAACACAATTATAAACGAAGGTATTTTCATGAAAGCTGTATGGGGCTAATGATTACTGTGGAACATCACACAGATAAAAGTCTTCAAAACAAGTCAAATAAATGCAGATAGAATTGGACACTGAAACATACTGATGTGCCAGGAGGACCTGCAATTCATTATCTTTAACTGAGTGTTTCATGCTCTTTCATGCATCAAATAGCCAAAAATACAAGACAGATGCTCTGTTTTCATTGAATTAGGACATTGTAGAAATACGTGTTTGAGAATGCTTTTAAATAACAAATACCTATGTATGGGGTGATGGCTACTTTTTCCTACTTATCCCTTCTGCTGCCTCTTTTTTAATAATAAGTGCATGTATGGACTACTGTCAACTTTTGAAGCTCACTGCTTAGGTACAGAACAAATCAAGGGCTGCATTGGCACAAGTCTGTAGCTCTTAAACAACTGTTTCCATTATTCAGATATATGTGACCAGTTGGCATCCACCTGAACCCAAATTTCCCTCAGACTTAGTCAACGATGTGGCTGTCCTAATCTGTTGTTGCAGACCACCAATGAAAAGGCTAGCTCAAGCTGAATGTGTATTGAGAGTTTTAGGATTTAAATAGCTCACTGCAAAATATGAAGCATATCCTTTTAACGACTTGCTTACTGTACCCAAACGACATTTTTATAATTTTTTTCCCACAAATAGAGCTTTCTTTTGGTGATATTTAATCACAGCTGGGGTTTTTTTTTTTTTTTTTTTTTGCTAAACAAACGATACAAGGTGGAAAATTTTGAAGAAAAAAAAAAATCATGTTTAATAGTTTGTTATAAAATTTTTCAAACAGGTAATTTTTCTGCTTCATTGATATGCGCTGATGAGACTGCACTGGTGGGCACTGATAGGCTGCACTGGTGGGCACTGATAGGCTGCACTGGTGGGCACTGATAGGCTGCACTGATAGGCACAGTTAAGGCGGCACTGATGGGGACAGATAAGTCGGTACTGATGGGCACAGATAAGGCGGCACTGATGCCCACTGATAAGATGGCACTGATGGGCCCTTATGGGTGGCACGGATGGGCACTGATAGGTGGCACTGATGGGCACTGGTAGGTGACACTGATGGGCACTGATAGGTGGCACTGATGTGCATCACTGTTCCTCAGGCACTAATTGTGGGCACTGACAGGTGGCACTGTGGGCACTGACAGGTGGCACTGTGGGCACTGATGGGTGGTGCTGATGGGCACTGGTAGGCAGCACTGTTGCCTGCTTGGTGGCACTTGTAGGGGGCACAGGTGCGCACTGAGGGGCTGGCAGCAGCTTGCAGTAATAGGGACTGATGTCCCGATCACTGCCGCTGGTGATCGGCTTTTTTTTCTCTCTCCTCGCGCTGTCAGGAGAAAAAATAGCTGATTACCAGCTGTGTTGACATCACATGATCAGCTGTCATTGGCTGATTGGATCGACCCCTTTCTCGGATCAGTGATCCAGCGAGTCTCATAGACTCGCTGATCACAGAGCGCGCCGCACGCGCCCTACAGGGGGCGCGCAGGCCGCTTGTGCACGGGACAACGTCAATGGACGTAGTCCCGGCAAAGCTGGTCCACGCTGTAGCCGTCATTCGGCTATAGCGCAGACCTCAAGAAGTTAAAATGCAGTGATAATTGGAAGGAGCTGGACAGAAGAGTGCAAAAATACACCGTTTTAAAGAATGGACCAATAATGCCCGTGGACCTAATAGCTGGCTGTGAAGGGATAATCCAAATGTCTTCAAAGAAAAAATCTATAAGACTGCCTTTTTCACACCTCTTGTGAACCAGTTGTTCTCGGCCCAAAATGTGCTCCTCACTGTCCTCAAAAGAATGTCCCCTTTTCTTTATGGTTGGGCCTTCATTTGTTGAGAGGTTAAGTTGTGAAACATCTTCAGCAATACATAACAATTCCAGTTGAATGTGACTAACCACTGCTAGGTATACCTTGACATGAATGAAATTGAATTTAAACCTTCACGGCTTGCCTTCAAGTATCTTTACAATCCTTGTTTTTTAGAATCCTTCAGACACCCTAGATTGGCTAGCATATAGGTACTCATGGAAGTTTGCTGTGGGAGTTTACCACCTTTTATCTGCCAAGAGGAAGAATTAACTACAGGCTTGTAAATGGCTATTTTATAGCTATAAGTTTGCTGTTTATTCAATCTGTTTCATGGACGGGCTGGTGTGACCAGAAGTTCTGTCTGACATCACATTCAATACCTTTTGAATTGTAACAGTTGAAGTCAAATTATTATTATACAGGATTTATATAGCACCAACAGTTTACGCAGCCCTTTACAATGTAGAGGGGGGACAGTACAATTAAAATACAGTTCTATACAGAAGTAATAGGAGAGCCCTGCTTAGGGAGTTTACCATTTAAAGGAATGTATGTTCATGTGTAGCAATCCATACCCTTAAAGTGGTAGTAAACCGCATTAAAAAACAAAATGGTCACCCAGCAGGCTCATGTCATAATGTGCTAGTATGCAACTCATACTAGCATTTACGGCCCACGGACTGGTTACAAATGGCCCGCAGGTAGGGCCGTTCCTGGGTGAGTGCGCGGGGTGCACCACGCAGCAGCTGGGAGCTTTCTCTCTCTCCGTCTCCTGTGTCCTCCCCCCTGCAAGCTGCTGCAGCCCAGCGCACCCACCTAGGCTCTGATGATCATTCCCTAGGAGGCTGTGCCCAGGTCCAGGGTCCTGCTACCACCTCAGGGTGGGAGATCATGGCATTCTTGGGGTGCCCTGCCACTAGGCCTGTTTTGAGCCAGGACCTGACAGGAGAAGAGGACTCGGGAGGCAGAAGATCAGGCCACCAGCTGACTGCCAGGAGGAGAGGTAAGTGAGCCATCACACTGAGGCTGAGCAAAGTCCTTAGTGGAGGGACTGGGGTTGAAATTTTTGAAGTGTTGGGGGGGTATTTGTGAAGTGTGAGGGGGGAGTTATTTGCAGAGTGTAGGGGGTAGTGGTGGGGGTTAATAGTGCGTATGCTGACACCAGTGCTGGGGTTAATAGTGCATCCCCTGACATCGGTGCTGGGGGTTAATAGTGCGTCCACTGACATCGGCGCTGGGGGTTAATAGTGCATCCTCTGACACCAGTGCTGGGAGTTATTAGTGCGTCCACTGACACCACTGACACCAGTGCTGGGGGTTATTAGTGCGCCCGCTGACACCGGTGCTGGGGGTTAATAGAGCGTCTGCTGACACCAGTGCTGGGGGTAATGCTGACACCAGTGCTGGGGTTAATAATGCATCCACTGACACCAGTGCTGGGGGTTAATAATGCGTCCCCTGACACCAGTGCTGTTTTTGAAGTTTGAAAGTTTGCATGCGGCCCCCATGGGATATGAAAACTTGTCTTGTGGCCCTCAGGTAATTTGAGTTTGAGACCCCTGTTCTACAGCAATGCCTCCTCCTACTCTACATATTTTCAAAGGTAGGATCATGCAACATAGTTTCTTTCCGACACTTGTATGGTCATTTCCAAACAATATTAAAGAAGTGAAAATTTTTAATACAATCAACAGTCCATTCTGAACCTTTTTATGGTGCACTGATATCCACTTTCCCTTGTTTTGTTAGTGTTACCATATGGGTCTTACAAACCGGTTGAACCACAGAACATTGGATTTTGCTGGACATATACAAGTATTGCTGGTCAGGTATTTAGAAATTATCCAACTACTGGATTATCTTTTAAACCCCCAGTTTTCATATTAACGTGTACACTCCTGTAAGTGTTTCCTCTATAATTAAGCCTTTTGTATGACCCCCCTCCCCTCGTCCCAATCATGAAATATATGCAGACACTATAAATAAACAGTAATTATAATTAGCAGAGCCAAGCCAATTAATGAGCAGTCTTTGTCATTGGAATTACAATACCAGATCAATCATTATGCTAAGCCAGTGATTTTATTCCTTCTACATAAAACATTCTTCTTTATTCCTTCCTTTGGTCAGGCAACATCAATAGCAAAGATTATTTAGACAGTAAATAGCTAATTTCCTATATAAACATTTAGAAAAAAAAGATCTAAACACTGCTTAGTTGCTAATTATCCCCAGGACTGTGGCTGCAAATAAACCATATTGTTGGTTGTAACATGACTGTCCAATTTGCAATCCTTTAGGACAAAGATCTATGTCGGTGTTGAATTGTCAGAACAAACTACTAGCATTCTTGGGATATACAGTAGGTTATCACAGCATTCTGTCTCTCTGCTCTTCATACAAACCCTACCTTTCCATACCAATTATGTGTGGAGAAACCAGTCACAGCACCATCCTGTTCCACCTTAAGACCCCACATCTCAAGACAAACCACACAACCTACAAGCAGGATGGACAGCCTAACTATCTGGTGCAACTTCCATCACTACTTGATGTTAGGTTAACTGGTCTGTAATTCCCAGGCATGTATTTTGGGCCCTTCTTAAATATTGGTGCTACATTGGCTTTTCTACAATCCGTTGGTACCATTCCAGTCAGTAGACTGTCAGTAAAAATTAGGAACAATGGTCTGGAAATTACTCGACTGAGTTCCCTAAGTACCCTCTGATGCAAGCCATCCGGTCCCGGTGATTTATTAATGTTAAGTTTACCAAGTCTAATTCTAACTCTGTCATCTGTTAGCCATGAGGGTGCTTCCTGTAATGTGTTATGAGGATGAACACTGCAGTTTTGGTTACCAAAGCCCCCCGATTCCCTCGTGAAGACTGAGGAGAAGAATAAATTCATTACCTTCGCCATCTCCCCATTCTATGTAACCAGATGTCCTTCCTCATTCTTTATGGGGCCAATATGGTCTGTCCTCCCTTTTTTACTGTTTACATACTTAAAGAATTTCTTGGGATTTTTTTTGCTCGCCTCCGTTATGTGTCTTTCGTGTTCTATCTAATTGTACCCTTACATTTCTTGTTGCATTCTTTATAACTTTTGAATGCTGGTGATGATCCCTCAACCTTGTATTTTTTGAAGGCCTTCTCTTTCGATTTTATATGCATTTTTACATTGGCATTAAGCCATCCAGGACTTTTGTTCGCTCTTTTAAATTTATTACCCAATGGAATGCACTGGCTAATGCCCTTATTTAATATGCTCTTAAAGCAAATCAATCTCTCCTCCGTATTCTTTCTTGCTAATATTTAATCCCAATTTATATCTTCTAGCAAGGTTCATGGTTTAGGGAAGTTGGCTCTTTTGAAAAAGTGTCTTTGTATTTCCCTTATGTTTCCTATTTGTGTGATTTATACTGAAGCCAATTGACCTGTTTCCTAAATGTACCCTTATTTCCACATAAATATCAGGTCTGTATTGTTGGTAATCAGTAGATCTAGTAATGCTTTATTTCTAGTTTGTCTGTCTACCATCTGACCCATAAAATTGTCCTGCAAGACAGTAGTATTTGGTGTTGCGCTTTGTGTGCTAAGAGCGAAAGAAAATCTTAAGGCTAGCCTTGGATTATGCATTTTTTTAACCTTCAACCACGTGATGGGGGTATCCCTTCTGCAGAGGGGGGATACAATGATCAGTGCCAGCAGCTATAGCCACTGGCAGTGATCAAACAAAATAAAACCTGACAGGCTGGTTGTACTAAAGTTGATCGATGGATCAACTTTAGTAAAACCAGCCTGGCCATAGACGGATTGGCTTCAGCTGGTATTTAAACTTCAATCCTGTCTATGGCTGGCCTAAAGCTTCCCTACCTGTCCCTAGCAATAAACAGACTCTGTTGTCAGAATATGTGTATCTTATTAACACCATTACTGCCTCCAGCAAATCACTTCAGAGCTACAATGAGACAATAGAAGGTTGTGGCCAACAGGTGGAACTACAGCTCAAAGCAGAGAATTGCAGGTATCTGACGCCCAGACGTGTCAGATGCTGGAGATACTAGTTGCGATTTGTGTTCTGCGAGAGAATAAAGATTATATTTACAGGAGGTGGCACAAGCAAGTATGAGACATTGAAGTGGTTGTACACTGAGCATGTTAGGGGGGGGGGGGGTAAGCTGCAAGGCAATGGCATAATGTGCTAGTATGCATCTAGCATATTTTGAAATACTTACCTTGAAACTAAGCCCTCGAGCGCTGACATGTCATTAGAGGGCTGACATGTTCCCCCTGTCTTTTTTTCCAGGTTTGCACACTATGTGATTGGCTGATGACCTGATGACACAATGCGCGTGGGAGCCCTCGGTTCCGGTACAAAGCTCTGAAGTTCCAGCAAGGCATGCTGGACCTTCAGAACGCATGCATCAGTGATGGCAGCCAGTAAGGCTGCATGCAGGGTGAATATCTCCTAAATGGTACACATTTAGGAGATATTCATTTTTACCTACAAATAAGCCTTATTATAGGCTTACCTGTAGGTAACAATGACCAAACAGGGTTTACAACTGCTTTAAAAGAGTTACACTGTAGTTAGGATACATGTATCCTCAAAGCAGAGTGTCATTAGGATACATGTATTCCCAAAGGAGTGTCTTTAACCACTTGCCGACCAAGGACGTCATATGACGTCTTTGACTTTAAGTGGTGATATCTGAATGATGCGTGCAGCTATTGGCATCATTCAGATATCATTTTTACCGGCCGACGATTCTGTGCACCATAAGAACGATCATAGCGGCAGTTCCGCCGCCTTATCGTTCTTATAGGCAGCGGGAGGGGACGTCCCCCCCTCCCGCCGCCATCCGGTGCTTCTCCGGGCTCTCCCGTGCCATCGGGGGCCCGGAGAAAGAATCGCTCGCCGCCGGATGACGAGCATAGAGATTTCCGGTGACCAGATGGTCACCAGTCATCTCTATGACCGTCGGAGGTCCGGGCGCGACGTTATGACGTCACGCCCGGTACCCGGATGTAAACAAAGCCGCGATCGCGGCTGTCAGCATGAGATCGGTAAAATTTTTTTTACCGATCTCATGCTTTTCAGCCTGGAGGAGAGATGTGGGGTCTTATTGACCCCACATCTCTCCATAAAGAGGACCTGTCACATACATTCCTATTACAAGGGATGTTTACATTCCTTGTAATAGGAATAAAAGTGATACAAAATATTTTTTTTTTTAAAAAGTGTAAAAATAAAAAAAATTAAGTAAAATAAAAATAAATAAATAATAAAAAAAAAATTAAAACGCCCCTGTCCCCTGTAGCTCGCGATCAGAAGCTAACGCACACGCAAGTCCCGCCCGCATATGTAAACGCCGCTCAAACCACACATGTGAGGTATCGCCGCGTGCGTTAGAGCGCGTGCAACAATTCTAGCACTAGACCTCCTCCGTAACTCTAAACTGGTAACCAGTAAAAAATATTAAAGCGTCGCCTATGGAGATTATTAAGTACCGAAGTTTGGCGCCATTCCACGGTTGTGCGCAATTTTAAAGCGTGACATGTTTGGTATCTATTTACTCGGCGTAACATCATCTTTCATATTATATAAAAAAATTGGGCTAACTTTACTGTTTTCTTATTTTTTTAATTCATGAAACTGTTTTTTTTCCCAAAAAAAGGCGTTTGAAAAATTATTGCGCAAATACCGTGTGAGATAAAAAGTTGCAATGACCGCCATTTTATTCCCTAGGGTGTCTGCTAAAAAAAACGTACTCAATGTTTGGGGGTTCTGAGTAATTTTCTAGCAAAAAATGATGATGTTTACATGAAGGAAAATAGGCCAAAATAGGCCCGGTAGGCAAGTGGTTAAAGACCAGCTTTTGGAAACTCGAAAACCCTTGCAGTGGGGCTGTGCCCATACTGCAAGGGTTAATTGCCCATTTAGGTATAGTGAAAATAGAAAAGAAGATCTTCTTACCTGATCCTCCTCTCTACTGCTAAACTTGTCCCCACCATGTCTTCTCCACCATTCTCCAGCTGTCTAAGGTCCTAACTTCATCAAGACCAATGCAAAGTCCATAGCCCTGCTGTGGATGCGATGACACAGAGGGACTGTCTACTGTTGGAGCGCGGGGAGTGTCATCTGTAAGGCGAGCAGGGGATGAGATAAGTAAAAATGTTTCTCCTCTCCCCTAGACTAAACAAGCGGCTAACCCTCGTAGTACAGACACATATCCCAGAGTTGGGCTTTAAGGAACATTTTGATATCTATAACACCCCCTAATAATAACAATATATAATAGAGTGATAAAAATGACAACATCAGGGTTAGATTCCTCTACAGAAAAGAAGTTGTTAGTATGTAAATAATTTACCAATGTACAATTTTCTGGAATAGTGTCTGTGTCCTTAGTCATCGCTAAAAGTGGAATTGTGAAAAGATTAACATGTCTGTTTGTAAAGTTGTAGTAAAGGTTATTTTTCTGTTTTTCACAGACAATTATTGTTCGATGACTTCTAATGCGTTTTTTTGATACTATATTAGAGGACACTGAAATTATGATGCACTAGTACAGGCAGAAAGAATTTCCTCCCAGACTTCTTCTGGGTATGAGCTACTGCCAGCCAAGGTCACACATTTTGCTTACTATTTATCATTGTCTTTGAAAGCTGTAAAAATACAGTACGGTCAATTTCCAAGCAAAATTAATTTCTTCTTGGAAAACATTTGGGTTTTCTTTGATTAATAGTTTTAAAAGCATCATTGTATTCTTTGGATACATTATGTAAGGTTTTCTATTTGTCTTTTAAATTAAACCTTTTATGGATACATTTGACTGTTTGTTTCTTAGCTCTGTGGTATTACGCCTTTTTCTAATGGTTGATATTGCCATAAGTTTTCAGGGAACTATTATTCTCGACAGTATATTTACAAACTGCATAAAGTAGTTTTTCCATTGATTTTGTGGGGTTTTCTTCTTCTTCATCTTCTCTTGCTTTTTTATTCTACCCATTTTCTTGGCAGTCAGATTTACTTTTCACTGCATTTGAAATCAACTCTTTTAGTTGTTTAAAAAGATCATTTTGTAAATCTTTGTAATGAAATCGCTATATTGTGCAAAATCTATTAGACATAATTTAAAAAAAAATGACAGCCCTAGAGCAAAATCATTATCATTGGCTTCCAAAAAGTATTATGCAAACAAAAAGCACATGGTCCCTATTTGTCCATCTCTCTGTTCTATCTATCTCTATCTAACTATTATTTGTTTATATAAAAATACAATAGTGTTTCTTCTGCCACAATTGCTTTTCTTTGACTTGTGTAATTACTAAAATACAAAAATCAATGATTTGTGACAGTTGTGTAATATTTGCTTTGTATTAATGCCAATCCAAGAATTCCACATGAAAACTCAGTTTGCCATGCTAAAATTATCCACTACCTGCCAATAGGATTGATCCAGGCTGAGCGTTTCAGTCTCAAATTGCAGTATAGAAGGGACCATTGCAACCTTTCAGTGATATATTTTGGCATTTAGATGTTAGGTTAAAAGGTTTGCATAGCCAAATCTTTTTTTTATTTTTTATTTTCTTTTAGGTTTGGATAAAGAAGGGCAGGGTTAGGACATTTGGCAGGCTTTTATTGCTGTCTATGTGCCCAATGGGGAGATTTACTTTCTCTGCCTTTGTAACTGTTGTTGCCATGTTAATAGGAAACCCAAAATTTTGAGTTGCCACAAGAACAGCAAAAGGGGGCAAATCTTCCAGTTAGGACATCTATTCTTATCACAGCTGTCTAATAGGGGATTTTTTTCTCACTTTGTCTTGCATCTCCAGGATAGGAAGTACAGTGACATTTCAAAAAATTGACAGGGGCTTTAACTTTTCACTACTCTATCCAAATAAAAATAAAAGTTTGTATTTTATAAACTTTAAAGCCCAACTTACACTAAGCTACCTTTTGCAGTGCCCCCCTCACCACTGCAAGGGTTAAGTGCTCATTAAGCCTACAGGTAGAGGAATAAGTACATATGTAATATGTACCTAACCTATCTGTCAGGCTCCCTCTATCTGTGAAATTGATCCCCATCTGTGAGATTAATCTTCTCTATGTCAGCCAGCAGTTGCAAATTGACATAACCTGCTACAATGCAAGGCCAATACCCTGCATTGTACACAGGGGCAACAGGGACTGCCCATAGCCAGGCATGTCTATGAGATGGTGACAGTGCAAGGCTTACAGTGCAAGACATAAAGTAAGTAGATCACCTTATTTATCTACCCCTAAATGCATTGAGCATTTAAAGTGGTTTTAAGCCTTTGAAATGCAAAATGAACAAAACATGTCCTCTTATAAAGTGTACCTGTAACATTCCATAACAACTAGTGTGGATCCTGGCTGTTCCATTAGGCTTCCGCAATCTACGTGTGTGACTTCTGGCAGTTTTCTCCAACACCAGGCAATCCATGGTGATGACCCAGTCTCCCTCTAGCAACAAACTAATGTTTGTATTGCTCATACAATGGTTGTGGTATAAAATGAAATTGTATGCTGTGACAATAGCTCTTCTTTAGGGGTCAGATCTAGGGACATGTTTATACAGGACTCTTGGAAGAGGGAAGATCAGAAGTAGTGCATTTACACATGGCTCCCTTGGTGGGCAAGTGGGTTGTAGTGGCAGTTGTTCTGCCTTTGGAATAGTCATATGAAAAAATGTATTAATCTCAAGTGTAAATGTGTAGGCACATAAGGAAACTGGAACACAACTCAAGTTCATGCTGACTATGTAAAGTGAAGCATTTAATTACATGTTTTCTTTTCCATTTTGTATTTCTTTTTATCAGCTTTGGAGCCAAACTAAAACTGCAAAAGTGTAGTCTTTAGTATCAGGCATGGCACTCCCTGTGCACTATGTTTGTTGGCATAAACACGGGTACAAATGTAATGATATCCTTCAGCTTTTATGTATGGTCTAGTCACTCCTCTTTATAAAATCCCAGCTTACTAAAGGGATTGTTTTAATGCCTTTCTGCACACAAATACTAGATCTACTGAACAAGTGCACACAGATCCCATTCTGCTCTATGAACAGTTAATTAAACAAGCTTGGCTAAGTACAGATAATACAATGTGCATGAGTCAAACTATACATATCAAGTCTATACAAATTCCTCATACTTGCCGTTTAGAGTATTGGCTAAAAATAAAGAGGAATAGATGGCTGTAATTATTAGGGATACACCACTGTGCTGGAAATGCCATTCACACAATAAAAGAAACAATATAGTTGGTTGCTTTTCATTTTGGGCTTATTCACACTGCTGCTAAAAGCCATGCAGTAAAATACTTGTTACTTTAATGCACATTGGCATGTGTTAAGATCTGCACTGCACTGAACTGAACTCCAACATACTTGTATAATAGCTGCCAACACAACTGGAGTATAGTGCATTACAGCACACGTAGCACTGTGTTGCCTAAAATGCTGCAAGTGTGTGTTTCATGCATCAAGGAGTGCTCCCTGCCCATTCAAGATCAATGGGTTATCGTATGTGAATGCCTCATTTTTCTCCAAATTGAATAGGTTGAAGGTCCTATTTTGAGTTTTTGCTCATTTGCATGAATGCACTTAATGCATAGTATAAGTATGCACTAGTTTATTCTCCTTATCCTTTTATTTTGATTATGTGGTAGAATATAGTAGTTGAGAATATGCTTATCTTTTGTTAGAGACTCAGAGTATTTTTTTAAAAGAATAATACCTTAATTTTTATACAAAATGTTACCTTCAAGTTCTAACAAATAAGTGATTGCTCAAAGAAAAAACTCTGTATTAATACGTGCATCAGGTTTTGAAAATTGCTTATCACAGAAATTCTGTTGGTTGTATAACTGCTTAGGTGCAGAATATCTCAATGTTTAAAACAAAAGCTCCTTCCAATGGACAACATCACCTTACAGCAGTTCCAATTCTTGTAAGGTGCTACACAGTGTAAGGTTTGAGGCAGTGAAGCACTGACTTCCCCTGGCCTGGAGGCTATAATGGCCCATGTCCAACCTTAGTTCCTGGTCTACAGCATGAAGGGATTTTGAGAAAGGTTATGGAAGCTGGCCAGAGTAGTTTAGCAATTTTTTCCCACGTGCAAGAAAGCAAGAAAGCAAGGTTGTTGTTTCTAATATCTGTCAAAATAATTATTTAATAGACCAATAAGATCAGGTCGATTTCTGAATAGGTGCTTCATACAATGAGAAAACCCAGGAATACTCCCCCTTAGTTGTAGGAAATATACGGTATATACCAAAATATTCTGCTCCTGACCTCCTTGAGGACCTTCCTGGCAAAGCCTATCAGCATATGTTTGGCAGAAACCACCCAGTCACTGTCGCCAGTTTATTTTTCCTTTTTAATTGTAATAATTTAGTTGGGCTATGATTGTGATTACAGCATTTGTCATTCAGGAATTTAGTAGCAAAGAACTAATTAGTACAGAACCATTGAGATGTAACAGCCATCCATGCATTTGATATTTATACTCCATATTTTATGTTGTATTTTTTGGCTCTTACATCAGTTTCATGAAACGCAGAACAAAATAAACACTGATGTTCCTGTCACCTTAAATGATTTATTTTTGAGTAGGGCATACCCACTGATGTTTGACTAAAAGCAGCGACATATTTCAAGCCATGAGTCTTTTCTTTATAGTATCTGTTCTTTATAGTATATTATCTTAAGATTTTTTTTTTATAAAAAGAAACATGATAATCAAAGCCTTGTCATTCCCACATAAAACCACACTGGTGATTTTAAAATATTAAAGAAATATTTATCTTTGTATGACAAACTGAAAAGATTCCATTGGGGTTAACCTTATATTTGACTTTCTGTATTGCTATACATCACTTTGCTGGGACCATCTACTTTTTAAAGGGAGCTTTTCAGGGTAAAAGTATGAGATCTGGTGTTGCTAATTCGTATTTTTAAAAATGTAAGCTTTAGGTTGTCATCATCATCCTACGTTAACTTAGTGAGCCACTGACAGAGCAAGTCTGCTACCAGTGAAGTTAAAACATCCGACTTACATTTTCCAGGTTGGTCACCCACAAAATTGTGAGGCAAGAATGATTATGGTGACTTTGACTGCGTTAACCCTAGCAGGTTAGGCAGTGTATAAGCCGGTTTTAGACACACATACTATGTTCTCCACATATAGAGAGACTTACCATGCAAAGAATATGGAGAGTACATATAAAGGTACATCTACTATTTAAGGTTTTTTGTTTGAGCAGTTAGGTATTCTAAGTACATTTTTATAGGCAACAAAACTTGTCTTTCATTGCCTTCCAATGTTTTGTTGTCTTTACAGTAGGTTACAACACTTCTTTTATGTATTCTATTTCTGTTTTCTTTACTAACTACCTCATAAAAGTGTTTTAATACCAAATGATTTATACCTTTTTAAGCTTCTGTTTTTTAATGGATCGTTTCCTAAATACTCTTAACATGTGTTGAGTATAATCAATTCCCGTCTCGTTGGCTTGCTATTTTAACTCGAGTCTTCATCCATCTTCTATTCCAGCTTGAATATTCCTTCCGGCAGTAGTGCCAGAATGTGACTTCATTGAGAGCTATTGTGTTGTGGAGAGCTGACTGTACACCGTCAGTTTGCCAGATACATGAGTTGTATGGGGTTTCTATCTAAGATTTGTCTTTAAAGAGAATAGTGTGAACTGTTCTCTTCTTGTCCATAGCTACCATGTCTTGGGATCATAAACAGACACCTTAACAACAGCAATTATCATATACACTAAAACAGCATTTGGGCAGGGCTTACACCCGATGCCTTTATGCTGACTGACAAAATGCTGGTGTTTGGAGATTGTCTGCTTAGGAAACCACTCTGTGCATCTTTTAATGCGTTTTTACTGTGGAAAATATGCACTTCTGTTATTAAAGATGCACTTTATGAATTGAGATTTTTATTATTAATTTATATTAGAGTTTTATGCACATTAAAGTGGTTGTAAACCTTCACATATACCCAGTGAAGTTAATAGCCTCAGATGATACATGGAGATGAAACAAATCATCCTACATAAGTTTTACTTGCATATCTGCTGTCTTTCCCTTTCTACACTCTTTGGAAAGTGCAGGTTGTGTTAGAAATCTTTCAGCAGTGGGTGGGGAGTCTGGGCTTACACTGTGTAAGAGCTTATTGGAGGAAAGGCGCACACCCCCCCTCCACATAGGAGAGGAACGAAGGAACATGCAGAGCTTTAGTCTGAATAGACAAGCTCCCTGCTTATCTCTCTCTAAGCTCCCTCCCCAACACACATTTTCAGCTGCTGTTATCGCATGTGTCGGAGAACTTGCCAGAAGTGGCTCATGCTGATAACAGAGGAACAAAGCACCAGAGAGAAACGGCACTTAGAGCTTTGGAGAGAAATAAATAAACACTGCAGATATATGTGGTTAGGTCAAATTTCATGAATGGTGTTTACAACCACTTTAAGTACAGTATATTTTTTATTATGTTGTATTAATTTAGTGCCACACTATTTATTTATTTATTAACTAAAACAACACTATCCCCTGATAAGAACCTGGCCAGTCTAGCTAGAAAGGTTGCACTCTTTGTCACATACCTGCTGTACTGCTACCATCCTACATACCTGTCATCGAACATGTCACCTTCTGCTAAAATAGATTTGTTTGCTGCACCCCCTAGCCAGTGAGAGCATGGAACCTAAATATAGGGGCTTTATGCAGAATTCACCTTAAACTGCACAAAACTAAAAATGAAAATGCGTGGGTGGTGGCATTTCCCTTATAAAGTACATGAGACAATTACTATACACTGCTGATTTTACTCAAGCTGTTGTATTGATGGTAAAAGTTTCCTCTTTTCATGAGAATTCAATAAGTAAACAAACTTGTGCATTTTGAACTTAAATAGCAATTCACCCAAAGTGAATATGTTGTTGGTGTCTCTTATTTAGAAATCGGAAAAAATTGGAAAACATGGATTTTTTAGGCACCTAGTAAGTTAAAAATACATACAGTATTTTATTAAACTACACAAGCAATAAAGACATGGGATAAAAATCCATCATCACATGAGGTTTATGGATTGTTGTAGAACACAGGACAGATAGACCCCAATGTAACAATGTTGGAGCAAATAAATGCTTAGGATGTTATAGGATCCAAGTGAACTTGATGTGGATCATAACAGCCTGATGTAGCTCAACATGTTTCGCCAGTGATTGCTTCTTCAGCAGCTTGAATACATTCTCTAGATGAGTAGAAATACATATAATAAATATCTCCATATGAATATAGCCACATTGGGGAAGTGGCAACCACAAAAGGGAATGTATCAGACTTTATACAAAATATCAAATCATAAAAAGGTAAGAACGTAATGGAGCAGATATTACAGAATTAAACTCACATAGTAGATGTGCTTGAAGGGCTAAAATAGGCCTTCCTGTTCACAGGTTAAAACATGATAGTATTGAGCACTGCGGTTCTGATGCTCTCCAATAGCGATCTTGATATGTCAGAGGGGGATCTTAAAACAAATAACCTGCAAAGAGTATATATGGATCAGTATACAGTAGTATAATGATCATTCATAATAAAGGGTCACATGTAAGTTTAAAGCTCACCTTGAAAATAATGTTCACTTAACTTACAGAATAAGAAGGGACAGGCTAACCATCCACTTGATATACAAAACTGCAACCAGTCTCAAATGGCCACTAAAGCTTATAATGCCTGTCCCATAGGGTTATCCCCAACCCCCAAAGAAAACAGAGGGTATAATCTAAATCAAACAAATAATATACATACTTGTAAATGGTGAGAAACCCCATAGTGCTTCAAAAAGTATCAAGAGGGCAGAAACCCATGCATCATGGGATAGACGTACCAATGCAGAGTCCATTCAATAACAGCATAACAGCTTCCCAACCAGTGCTGGTGCCTGATGAGCCCTCCTGGCGTCTTCATATATATACATGTCCCAACCAGCATGCCCATGCTGGCCAGAGTTGGCGTGTGATGTCACACGGCCCGGATGTACTGACTGCTCATGTGCCCTGGCATCCAATCCCAGTCAAAAGCCAAGTAAATATCAGGCAGCATCACCGGAAGGGAGCACATCAAACAGCCAGGGAGGCCAGTTAGGAATGCTGACGCCCCCCAGCTGATCATCCAAATACCGCAGCCGTGACCAGGGAACAAACCGAGCCTAGCTCCATTGCTCCAACACTGCAAATCCATCTCACAGGGCACCCAACCAGTGTCAACCCCTATAACATGGCACACCTTCTGTACATAACATATCCAATAAAAAAATATGCTTACACATAGAATTCTGTTCAAAGGACAGTAGACTGACATGGATTATGGATGCAAACATGGGGGGTTTTAAACTCCAATTTGATTGAGCAACCCGGGCTTGTATTGTCTTGGATATATTGTTGGAGAAATTCAATGTGCCAAATGGGGGTGTGCAGCTCAGCGATCGTTGGTGCAGATACACCGCATGTCCAATCACGGTAAAGAGCCTGTGACGTAGACTCTTTACCATGGGATCAGCTGTCCAATCACAGCTGATCACAGTGCAAATAGGAAGTGCCTGTTATCAGCATTCCTCTACTTGTGGCTCTCCTGATTGATTATCAGTGCAGCCCCATGGGCGATGCCTGCCAGTGCCCCCCAGTGATGCCAATCTGTACCCATCATTGATGCCAATCAGTGCTGTCTTTCAGTGCCTATCAGTGATGCTTGTCAGTGCTGCCTAAATTTTTGTAACTAAAACTTAGAAAAACTTTTTTTTTTTTTCTGTCTTTTTTTATTTGTTTAGCAAAAAATAGAAAACTTAGTGGTCATTAAATACCACCAAAGTAAAGCTCTGTCTGTCTCAGGAAAGTGATACAAATGTTGTTTTGGGTACAGCATGACCACGCAATTGTCAGTTGAAGTGCAACAGCGCTAAAAGCTGAAAATTAGCCTGGGCAGGAAGGGGGTGAAAGTGGCCAGTATTGAAGTGGTTAATCATGCAGGGATAAACTAAGCCAGGATATAAAATCATGAATTGAAGCTTTTAAATATTTAAAGCGGTTGTATACCGTAGACAACGTTGTAAAACGTTCTTTTCAAATATCTCCTAAACCGTGCAGGTTTAGGAGATATTTCTTGTACCTACAGGTAAGCCTTAATCTAGGCTTACCTGTAGATGCAAGTTGAATTTAAGGGTATACAACCGCTTTAAAGGACATATATTTTCCCAGGGGGCAGTTGTCTTTTTAGCACATTTTATGCTGGGGTCTCAGAGCCAACAACTACCAGCACTGTTCTCCTGTCACTAAGAGCTAAAATACAGTATATAGATTACCTTGAGCCATTGTGCCTTCTAGAGTCAATTCCCTCTATGCACATTCCAACACTATCCTAGATAAAGCCAGACCTTTCTCATCTTCAGTGACACTGCTGTTCAGCATAACATTAATGCCCTGTACACACGATCGGATTTTCCGACAAAAAATCTGTGGATTTTTTTCCCGAAGGATGTTGGCTCAAACTTGTCTTGCATACACACGATCACACAAATGTTGTCGCAAATTCCGAACGTCAACGCAGTGACATACAACACGTATGATGATCCGAGAAAAACGAAGCTCAATAGCCAGTGCGGCTCTCCTGCTTGATTCTGAGCATGCACAGGCTTTTGTGCGTCGGACTTATGTACACACACTCGGAATTCCCAACAACAAGTTTTGTTGTCGGAAAATTTTAAGCGCCAGCTCTCAAACATTTATTGGCGGAAATTCCGACAACAAATATGCTGTGGAGCATACACACGGTCGGACTTTCCGACAAAAAGCTCACATCCAACATTTGTTGGCGGAGAATCCTATCGTGTGTACAGGGCATTAAGTGTGGTCTTTGGGGAAAGAAGTCTTGCTGCTTTGTGTTTAAGCAGGGCAAATTCCTTTTTTACCACTTTAGTAAAATGTCTTGACATAATTTGTCCATATGCTGATTCCCCCCCCCCCCCCCCCCCCCCCCCCCCACACCCCTCCCCCCCCCCCCCCCCCGAAGTTTACAGAAAGGCTTTTTTTGTAACGCAAGTTACTTTGTTCAAGTTTTGAAGTGGACAGGAATCCATGAGTGTCCTGTAGCACATTGCTCCTAATTTATAACGTGTATTTTATTACCACAGTGTTTCTTGCTGAATGTTTTTTGGAAGCCACTTGTATCAGATAAGTTAGTACTTGCACAATGACCTGGTGATAGAAATTTGGCTTTTCTGTTTTGTACTTAAAAACAAAAAGATGTATAACATTAATGAGAAATGTTCCATAAATAAGACCCTAAAACTCTATTCATTATGGAGCCAGGCTAAAAATATCCTTGACACGTCAAAGGATTATTCTCAGTATCTGATCTTCAGAATAGACCTGAATCTTTAATCATGTTCCCTGATGTGTACTGATAACAGTGCTGTTCATAGAAAGGTCTGGTTGTTGTTAGACAGTGTGCAGAGGGCCCCTCTACATGGAAGTATTTCTCCCCTGACCCACATAGGGCACTCATAGGGCACCTGCATTATGTTGTTAAGGGCCAGTGTGTGTTCGAGCAGCTACCCACCTACCTCTGTTCTATTTTGCAATTGAGCATCATCTTCACCACGTTTGCCCCAGAAGCCAGGATCTATATTACAGCTTCTATGAATGTAAAATAATCTATGATTGGAGGGAGCGGACCTTTCAATCTTCGCCCACCCTTCATTCAGAGATCACTTTCCATTCATATTTAGTTTTAATATATCTTCTATGAATGGTGGAGCATAGTTGGGCTCTCTTGATAAGTTGTATTAATCTCACCACACAAAGATTGCAGCAGTGGAGGTGGGGGGCATGGATGCAGGAAGATTTCTACTAAATGAAGAGGAATCGGCACAAGTGATACATCCTACTGACTGTAAGGCTGGCCATACCCAGTGCAATTTTCTTGGTTGTAGGTAAGAAATTTGCACGATTCCCCTATCAACACAGATAGTGTTGATGGGGTAATCCGCAATTGTCTTCTCCCGATGGTGGGGCGGGCTGGGGAAACCACCTCCACTGGTAGAAGACAGTGAATATTGCTAGCGGCTGTTGCAGCCGCTGGCGATTATCGCAGCTAAAACCCAGCATGCTGGTTGTATATTCAGCCTGCCCATACACAGTTCGAATCTCAGAAAGGGAACCACCACTCCAGGACAGCCCTCCAGGGTGGATGCTCGTCTTCCTATCAAGGAGCCCCAGGTGCTGGCTGATACACACACACAATAGGCAAGCAATAGCAGGAAAAACTCTGGATAGCCGCACATCGGAAAAAAGCTTAAAATTCTGTGTTTTTATTAAAAGTCGAGGGTCACATCACATCAATTGATCCACAGCAAAGGAAAAGGGTACAGAAAACTGACGCGTTTTGCACTAAAATCAGTGCTTACTCATAGCAAATAGGTTGTTCACTTTGCAAGGCAATTTTCACTTTCTCCATGAAGGTGCTGTTGTCTGTTTTCGATGCCTCCATGTGTTGTAAACATTTTCAAAACATCTAATAAACATATTTAAAAAAAAAAAATATATAATATATTTATCTAAATATATATATATATATATATATATATATATATTCCTTGATTTGGTGAATGTGGTAAAAATCTACTTTGCAAAGAATATCTAATCACATGCATAGAGAAAAAAAAAAACTGTATTTTTACTTGCACATGGTTAGGTGGTTGAAGTCAGCAGACTTCTTTAAAGCTAGGCTCAAAATCCCTTGCAAAGTGAACAACTATTTGCCTTTAGTAAATCAACTTCTATAGATTGAGTAGATTGTTTAAAAAGGGCCCACAAACAGCACAAATGTTTGTAATTTAAAATGGAACTACAAACTGGGTGGTTAGGAGGATTGATCTACACTAGTTATTGACCAGTCATTAGATCTTTGTAATCAATCCCTACTGACAATTTTTCCAATTACTGCAGTACAGGAAACAAACTCCCTTGAGTTACAGCATTATGGACTCCCTGTTCTCTATGTTGCTAAAGAGATGTGATCGCTTTCAAAATGAAACTTCTTGATGCCAGGATTGTGAGAGGTGACTGCACTAGATATGTTTGTTTGCACATGTGGTTTCAATATATTCATTGAAAATGACTGTTACTTCATATTTATCCAAAGTCTCCAAGTTACCAAGAACATACTCTGAGTGGTCTTCTGGAAAATGATGCCTGGAATAGTCCTCCTGATGGTAAAAAGGTGGCTTGGTCCCAAAAACTGTTCATTGATCTACACATACTGCTTTGTGCATAACATGCATATTCTAGAGTGCCTAATTCAAGCAAAACATTGTTCATTTAAAGTATATGTTATGCCTAAAAATGGAAATCTTACTTGTTCCCTTTTTGTTTTTTAAATACGATCGTAAGCATTTTATTATAATATTTTGATAGGTGCAAAAATACCTGTCGATTCTGCCATTAAACTATTATACTGAATAGCTGGCACCTTTAATTGCCTAAATTCACTATATCTTTATTTGAGTATGCTTGGAGACACAAATACCAAGATGCTCTAGCAAGCATTGGCGACATTAAAGGTTCCCAAATTTACCCCCTTGAAATCGATCTTCTTTAAAACCCCTTTCACACTGAAGGTGCTTTTCAGGTATTTTAGTGCTAAAAATAGTGCCTGTAAAGCACCTGAAAAGCGCCTCTCAAGCCTCCCCAGTGTGAAAGCCTGAGTGCTTTCACACTGGGGTGGTGCACTTGCAGGACTGGAAAAAGTCTTGCAAGCAGCATCTTTGGGGCGGCTAAACCGCCCCTGCTATTGAAGTCAATATCGGCAGCGGTGCTTTATAGGCCAGTTTCAACACTTTCGTTGGCTGGTAGCGAGGATAAAAGCGCCCAATAGCGGGCGAAAAGCATCGCCAAAACTAGCAGCGCTTTACCACTAATGTGGCCCGTGCCCATGTGTGAAAGGGCTCTTAGTGAATAATAAGGGAGATGAAGTGACAGCTTGGATTATTTTATGTATCTATATTTCTGCCTACGTCCTAAGGACGACTCAAAATTTGAGATTTTCCTTACCTTTACTATCAATGATAATAAGATACATGAAAAGTAGAGAGGGTGACTCTGTCTAACGGGGGCACAGTTAGCAATAATAGGTGCTCTAATCCCTCTCTACGCTATCCAAAACGAAAGTTTTGCCTTTAGTTATACTTTGGCAAAAAGTAACTATTTATATGTATTTCAAAGCAATAACCTTTTTTCAGTTAGACCACATTTTTTCTTTTATATTTGGAGGTTGTTGTATCGACTGCATAACTTTTGAGTAGTGGCATTGTTTGAAGGCCTGTACCAAGCTTTGACTAAGGTTTAATCACATCTTTATTAAAAGACCAAACAATTTACTAAAGCAGCCCAGAGCAAGGCAGTAACTGAGGTCCTTAAACAACCCCCAAAATGTTTAAAGCTTTGTTGCAAATCCCACAGCCTTTTTTGTAATCATTTTCTGTTTCAGAAACACGGCCGGGTTGAGGTTAGCCTCCCCCACCCCCTTCTCTCTTTCAGAATGACCACATTTAAATTATACTTTGTTTGATAGACTTGAAGTCATTTTTTTCCTA